>OY998252.1:37812500-39012500 GCA_963922045.1 Persicaria maculosa | reverse complement strand
TTGTTTACGAGGTTCAGCACAACTTGGCCTACGTCCCCGCCTAGGGTTCTTCCACAACCCTAGGATTCAAAGGCTTTATTGATTCGCTTAGCTTAGGATCCTAATAGCTCACCGAGAAGCCTCTCTCCTATACAATTGCAATCTAGTCAACTCACGTTCCCTTGGAGTCCTAGACCAATCTAGAAGAGCCCTACCTCTCTCAGCTATCTAGTACAATCCTCTTACTCTCACAAATCAATAGCCTAGTGCAACTTCCCGAGTTATAAACTCTCGAGTAACACTATAAATGAATATATCCTATAAGCTCACAGTGACTCTCAAAGGCTTTGAAATAAACAACAAACTCTTGAGCGCTTAGCAGAGAGACACTTTGGAAGACAGATCTTGCTTGAATGAAAGCTCGTGTGTAGCACTTGTTATTTCTGTCTTCTCCTTCCTTTCCTTTATATAAGAGCATGGAGCGTGAGGATCTTCAACACCAGATCTCCAACGGATCCTTCGAATCAGGCTTGATCTTTGAATCTTCTATTTATGGATACTCCAAAGCCATAATCCATTTTGAAATAGATCTCCTCAATATGTACTTAAAGGAAGGATATAATCTTCGAATATACTTCCTGAAAAGGTTAGGCATACATATATATATATATATATATATATATATATATATAATATAACGGAAGTATATAATAAGATAAAATAATATACGGACAAATAAGATAGGTTTTGTATTTCATCAACTGTTAACGCTCCAAGGCTTTTGACGAACATCTTGTCAAAGCCTTTGAAACATTTATTCCAATTTTCATCAAGGGAGGGAGTTATCAATCTCCCCCTTGATGAAAGACAAAACCTGTGCATCCCTGCAACTTAGTCAAGAATAGATAATACAATAGAAATCGGACTAAGTACCTGCAAGGGTTAGACAAATGTTGGATCAAAAATTTTAAAGATGAAAACATCCAACCGAAAACCATAAATCAGAAACCAAGGTCATCCAAGACCTTTAAGCAGAGGTTTTCAAAGTCTAAGCACCACAGATCATCTCCCCCTTTTTGTCTTTCAACAAAGGGCGGAGGTAAAAACAGTCACCAAAAAATCACCAAAAGTTTTGAAAACGTTTCCAACAAACCAGCAATGTATCAAGTTTCAGGGGTGGGATAGGGTGGGTTAAGGTTTAGGCTTAGTCATTCGGAGCATCATCAGTGAGCCTCGTCCACAGTCCTTCCAGCATCTTTGAAATCCCGCTCATCTCAGTCATAATCTCCTTCTGCAGTTCCTTAATATCCAGGCGAACTTCCTCCAAGCCCAACTCTAGGTTGTCCATGCGTTCATCGAAAGCTGGAGCAATGGGAAAGGCTTTTGAAGGAGTGGCAAGACTCAAGGTCCCTTGGGGAGACCGAGTGATGCCAATCTTTTCAAGGCCTTTAGAGTCGAACTTACCCGTATGACGCAGCTGTTCTTCATTTTTGACATCAATTCCAGAAGCTTTGAAGATAGGTGTCAAAAGGGTAGCAAAGGGGAGGGGAGAGCCTTTTCTAGCTTTTCTGGCATGAGCCATGGTTCCAAGGATAGTGTTGGCCAGATCAAGATCAAGGCCATTTAGGATGCGGTAGAGCAGGACCATAGCATTGTCAGTAAGGAGTGAGCCAGAGTTAAGACGGGGTAAGAGGCATCGAACAATGATGTTAAAAATCATTTTTGCCTCAAGGGTTAGGGATGAGTGGGTGAGTTGCTTTGAGGTGCTGTTGGATGCTTCGGGTAGGAGATATTTGGCTCGAGCAAGGATGATGCAATTTTCTTTTGAGGGGTGGATTTTAGCGGGTGGAACTGGTGTAGGTAAGCCTAGGAAATCTGCAAAATCATTGGAGTTGAGAGAGATTCTAACCCCTTTGACAACAGACTCCAAAGACCAACCATCGGTGTCGTTTTTGGCTTTTAGGTTAATGTAGAAGAGTCGGGTAAGCTGGGGGTAGTAGACAGTCTCAAGGTTAAGAAGGGTCCAGGCTGGGGATTTTTTGAGGAGCTCAATGCAAGGTAACTTCAAAGCTTCAAAGAACTCAAAATCTAAAAAATCAGAACAGCTAATCTTACGAGTTCGAAACTCGTCTACCCACTTACCAGCAGTCTCAGCATCTTGAAACCAAGAGGAGGGCAAAGATTGATTTACCTGGATATAGTCCGGGGGGTCTGCATTCTTTCTGCGCGCAACTGTTGGAGCAGCTCTCTTGACAGGCGCTACAAGACTCTTGACAGTGCCCTTCCTGGTACGCTTGGGGGATGGAGGCTTGACAGCAGCAGGGGCTTTCCGCTTCTTCGGAGACGGGGGAGGAGGAGGAGAAGAAGAGGGAGATTCTTCCTCCTCTTCCTCAGACCCCGAGTCCTCACCGGACCCCGCTTCATCTCCTTCAGGTTCCTCGTCCTCTCCAGATCCCTCTTGCTCTTCTTCTTCTTCTTCCTCAGGCTCCTCCTCGGATGGAACCTCCTCGGCTTTGGCTTCCTTCCGAATCCGCTCAGCTTCTTCCTCGGCCAGTTTCTTAGCAAGTTCGGCCTCCTCATCGGTCTTTTTCTTCCTTAAGGCCTCCTCCTCAGCTTCCTTGGCAGCATCTCTTTCTAGGAGGGCGTCAAGGTCATCTTCCTCCTCATCCTCATCCACTTCCTCAGCCAGAATCTTCCTCTTTCCTTTCTGTTTAGCACTGATCGGCTTCTTAGCAGAGCGCTTTTGAGAGCCCTTGGGAACAATGGCCGAGCTCTCGGCGATGGTGCTCTGGACGACAGTTGGGACGATAGCTTGAGGAGCGGGTTCAGGTGTGGGAGAGGTAGCAGTGGCCTGACGACCCTTGGGGGTGGCGCCAAGTCTTTTGGGTGTGACAGCTTTCTTGGTTTTGGGTGCCATGGAGGAAATTGGCTAGGGTTTTCTTAGAACAGATGAGAGGTTGAAGAGGGAGAAGGTGAAGGGGTATGGATCAGTTTGAGAGTGTGAAGAAATCGGGTACAGTATTGGGTTTAAGTAGAGGGAGTGATGGGACGGGTTTAGGGTTCCAAGGAAAGAAATCATTACATTGCCAATTTGAAAGGTTTTCAAATTCAAATTTCAAATTAACCATTAAAATCGGACTGAACAAACCGAGATTTAGTTCCAAAAATAAAATATCTTGACAGTTAAGAAAATCACAGAAATAGGTAATTTTGAAATCCAATAAAAATATAATTGATTAAATATCTAAAAAGATATTAACCAAAAACATCTGATCCGATATATGTACTCCACCATTTAGTTCACACACCTTGACATAGTTCTCAAGGGTCTTGATACTAAGTAGAATTTATCTTTCGTAAAGGGAAAGCTCCCCCTACGAAAGTGCATCCTTGTTAAGCATCCCAATCTCTCGTCTTATGAAGGTGAACCTGTCCTCTGCCAAAGGCTTAGTAAAAATGTCAGCCCATTGATAATCAGTAGAAATAAAAGATATGGACACATCACCTTTTTCAACATGATCTCTAATGAAATGATGCCTTACATCAATATGCTTGGTCCTTGAATGCTGAACAGGATTCTTAGTGATGGATATGGCACTTGTATTGTCACACTTAATTGGGATACCTTTGAGGTTAATGCCAAGATCTCGCATTTGTTGAGCTATCCAAAGGATTTGGGAGCAACAGGCTCCAGCTGCAATGTATTCGGCTTCTGCAGTGGATAGAGCAACTGAGTTTTGCTTCTTTGAGTGCCAACTGATCAAAGATGCTCCTAAGAATTGGCAACATCCTGATGTGCTCTTCCTATCCACCTTATAGCCTGCAAAATCTGCATCAGAATATCCAATTAAAGTGAAATCCTTTTGCTTTGGGTACCATAGTCCAAGCTCCTTAGTGCCATTGAGATATCGAAAGATCCTCTTCATAGCCACGAGGTGAGATTCTTTTGGATCAGCTTGAAACCTAGCACACATGCAAACACTAAACATGATGTCAGGTCTACTAGCCGTGAGATATAATAAAGATCCAATCATTCCTCGATACTCCTTTTGATTGACAGTTGTTCCAGTCTTGTCTTGATCTAGAGACAATGTTGAGCTCATGGGAGTCTTGGCTGCCTTGGATTGATCCATCTTGAATTTCTTTAAGAGATCTTTAGTGTACTTGCTTTGGTTGACAAAGATCCCTTTCTTGGATTGATGAACTTGTAATCCCAAAAAGAAGTTGAGTTCACCCATCAAGCTCATCTCAAATTCACTGCACATGATGTCAGAAAATTCCTTGCACAAAGATGTGTTAGTAGCACCAAATAATATATCATCAACATAAATTTGAATAACCAAAATGTCTTTTCCTTTGGTCTTGATAAAAAGAGTCTTGTCGATCAACCCCCTTTTAAAATCATTTTCTAAAAGATATTTAGACAAGCGCTCGTACCAAGCTCTTGGGGCTTGTTTCAAACCATAAAGCGCTTTGTCAAGTTTATAAACATGATTGGGAAATTCTGAGCTTTCAAAACCTGGGGGTTGAGCCACATAAACTTCTTCCTCTAAGAAACCATTAAGAAAAGCACATTTAACATCCATTTGATATAACTTTATGCTCATAAAAGATGCAAATGCTAATAAAATGCGAATGACTTCAAGCCTGGCTACGGGAGCAAAGGTCTCCTCGTAGTCAATACCTTCCTCTTGATTGTAGCCTTGAGCAACAAGCCTTGCCTTGTTCCTCACAACCTTACCATTCTCATCTAGCTTGTTTCGAAACACCCATCGAGTGCCAATGACTGATTGATGCTTTGGCCTAGGCTTCAAGGTCCAGACTTTGTTCCTTTCAAATTCATTAAGCTCACTTTGCATAGCAATGATCCAGTCTGGCTCCTGAAGTGCCTCATCTACCTTCTTTGGCTCAATAAGAGAAACAAACGCGTGAAAAGCACAAAGATCTTTAAGTTTAGAACGAGTTTGAACACTAGAAGTAGGGTCAGAAATGATATCCTTTAAAGAGTGTGATGAGGAGTATTTGAATTTCCTTTTGCTAGTCTCAGCTCCTTGATTCGTCACACTTGTAGGATTGACTTGTGGTACATCTGACTTCGTGGTCCTGTTAGATTCAATTACAGCAGTTTCTGACGTCTCAACACCGTTAGATTGGACACCAAGGGCTTTGGACGAATCTTCAACACCTTGGGCCAATTCTTCAGTGTTAAGAATCGGTTCCTGCATGTTCCTCTTCTCTGTGTTCTTGGTAGAAGCATCATCACCTTCCTCGTTCTCTTCATGGATGTTAAGATTTATATCTGCAACACTTTCACTCAAAGCACCGTCATTGCATTCATCAAAAATAACATGTATACTTTCTTCAACTACCTGGGTCCTTTTATTGAAGATTCTATAAGCTTTGCTACTCGTGGAATAGCCAAGAAATATACCTTCATCACTACGCGCATCAAATTTCCCAAGGTTATCTTTTCCATTTTTATGAACAAAACAAGTACATCCAAAGGGTTTAAAATAAGATATAAGTGGTTTGCGGCCTTTGAAAAGTTCATAAGGAGTTTTCTTTAAGATAGAACGAATAAGACAACGATTCAAAATATAGTTAGCTGTGTTAACAGCTTCAGCCCAATAGGTTTTAGGTAATGCATTTTCTAAAAGCATAGTCCTGGCCATATCCTCTAAGGTGCGGTTCTTGCGTTCCACAACCCCGTTTTGTTGAGGTGTCCTAGGAGCAGAAAAGTTATGGGAGATGCCATATTTAGCACAAAACAAATCAAATTGAAGTTGATCAAACTCCCTACCATGATCACTCCGAATAGACACTATGGGCTCATTTCTTAAAGTTTGCAACTCCTTACAAAGTTTTGAAAACTCAAATAAGGCCTCTGATTTTTCTTTCAAAAATACAACCCAAGTATATCTAGAAAAATCATCAACGACAACTAGCATGTACTTTTTACCATTGGGAGATTTGACTCGTATAGGACCACATAAATCCATATGTAAAAGTTCAAGGGGTCTAGAAGAACTTACAACCTTTTTGGGTTTGAAAGAGCTACGTGTTTGTTTACCTCGTGTGCACGCATTGCACATGTCAATACCTTTGAAGTCCATCTCAGGTAGCCCTCTTACAAGCCCTTTGGACACAAGCTTCTATAGCGTATGTGGACTCACATGACCGAGTCTCCTATGCCAGAGCTTTGGATCGTCCGTCAAAGCCTTTAGACAGGTTAAGCTTCCTTGTGCCACTTGATCAGCATTTACGGCGTATATATTGTTGTAACGATATGCAGTCAGAATAACTTCACCTGTATCTTCTCTGCACACTATACATCTTTTCTTGTTAAATCTGACATTGTTACCACTATCACATAATTGAGAAACACTAAGCAGATTATACTTTAAACCATTAACAAGATAGACATTCTTAATACTATGGCTGGAATCACTTCCAACACTACCAATACCAACGATGTCGCATTTCCCTTTGTCACCAAGAGTGATTGTTCCCGTGGATTGCTCTTTTAGATCATGAAAGAGAGAACTCTTCCCACTCATATGCCTCGAACATCCACTATCAATAATCCATTTGTGTTCTTTCACCTTGGTGATCTCCTGCAAGACAAACATCAACCTTTGTGGCTAGACCAATAAGCAAATTTGGATCCATTGTTGGGGTAAACCATATTTGGTAAAATAGTGCCTTTTGGGACCCAAACTTGTGTTATCCGTTCTTTTCTCAAATGAACAGGAAATGTATTACGAATAATGTATGGATCCTTTCTTCTATAAGGGCAGGTCTCTTTTACATGTCCCTTTCTAGCACAATGGTGACATATAGGAGAGGTTCTGCTTCCTTTTGCCTTTACAAAAGTGGTAATGTGTTGCTTCTTTAAAAACTTTGGATTGTAACCAATACCACTTTTGTTTAGAGAGCTTTGTTGCTCACCCAACATCTTATCGAGAGTGCCTTTGGAATTGGTAAAACTTATGAGGGTTGTCTGTTGGTCTAGAATCTTATTATTCAGGGAGATCTTCTCGTTCTCTAAGTCATGATGCTCATTTCTTAGAGAGGAGAGATCTTGCTTGAGTTCAGATTTCTCCGAGTCAAGCGTCTTGACTTTAATGTCAAGACCTGAATAAGAAGCTTCAAGACCTTTGACCCTCATAGACAGATCCTCAATAGTTCTTTCCTGGTCCACAGTTCTCTTAATAAGAATGTTAGTTTGGGCAATAAGCTTTTCTTCATTGGCAATCATATTGGAAAGGAATTCCGATAATACCTCTTTTGGACTTTCCATAAGTTCTCTTACAGTAGCTTCAAGCTTTTCATCGTGGGATTCATCTCCAGAGGCCATAAGACAAATGTTGGCCTTCTCATCGTCGGAGTCAGAGTCGGAATCACTCCAAGTAGCCACCATGGCTTTCTTCTTCCATTTGTCACCTTTCTTGGGCTGGCTCTTTGTCTTTTGAGGGCAGTCCTTCACAAGATGATCTGTTTCACCACATTCAAAACAAGACAACGGTTTAGTCTTCTTTTCATACTTGTTGTATTGAGGCTTACCTCGAAATTTTGAAGACTCTGATCCATCCTTGTTGTTGAATTGCTTCTTCATTTTGAGAATTCTAGCAAGGCCTCTTGTGATAAGAGCAAAAGGATCATCCTCATCGTCATCCTCATCTTCGGAATCAGATCCATCCTTGGGCTCATCCTTCTTAGACTTGAGTGCCAAGTTCTTGGTGCTAGCTGGAAGTTCTACATCGTCTTCATTAAGGATCATCTCATGCGTGATCAGCTTTCCAAGAAGGTCATCAAGGGGTAGAGTGGTGAGGTCCTGGGCTTCCTCTATAGCTGTTACTTTTGGACCCCATTTCTCATTTGGAAGGCACCTCAGTATCTTCCTTACTTTCTCAACGTTGGTAAAGCTCTTGCCGAGAGAGTCAAGGTTGTTGGTGATTTCTGTGAATCGTGTGAACATGGCCTTGATTGACTCATCAGACTTCATCTTAAAGAGCTCATACTTTCGAAGGAAGATGCTGATCTTGGTGTCTTTCACTTGGCTCGTTCTTTCATAGCTGACGACCAACTTGTCCCAAATCTCTTTAGCTGACCTACAAGAAGAAATACGGTTAAACTCATCAGTGCTAAGACCACAATAAAGTAAGTTAATAGCCCTGTAGTTTTTGGAGATGGTTTCAAGATCTGCTTGGTTGTATTCAAACTCCTTCTTTGCAACTTTGGTGTCATTTGGTCCATCTTTTTCTGGAATCTTCGGACCATTCTCTATAATGTTCCAAAGCTCTAGATCTTGGTCTATGATGAACATCTTCATCAAAGATCTCCAGTGGACAAAGTTGTTTCCTACAAAGAGTGGCGGTCTGCTTGTGGACCTTCCCTGTGCAAATCCTCCGCTTGCTTCACCAGACATGATCGAAAACTCACAAGATTGTTAGATCAAAAATAGTGAGTAAAGCTCTGATACCAATTGAAGGTTCGATAATATAAAAACAATGTAATAAGAAATACTCTAGAAGGGGGGTTGAATAGAGTATGCCCGTTTTTCGCAGAAAGTCTCAAGACTTTTGGAGCTTGTACCAAAACCTTTGAGATTAAACCTGAATCACAAAGTTAGACAATCGAACCAAGTGCGGAAATAAGGTAAAGCAAATAAGTAAAGAACACGAGTAATTGTTTACGAGGTTCAGCACAACTTGGCCTACGTCCCCGCCTAGGGTTCTTCCACAACCCTAGGATTCAAAGGCTTTATTGATTCGCTTAGCTTAGGATCCTAATAGCTCACCGAGAAGCCTCTCTCCTATACAATTGCAATCTAGTCAACTCACGTTCCCTTGGAGTCCTAGACCAATCTAGAAGAGCCCCACCTCTCTCAGCTATCTAGTACAATCCTCTTACTCTCACAAATCAATAGCCTAGTGCAACTTCCCGAGTTATAAACTCTCGAGTAACACTATAAATGAATATATCCTATAAGCTCACAGTGACTCTCAAAGGCTTTGAAATAAACAACAAACTCTTGAGCGCTTAGCAGAGAGACACTTTGGAAGACAGATCTTGCTTGAATGAAAGCTCGTGTGTAGCACTTGTTATTTCTGTCTTCTCCTTCCTTTCCTTTATATAAGAGCATGGAGCGTGAGGATCTTCAACACCAGATCTCCAATGGTTCCTTCGAATCAGGCTTGATCTTTGAATCTTCTATTTATGGATACTCCAAAGCCATAATCCATTTTGAAATAGATCTCCTCAATATGTACTTAAAGGAAGGACATAATCTTCGAATATACTTCCTGAAAAGGTTAGGCATACATATATATATAATATAACGGAAGTATATAATAAGATAAAATAATATACGGACAAATAAGATAGGTTTTGTATTTCATCAACTGTTAATGCTCCAAGGCTTTTGACGAACATCCTGTCAAAGCCTTTGAAACATTTATTCCAATTTTCATCAACGGAGGGAGTTATCAAAAGTAATAAAAGAAAAATATCTACAACAACAGAGCCTCATAGAAAGGACATCTCTGAACACTTCATGGCAATTTGGCAGGCTCCTTCAACTAAAACAACAATTCCTCCAAGGATTACTATGGATTATTGGAAATGGAAAAACCATAAATGTTTGGACAGACCCTTGGGTCCAAGACCATAATCTGATTAGCTATCGACATAACTTTGACCCCGAACTTAAAGTTTACCAACTCTTTACCTCAACTAAAGAATGGAATGTCCCCCTTCTCAACGAAATCTTTCCAAATCATATTGTTCAACACATCATAAAAATACATATCCCAGACTGGGACACTCCGGATACAATAATTTGGAAATTTAACCCAAATGGTCAATTTTCTACTAGATCAACTAGACACATAATCAACACTAACAACACATCCACCAATGATTATAAATGGATCTGGAAGCTGAACCTCCCTCCTAGAATTAAAACCTGCTTTGGAAAATATCTACTGACAGCCTGGCTACGACAAATAGACTAAACAGGTATATAAATAGAGTCCCTTCTCAATGCTCTTTCTGTAACCACAATAATGAAGATAGCAATCACCTTTTTGTTAATTGCCCTTTCACCAGAGCTACGGTTGCAGCCTATGAGCAAACTGTAAGCAAAACTACAACACTTATTCCCAACCACTGCACTGATATAGATAGTATCATTACAACAAATACAGACAAAAAGTTGATAGAAGAGCTCTGTTTTATATGGCAAAGAATATGGGAATCTAGAAATGAATTGATTTTCAGGAAAAAAATGCATGATACGCCTCATCAGATATTTGTAAGAGTAATCATAGACCTCAGAGATTGGCATGATGCCATCAAAACTAATAATGAAACTCCACCACTTAGTAAAAAAAGAAGAAGAAACCATATTAAATGGATAAGACCACCTAGGACTATCTACAAAATAAATGTAGATGATTCTTTTATACCCACTGGCTCTTGCCGGTTGGGTGGGATTATTAGGGACCATAAGGGTTCTGTGATTGATATCTTTCAATCTGAAGTGGATACGACTTCTGCTATCCAAACAGAAGCAGTTGCTTTGTGTGTAGGTGTAAACTTAGCAATAGCTAAAGGTCTAAGAAGAGTCATAATGGAAGAGGACTGCCTGGAGGTTACCAAGGCAATCAATGACAGCAACTACGTGAGATGGGAAATTCTAAGATAAGTGGAGTTCATCAAGAAACTTAGTTGTAACTTCGAGAGCATAGAATTCAGACACTGCTACAGGGAAGCAAACAAGGTCGCTGATTATATAGCTAAGTCTAGGAATATTTGTACGTTTTCGAACCTCCCTACCTGTAGGAATCTCTGAAACATTATCCAGTCGGATGATCATGATGGTATCTTACCTAGGTAGGATCTGCCTAATTTTTGCCTACTTTAAAAAAAAAGTTAATTTTGATTTAAATAATTGTTTTCATTAAAAAGTAATCTACATATAAATAAAATAGCACTTATCAAATATTGTATATTTATCTATTAATATTTTTTGTAAGTATTACAATAAAATACTTTTTATTTATATTTTTCTCAATTAATATATATATATAGGCAAATGTTCAAATGTAAAATTACCTTAGGGTGTAAAATTTGCTTAAGGTGTAAAATTCTCTAATGGGCCAAACTTTTGTATGTAAATTGCTAATGGACCTAATTTATTTACTAATGGGCCTAATTTAATTAGTAAAATGTCAACTTCATGTGCCCCCCTTGCCCCATGCGTGTGCCCCCCTGCCCCCCACAGTGCCCCCCTTCTCGGGCCAGATTTTTTTTCTTCCCCTTCTTCCTTTTGTCCCAGGATTTTTTTTCCGTGTTAACACTTTCTGTTGTGCAAATATAACTTGATGTTGTACACATATAACATCATGTTGTGCAAATATAACTTTATGTTATGCAGACATAATAATTCATTATGGGGTAAATAGGTAAATGTGCCTATTTCAATTTTAAAAATTTATAATTGAAATATGCTTAATTTATGGATAGATAAGCCTAATTTTATGGGTAAATAGGTAAATATGTCTAATTTTATGGGTAAATGCACTTTTTCCCGTTTTCGACACTTTTTGTGTGTGCAAATATAAAGTATATAAATAAAATGATAAAGTGCAAGAATAAAATGACGATGTGTATGAGTAATAATATGAAGTGCACAATTAAGATTATTGTTAATGTGTCTTGAATCATTTTTCGCCGGCGTCGCATCGGGGGGTCCGGGGGGCGGAGCTCCCCGACGGGGGGTTAGGGGGGGCAGCGCCACCCCGCCTTTACGGTATGCAATGTTTATTTTAAACGGATTTATTGTCTATTTGTTTTCAAGCATTTAACAATTTCAAATTAAAGTGCATAAATAAGATTAAAATGTGCAAATATAATATTATGTTGTGCAAATATAACATTATGGTGTGCATATATAATAGGCTTTTAAATTAAAGTGCATAAATAAGATTAAAATGTGCAAATATAATGTTATGTTGTGCAAATATAATGTTATGTTGTGCAAATATAACATTATGATGTGCATATATAATAGGCTTTTAAATTAAAGTGCATAAATAAGATTAAAATGTGCAAATATAATGTTATTTTGTGCAAATATAACAATATGGTGTGCATATATAATAGGCTTTTAAATTAAAGTGCATAAATAAGATTAAAATGTGCAAATATAATGCTATGTTGTGCAAATATAACATTATGGTGTGCATATATAATAGGCTTTTAAATTAAAGTGCATAAATAAGATTAAAATGTGCAAATATAATGTTATGTTGTGCAAATATAACATTATGGTGTGCATACATAATAAGCTTTTAAAATTAAAGTGCATAATATAAATAAGATTAAAATGTGCATAATTAAGGTTAAAAAGTGCATAACTAAGATTATGATGTGCATGATTAGCAATTTACGATTGTTGCGCCCTTGTCTGTTATGTAACCTATGTGGGATTTGAACCCACATCTTTGTGCAAACGCACATTGCTCTACCAATTGAGCTAATAGGCTAAATTATGATTTTCATGCTAAAATAGAAGAACCTAATCGACCTAAAGCATATCACAATAAAATTTTAAAATCCAATTAGCTCATTATTCACAAACAATTTGACAATGCTATGAACATAAAATTAGCTCCAAATCAACCCAACAACACAACCATATCATCAATTTCAATCAATTTGGATGTTGGCAAAAAAAACCTCAAATTCTAAAGCATATCGCAATAAAATTCTAAAATTCAATTAGATCATGATCCATAAACAATTAGACAATGCTATGAACATGAAATTAGCTCCAAATCAACCCAACAACACAACCATATCATCAATTTCAGTCAATTTGGCTTTTGACAAAAAACCACAAATTCTAAAGAATATCGCAATATAAAATTCTAAAATCCAATTAGCTCATGATCTATAAACAATTTGACAATGATATGAACATGAAATTAGCTCAAAATAAACCCAACAACACAACCATATCATCAATTTGGCTTTTGGCAAAAGCCCCCCAAATTCCGCTCCTAAATCAAACCCTAGGTTTTCAATCTCAATCTAAATTATTCAAATAATCTAAATAATTATAATACACAAGTTTAGGGTTAGAAATCATACCAAATTCGAGTTGAAACAAGGATAAAAATCGGGATTTCGAATGGTTTCGAGCCAAAAATGTCAAACAACACTATTAGGGGAGATGGGCTCGGTGTGAGCTCGGCTGGGCACGAACCAAGGGGGTTCCGGTCTAGGAGGGTGCGCCGGAGGAAGGTGGTTCAAGCGGGTGGTGGCTGGAGGTGGCTCGTGGATGGCGTGGAGAGCGACGAGAGAAAAACGGATTGTGGGCTCGACTGGGCAGCAGGTGGCCCGGGGTGTGGCTAGGCGCTAGTGGTCGGAGGTGCGCACAGGGCTCGGGGGGTGCGCCTGAGTGAGGGGGTTTGAGCGGGTGGGGGCTGGTGGCCGGAGGTGGCTCGTGGGTGCCGTGGGAGGCCGAGACAGTGGTGGCTCGAAAAGGGGGAAAAGGTTCGGTGATGGTGCAACAGGGCTCAAACCAAGCCAAGTCAGGGCTCGGGGGGTGCGCCCAGGGATGGGCTTGAGCGCGGCTAGGTGCTGGTGGCCGGAGGTGGCTGAAGGTGGTAGGTGGGTGTGGGTGCGGGAGTCCGAGCGTGACACTGTTACCGCGCACAGATTTGAAAACGGGAGGTTGAATAAAAAAAATTAAATTTTACATCTTAAGCAATTTTACACCCTAAGGATATTTTACATTTTAACTCTTCTATATATATATATATATATATATATATATATATATATATATATATATATATATAGAGGATAGATCTTATGAGAGCATGTCTTATTATGTAAAATGTGAGTAAATTTTAGCCATTGGATGAATGGAAATAGAAGGATGAGCTTGAACCACAATTTTAATTAATTGATATTAATGGGGTCCACAATTAAAAATTCCTCAATTGCATTTTATAGGGCGCGTGTTTCTCCCCACCCCTTGCCTATTTCAACCCTAATTCTCATCCGGAGAATAAACGAATTGAAGAACCACCGCCTCCTCATTTAGATCCGAGACCGCATATCCAATCTTTGCCTTAATCCACTTTCATCATCTCCATCTCTATCTCTGTGGCGACTCTTCTCAATCTCCGATCTCCATAGCCTCCCTCTCGCTCTTTTGTTTTTGAAAATCACCTTTGTCTCGACATTGAACAAAGGTGGTTTGTAGTGCACGGGCGACAACAAGGTGGTCAGAAGTGGGAGGCGTAAGACGTGGCTGGGGTGAATACCTGGATCGGAACAACAATGAAGGGGTACGATCATTGGTTTTTGCCCAGGAGAAAGGAAGGAAGGATTGTTTTTTGGTGGACTGGTACGGCGGTGCCGATGTGGGCTCTTGGTCCTTCAATAGTGCATGGGTGGATGTAGTGGGATTTGGTTTAGGTTCTATTGTTCATATGTATGTGGTGCTTTGGGGATTTTGTTTATATATATATTTTTCCTATGTTTTTGTGTTTCGAATTTTGTGTGTAGGCAGTGGGTATGGTGGGATTAGATGAAAGGCTATATTGCAGAGTTTTGAAAGGCTATATTTGAGAGGTATTGTTTGAAAGTATATGATCTATTATTCTTATGTATGTAGGATTTTTTTTTTGGAGATTATTCATATGTATCTCATAAATTACTCGTGTGTATATGCAAGTACACCGATTATGAAATACATAGTATTTGTATTATTCCAATAATATTATAAATAATTTAGGTTTATTCGGTTGTATAGAGATTTTATTCGTATGAAAATGAGATATTATTCCTCAATATAATGATAAATTGTTAATAATAATTTTGAATAAATATGATATTATATACGAATAATCTTGTGTTGTGTATGAATAAATGTCATATGTTATATACGAATAATTTTTTTTGAATCAATATATGATTTCATAATGGCATGGAGGGTGAAGGTCACTCTCTCTATTAGGAGAGTGAACCAAAATTTTATGCGGACCCCACTTTAATTAATTTAAATTTGATTTAAATTTGGAATTAATCTCATCCATTAAACCTCCATCATTCAATGGCTTAGATTTGCTCACATTTTACATTATAAGGTTTGCTCACACAGGAGCCAACCTCTCTCTCTGTGTATATATATATATATATATAGGTTAGGTCTAGTGTTAACAAGCCTTATTGTGTTTTGTGTTAACAAATATAGGCCATTGATTTAGTGCAAATGAATGGATGAGATTATTTGGCTATTTTGGTTTTTTTCTTTAATTAAAAATCAATGGGACCCACTTCTTTCTTTGCCACTTGCTAAATAACGTGCGTGTGTTGTACGTTTTTTTTGGTGTTACATTTTTTTAACGTTGTTTTTTGTGTGGTGCACTATTCGAACTATTCGATAAGGTGATACAAACATTCGTTAACTTATACTTATTATTCGTTAGATAATAGAAAAAAAGTTAGTCAATTTTGCAACTATTCGTCAGGTTAATAGTAATTATTCGCTAAATTAATCGTTATTATTCATCCGTAAAGAGGAGTTATCATTTCATAAATTAATCGCTTTTTTGTAATTATTCGCTAAATTAATCGCTTTTTTTATGGGATAACGTATTTAGCAACTATTCGGTAGATTAATAGTAATTATTCGCTACGTTGATAGTAATTATTCGCTAAGTTGAAATAATATATAATTGTAATTCTTGATTTACCGCATCTAATTACCCACGTACATACGAATAATTCCTTGTTATCAAGGAATAGTTACTCGAACTTGACGAATAGACGATCAATTCATAAACAATACTCGAACTTGAATTTCAGCAAGACTGCATGTAATTGCCATATACAAATGAATAATTTCTAATTATCAATGAACATTGACTATGAACTTGCCGAATAGTCGATAAAGACATGAGTTTGAATTTCAAAAAACCTATATCTCATTGCCCTATATATATATGTACAATTCCTGATTATCGACGAATAATTACCCTGAATTTGCTGAATATTTGATAAATTCATAGTAATAAATCAATAGAACAAACCTAAAATAATATAGATCTGAAATAGAAAACTAGAGGCGCAAGGGAACCAGGTCGGGTCGGGTCGCCGGACTTCAATTTCTCAGACAATGGCCGATGGTCGCTATCAATCAGCCCCCGTCATCTCCATCATCGCTATCAATCAGCCCCTAACACCCCGTCATCTTCATCATCGCTATCAATCCGACCTAGAGGACTCACCTTTTGTCTTCTCCTTTGTCTGCCTCGTCGATAGAAAGCCATGGAGGAATCGTGATGCAACCTAGCGATGATGAACACAGATGATAAATTTGGAGACGGGCACGAACCAGACATGACCCCGAAACCAGATGCCATCGCCGCCGGAAGTGCTCAGAGGCTGCACTTGCCGAATGCGGATTTCAGAGGCCATCGCCGCCGGAACCACCTTCGGATTAATCAGAGGCCGCCGGATCCTGGCTAGGGAGAGGAGAGGGAGAGGGGTATGGCGAGGCGAGGCGCCATCATCCCACCGCTGCCGGATTTCAGAGGCCGTCGGGATCGCCATCGCCTCTTCACCATCGCCGCTTCGCCGCCGCTGGTTGGCGTAACCCTCATCGCACCGGATACTGTCGAGGGAGAGGAATCTGGCGAGGCGAGGCAAGGAGATGGAGGTGAGGCACCATCATCACACTGCAGCCGACTCCGGACGCCATGGGATTCATCGCCGTCGGTGGGAGAGGCGGCGGTCGAAGACCCCGGTGTAAAGGCGGAAGAAGGAGGTGTCAATCGGGAAGTTTTGTGAGGATCAGTTAGGGTAAAAGTAGAATTTATAGGGGATTGGAAGACACGCTCTAACAATTGAGAGTTAAATAATTTTTTTTATGGGCCCAACTTGATTAATTAAGAATTTATTTAAATTTTGAAATAATCTAGACCATCCATTTTCATTCAATCAATGATCCAGATTTGTTAACACAAAACACAATAAGACTTGTAAACATTTGATCCATTCTCTCTCTCTCTCTCTCTCTCTCTCTCTCTATATATATATATATATATATATATATATATATATATATATATATATAGAGGGTGGCTCCTATGTGAGCAACCCATACCATGTATCAAGTGAGCAAATCTCTGCCATTGATTAAGAGTAAATGGATGGTCACGATTTATCCAAAATTACAATTTTATAGAAAACAATTTTTGGGATATAAATGAATTTAGGTGTATAGAAGCGCGTGCATTGCAATTTAGGGGTTAAAAAACGCAGATTTCGCTCTCACCTATCCGGAAAGAAATCGACAATGACATCGCTCCCGAATCGGAACGGAAATCACGAAGATTCGGCCGGAGTCGCTTGCTTTGAGGGGAGATTTTCGATTCATCTGCAAGGCAACTCCACTGAATCTGCTAATTTCCAATTCGTTGTGTTGTGTGCAGGTCATCAGCATAAAGCCTAATCTGTGGAAAGAGGGGTGCAGGGATTCAAAAGCGTATCAAGGGATCGACGGTGATTGTGGGAGATTTGATTGTCATGGGTAAGTGTAACAAATTGTGAGTTGAATTTTTTTTGTTCGTTTTTTCAAGTTTAAAGTTGAAGTTGGAATTGGTCTGGTGGGAGTGGGGTATATTCGTTGTTCAATATTTGTGTTGTCAGAAGTTCAACGTTTTATGGGAATACTTTTGCACAATTGTTCTTTTTTCAAGTAGAAATTAGATGGTGGGATTTGAATTTGTCAAGTGGAACTCTAGTTTATTTATTTAGAATCGCAAGCCCTGTTATAAGTATTGGTAGACCAAACGAACAGAACACCAGTGTATTATTAAGGAATACGAGATTCATAAACTATGAATCAGTAATGTATGTGTAAAGTGACTTTATATTCATATATAACTGAAGGGTATTCATAAGATTTTGAAGTTTATTCGCAAGAAGTGTTACTATATTCACAAGAAATTGTAATTTTAGTAGTAAGGATTGATAAGTGATGCATGAGGAGTGAAATGCTATTCGTAAATAAGGCTAGATTATTCGTAAGGAATGTGAGTTTATTCGCAAGGAATGTTAGATTAGTCATAATGAATGCTAGATTATAAGTAAGGAATGTGAGTTTATTCGTAAGGAATGGGAGTTTATTTGTAAGGAATGTAGATTAGTTGTAATGATTGCTAGATTATTCGTAAGGAGTGCTTCTATATTCGTAAGGATTGCTAGATTATTCGTAAGAAATGTTGGTTTTAATCGGTATTATATTTGTAATAATTGGTTTTGTATTCGTCTATATATGGAGTTTATCGTAAGAATTATAACTGTATTCACAAGAATTTCTACGTTATTCGCAAGTATTCTAATTTTATTCGTAAGGATGGTAAGTTTATGCGCAAAAAATACTCGTATATTCGCAAGAATTGTTGATGGTTGTGTAAGATTGCCACGAATTCGTATATAAATGAAGTTTATTCGTAAGATTTTTAAATTTATTCGCAAGAATTGATACTATATTCACAAGAAAATGCCATTTTAGTAGTATGGATTGGTACTGATGCATAACGAGTGAAAGCCTATTTGTAATGAATGTTAGATTATTCGTAAGGAATGTGATTTAGTCATAATTATTCATACTATATTCACAGGTATTGTAATTTTATTCGTACGGAATGTAAGTTTATGCGCAAGAACTACTCGTATATTCGCGAGAATTGTAGATGAAGTGTGTAAGAATTGCTAATAATTCTTAATTAGACGCATTTTATTCGCAAGAATTGTAAGGTTATTCGTACGGATTGATAAGTTCTTCATAAGAAGGCTAATGTTATTACTACGTATAGGAGAGGATTATTCACAAGCACTGATAAATTTATTAAATTATATGTGCAGGGAAAAAAGGCACTTCCACAACAAGAGGAAAAACTAAAGTTGGTAGTGAAAAATCGATCCAAAATGCAGGAATTTCAGTTGATGAGCCGAGAAAAGTGATAGCCTATTCGGACGATAGCGCAGATGACTTTGAGACCCAGCTAGCCCCAATGGAAATTGTAGTACACAATCCATCTAAAATCGTGGCAACTGGTCAAAGTAAAAGGGCAAGGATAGTGAGACACACCAAAGAAGGTAAAAAATCCTAATTGTATGACAGAATACATTGTGAGTATATGTATTATAAATATTAAATATTTGTTGAAAGTAGATGCAGTTACTGATGACACACAGATTGGTAGAGAAATTCAAGTAATAGATATTGCAGCCCATGATATACATCCACCAGAACAGAGAGACAATAAGAGAAAGAAAAAAATGAATACAAGGGGGAAACTATCAACCTACAATCATATGGAGACACGATCTTCTCCTTGTACTTTTGTCGAGGCGATGCAACAATTGAAGAATTCGGCAGGGAAGGAGGCGAAAATAAGAACACTGAATTACATTGGGTTTGGGGCACTGTTGGAACTAGACTTAAAGAAGCAACCCCTATCACTGGCATCCTGGCTCGTAGATCATTTTGACCCCAACAAGTGCAGTATCGAGTTCCCCGATGGTCGAAGCATTGAGATTAAGGATGAGGATGTTCATAAATGCTTTGGTATTCCTTTAGGAAGTAAGACTGTTGTCATCGGGGGACAAAACGATAACAAAGATTTGGTGAAAAATTGGAGGTCGCAGTATGATAAGCAATATGCTAGCTTGAGGCCATCACATGTTATGACTGCATTGCTGAATGGATGTGACGCAGGGCTGCAATTTGTTCAAAACTTTATGGTCTTATTTGACACAACCCTGGTTAACAGCCAACAAAGCGGGGGTGTCTCTCAGAAATTAGTTAGAAGCATAGATAGTGTTGATGCTGTGAAGGGGCTTAACTGGTGTAGTTATGTGGTAACGAGCTTGATAAAAGCAAAACTGAAATATGGAACCGAAAGAAAGGGTTCATTTGAAGGTTCACTCCTATTCTTGGTGGTAAGCATCATACGAAACCTATGACGTGCACAATTTATGATTTTATGCAGATTATGGTTAGGCACAACTAACTTCATGTCGATTAAATGGAAATGCAGCTATTATATCTGGATAGGGTGGTGTATCAAGGACAAAGGCAAGTGCCAAGAGGAATGCCTGTATTTAAAGGGTGGACTGACGGAATGATTTCAGCCAGAGAAAAGAATGAGATGGTAACTGGTGGGTTTGGGAAGGGACGAATAGAACCACCTATGGAAGTAGAATGGATTGGCCATACTACTGTTTCAAAAGAGGTTCGTGGTATTTAATTTATGTAGAAATATGAGCTTCTGGTGTATATTGTTTTTGGGTGGAGAATATATCTATTGATATTTGCTGCATACTACATGTTATTTTTTAATGGAAAGTCGTATTGTGGACAGCATTATTATGAAGATCTGTTGAACTCAGCGATTGAAGTGAGTCGTAAAATGAAGGATTTTGTGGGTAAGCTGAACAACATCCCCATCGAAATGAGACATGAGCCAGCAATACTTTCATGTTATGAATTGGGGAAAACAGTTCTAGGTCGAGGATATCCAGATGCAACAGGATTAGATTCCATTGCCTCAACACAAGTGGAAAATGTGATTTCTCAAGGAACCCAAGGGTTGTTCAATGATCCCACGTTACTTAAAAATATGAAGATGATTGACGAAGCATTGAAGGAGAGAGATGAGTTGTTAGCTGAGAGGAACAAATGGCCTACGTTTGATTTAGGGATACCAGGATGTGGCATCAATATTAGAGACCCAGTTAACGTGGTTGTTGAGGAAATTAACAGAGGGTATATGGACGCACCAATTGCGTTTGAGGTAAAAATCATGTAGTTTAGGACTGATACTGATGAAAATCGATTCCATATTATTTTATAATGTTCCACATTTATTTTAATTTAACTTTATATCATGATAAATCGTCTTTGTAGAGCAACGATAGGCCATTTGTCACGAAGGAAGCTGTTGAAGATGCTGTGGCAGACAATATACAGATAGGAGAGTCATCTGCAGAACAGGTATTCATACGAATTTATGTGAAACATGTTAAACAACGGCGAATGTCAGATGTCTTATAATTTAATTTAGTTACAGGGCAAAGTTATAGCAATTGTGGTTGAGGGAATTGCTCAAGATGTATTGAATAGCAAAGTACACGTGGAAGATTTGAATAAAGGACAAGTATGGTGTACTAATTATGTTAAATGACAGTATTCGTCCGAAAGAATTGATTTTATTACAAGGAAAAAGCTTAGTTTTGTGTTTGATTTACAATTGTCATAGGTTGATGACATGGGAAGATCAGGTTATGTTGTGGGAGGTTCAGATTTGACATTGGTTGAAGATCGTACAGATGTCACCCACGAAGAGGTAAGTATATATGAGACATAGACCATTCGTATGTATCGATATTATGATATGATGTATTCAAATTATTTACAGAGTAATGAGATCGCATGGTTAGAGAGGGAAGTTGTTGGGAATGTTGAAAATGCCCCCAAGAATAAGGTAATTTCGTAGATCGTAAAGATGAAATTAAATTTGTCAACAAATTCGGCATAAATAATGTCTGATTAGCTGCCCTTTTGGGTAACAACTACTAGGGAAAGAAGCTTATGAATGAAAATCAGCTAACCATTCGAACACCAAGGCCAAAAAGAGGTACAAAACCTTCATTGCAGGAGATAAGCCCATACGTCTGCAGGTTTATTGATCCCGAGTATAAGAACAACACTGAGCAATCAATGATAGTCAATGTAGTGAAAGGCCTTAAAAAAAGGTGAGTTCAAACAGAAAGAGTAACGTACAACATAAAGTGAGAAAACTATACATTTGAATATGCACTCACAAAAAGGCATGTTGTTTTTTTGTGTATAGGAAAATATTGTTCAACCATTCGACAGGGTTGGCACATTCCATTATCCCTTTCAGATTGTGGGTGGAAGATTGTGTAGCGCTCCTTGAAAATGAGGTGCCTCTGCAAGTTGTTGATGTGTGGGCATTAAGGTTGAACTATGAGGAATTGAAGAGGAGTCGTAGTTCACCTTTTGTTTACTTTGTGCCCCCAAGTGTAACGGTAAGCATGTACACCCACAATTAAGAAATTTCCGTCCTTGTTGTGTCATAATATTTGTGATTCACATATGTATTTTCACGTGAAGATGGGAGCTGTGACCAATCGAACTAATACTACATATGAGGAAAGGTATGACATGTTTTCTATGAAGTTCTATGACGCGGCTGCAAATGGGGAGTTAATGTTGGACAAACCAGATATGGTATGTCAGTTGTTACGTTTACAAGATTGATAAAAACAACTTGTATATTATGATTTGTGACTTTTGTCCATATGGACGTTCTAATATTAGAACTGTTGCAACAATCTGGTGTGCAGATCATGTTTCCAGTTTTGGACAAAGGGGGTTACTATGTGATATGCTTCAATTTGAAAAAAGGATCAGCTGATATTCTGGATATTGCAAAGGCGAAGGAAGATGATTACGAAGGAAACTATAAAAGGGTTTTTGATGAACTGGTACGTATGTAAAAAAATTATACATGTTATTAACTACCACCTAAAAAAAAGGATCAACTGATATCATACATGTTATTTCAATTGTATTGCAGAAACGAATGCTATCTCAAATTTTGCAAGAAGAATGTCCGGGGTCATTATTATCAACTAGAACTGCGAATATTGAAGTTGCTAGGGTCTTAAGTTTGGATTGGAAGATCGGAAAGAGTGGTGTGGATTCTGGACTGTATGCAATGAGACATATGGAGACATACAAGGGTGATGTATCATGGAGGTGCGGGTTTAAGGGTGGAACAAGGAAGAATGTCAACTCCCTACGAATGAAGTATCTCCATTGCCTACTGACATCTGATGTCAACGGCGAAAAGGATAAAGTTTTGCAGCATTTTAAAAAGGGAGCTAGGTACATAGACCTTGCGCCGCCAAAGGCCGACGATTCAGGAATGCTATCGAACTGGCTATGATGGGGAGTGAAAGGTCGACAAGTTGGTTGAATGGGCAGCTTGTATGGGTATACACGAATTGTTGCTTTTTGGTGTTTCTTAAGTGTTTTATTTGAATCGTTGTTTCCCATATATGATTGACATGGCAAGTGAAATAAGAATTGAAAGTTTATTAACTAGAATTGCAAGTTTTTTCGTAAGAACGAACTATCAAGCGATAGTATATTTATAATAATTGTTTTTTTATTCGTATATATGTGAAGTTTTTGCGTAAGAAATGTAAGGTTATTCACAAGAATGAATACTACATTCGCAAGTATTGTAAATGTATTAGTAAGGATTGTAAGTTTCTGCGCAAAAGTCAAGAAATATTCGCAAGAATTGTAGGAGGATTGTGTACGATTGCTATGAAGTTTATTCGCAAGAATTTATACTGTATTCACAGGAAATAGTCATTTTATTAGTAAGGATTGCTAAGTGATGCGTAAGTAGTGAAAGGTTATTCGTAAAGAATGCTAGATTATCCGTAAGGAATGTGAGATTTTTCGTAAGTATTGCTACTATATTCAAAAGTATTTTAGTTTTATTCATACAGAATGTGAGTTAATGCGCAAGGATTACTCGTATATTCGCAATATTTGTAGATTGATTGTGTTAGAATTGATAATTTGTAAGTATACGAATTTTATTCGCAATAAGTGAATGGTTATTAATACGGGTTGATAAGTGTTTCATAAGAAGGCTAATGATATGCATAAATATACGTTGGGTATAAATAAACGCATAAGTGTAAATGTCATTGGATAACAAGTTACAAAGTACCAACTGTGTAACACAAGACATAACGAGATCATTTGTAGGAAAAAATATTTAATGCCATAAATCTCTGCAAGTGATAATGAAATGATCATGATGAAGTTGTAACCCTACCAATTACAGCAAATATGTCATTCCATGTCTATATCCACATCTTCTTTGCAAGTTCTCCTGTTATGAGGCGCCATCTTACCACATCTGCCGCACTTTCTGATCGATTTTGCAGATTTTTCTGTTGCTTTTTCCAAAAACCCCTTGATGCGACTACCCTTATTGTTTGTTGGCGGAGGAGGATGCACCGTCACCTGATTAGGAGGCTTCACACCAACATATTTTTCCACAAATGAATCCTTTGAAGCGACCTTCGATTCAGCTCTAACCTTCTTCATATAAAGAGTTTTTTTCTCCGTCAACATATGCAATAAATCATGGATCAATTCAGCGTCATCCTCCACCGTTCCAACAGTTGAGTAGATAGTAGACCATAATTTGTTGAGCAACAGTTTCTTTGCCTCCATTTCTCCACACTGTTTGAGGACTTCATCATCAAGATGATCATTGGCAAGGCGTCTAGCATCTTTAGTCCATCTAGGCAGGACCATAGCAACAGGTATCTCCTTAATGCCCATATATTTGTAAGTGCAGAATATGTGGTTGCAAGGGAGACCTACCATATGAAACATGTTGCATGAACACTTAGAAGACCCCCTTTGAATATCGTACTGGACATTGAACAATCCAAGACCCTCTTTGGAGACAACATGTTTCTTGAAGTCACCTTCCACGCATTCGCTTTGAACGTTGCAACCGAAAACTCCATCTGCAATCTCATTTTGCACCTTCTCAAACACTTTTAGAGTATAAATCGATGATGCATGCCGCTCGATATCAAGGCGTGTCTCATAAACGGGCACCATGGAGCTAGACTCTACATCAAGCTTAACTTGAGCGTGTCTCTGAGCATCCATTGCACCATCAAAGTGCATCATCAACTCAACCATACTGAAATGACGACCTGAATAATGACCAAAGAAGCTGTTTGCCGATTCTGATATAGAAGTCGCCCGAATCAAACCGCCAAGTAAAACATCTCTGAAGTATGCCGGTATCCACAAGTTCCTCTGCTTAAACATAAGTTTCAGCCAACGGTTTTCCTCGAGTGAGAACTCTCGCATCAGCTCATGCCATCTATGTTCAAATTCTTTGATAGTGATCTCAGAGCTCCAAACTACGTCGTTGAACCGCTTCCTGAAGTCGGTATTAGAGCACACATGTGAAGGTACCTATGGTGTACAAACGACTATCAAATTTTGCATATATAAATACAGTAAGTGAATTTGATATCTTATTTATTCGTATATTCTCACATAATTCATGTATACTTGTCATAGTAGTGAATGTATGGGAAGGGAAAATTTTCTTTTCGTAATGCAATAATCTCATACCTCCCTAGGCACTTTCATCATGATATGCCACATGCAGAATCTATGACGAGTATCTGGGAAGACTTTGGGGACAGACTCTTTCAGAGAAGGATCTTGATCCGTGACAATCACAACAGGGTCCTTACACATTGCCATCTTGAAATGTTGCAACAACCAAGTGTAGGATGCCTCGGTCTCCTTCAGCAATAACCCAGCTCCAAAAGTGACTGATTTCTTGTGATTGTCCAGTCCTGTAAATGGTGCAAATACCATACTGTACCTATAAATGCAATATAGACGACATGTTACACGTGAAGAGAACAAATAATCCTTAGAAAATATGAATGTGGCCGAATAATGAATTGGTAAAAAAATCATTCAAAAAACATTTGTAAATTTGTTCGGATGAACACATGGTGAATCATATAGTACTTACTTATTAGTCCTATACGTTGAGTCGAATGAAAGCACATCACCAAATGCCGCATAATTGGCCCTTACAATAGGATCACACCAAAACAACCTAACAAGGCGTTTATCACTATCAAGATCATATGCAAAGTAAAACCCAGAGGATGATTGTTGTTTTTGCATAAATCGATCAATGACCATTTGTGCATCAGCCCAAGAAATATAGGCCATGATATCTCTTTTAAAGTTCTTGAGATCATGCAAAAGAGGGCCACTACTAGACCCACCCCAATTTTCCTTCATGAGCCGATGAGTCCTAGCAGGACCTAGGTGAGCCTTTGCACAATTTATCATAAAAAGTTGATGACCGAAATCTAATTTTCTGTGGGCTTTCAAAAAGTGATTAGATTCATCTTGAAGAAGAGGATGAGTGTGTCTCTCCTCCATATTTTCAATAACATAACCATCGCTCCCAGCAAACTTCAAATAAATGTGAGCGTTGCATCCCACTCGATTTGAATACCGGTTGCGTTTGCCCGTACTTGTACTCGACTCCTTATACCCTTGTCGATGACATCTCATGTAACGATTGACATATGACCCATCCTTGTGCTTGCGGGATGTACTCTTTCGAGCATCAAAGCCCACAAGTGCGCCATACTTTTTGTAAAACTCTATACCCTCCTCAATAGTACTGAACTTTTGACCGACCTTTGGCTTTAGAGCAATTTCACATGTTGGTACCCAATATTTGGTTTTCCCTGGAGATAGGGAAGTTTCAAAACTAACCGGAACAACATCTGATGCAGATTGGTCAAATAAGAAGTCCATTGCTTCCGCCTCTCTAGCCCCATCACCATGATCAACATCCCAATCTCTGCCATTGTCTGGGTCTGTATGTAATACATGAACATTGTATGTCATTAAAGAAATAAGTTGGGGAATTGGCAAACAGAATGAATATAAACACCATCAAGCTAGGTTGAAAGCGACGTTAATTACCTGAATCCATCTTCTTCAATTTCAGTACAGATCGATATGAGCCGTGGTTTGTAGACGGTATGAGTATGCCCTATTCTTATAATTAGGTCAAAAAAAACTGGCCTTCTTATGAATAACTAATTCATCCGATAATGTAACGTTCCAAATCACTCCGCAATTCCCGTTCCAAATCTCCACACACTTGGAGAGTGGATGCAAGTATGTAATTAGGCGAGTGAGTGGCCCACCGAACCTTTTATTTACAATATTTTATTTGAATTTTAGATCAATCCTATCCATTAATTTCCAATGATCCAATGATCACCATTTGCTCACATGATACACAATAACTCTTGCTCTCATTTGATCCTTCCTCTCTCTCTCTCTCTCTCTCTCTCTCTCTCTCTCTCTCTCTCTCTCTCTCTCTCTCTCTCTATATATATATATATATATATATATATATATATATATATATATATATATATATATAGGGGTTGGTTCCGGTGTACTCAACCCTTAACGTGTATCATGTACTCAGAAATTATTCATCTATCTGTTCATGATTATTCATCTGTTTTCACACAATTATTCATCTGTAAAAAATATAAATTTTATTCTACCGAATAATCGCCCAATACCACTGCATAATTTCATTCTACCGAATAATCTCTCAATACAATCGAATAATCAGAAGTTACTTTTAGTCTCATCCGTTGATCTTCTTAATTCAATGGCCCAGATTTGTGTACATGATACAAGTTAAGGGCTGAGTACATATGATCCATACTTTGTGTGTGTGTGTGTGTGTGTGTGTAGATTGACTCCGGTGAAAACCTCATATTGTGGTAAAAACCGTGAGGACTACTTTATAGCTTGGTTTATTTGAAACCCGTGCTAAAAACCTCAATCACACGGTGACTTTAAAACTCGGTTCAACCTAAAAACCGTGCTAAAAACTCCAATTTTAAAATGCCACAAGACTTTATAGTTTGGTCACGCCTAAAAATCATGCTAAAAAACTCATGTTTTAAAATTACATAGTGACTTTATAACTCTGTTTTATTCAAAACCGGGCTAAATTTTATGACTTTATATATCAGTTCTATTCATAACCAGGCTATAAAGCAAGTGAACCGGGCTAAAAAGTAGGTCCTCACGGGTTTTTACCTCAATTTTGGTTTTCACTGGAGCGCACCCCTGTGTATGTATAGGGTGGCGCAACGGGCCGGGCCCGAACCGAACCGACCTAAATGGGTCGGGCCGAAACTGACGACCCGATTTTTTGGGAGGAATGGCCCAAAGCCCGAACCGAGGACCGAAGCTTCGGTTATGGTTTTTTCGGTTTTCGGCCCGAAAAAACCGAATTCCCTAAGGTGTGTTTTTGTCCCTAAAAAAACCTGTAAGCTTCAAAAAAATCTTGCAACCACAATTTCTCAAGTACAACACAAAACACATCAATCTCTTTAATTTCAAAAATCTCAATTTACTCTTGTTTGATGTTTCTCTAAAAGACGAAAAATACCAATCCTAAATTTCTCATAACCCACAAATTGGAGTAGATTTCTAAAATTTCTCATAAACCCTAAATTTCTAAAAGCCTCACAACAATCCCAAATTGGTTTACAAATCTGAAATTACAACTATAATATAACAAATTATTGAAAATAGAAGTAGATTAACCAAAAGAAAATGTGAAATTTTGCAAAAAAAAAAAAAAAAGAAATCAAACCACAAATTGTCACTGTTGACTGCTTCTTCTTCGTGCGTTATGGCATGTGAGGCGCTGAGGCCGTGAGTCGGCTGCGGGAGAAGGAGGCGGTTGCCGGCTGCAGGAGAGGGAGGTAACGCTGGGCAGGACTTTAGGAGCGATTGAGCGAGGGCCGAGCCGCCGAGGAGCACCAGAACCTCTGAAGTTTGAAAGAAAGAAAGGGTCACGTGCTGCTTCACTCTCCAAGTCTCCCGTCTCCCACTAAAGAAGCAAACTAGGGTTTTAAAAAAAATTAAAACGGTTTTTTCGGGCCAAAATCGAAAATTTCGGTTCGGTTACGGTTATCGGCCCGAAACCTAATTTCAGAATTCCTCGGCCCGAAGCCCGAACCGAGACATGACGGCCCGGCCCGAAACCGATTTTTTCGGTTCGGTTATGGGTCGGTTTTCGAGCCGGGACACATTTTGAGCAACCCTATATAAATATATAAACACATGAGTTTGCTTTTTAGAACAAGATAATATTACCTTTTAGAGTATGACAAAAATACTCATTCAATAAAATAAAATTACACCCCCTAACCCCACACCACCTCACATCATTCTCTTTTTCCCTTCTATTCTCACAGCCTCCCCCAAGAAACAAACTCCCCAAATCCCACAAATTCGTCCAAATCCATCTCCCTTTCTTCAAGTAAACACACCCAAATCGAAAATCTCTTGAAGTTAATCTACGTGTTTCACATATTCATTGTGATTTCGGTGGTTTTGGGATTTTGGATGGTTTGATTTTAGGACTTGAAATATGTTTTCAATTTTGTGTAATTGTTCTCAAAATAGTAGTATATAGGTAGGTATTCGATAGATCTACACATACAAAAGTCGAAATTTGCGTTATGAATGGTTCGGGAGAAAGGGGCGAAATTGCAGATAGGAGGTAGAAAACGGAGTGGTAGCAACGACCACATAGGACACTAGTCATTTCGACCGGTATGGCTATTGATCATTGCGACCAGTATAGTCTCTAGTCATTGCGATTAGATTGTCATTTAAAAAAAATAAGTGGTCGCAACGACCAATTGACATATGGTCATTGTGAGAGAGAAATTGTGGCTTATATAACTTTCTATAAATTATGAAAACATATTCTTTTTTTTCTTTTTTTTTCCCAGATTCAACCACCCTTATACATATATAGATAGATATGACTACTTGTTAGTACAAAGTCCTCTGGGCTTGCAAAATCTGGTCGGCGACGATCGAACTAAACCTCCTCCGGGAGCACAAATTTTCATTCGGGGGCCCCATTCCACCCTTCGTGAGGGTCCAAATTCGTCTTCGGCAATCTCCAATCTGAGTTCACCCGTCTTGCACTGGGTTAGCCTCCCTCGATCTATGGCTTGGGGATTTTCGGAGCAGCGTTGGTGCTACACCTCCTTCCTCTGATCTTTCCCATGATCAGCCTCCACCTCCGACTTGCGTCAACTACGGTTGCTCATCCCCGGTCATCATCGTCCTTGTTCTCGCCTTCCCCACTCCGGTAACCTAAGGTGTCGTTCTTGCCTTCCTCCATCGCGCAATCCGCCTCCTCCTCATATTTTGCCTTTGGCGTTCCAATCCCTTCTTTGACAAAATTAATTTAGGGCTTCTTTTGTTTGGGTCGTCTTGCTTCATTCCCCACTGGTTTAGTTGGTCGTCCTGCGCTGGTAGGGGTGCTTCGTCTCTTCCGACGCACCCCCTGTGGCCATCGTCATGTTTCTGGTGGCCTAACCCTCATGGGGGTTTTGCTGTGTCAGGGACAGGGTTATTGAATCTAGTTTCGTCTATTCCGAGTAGGCTCACATTGCCCATGCTTGGTTTCGTCTCAGCATGATTTCGGCCTCTCAATCTGGGCTCCCGGTGTCGTCGTCCTTGATCTAACCTCGATGTGCCGAGGATTGAGCCGCCGGTCACTATGGGATCCCCCTCCGCCGGCTCGTGGGTGCTCTAGGTCTTCCTCTGCCCTCAGCCATGGTGTTTCCTCATTTCGGGTTGTCCTTTGGACCCAAGGTTATGCCTTGGGCCCGGGACAGCCCGAACTATGCCCCTTATTATAAAAAAAAAGCAAGAGAGAAAATTATAAGATAGGAATATAATCCTTTTATTTATATATAAATGAAAAAGATTGTCGATTTTTATTTATATATAAATAATCAACAAAAACGCCTGAAAGGGCTTATTTAAAATCCCGTCAGGTCTCGAATCACTACTCGAAAGAGCTTGGATTAAATCTCATTTGGGCTTGACCGGTCCATTGTGATCGATCCTTCGCAGTTTGCTTTGCTCGGGTGGTGTGCGTCTCTGCTTTGGTGCGACTGGGGGTTCTTTTTCTATGTTGGGATTCTAGCAGTCAGAGTCGGGTCTGGCTGGGATCGAGGTAGTGTGTACGGGGCGACTCCGTGTTCGGGAATGAGCTTCTTGGAGGTTCGTCTTCTTGGAGGATCGAGGTAATGTGTACGGGGCGACTCCGTGTTCGGGAATGGCTGGGATCGAGGTAGTGTGTATGGGGCGACGCCGGCCAACGGTGCTGTTTTTGGACGGTGCTTGACTTTCGTCCGTAGTCTACGTCTCCTTCATGTTAGATTTAGTTTTTCTTGGCTCGTTTTCTTGTAGGGTGTGTTTTCACTTGTTGTATTGCTTTACTTTTTGTTTTCGTTTTTGGTTGTATGTATTGACGGGTCTTCATCTACCGACTTGTCAGCCATCGAGATTCAAGTATATCTGATCTCGAATTATTTCCTAATAAAAAAAGAGATCTATTTATCTTTCTTAATTTTATATCAAACGTACCTTAGATCCAAAACTGATATAGCCCAACCCAAATCATTCATTTTATCGGTTGTCTGTTGCCTAGCTCTCCTTTGCGTAAAATTAATGAACAAGATCCCAATTCCCAAATATAATTAAACTATAGTACGTGTTTGGATATCGATGAGATATTGTCCACTTACTTTGATTAAGCTGCAAAATTGTACTGTAGGAGAATTATACATTGCTTTTTGGTATGATTGTGGTCATGAGAGGTTCAACCTAACCACTTGGCGGAAACCCATTGAAAGTAGCATTGGAGTTAAATCAGGGAGTTTGTACAAGAGAAAGCAAACAAAACCCCTCTTGATAATTGCACAACATATGCAAAAACATTGGCAACTTAAACTCTCTATAACTCACTAGAAAAAGCTAATTAAACGAGAACAAATATTAGTCGATCGACTTGTCGAATCTGTTTGTCCACTGGGTGTCAAGACTGACAACCTATTAGCTCAAAACCTATTGTTTTTATATAGCCGTGAATCTAAATGGTCGACGTGTTACATTCGAATAGAGATAGCAAGACTCGATATGAAGCCCAAAATCCAACCTGATCCAACATACTCGAACCCGAAAAATCGACCCAACTTACTCGAAACCAATGACCCAAATAATCGATAACTTAGTATAGTACATTACCTGAAAACCAACTAATAACCAAAACTGACCCAAATCCAAATGAAATGAACTTGTTTTAACCGGCTGAAACCCAATTAAAACCAAACTTGATCGACCGAACCCAATACAATTGAAACTCGAAATAACCGAAATTAGAGATAATGACCTGAGATTGTTAGAATGTTTATAAACATTTTATGTGGCTTGTGTGATTAGGTTTAATTGAGTATTTGGTCCATGTATATTATGTTGTTGGATTTAATATAAGAGTCGAAACCGTGATGGATCGGTCTCGATTAAGGAATTAAATCCGGGGGTAATTATATACTCCCTCATCCCTTGCCTATAATATATATTAAAGTTTGTCTTTCTCATAAAATTAATGTAATGAGATTTATTAAAAGGGAAAAAGAAAAAGGAAAAGAAAATAAAAGGAAAGAAGAGACGGACGGTTATTTCTCTCCTTCCTTTTGTACGGTTTCTTCTTCCTCTTCCCCTGACAAGAAACGTCCCTTCCCTGAAGTAAAGAGAAAGGAAGTAGAGGTCTCTTCCATCAGAGACAAAATCAAGGAAAAGGCTAAAGGGGCGAGAAGTTGATTCACGGTTCCGCTACGAAGATGTTAATGGACCAAGGTTAGTCTTCAGTATAGAATTAGGGTTTGAATTGTATGAAATCTAGGTCCTGGTTTGATTGATTTCATGATCGAAATCGAATAGAAATCTTACAATAACTACAACTCCAAATGAGCATAAATTCAATTCAAACCTGCCCAACTCAAATGAGTAAATTATCTGACAATACCCAAAACTCGAATAACTCGCAATCCAAACACCTGATCAAACCCAAATTAATTGTGATCCGACCCACCCAATTGCACCCTATGCACCTAACTTGGATCCAACTAGACTCTAAGCCGATGGCTATACCAAATCATTATATAGATGTAATGTGTGTGTGGTTGATACAGGGACGGGGACAAGAAAGGCATGTAGTGCATGTGGGTGATCGTCGATCATTTGATGTGCTAATGAATTTGTACATCTAGCTTGTTTTCTAATTATACAAAATTTTCTTCTTGTTTTATAGCCATGATGAGGAGACATGGAAGGTGAAAGAGATAAGGCCAAATGAGAAAAAGAGAAGCAAAAGGTCAAAGAGAGGCTATGCTTATCGACAAATTTTGCTACATTTCCCCAAATACTATATCATATCCCACCCTTTTTTTTAATTGTGTGTGATCCGAGGGCATAGTTAGGCAAATCTTGCATAGAATCGAGTTCGTGGTTTAAAGGACCAAGATAATTCTTTTTGCTATTAAAATGGAGATATATATATATATATATATATATAGGGGAGCTTTCACATGCACCCACCCCTTAGAATGCATCCGTGAGAACGTGTATGAACCGTCGGATGAGGACGATATGGATGGTTAGATTTGAATGAAAGAATTAAAATAATTAAAATAAAGAATATAATTAGTTTCTCTCTCCAAATCCCATATTTCTCTCCTAAACCATTCCAACGTGGGTTTCCTGTAAACAAAAACGGTAGTAGAACGGTATTTTGTGAGAGTGTGTTCGTCAATGAATATGTTTTTTTGTTCCTGTAACCATTTCGGGTAGTAGAACGGTTGCAATATTAGGAGATGAACAAATGGTTGCAAGTTCATCCGAAGAAGAGCCGTAATTTGGAGTAGATGAAACACATATTCAAAATGAATATGTATTCAGATGAATATCGAATAACTAAAGATGTATTCATAGGAATAAGTAGAGTTTATTCAAATGAATATGTATTCATTTGAATAAGTAGAGTTTGTTCAAATGAATATTTATTCATACAAATAAGTAGAGGTTATTCAAATGAATATGTATTCAAATGAATATTTATTCAAATGAATATTTATTCACATGAAGAATGCGACGGTATTCAAATGAAAATAATCGTTTATTACCTTCTCATATTCAAAATATTCATTCATATTCATTAATATTCTACGCGTTTCTAGTTAAAACTACCGTCATTTTGTCATTGTAAATGGATATATAAAAGGCAATTTATTTTTTAATCTTTTGATTTTCCTAAAATTTCTCTTTTTAGTTTTACTATTTGAACTTCTAATCCTAACCCTTAATTCAATTTTAATCTAGTGGCTTAGGATTGTTCTCACGGATGCATTGTAAGAGGCAAATGTACTGGATAGTTATTCTATATATACTAGTCTTATTACCCGCGTGATACGCGGTATTTTAATAAATATTATTTTATTAAATTATGAAGATTAAAAATAACATGATTGAAAACTTTTTAGGAAATCAATATACACTCTATTAAAATATCTTAATTAAATAAATAACATAATTAATAAATTTAAAGATAAAAATAAATAAAATTGTATAAAACTTAGTGTAATAAAATAATCTATCTTATTATATTATTATTATTTAATAATTCAAGTTTAATCTAGCTATGAACCCACTGATAAATTTACATTAAAAACAAATAATTTTTTTAAAAGATGTGGACAACTATTTATATTATTATAAAATTTGATTTGAAAATACAAAAAAATCATTCACTAATACAAATTAACTCATAAATTTTAGAGTTGTCAATTGTTTGATTTAGTAGTAAAATATAATCAAACTTTATGATATAAATATATAGCAAATTCGATCAGGATTCGACATATAGGAATTCATGTCTCTGTTTTTGTATTATATATTGGAATCATTCAATTGTGATTTTATTGAGTTTACCACCCAATACTTCCTCCGTATAGACCAGGGCCGTCAAATGTATTTTTGGGGCCCTGTTCAATACTATCTCCTTATTAAAATATTTAATTTTTTATATAATGTTTAATAAAGAAAAAAACTATATAGAAATATATGGAATTATTTAAAATAAATAAAAGTCAAGTTTTTATTTTTTCTAGACCCTACGAAAAAGTCAAATATAAATATTTTATTAGGAGGAGTATTTATTTAGATTTACTAATAAATCACATGTTAAATTAGTATAATATAAATTTATTTTAAAAAATAAAAAACAAAATAAATTTAATATAGAAGTACTTTCTATTAGATTTTTAGTCATTTTTACTTGTTATGTTTGTATCAATATAAATAGAACATAAGGTTGTGTTAAATTAACAAATAAAAATAGTTAAAAAGAAGGCCCCAAAATAATATAAATAGTAAATAAGAAGGCCCAAAAATAATGTAACATGAGGATGCATTAAACAATGGAGATCTCCTACTTTACTTTATGCTCCACTCCCTACAACACAAAAATAATTTGACATTTATTTAATCTTAAAAAAAATTATAAAAATTATATTTATATTACTAATATCTATTTTTATATATTCATAAAATTTTATTTTGAAAAATCATGTTTTACAATTTTTAAAAAATAAAAAGGCAATATTTAACATATTATAATTATAAAAAGTTTCAAAACTTGATTTTTCTAAACAAAATTTTATGAATATATAAAAATAGATGTTAGTAATATAAATATAATTTTTTAATTTTTTTTTTAATATTAAATAAATGTCAAATTATTTTTGTGTTGTAGGGAATGAAACATATAGTGAAGTAGGAGATCTTCATTGTGCATCAAATTAACAAAAAAAATTAGTTGATAAGAAGACCCAAAATTAATTAAAAATAATTAATAAGAAAGGCCAATGTAGTTTTCAAAAGGTTAAAAGGTTAAACAAAAATAAACCCAATAGAGATTCGAACCCGCGCCTATGGGTTTGTAGTAGCTGGATTTAAAAGGGCCAAGTGCCACTAAGACATAATAACATTGTGATTTATTGGAACCATAAAAAATATAAGTCATAATAAATTTTTATTGGGGTCCTAGCAAAAATGGGGGCCCTGTTCTGTTGGGCTCTTTGCACAGTCCATTGGACGGGCCTGGTATAGACTGTATAGTATAATTGTATAATATTTGTGATAATATACTCCCTCCATTCAGTAATTAATATTCATATAAAATGATAGAATTTGCAATCAATTTCGGCTACTTTCATATTAAAATTCATAGATTTCAAATAGGTTATATTAAAATTAGTTATAATAATAATAATTATCAGTAGTATAATATATCCGTTAGATTAGATATATGTATATAGATTATATCATAATAATAATAATAATAAGCAATTTTCTTTTATGTTAAATAGGCCAATTTATTGGAATCATTCAATTGTACGTGATTTTATTGATGTTACCACCCAATACTTCGTATCGACTGTATAATTAATTGTATAATATTTCTGATAATATAGTCCCTCCATTATATTTATATAAAATGATAGAATTTGTAAATAATTAAGATATGAAGTTGAATATTTATATTAAAAATGATAGATTTTGTAACTAACTAAGATATGAAATTGAATATTTATATTTAAAAATAATAGAGATCAACAATTAAAGTATGCGGATAAATAGATGGATCCTTGAATGACGTGGCTTAAATTTATTGGACATTCATTAGTTGACGTGTCAAAAAAACCGACTAGATTACACCAGAAAACGACACGTAAGCGAATTACACCAGAGCCCGTCACATAGGATTTCCACGTCTCTGTTTTAGTATTATATATTTATATTGATATTGATATTGATATTAGGAAGGATTATCGTTCAAGGGAAGAGTAAATTAGTTTCGGTGACGGCAAATGATCTAATAGTGAAACCAATTGATTTTGTGTTACATTAATATTAATGTTATGTCATGTAGTTATAAATATATAAATACTAGAGTGTACATGTGAATATAAATATGATATTATTCATCTTAGGATATGTGAATATGAATAGTATCATATTCATATACTCATGTTTACGTTGTATTCATATTATATATTCATGCAACATAATAGTCATATAATCAAATGTAACATAATACTGTATTAATTTATTTTACAATTGTACCTTATTTTTCCAATCTAGTTAGCCTATCATTTAATTATTTGTCATCTAACTTAAGGGTGTGTTTGGATTCCAAATGCATTATGTTTATAATGCAAAACAATAAGGCGGTGTTTGGTTAACACAATTTTTAAAGTGTTTAAATTATGATGTTTTTGGTTTCCATGATGTATTAATTATAATGCAATTATTTTATCCCGATTATTTATGTAATTATTTGGCTAAATTATTGTTTTACCTCGGTTTTTACGAGATTGATATTTTTACAACCAAACGCTCAAATAAAACGAGGTAAAATAATTACATTAAAATTAAAATGCAATGGGATCCAAACACACCCTAAGTACATATAGTGTAATTTCATCTTACCAAAAAAATATATAGTGTAATTTCAATTGAGAATCTTTAATTGGCGATGTATAATTAATCAATTAATTAAGGACCAAGATCCAATTATACATAAAAGATAAATTTTGCACAAATTCAACATATGTGTGTGATTTTTTTATTATTTATATATGGCTTCTTTTATGGCAAGATATTCACCGTTACCATTTTTATCCTTTTTTTTTATGAAGCCGTTAGCATTTTTATCAGTGGTGAAATATTGTAAAATATTATGATGGTAAGTCGTGTGAAGAGTAGATGTTAGATTAAGGATCATGTGTTATTCATGTCCTCTTAATTATTAAGAACAAACCTTATGTAATGTTTGAAATGGGTTAAGTGTGTAGGCTAAAGATCAAGATCAAAAGGAGCAAGGTGAAGTAATGTCTAAGGCTCTGTTTGGCACAATATATAGCTTTTCGGAGCTCGTGGTTTTGATATTGTATAGTTTTAAATAAAATAAATATAAGATTTTAGTTTAATTAGCTTTTATAACCATAGTTTTTCATCGACTACTAACTCCAACTTTTCGGAGCTTATAGTTTTTTATTCACAAGTTTTATCAGCTATTTTAATAGCTAGGTTTCTCAAACATCATACTAGCTTATCAACCTATATTTTTTATATAAATAATCTATCAGTTTCACCCTACTCTTCATCTACCTTTTTTACCAAACATATTTATCTACTAGTGCAAGGCCCGTTCCATGTACGGGAACATGTTAATACACTATTTTAGAATTATAACTATTTATAAATAATTTTTTAAAAAAATTATTCTTCATTCATTACTTTTTAAAAGTCCTTTTTTATTGATTAAAATTTATAATAAATTAAACCAAAATTTTTCTATACAATGCATACCTTAATCTTTTAAATTTTTAATTAGTATTTTTTGCAATGCATTTTTTATTTGATTAAAATAGATTAATTAATTTTTTCATCAGTTTGTTCCTTAAATTTATTTTAATCCAATTTAATTTGATTTTGGTAGAGGGCCTTTTTTGAATATTCAATTAGGCATTTAGCCCCTAAATCAATTTAATTAGTTTTGCCCTAGACCCATTTCCAATAGGGTGGGTTGGTCAATGGTCAACCGTTTGACCATTGACCGGTCAACGGTTGACCATTGACCAGTCAACGTTGACCAACCCAATTTGATGCCAATTTTTTTTTTTTTTAAGTGATGTCATATTTTACCGTTTTGATGCCAAAATTTTACTGTATTTTATTTTCACTTTGATGCCACTTTTCTAATGAAATGATTGGATGACACTTTTTTAATGTCACTTTTTTTAAACATTGATGACATTTTTTGTTTACAGTAATGTCATATTGATCATTGATGCCATTTTTTTTTACTGTTAACGTCAGATGCCACTTTTTTTTATGTCAATTTTTTGATGATATTTTTTTTACCGTGATGCCATATTTTTGATGATATTTTTTCAAAGTAGTATTTTGATGACATTTTTTTCCTTTAATGTGATACAAATTTTTCAAAATGGTATTTTGATGTCATTTTTATAATGTAATTATTTGATGCCATTTTTTTTTAATCAAATCGATTGATGCCACATGTTTTTAATTTAATCAATTGTATATCGATTTATTTTCATCGATTATACTTTCATTCACTGATGACACGTTTGTGATTACACTTCATTGATGCAATCACTTGTGGTGACATGTTCCTTAAATTTTTGTTCATGGATGACATTTGTTATTACGCTTCATTAATCACAATTATTTATGGTGACAATTTTATATAATTGATGACATAAGAGCTTAAAACGTGGTATCAAAATCTTGTCACCTTATTACACATATAAAAATACAAAGTCTTTGAAACTACGACATTAATATTGGTTGTATACGTAAAAACACCTATTATAACATGTCATCAACTAAAAAAAATGCATCAATGTAAGTAATATAATGCGGAATCAATAAAATATAGGGCCAACCACTTCGGGGGTTACATATTACCTTCAGGATATGTGAATACTTCACAGGGGCAAAATATACATCCCTGAAAGTTTTAGGCCCATTTCTGTAATTATATAAAATATAGGGCCAATCTGTAATTTTTAAAAACTTCGGGCCGATTTCGTGATTTATTATGAATTACAACCCAACCCCTTTCTTCCCCGTTGGAAACTTGCAGAGATGCGCGGCCACCCACGGCTCCGGCAGATCCGAGTCCCAGCAGCCCTCGCCGACCGCCGCCACCCCAGATCCGAGTTCCTCCGGCCACCCACACCACAGATCCGGCCACCGAAAGCCCGGATCCGCCGCCACCGAGCCTCCCTACAAACCCAGCCGCCATGGGAGGGGGGTCGAAAAATCCAGATCCGGTGAGCTCCGATGGCGGCTCCAGCTTCGTCGGCTCCAGATCCGGTGAGCTCCGAGGGCGGCTCCGGCTTGGTTGGCTCCAGATCCGGTGAGCTCCGAGGAAGAAGATGGGAGGAAGGAAATAAGATGGGAGGAAGCAGTCCTTTTGCTAAAAAAAAATTAGATGGGTTGGTTGTGTCTAATAAAAAAATTAAGGGGGCTAACTACCTAAACAAAAATGATTAAAGGTTCATTTAATCAAATTTCCTCTTTTTTATCAAGTACAAATTTTTATTAATATTTTTTTGTAAGTACAGTTCTGAAATAGTTTTTTAAGTATATTTTGTCTGCAATGTTCCATAAATTTTTTTTCGCAAGTACAATTTTGCCATCAATAGTTCATATCTCATAGGCAATACTAAATTTTTTGATTATCCTAATACAATTCCCAATTATTTTTATTAATCGACTATTTTTATATAAAAATATAAAAAAAATCCATATATAGGAATGTTCAGGATGAGTTGGAGCAATAAGGGGTGAGTTTCATATATTATTTATATCATGTAGTATTATACAAATATATCTATTTTTTTCATTAAATTAAATAACTTTGCCTTATTTTAGATGTGATACTGTATTAAATTATATTTGTATAATCCTACCTCTCTCTATATATACATTGCAAGAAGAATTTGTATAAAGTTGGTTAATACACCTTGAATCTTTCCACCTGAAAAAAAGAGAGGAGAAAACATCAAGTTAAAATGTAAAGTTGATTATTTTATATTTCGATAGGCCAAATAATGTTTGCAAAAAGGTTGTTATTTTATAATCCTAATATGCATTTGAACCATTCTAAAATGAATATGAAATTGAACAACTTAAACAAATTTGATGGCATGGTATCTTAAAGTTCAAAATGCAACCAAAACAACATAATAACATTAATTAGATTAATCCATATATAATACGACAACAAATCCAATTATATATATATTATATATATATATATATTTATATATAAACGTAATACCCCAATAACAACGGTAATGATAACCATATGCATAATCTGATATCTGTATATATTGAGAGTTTGAAGCTTTATATACCTTATATATACACACACACAAACACGCAAAGCGACAAATAAATAAATTTAAACATCTTACTTCGATTAGGCCAATTTTCCTCTGAAAGAATATCCTTTTAATTTTGATTGATGTAAATAAGTTAAAACTTTGATCGTAAGATACTTACTTGTAAGGATCGCAAGGTTAGTTAAATCTGCAAAGTCCGCTCGCCCATTAAAAAAATATGAATTCCCATAATGATGACATTACCTGTGACATTGTCTACGCCCATTATAGGAAATAAGACAACATACAAATAATCTAAATGTCAATATGGCTTGCTCCAAATAATTGAAAGACGTTATATACATCACAGAATGAAAAAAAAAATGATAATTGTGGTGTATAAAAGTTATGAACACACTCTAAACAACAGAATTAAACTAATTAGAATCTATATAATAGCATGCAACAAATCAAAAGAAACATGCATATATCAAACATACAAAAAAATAGAATTTGAGTCACATAGAAATTTAAAGAATTTCAACTACGTACTTGTAATGAGTTGTTAATTCAATGGAGGGTCATGATCAATACCTCTTGTATATAAAAGAATATATAATGCAATTATCAAATATTTCAATTAAGGAAAGAAAAGAAGAAAAAAAGACAACTAACAGATAATTACATTTCCATATATAAATATATAAGATATATCTACATTATTTAAATTATACTAAGATATTGATAAATGATAGTCGATATAGTCCATAAATATATAAGATACACATAAATCAATTATATTTAATTATTTTAATAGTATTATTTTTTTCAGGGGTGGAAAATTTTATATATAGTCTTGGCTTACATAATATTTCATATTTTTTTATAGGATTGCATCTATCCAATCAATTATATTTATACGGAGTATGTGATAAGATAGAACTATTAGTTTAACTTAATGTAAGTTGAAACTACGTACCTAATTATTTAATTAGAAAAATTAGATTTTTTCCTTGTAAAATATTTACTCTTTTATAAGATATTCCATCTATCTAATTAGATAGAGTTAATGATAAAATAAAATAATTGTTTAATTTATTTAATCTTTTTAATTATATATATAGATCATTAGAACTATTTAATTATTATTTTTATTTTTATTAATATTAATATTACTTTTTGAAGGGAGATAATATTGGGTGATATATATGGCATAGTGAATATATTACGTTATACCTATTTTATAGTGGGTGAATATATTTGGATGGAAACGTCTATCTATCCAAAGCGGTTTATAAGATATTCCATCTATCCAATTATATGAGCGTTAATGAAATAATTATTTAATCATTTTTAATTATATAGATTAGAACTATCTAATTATTTTTATTAGATTTCCTTTTTGACGGGATAAGGTATTGCGAGACGCACTCACGCGCCGCCACGTAGGCATATTCACTCACGTGCCGCCACGCATGCACCACTGCATCGGTTTTAGTATATGTATAGCTAGTGTAGGCCCCGTCCCGTGTACGGAGAATGCGTTAATCTAAATATAAATTATTTTTTATTTCAAAAAATAATATAAATAAAATTAGTTCGGCAGGTTATATATAATCTAAATATCTTTTAATTAGATTCTCTCAAAATATAAATAAAGCTCACATTTATAAGGTACTACGTAAAAGTTTTTTTTTTTCTAATCTATGGTTAATTAAATCTCATATAATTTAATTAAATAGTTGATTTTTAAAAATATTTTAATATTATTTTTATTAAATGTTTAGTATTTATTTATTACATTAGTTTACTGAGATTCTATATATATACGGATGGATTGTGACTACATATATGGCTATATAATATTTTAATTATTTATTTTGGCCTCAAAAAATAATATAGATAGATATAAAATAACAATTATTAAATTATTGATTTTGATATAAATAATTCTTTTCACCAAAAATAATCTAAATATAAATAAAATAGCACCTATTAAATATTAAATATTTATCTATTAATATTTTTGGTAAGTATGGCTATAAAAATTAGTTTTATTAATTATTTTTATTACTACTACTACTACGTTTAATTATATTGGTATAGTTTTTTCCTTATATAATATTTACTCTTTTATAAGGCATTCCATCTATCCAATTATATGTGTTAATGGTAAAATAAAATAATTATTTTTATTAGATTTCCTTTTTGACGGGAGAAAGCTTTGCAAAACGCACTCACGCGCCGCCACGTAGGCAGATTCACTCACGCGCCGCCACGCAGGCTTCAATGCATCGGTTTTAGTATATGTATATAGATAGATAGGATTAAAATAAGATTTTATCCAATTTCGTTAGATATTTAAGTTGATTACCATATAGTTTTACATGGAAACTATTTAATTAATCAACATATATTTTATCAAATCTTATTTATTAAAAAAACCCTACTATAACCTAATTGTTTAAGATAATGAATATAATATAACCCATTAAAGATTTCACTTTCATCTCCATATAGAGGGAGTATTTTTCTTTATGATATAATTTATTATATCTTATTTGTTAAAAAAAATCCGAATAGGTTGTATTTGTCATTTTGTCCTATAAACTGTAGTGGTACGCAGTTCCATCTTTATAATCTTAGTTTCGTTTATTATGATATGATACATATTACATATATGCATCTCAATTCCGATATGAATCATCAATAACCAACCCTGATTTCCATCTCTTAGAGTTAAAATAATAAGTTTTCTAATGTTTATATTATATTCATATAATAAAAGCTTGAATTATTTATACTTATAAAAAATTAAATAATCAATTATAATTACCTTTGATTTATTTTAGAATTATAGATATAAATTAATAGAATGTGTATTAATACAACCGAATCTAACTAAGGAGTACGCCTGCGCGTGAGCCCCCTTTTTCCCCAACCCTTTCCACCAGAAACCCTAGATCCAACTCTCGATCGGACTCTTCAATCAATCTCTCTGCAAATCTAGCCTCTAAGCATCTCAAAAATCAAAACAAGTGTTGTCATCTCAAATCTAAACCTCTTTATTTTTGGATCTGGCACAAAATCTGAAAAATTTTCCATAGCCCTAATCATTACCCCAATCTCAGATCCCCTCCCTCTTGGCCATCTCCTTGGCTGTCTGACTTGATTTGACGAGTCCTCTGACTGTAGCTGGTCTCTACAGCTTGGGTGGCTTGGTCTGTTGGATTTGGTGTTCAGTCAACGGTTTCGCCATCATCACCTTCTTTGCTTTCTGGATCTCCATGGTGTTTCTTACAACTATGACAGGTACGATTTCAAATCCCTCCCTCTCTATCCCAGAATCCAGTTGCTTGCTGGATATGTGAACTCAAATCTGCTTTCGATCTTTACTTGCTACTATTTAAGCACTTGTGCTTCAAAATTAAATGCCTCTCTCTCACCTAATTCTCTGCTTCCGTTTCTTGTTGCTCTTAACCAAAATTTCTCTGTGCTTTATGTGCTATGTTGTTTGTATTGGTCTTTGTACTTTATTGCTTCAATGGAGTCAAACCAAACTGAAAAAGGGAAGGGGATTCTCGTAGAGGATCCACCGACACCCAAAAAAACCCAACTCAAAGGGAAGGGGATCCTCATTGAGGATTCACCGACACCCAAAGAAACCCACAAAAAACCCAACCTTCCTAAACCACTGAAAAGTGATAAAGGCAAGGGAAAGCTGGACCTTGACGCTTTCTTTACCCAGCTTCAACAGTTTCAACCACAGTACCGTTTTCCTACCACTACCAGACTCTATGGGAGAGCTTTTGGTGCTCCTATAGACTTCAAAAAGCTTGAGACCAAGCTTACCTTTGACTAGAAGGGCATCTCTGGTAATCCGCAAATTGTGGAGCTCCCCAACCATTGGTTTGAGGTGAGATTCTCTGACCCTAATGATTTACTTTGTGTTTGGGAAGCTAGGCATTTTGATGTTTATGGCCAGCTTATCATCCTCAGGCATTGGTCTGATGCTTTTGATCCTCTTACTGAGAATACCTCTGCCATTGACATGTGGGTGAGAATTACCTCAATCCCTGATGTGTATAAAAAACTTGGTGCTCTTGCCCTCATTATTAAAAACAACAAGTTTGGGACTTTTATCAAAGTTGATCCTACAGTTGATCCTAGTGCTAGATATGCTAGAGTCTGCATTAATCTTGATCTTGCAGATTCTGTGTCAAACATAATTCTTATCCCAGTCAACAAAACCCAAGTATCTGCCCATATAATCTGGTTTGAAGAGTTTCCCGAAGGTTGTGGCAATTGTGGGGGTCAAGACCATGTGTTCAATCACTGTCCTAACTTCATTCCTAAACCCGAAAAAATCCAGGTCACAATAAAGAAGCCAAGCAACAAGAACACTAAGCATGTTCTGCCTGCTGAGGGTGGGGGATGGGCAACCATGGGTAAGAAAGGAAAAATCCTTAAGCTCCCTAACCATATCCATGCTTTTGGACACAAGCCATATTTGTCTGGTAGGGGTGGTGTGGCTATTGCCTTTGAAACCCTCTCAAACTCCTCTCATTCATCAATTGGCTCAAAATCCCCAACTGACACCAGTACCTTACCCGATATTCCAACTGAGACCATCCCTTCTGGTGGGGTGCATGTTTCTGCAAGATTGGTTGCTTCTGGCCCTTCTCCCTCCCTGGTTGCCTTCACTGGTAAGCATGTAGAAGTGATTCCTGCAGTTGGTTTCAGTGAGGGCATGGGGGGCTTTGGGTTGCCTGGCTCCTCTTTTGCTGTTGTTCCCCCTACTGAGATACTCTCTGGCTCTGACCCTCTCATTGTGACTGACAATGGCACCACCAAAACCTCTGATGATGCAATGGAGACAGCTTATCCACTCCCTAACCCACAACTTTACTCTGAGATTGGAGCTGAGGTTGACTTTGAGACCCTTCCTTGTCTTCTCTATAATTACGATGAGGATGACTTGCTTGGTGGGGAATATGAGGAGAATTGTTATCTGCTTGATGCACCCATGACTGACCACCAGGATGAGCTGATGTCTGAGCCTTCCTTTCACTCACTCCATTCAAACTCAACACCGATGAAGATGCTCACTACCTCTGATGCCCCACCTAAGGACTCCTCCACTTCTGGCTCTCTCAAAAAGAAAGTTGTTGGTGGGGAAGATGACACAACTAGCTTCAACCTGAAGAGGGGAAAAAACAAAGAGAAACTCCATGGATTACAAGATTTTGCCAAGCAATGGGATTACAAGACCTTGCCCATGGGTTAGCTGCGATGATTGCATTACATCTACATCACCTTTTGAAAGCTTTCAACTACCTTTTACAAAACAATATACTCCTATTTTTGGCAAAATCTTGACTTGTCTTATAGTTATATTAAAAACTTTTGGTTATGTGTTAAAACTAGTTGTAATGACTTGAGATACTCTAGACTTTGCATTTTGGTACAATATTGCTGTATTTTATTCTCCTAGTACTGCTACCCCATCTGATGCTTGTACAATATCTTTTATGAGTAATCAGATTCTATATTGTGGGCTATTACCTAACTATCTGGTTCAATATGACTGCAATTTACTTGCTCAGGGCTTAGTCTTTGATCTATTGCAGTATTCGTTTTTGCAATACTACTCTCACATACTAGCCTCAATCAACCAACTTTACATACATATTTTCTACCATGGATCTGCTATAAGACATTGCACCTTGCTTGTTCAAGGGAGTCTTTCTCTTGAGCTATCTTTTGCAAGAAACCAGAATTTAACTTATAGCTTACCTATCTACTGGATTCAACTCTACTGCAACATACTTGTGCTGGTTTTAGTATTTGATCTCTTGCAGATGAACACTACACAATGCCATTGTCACACACTTGGTTTAATCAACCAACTATATATGTCTCTTTTCTGTTATGGGTTTGTTATAAGACAATACACTAATCTTGCTCGAGGGATTCCTTCTCTCGAGCAATATATCTACTTTCAACCCATGCAGCTTATAGCTAAGGACAACTGGACAAAACAAGGAACCAATGGGGGATACTGGCATCAAGACACTGAAGGCACCAACCACACACCACCTCTGAAGCTGCCTAAGAAATACTCTGACAATGATGCAACACTCCCGGAGCTGACTCTGGTTTGGAATTGGTTTGAAAGCTAAAACAGAACTCAAAATAAAGCGTGTGAAAACCGAAGCAGCACGTATATACCTCTTAATTCTTGCTTAGTTCCTTGGGTTGTTTTTGGTTTACTACTCGAGGATACACTACTCTATACTGCAAAACAAACACACCATAAGTTACTTAACTTGTATTACATGGTTCCTTGGGCTGTTGTTGTTTTTCTGCTCAAGGAAACGCCACCTGGCACTGTAAACCAAGGACATTATAAACTATTTAACTTGCATTATAGTATAGTTGCCAGGGTTTCGACTCCTTTTTGCATAAATTTGAAATACCTTGGATCTGTTAGATCATGTTTGAACCGTCTCTTGGGTGCTTACCCAAGCTTGATTGTTGCTTGCTTATATACATCAGGACTTAGTCCTAAGTTCCACCCCACAAATGACTCTCATCACCTTAAAAGCAGTACCACAAGCATGCCCTGGAAGTCTAGAAATTCAACTACTACCCCACTACCCTTCGTCTCTGTGGTAGAAACTCTAAAACTAGGCAACAATTACAACACTAGCACAACAGTTAACCTAATGCAAACCAATTGGCTGGACTTTACTCATCCCTGTAAGGTCCTAACCTTCCAAAATACCAATTCTCCTCTAATTGGTTATAATGAAGTTTAGCTTCTGGAATGTTAGGGGCTTGAGTAGGAAAAATGTATGGTCAAATATTGAAGCCACTACCAAATCAGAACATATTAAGGTCTTAATGTTAGCAGAAACAAAATTAGAAAATCCACCTCCGGATAAATTCTGGAGGAAACCTGGATTTGATAACATGTACAGATGTACTTCTGCCCATCAAAAGGACTTGCAGGAGGTCTTTGCCTCCTTTGGAAGGAATCACAATTCCAAAATGAAACTTTCACTGTAACAAACTCTACTACACAAACACAGTACTCAATATAATCATTGATATCTTGTTTGTTTACGCGACGCCTCATGAGAGGGAAAAACCTTCTTTCTGAGCTTCCCTCTCTGATTATATTCGCAATGCCAGGGATCCTTTAATTGTTTTAGGGGATCTAAATGAAATAATGGATCCCAAAGATAAACTGGATGGGAGACCCCCATCTGCAAAAAGATTTAGAAGGCTTCAAGAGATCATTTATACCTACAACTTAGTAGATTCCCCAACATGTGGGAATAATTTCACTTGGAGAAAAAGTGAACATGGTGATGACAACATTTTTGAAAAATTGGACCGCGCAATAATTTGCCACTCTCTCTTGCAACGATTCCCCAACCTATGCACCAAAAATCATGCCTTCCTAAAATCTGATCATGCGCAAATCACCCTGGACCTCATGGACAACCAAAAACCCAAACTACAACCTTTTCAATTTGAAATGGCTTGGACAACGAGACCAGACTACGAAACAATTGTGCGCAATGCTTGGAGGGTCAATCCGCCTGGTTCGCAATTGTTCAAACTAACGAAGAAATTACAAGAAGTCAAAAGAAAAAGCAAGCTATGGAGTAAAGTAACCTTTGGGAATGTATTTCGTCAGATTAAACAAGTAGAAACGGAACTACTGGAATTACAAAAAAACCTGTGTAATGCCTTTAACCATAATCTAGATAGAAAGATCAAAAGACTCACAACAAAGCATACTTTACTCCTAACTTTTCAACAAAAATACTAGGGACAAAGGGCCAAACGAAACCATGTCAAATCCATTGATGCAAACACGAAATATTTTCATAGAATTGCTACTGGACGTCGAAACAGAAACATAATAAAACAACTGCAGACCACGGCTGGCATTTCACTCAGCAGTTAAGAAGACATAAGGGAATTAATTAAGAATGACTTCATCCAAAGATATTCACAGCAAATTAAACAACAAGTGCCAAGCAATCTGCTCCATTATGTAGGGAATGAAATCTCTAATGAGGATAATGACTGGCTAACAAGGCAAGTCACAAACTCAGAAATAAAAAATGCATTGTTCAGTCTAGCGAATGACAAATCTCCGGGTCCTGATGGGTTTCCTGCTGGATTCTTCAAAAAAATACTGGCATATAGTTGAACCCACTGTTATCAAGGTCGTTAAGAGTTTCTTTCTTAGTGGAAGAATTCTAAAACAAACAAACCACACATTTATAGCATTAATACCAAAGATAGACAACCCTAGTCCCCTACCACAACATCTCACTATAGACCCATAAGTCGATGCTCAACAACATACAAAATCATATCCAAAATACTTGTGTCAAGACTGATGGACAATTTTTAGTCGCGTAAACCGTATCAAAATAATTTCGAACCTACCTAACTAATGTAGTGTGGTAAGTACGAGTCGATCCCACAGAGAATCAAGTTATTCCTAAGTTAAGTTTATTTACCAATTAATAGGAAACGGGGGTTTTTGAGTGGTGAAAATAGGAAAGAAAATAAAATAAACTGTAAACAAATTGATGGAGATAACAATTAATAAAATAGTTTCATCTACAAATATCCACTTTATTTGGTTGAAACAATCCTTGTAACTTCTTCCCGTCCTTTTAGGTTCCTATGAATGCTCTTGTCCCGACCTAATATAGTTACTAGTCCAATCAGTCCTAGAAACCCTTATCAATCGAACAGTCCCTAAAGAAGGATTTAATACAATTGATAGCTTTAAGTTCAGAGATTAACCAAGGTATTTGCAGTCCCTAAAGAGGGATTTAAGAACACATCCAACTTCCTACTTATCCGATTAATTCAATCAGTCCTAAAGGGATAAGTTTGCTACTTGGGTTAAGGTTCGCAATTAGGAATCTACAAAACCCTAGCAATTGAATTGATTCTAACTAGTTGCGCGAGCTAGATAGAATAAAACAATAAAGCAATCAAAGCACAAAGAAGTCAAAGCATTCAATATTGAAAATAAGGAAAAAGAATTAGAAACTCACCATCAATCCAAATAAAGCTTCAAATTGTAGACGAAACAGGAGAGTTTAGGTCTCCATAACCATAAGACAAAACATAATTAGAGTTTAGGGTAAAGTCGGTCACCCTCCTCTACTTTATTTGCCGTATGAATGTATATATAGCGTGAATGCGTGATAAAACTAATCTAACTAGTTCTATGTATTCTAATATGAATATATAATAATAATAATAATAATAATAATAATAATAATAATAATAATAATAATAATAATAATAATAATAATATATCTAATTTATATCTAATTTAATACAAGGTAATACAGGCAAGCTGCACTTGTTAGCCGTGTGTGGGCTCGTCCGTCCGGTCGAACTAATTAGCTCGTGCATCTCCTTCCGACTTTTGTATGTATGAATATGTAAGTCCAAATATCGATCCGAGCCAATCACCTTGCTTTCAATTTGCGAAATAATCCCATATGTTATTATCAGCCTCCAAATTTATACCATCTAGCCCAAAAATACCTGAAACATATATAAAAGCACTAGTGTAGATTCCGAAAATTAAATAATACAAATTAACTATAAAATAGGTAAAAATGCTCTAAATTAATATGCAATTCTATACTAAAAACATGACTAAAATAGACTCTATCAAACTACCCCATGCTTAGACTTTTGCTTGTCCCCAAGCAAACTATCACAAACAAAGAAAAACTCAAAGAAAGACAAAGACTAAAAGAAATTTCTATGAAAGATCACTTATCAGTATGATTCTTATGGCTACAGGAGTATTTATTATGTTAAGCTCAAAATAATTATGACACTATGAGACCCACATCAAACCCTTCATACTCATTGCTTTAAACTCTAATTAGCTTTAGGGGATGCTTGCATTCAAAATTTATTGAGCAATCAAATTCATTAAGCACACTTGAAAATCGTCATAAACACTCATAGATTACTAGGCTCAGACTTCGGGTCTGTTTGGCAAGAGGTTTGAGGGGTCTTTCATAACTTTTAAAAAAAATGAAACTCTCACATTAGTGTTTGGCATAATGAGTTTTGAAGAAGATAGAGATTTACGTTAGTTTTGATAGAGCTTACATTCTACTCCCTCCGATTGGAAATATAAGGCATTAGGATTTTGTGCACGTAATTTAAGGAGCTTAAAACTATATAAAATATTAATGTTTTTTATTGATTTTTTTTATATTATAATACTTATTACTAATAAGTATTATAATGTAAAATAAATTAATAAAAAAATTAATATTTTATATATTTTTAAGCTCCTTAAACTACGTGCACAAAATCTCAATGCCTTATATTAAAAACCGGAGGGAGTAACAAAAATTGGATCTCCTTGGACAAGCTTTGAGAGCTTTAAATTGAAGCTTTGAAAAAAATCTCTATTATACCACTTTCTATCTTTACCCATTCTTTCTCTCTGATTTTTTTATTTAAGTGCTTTTTGGTAATTTCTCCTTTGAAATGTACTTATAAACATACTAGATACGGAGTACCAAACACTCAATAAGATTTCTTTAAAGTCTAAAATAAAACAAAAACTAACATTAACTCTCCATTTTAACTGCATCTCCAACTCCAAATCGAGCTACAACTCCAACTACCCAAAAACCTATATTTACCCAACACACCCTTCATCTCCCTCACAAGCTTGCAAAGCATTTCATCTCTATCTCCCCTATGGAAGCGTTGGATGAAAGCCGCGTTTAAGATTGGAAAAGACCAAAGTATCCCTGTTTCTCTTCAATGTCCTGCTCCTTTGCATATCTCAATTTCCGTCTTCACTTGCTGTTTCCATTCACGACGACAAACTTCGATATCACAGTGAGGTTTGCAACTTTTGGAATCGGTTCGATCTCTGAATTTGCTTTTGAAAATCACTAATGGCCACTTGCTTTTATTGGCAGGGTTATTCAGAAGTTCCTTTTCGTCTTCTCCACCAAGCGCTTTCACTCTCACGATCTTTAGGTAAGTAAGCGTGATGAAGAAGTGTATGGGAAGGTTAGAGATTTTAAAATTGTTGTTGGTCATTACAAATCATATTTTGGGGACAAATTCAACTTCCAAAGGTATATCATTTACTGTTTTGGATATTGTCAAATTCAACTTCCAAGTCAGTAACATGATTTGCTAAATGAATACATTGAATAACATCCAAATTGGGAGGGCATAGGTTAGTGAAACTCATCACATAACTCCTGATTCCTTGTTAGTTGTTATGGTTATTAATGAAACTCTAGTGCATTGATTTGGGAAAATCCAGTAAGTACTATAAATGGAGAAATTTAGGCAAATGAAGGAATGTTTTGGTTGCAGGACGTACTGCAGAGCTAGTAGAAGCAGTGTTAGAGGGGAGGAACGGATCGGTGTCCTGCTATGGATCGACAGGTCGGGGCTGGTAAGACATACACAATGTTGGGGACAGTCGAGAATCCATGCGTTATGGTGTTAGCTATCCAGGATCTCTTTAACAAGATCAGGCAGAGAAGTGTTGATGGTAACCATGTGGTTCATTTGTGGTACCTTGAGGTATACAATGAGACTGTTAGAGACCTACGTTCTCCCGGGAGACCTCTGGTCCTCCGAGAAGATAAACAGGTGTGTTCTCTGGTCATATAGAAGATAAACAGGTGTGAGGAAAATAGACCTAGGCCCTCTAATTTCAAAGATACAAAATGATATTGTTGCTAAAGGGATTGCTTTAGGTGATGGAAGCTTTATTGGTATATGCTGATTTTGTCATTTGCAGGGAATTTTAGCAGATGGTCTTACTCAATATAGAGCTTAACATAAATAACCAAGTATTGTTTATTGTTTTTTATTTCCTCGAAATAGTTGAAGAAAATTTCATCATTTATTGATTTTATTTTGATTTAATGGTTGAAGAAGTTATTTTTATATTCCTACATCTGCAAAAAAACTTGAGAAATGAAGTTCTTTTTTTAACTATATTCCGATGGTCATAGGTGATGCCGTGATGGCATTGCTTCTGCAAGGGAATAAAAATAGAACCACTGAGCCAACTCATGTGAATGAGACATCTTCACACTACCATGCCATTCTAGTTTCTACAGGCAAAAACTTCTTATGTTAAATTACTGTTACAGAACATCAATCTCCTGCCTAATGATGTTATCCAATCAGGGTTGAAGTCCTAAAATTAGTCAATATGCGATGTTATGGTTGAATATAGAAGAAGAGATGCTTCCACGAATGCTGTTAATTGAGTGGGTAAGCACTCTCTAATTGATCTTGCTGGATTGGAGAGGGCATTAGCAACAGATCAGAGAACAGTGAGGTCAATAGAAGGCGCTAACATAAACCGCTCCCTCCTTGCACTCAGTAGCTGTATCAATGCACTTGTTGAGGGCAAAAGGCATATTCCTTGCATAAACTCCAAGCTCACTCCACTCTTGAAGGACTCTTTAGGAGGAGTTTGTTATACTGTGATGATTGCGGACATTAGTCCTAATAACATGTCATTTGGAGAGACGCAAAGTACGCTACATTGGGCTGATCGAGCCAAGGAAATCCGAAACAAGGTAAAACCACTTCTCATTTCAAAGCATGTTAAATGAATTGAAGGTTTTTGGACATTGTTTTTGAACTCTTTTTCTTCGGTGCTTTAATTAAAATGCCAGGCATATGACATAAACGAGGAACTAGTTCCTAAATCTGATGCTGATCAGGCCAAATTACTTTTTGAAGTGCAAAAGGAGAATCGAGCACTAGAGTTCAGCTAGCAAAGCAACAACAGAAGCTACTTACCCTCCAAGCACAATCCTTGGCTGCAAATTCTTCCTCAGCAGGAGAATCAGACTATGATTTTGGTTTCATAGCCCGGCCTTGTTGCCGGGCTATAAAGTCGTGTATTTTTTTTTCTTTTTTAAAGAAACTTTATAGCCCACACCAAATATAATTGAGTTGTAAAGTCATGCATCAAATAAAATAGGGCCATTGTTTTCTTTCATCTATTACATTTTGATAATTTTACCATTTAATCCTTGATAAAAAAAAATTACCATTTAATCTCCAAAAAGCCTGAATGTATAATCACCAATCATGCCAAATAAGATTTTAATTTATTTAATCTCCATACGAAGATTAAAATTTTAATCTGGATAAAAAAAATCTAAATTATAATCTTAAACTAGATTAAAAAAATGTGCATGTCAAACATGCCCTTAATAAAAAGATTTGATCGAAGAGTTTAGATCATGAGAGACTATATAAAACTTGACGCTCAAAGTTAAAACTAGGTTCAAATAAATGATTGAAACGCATATATATAATTAAATATATAATATGGTATAATTTTACAAATGATCACGACTGAGTATATGTTTCAAAGAAGTACGATCCATAGACTCATCAGACAACTTACAAATCATGAAGCAAACCCCAACATTAGCTTGGTTCCAAATTACGCTATCATTGAAGCTTACATATATACTAAAGGTAAATTAATCTCCGGCATTACCTAGTACGTTAAAAAGTATTTAACTTAATTAAAACATATATACTAAAGGTAAATTAATCTCTCTAGCAGCAGCGTCCTTCGTCCTCTCTCCGACCTAGCGGGCGAGCTTCGTGATGTCTCTCTCTCTGGCGCGAGCCCTTGGGTCTCTCTCCTTCGCTCTCTCCTCGCTTCTTTCTTTCTTTCTTTTTTTGATTGAAAAATAACTGAGCATCACGCACGTACAACTGTTAAGTTTAACACGGAAGGGTACGAGATGAAAAAATTCAAAACCTTAGGGGCACCACACGAAATATGCAAAAGAGTTGTATACCTCGCGAAAATTGCAATACCCCAAGGGCACCTCGCGAAATTTCCGTTATTTTTTTTTTACAATAGACAATGAATAGAAATATAAAATGCCTTGGCCGTGCAAGATTTTAATTTATTTAATCTCCATATATACAAAGATTAAAAAAAAAGTTTGTCTAGATTATAATTTTAAGTTAGATTAAAAAATGTACATGCTAAATATGCTCTTAATCGAAAGATTTGATGGAAGAGTTCAGATCATGAGAGACTATATATATAAAACTTGACGCTCAAATTGAAAACTAAGTTCAAAATTAGCTACACTAGCTAGCTCAACTCCTTTGAGGGATGATCCAAATAAACGATTGAAACGCATATAAAAATATATATATATATATATATATATATATATATATGGTCTAATTTTACAAATGATCACGACTGAGTATATATGTACGTTTGAAAGACGTACGTACGATCCATATATAGACTCATCAGACAACTTATAAATCATGAAGCAAACTCAACATTAGCTTGTTTCCAAATTACGCTATCATTGAAGCTTACATATATATACTAAAGGTAAATTAATCTCCGACAGTACGTAGTACGTTAAAAAGTAATTAACTTATTTAAAACATATATATGTATATTATATGTAATATGGATGATGATCGAGGATTGATCATCTGCTTAATTCTCAAGTCCGGGGAGGATCATGCTTGTTGTTAGCTCCAGTTCCATCGTAGTCGTTTGTTTTGATTAGAAGCATCCGACGTCCTTCATCTTCCTCGTGCCCCATCAACCCCCTTGATCCGCCCTGTATATCATAAACCGTCTTCGTCAACTAAAGATAAACTAATCGATTCCTTTAGCTTTTTTGAGAAATCCTTCATCACTGGTTTGCAAATAATTTTTTCCATCAACAGTCGTTCACTTAATTAGAGATGAACCAAATTAGGTAAATTGGGGCCCCTTGAATTGTTTCTTAATTGACCCTTCAACCTCTCAATTAAGAAAGGAATTAATATATGTTCAACCATGGTGAGTTAGGTGGTGCACAAAAAGATAACACATCTACTGTTAAAAAGTTTTTTTTTTTAAAATAATAATAATAATAATAAATTCTAATTGCAAATTAATAAACTATAAACTATTTGATTTGACTCATAATACCACTTAGCAGTTGGCAGTAACGTGCACGCACCCGCCCGGATCATACCACCCGTACATTACTTTATTTTCAGTTTATATGGGCAAAACATTATGGAGTAATTACAAGACTATACAGTATATATATCCCTTAATTATTATTATTTAAGTAAATTTGCACAAAACCGACCTTTTATTTTGAAAATTGCAATTAACCGAACTAGCTACATCTTGTTAATTGAAAGATGTGAAATGAATACAACCCACCTTAATAATATAAGCAATCCAAGCCTTGTAAGTTGTATATATAAGATAGTGGCCTACTCCTATAATGTCAATTAGTCTTAGGATGAAAAAAACATTCGGGTTATGTGTTCTGCTTGGTTAGTGCATGCGCGCTTGAACGTCTAAACCTCACATAATTTAACATTAATTTTAATAAAACAAAAATGGGTGCGGGTGGGGTAAGTAAGTGTAAAGTTACACTTAGTATTGTTATATTAGCTGTTCGGCTAGAATTTGGTTTTAAAAGAAAATGGCTCCACTCGAGTCAAACATCGCCTTTTTAACTTTTAAGTTAGCTTGATTCATGAACTGGTCTCGACTTGATTCAAAATGATATGAACCCAGAACTCAGTCGTCTCATATAGCAGCCCTGGCTAGTTAGCAAATGAGTTATTTGGTGAAGTTATTAGGTGGTTGAAAGCAATTTTTTAAAAACAAAAAATGAGTTATTAGGTGAAGTTTAGCCTAAAAGGTTTTTTATTTGGGGGAATTTTAATTAACCTATTTTGTTTTTTTTTTTTTGGTAAACCAAGATATATTGCCTTAATTAACAATAAATATAATTAAGCAGGAATCCTAATTCATATAGTTAAACTAATTAATGATCCATCCCCAAGCATCAGTAAATCAACAAGTAATTAATGATGAATCTGAAACTAAACAGGCCGGGTAAACGAAATCAGGCAACGATGGATGAGGGAGCGGAGAGATGAACCTGCGGGGATGAATCTGGGATGATAGCAGGTGCATCCATGTATTTGAAGCTTCCTGTGACATGAATTTGAAGCAAATATAAGTGATGAAATCGAAGTTGCAGGAAAGATAATGGAAGATCGATTGGGATGGATAATTGAACGCGTACGGGGCACATACTGGAAAGAGGAACGGCGATGGCGGAAGAAGCGAGGATGGAGAAGATGATGAGAAAGACAAGAAGAGCATTAACTGGGAGAGGCGCCTTGCCGGTGGTCATCCCGCAGCTTCTCCTTCTTGCATCGCGAGTTTCCATTGGCATTAATGGAGATCGAGAGAGGGTGTTTAATTGATCGAATCAGCTGTGAGTGTGTGAGTATGGGTTGAAGATGATGGCTGACAGAAACAGAGTGGGGGAGACCTCTTTTTAATATGAGACTCGGGTAGAAAGCGAGGAGTGGACTCCTCCTCATCATTTATCTTTTTATACTATATATTTTGTGTAATAAAATACAACTACGAACAAAGTCATTGCCTTCTTCGTAGGTTCGTTGAATTTTTTTTTAATAATTATATTTCTTTTGTTCTATAGTTTATCGTTTTAACTTTTAACCTCTAAATTGTTATTTTAATTATTTACTTTACAAAACTATCTTTACATTTATTAATAGATTGTTGATAGTAGTTTTCAATAAAACATAGGGACAAAATAGTATATTTATTACTATTTCTTAAGGTCGATTTATTACCATTTGAACGATTAAATTTTATTAAATTTATATATGCTACATTTGTAATATACTCCGTCATAACATAACTCATAAGTCATTTCCAACTTTTATTAATACTTTTTTTTTATTGGTAAGTCCCGGAATATATGAATGCGAAAACGGGAACTCCATTTTCCATTATTCCATATGTAGTTTGTAGGCGTAAATGTGAATACCATAATAATCAAATTAATTTCAAACCAACAAACAAACAACCAAATGAATTAAAGTCTCCACTCAAAGTATATGGAAGTACAGATGTTCCATTTTTTTGGGATTTGTACCATTCCACTCCCCTCTACTTGAGTCTCGTTTGGATGTATCATACCATACATTACCATTTTATCTACTAAAACCCTACCTGTGGTTATTCGGGTTAATAAATCCATCTTATTTTTATTAAGATATTGTAATTAATAATTAATGTTAAGATATTATCTTGCTACTTTGCTAGTTTAGATTTGACATCATTTTTTATATGTTTTTTTTTATAATTTTTCATTATCCTATTTTGTAAACACTTTTTATTACGGAGTATAAAGAATTTTACAATGAATAAATTGAAATTATGATTTTCTCCACCAATCATTCTTAAACTATCGGCTTTAATCTTTCACAATATCTTCTCCAGACAACCCTATTATGTCTAATATAATCTAGATCGTGTTCGTTATATACACCTCAAATCATGCATGCATGGTTAAAAGGGGTTAATTAATTTTTTTTAAATGTTAATTAGTCACAAGGCTTGACGTGCATTTTTGACCTTGGATTTGTGGTGTATGTAACAACACCTAATCTAGATGCATGTGTATTAGGGTCAATGGATACTAAAGATGGATAGGCTAGGATCAAGGTCTAAGGTCTTAGGTGGCTCAAGACATGATCAAGTTGGAAGAAACTTGGCTCAAGGGTTCCATGGCGCCAAGACTACTTTAAATGTGTTAGAGACAAAAGCTTGAGCTCAAGTCTTCGGCCAATTTCTATAGATTGGCCTAACTCTCTGCTTACTCGGCCCACACTCACCTGAAGACGCTCCAACGGCTCTTGTCCTTGCTGATTGAAACACAGCGTTTCCCTTAGTGATGGCTCGAGTATAAAGCGCTCCCTTAAGAAATCCTAAAGGGTTGAGAACTCCATTAATTTCACCGCTTCTTCTTCCAACAGAGAAGGAGAGAGAGAGAGTTGGAAACCCTAGAGGCGATTCGACGACGATTTCGGTTCTTCACTCCGACGAGCTTGAATCTCAAGCTCCTAATGTGATTCAAGGAGTCCTTGCTCGACCTAGGAAGGAAACGCTGCTTCGGTGCTCAAACTAAAGTGGAGCTCCAAACTGGTAACAAACTTATGCTTCAAAACATATAATGGCCTTGTGTTTTGCAATACTGCTTTTGATGATTTTTGCAGGGAGAATGGCATCTGAAGGCAACTCACAGTGCCTGGCACCCTTCAGCACAATGGTACTGTTGAGACTCTTGAGAGGATGAACATGACACAGTTAGAGAAGGCCAGATGCCTTCTCTTCACAGCATGCATGAAGCACAGCCTTTGGGGAGAAGTTGTTGTCACTGATGCATATTTGATCAACAGATCTCCTTCTTCTGTCATTGGCTTTAAAACTCCACAAAAGTTGTGGATTGGTAAGAAACCGAGTTTGTCATACTTAAAGCCTTTTGGTTGCACATCTTATGCACAGGTTTCACAAGGTAAGTTGCAACCTAGGGCCCTTAAAGGTGTAATGCTTGGTTATCCGGAAGGAGTTAAGGGCTACAAGATCCTCCTCGTTCAACTTGGAGGTTATAAAATGATTGTTTCACGAAATGTTACCTTCAATGAATCTGAATTCCATTTTAAGAGTGTGCTAACACCTAGAAATGAGAACACGGGTAACTCTGATCAGTCTTAAAAATTCTTTGCAACTGATGACTAGTTGTTGTTACCCACCACTTCTGAGGCAGGGGATGAAGAGTTTGACATAGGCTATGTCCCAACTCATTATAGAACTTCCCCAACAAATCCTCCACCAATCACTATTGATGCTCCACTACAACAACCACAACAATTAGGAGGAGGAAATGATGGAGGACAACAAGATGAAGAAAACACACCTCAGGGGAGTACACTTAAACCCTCAACCTTCTGCCTCTACATTTGAGTCTCCTAGTTCTTCTTCTAGTTCTTCAAATACTCTTGTTGTGCCTTCTATGTCTGAGCATGCTTCCTCTTCTACTTCATCTATGCCTATCATTGATAACTCTGTGCTGAATGATTATCAACTTCTTAGGGATAGGAGTCCTAGAGTTAAAATTCCTAACAGAAGGTATACAAATGATATTAATATTGTTGAGTTTGCTTATGTTGCATATGAGATTGTTAAAAATAACCCCCCTGAGACTTTTGAATCTGCTATGAGATCCCCTGATTTTGTGAAATGGTTTAAAGCTATGCTTGAAGAACTTGAGTCTATGAAAACCAACAAAAGTTGGATTCTTGTTCCTAAACCTGAGCATACTAAGACTATTGACTGCAAGTGGGTTTTTAAAGACAAAGAAGGTATAAAATCGGATGAACCACCTAAGTACAAAGCTAGGCTTGTAGCAAAAGGATTTAACCAAAGAGAATGCTTGGACTATAATGATATATTTGCTCCAGTTGTCAAGTATAAAACTTTGAAGTTACTTCTTGCTATTGCTACTGTCTTTCATTAGGAACTTGAACAAATGGATGTTAAGACAGCCTTTCTTCATGGTGATCTAGATGAAACCATTTTTATGAAACAACCTAAGGGATTCACTGATAAAAACAAACCAAATCATGTTAATTTGTCTGTTGAAAAAGTCTATTTATGGTCTAAAACAATCTCCAAGACAATGGAATATAAAATTTGACTCTTGCATGAGATCTCTTGGATTTATTAGAAGTGAATATGATTCCTGCTTATACATCAAGGGTGTTACCACCCATTTTCCTTTGTTTATTCTGCTTTATGTGGATGATATTCTCCTTGTCTGTGCTTCCATGAGAATTATTTCTGACACTAAGAGAAATTTTATGAAACATTTTGAAATGAAAGACCTTGGCCATGCCAAGAGAATTATGGGGGTCAAGATCTTTAGAGATAGACCCAAGAAGAAGCTTATGCTTTCCCAGGTTGATTACATTGAAAAGGTTCTTAAAAGATTTAGCATGCTTGATTCTAAATCTTCACCTATACCCTTAGGAGGGCATCTTGTTTTGAGCAAGGCTCAATGCCTTAAAACTGATCATGAAAAGAAATATATGGCTGATGTTCCCTATGATGTTGCTGTTGGTTCAATCATGTATGTTATGCTTTGCACTAGGCCTGATTTAGCTTGTGTAGTAAGTGTTCTTAGTAGATATATGTCCAATCCTGGAATGCCTCACTGGAATGCAATGAACTATTTGCTTAAATACTTGAATGGAACTAATCAGCTTGGCCTTGTGTACTCAGATTATGCACCTGCTAGTGATCTCCAAGGGTATGTGGATTCAGATTACGCCAGCAACAAGGATACAAGAAAATCCACCACTGCTGATTACTTCACTTGGGCAGGCAACTACATGCATCTCCTGGAAGTCTCAACAATAATATGTAGTGGCCTTATCCTCAACAGAAGCTGAATACATGTCAACTACTAAAGCTGCAAAGGAAGCTATATGGTTGAAAGGCATACTTGGAGAGATTTTCAGAAAGAAATTTCTACATGTGATCAACATGGATAGTCAAAGTGCTTCGTATTTGTGTAAGGACCCCATGTATCATTAGACAATCAAACATATAGATGTTAGGTTTCACTTCATTAGGTAAAGGGTCGAAGACAAGGCACTGGACGTCAAGAAGATCCAAGGAGAGCTCAACCCAGTAGACTTTGGCACGAAGATAGTTCCTTCTAGCAAGTTCTACTATTGTAGGAACTTTCTTCATATACTTGATGTTCACTAACCATGCAGGTACACGAGCCGGGGACGGATGGATCGAAGAAACAAGCCCTTATGTTCCTATTTAAATGATTGAATACCACACATGGTGGCTAGATTAGGAGGGCAAATTGTTATGCCTAATTTAATCTAGATGCATGTGTATTAGGGTTGATGGATAGGCTAGGATCAAGGTCTAAGGTCTTAGGTGGCTCAAGGCATGATCAAGTTGGAAGAAACTCGTCTCAAGGGTTCCATGGCACCAAGACTACTTTAAATGTGTTAGAGACAAAAGCCCGAGCTCAAGTCTTCGACCCACTTATGTAGATCGGCCCAACTCTCTGCTCACTCGGCCCAAACTCACCTGAATACGCTCCAATGGCTCTTGTCCTTGCTGATTGAAACGCAGCGTTTCCCTTAGTGATGGCTCGAGTATAAAGCACTCCCTTCAGAAACCCTAAAGGGTTGAGAGCTCATTTCATCGCTTCCGCTTCCAGCAGAGAGAGAGAGAGCGAGAGAGATGAAAACCCTAGAGGCGATTCAACGACGATTCTGGTTCTTCACTCCGACGAGCTTGAATCTCAAGCTCCTGATGTGATTCAAGGAGTCCTTGCTCGACATAGGAAGGAGATGCCGCTTCGGTGCTCAACCTCGGCTCTTCATGAGCTTCTGTTCATCTTCGTCGTCAGATGGAGTGAAGTGAGTATCTGTTCCTATTTCGCGTTTCTCCTTGATTACCTGTTGCTTGAGCCGCTATATCTAGGATCGTTTCTAGTTTATATATCAGTCAATCTGTATCCATGACTTGTATTCGATTATACTTAGTGGATTCTTGGGCTTGAGTCTCTCCCTCTTGAGGCTCCCCAAATCGAACTGCGTCACCAATCCTTGTGTTCTCTCTTGCTTTCTCTTATATGTGCTTAGCTCTTCATTTAAATCTGTTCTAGGGTTTAGATTCGAAATCGGTTTTTACAAAATCGCATTGAAGCAATTCAAACTAGCTTGACTTTGGTCGCCACAAAACTACCCCATTCACAAGTTCAATTGATTCATCAAAAAATAAAATAATGCCTTTTGTTTTCAGTTTTCAGCATTAGTTTATCTTTTGCTTTAATTGCAAGAAGATATTATAATATTATAATTAATAATGGATGTTAAAATATTATGTTGTTAGTATAAATTAATTTATATTTGACCTTATCTTTTAAATATCTAGCTTTTTATAATTTATGATTATCTTATTTATAAGCTCAACATACATAGCTAGCATTTTAAAATGAATATAAATAAAAGTCTTCTCCACCAATCTTAATAATTTTATGCCAAGCGTAATGCAAATCCATGATGTAATTGATAGTATAAATTTGGGTTAGGTGATATCCTCCTCCGTATCTACAGAAGTTATCTTATTCTCATCTTCCATTAATAATATTTATTTAGATAAACAAATAATTTTGCTGTCTAAATGAAATTATTAGGTATAGTAAGTGTATAATTGAACTTGAGAATGAAAACAGTTGGTCTTTCCATATATCTACGGAGTACTGTCTATGTGCGCCAATAGGTCATATGTCAAGTTGTCATCCCCCACAAAAATCAATCTTTCAATCTTGTCCGCCAGTTTTGCATGACATCAAGGCCGTGTTAAAGTGTTTGGATTTACATAAATTACTCTCTCGGTATAATTGAAGTCGAGAATTACTTGTGTATATTCACATCGTTTAAAAATAAGTTGAGTTCAAATTCATTGAATTTGGATTTGAACATAAAAATGTGTTCATATTCGACTTATTAGTAAGTAAACGAGTTTAAATTGAATTTTTTTTTCCCAAATATTATACAATCTTATTTGCTAATGATATAGTAATTTATTTTTTTTAATTTCATAAAATTCATGATATTTGACCTTGAATCGAGTCAAGTCGAGCTTTAAATTGAGCTTGAGAATGTGCATATACTCGGCTCATTTAGTAAATAAATAAGCTTGAACTAAGCTTTTATTAAGCCTAACCTGAACTCGAGCTACTCGGCTCATATAATAACCCTAATATTGACTCATTGTTTATTGTGTTTTTATCCTTATTTTGTTAGTTTTTTTTTCTTCGACTATTTTATTTATTTACTTATATTTGTTATTTTTAACGGGAAAAAAATTATAAAATTTTATCATAAATTGAAAACATTTTATTGTGCCCCTTTCAAAATTTTATAGCTTCGCCACTTATGAAAATAGTGCAATGGAGATGCTGGGAGGTCTTCATCCATTCTTCAAAAGCAACTATACATTTATAAACACAATGTATATTGGATCCAATCACAATTCACATGTACAAAATCAAATGAAGTTGAAGAGTCAATCACTATCATCATTGATCATGGATGATAATTGATACTGCTAGCCTTATTGCATTTTTACTCAGTAAATGTTGGACGATTGTTGTAACTTGTAATTAGACTTCTTAAACGGGTTATTCGGGTCGGATTATTTCGGGTTTTGGGTAAAACGAGTTTCGAGTAAAACAGGTTTCGAGTATTTTCGGGTTAATTCGAACTCGGGTTTGACCGGGTTTCGGGTCGATTTCGGGTTTGTCATTTTTTCTTTTTTAAATTAAAAAAATCAAGTGATAATTTTGTGATAAATTTTAATTATATAAAAAAAATTAATTATATATAATTATAAATCAACTGGGTCAATCGGGTAAATCGGGTCAAAATTATCGGGTCAATCGAGTCGAAACCCAGATTATCTGGAAAATTTCGGGTTTTTCGGGTTCAGGTCGAAAAAAAAATCGGGTCAAACTTTACGGGTTCGGGTCGGATCATCGGGTCGGATTGTGTTTTGACAGTTCTACTTGTAATTGTTAGCCTATATTGCACGTTTTTTCAATCTATTTGTAGACTAGTCAATGATCATGGATGGTATTGCTATGCACTCGATCTTGTATATTTGTGGGGTTTTTTTTTTATTTTTATAACGAGGAAAATGCAAATTCCAGACACGTGAACCAGCCAGCAAGAGCCACGCACTAGGTAAATCGGTTTGCGCCGACCGGCTCGATCCACTGGAGCAAGGCAAACCTTAGATTAGAAAGGGACGAATGTAGAGATCGAACTCGAGACCTCCTGACATCCCCTTGCTCCCTACCAGGAAGCCACCCCGACTTGAGCGTATATTTGTGGTGTTTGTTTGTGGTCAAGTGTTATAGGTTGGCTTAGAGTTGTTGTTGGACTCTTTAAATTATTGGACTCTTTCAAATAGTGTTTAGACTCAGCCTCCCCTTTTTATCTTTGCATGAACTTCAAAATTGAGCTATAGCAACTGTTCATTATATTACTTTACACATATTTGTTGGGTATAGCTAATGCTAAAAGTAACATATATCACTAACAAAATTGGAGGGTAATGATGCCCTTCATTGTAGCTCTTCATTTACGTATATTAGTAGATGGTGTCGAGGCAACTTTTACAGTTACTGCCGGTAGTCCGCACCCACAATACTAGATGAGCTTGTACACGACATCCATCCATGAAGCGGGCTTAGTCCGACCTATGTCCGTGACACCGAATAATATATTGGGTAAAAATCGTTCTAAATTCCGCCCACATCCTCGTTTACATGGTTCTATGCTTGAACTAGTGGTCTTAAAAATGGAGTCGGGATTCACACGACGATTTTTTCGCCAAATGCACGACTTCCCCACCGACACGGAAAGTCAAAGTCGGCAAACATTGCATTGACTCCAATTCAACATAGATTCACATCCACCGATACAAGGTGTCAGTGTCGCACCCCCTCCTTTCCTATCACAACAACCCTCGACCCCACCACCCCTCCTTTCCTCTCACAGTAGCTCTCTATCGATCGGGATATCAGTATGGACTGGCACATCCATGCGATTGGCTAGATATTGTCGTGTGGATATCAAGACCCTAAAATATAGGCCTGATAAATGGTAGGTTTGGATCCAGTGTATATTTTTTTTTGAACCGGAAATAATTCGACTCACCGGACATACCCGGTGAGACGAGAGGCCGAAAGAACGGCAACAGACAAACCGTTATGAAAGAACCGAAATACAACCAAAGCAACAAAGACAAGTCCACCACGAATAAAACTAGAGAACGGAGTTCGAAACTAGTGAGGGCGAACGGTGTTGGATCCAGTGTAGTTTTTTTTTTTTGAACCGAAAAGAATTCAATTACCGGACATGTTCGGTAAGTCGAGAGGCCGAAAGATCGGCTACGAACAAACCGTAATGAAAAGAAACGAAAAATACAAGACCAAACAACAGAGACCGAGTACCACAAACAAACTAGAGTAAGAAGCCCAGAACTAACGAACGCGAACGGTGTTGGAACCGGGACAATGTGTGTCAACACTCCTGACAGTTGGTAGAGGCAACGCAGGGGCACCCTGGGGAACAAAAGTGGAGACCTCAGATTTGGACTCGGTCGATAACGAGCCATCAGATCTCGATCACGTCCACGACCTCTCGCGCGGTTGCAGAAGAAAGACCACAAAACTCAATAAGATACCACTGCTAGTAATAAGCATACATAAACTCTAGAAAAAGTCAGAGCAAATCTCTTAGAAGGTTAATGAATAGATTCATTATATCAAAGGATGATAAATTAACATTATTCGGTTTCGACGGGGATTAAACCTGATTTTAGGCCCAAAACAAATGTAAAAAGAAGAACTTGGGCCCAACTAGGAGTTGTGATTGAGGTTGAAGCTTAATGGCTCCGTTTGCGAGGTTGACACTCCGATTTGGGTTTAGATGATTTTTAATTTTTTACTTTTTAATTTTTTAACCTCAATCTTGACGTGCAAGAGAAAAAGACTCCTACACGCCAAAGGCAGTCAGCCACGCAGAACCCAGGAAGGGTCGAAGCGGCCAACAGCGAAGTTGAAGCGGTGAAGGCCGAGGCGAGGGTATGGTCAGGCCAAGGCGAGGGAATGGCCAGGCCGAGGCGAGTGGAGAGGATGTGAATGCAGTGATGGAGAGCAGGCCAACTCCGGCGGAAGGAGCGCCCAGAACGGCGGTCTCGACGCCCAGGACAGCCACCAAGGAGGCCAATAGGGGCCCGAGATTAAATTTGGGGGTGGATTCGGATTGAGGCTGATTGAGTTCAATCGAGGCCGACTGAGACCGATTGAGGTCAAAAGGGGCCCGAGGTTTAGGGTTAGACAAGGAAGGTGCAATCGAGGACCATCAGGTCGCCGGCGGTGAGGGAGAGGGCGGTGTAAGAAGAGGGTTCGATGATTGGAGTGGACAAGTCAACGGCGGAACCAGCCCAAACCCACACCGCCGAGGGTAAGGAGCGACAAGTGCAAGGAGGCGATTTGGGAGTAGAATTGAGTTTTGGACAATATATTTCACAAATTGGAACCCAATATACTAATATAGGGTGAGATGACAGTGTTTGGGGGCTAAGGTTTTTTGGGGCTTTTTAATGATAAGTTTGGGAAGAAAATGGATAGCATATTGGTGGGTGTTTATCTAATAGTTGGGCTTGTAGGGGTTAAGCCTTAAGAGGAAAGGATTGATTTGTTAGATCTCGTAAGCCAACTATCAGAGGCTTGTGAGGGTGGTGATTGGTGTAGGATGAGTGTAGTATAGGAGATGTATGGTGAAGAGTGAAGTTGGGAGATGGATCCAGTGTACACTACACAATACTTCTCCCCCTCACAAATTTTTTGTTCAAGAAAAAAAAAATTATGGTTAAACGCTACCCCAATGAAGAGAGCAAATTTTTTAGTTTAACCATTCATTGAGTCCCCATTTTCAACATTTCACCTCTTTTCAAAATGCAGCTTTTTGAAAAAAACTTTTTCAATCAAAATCCCTCAATCTATATATACACAACAAAAACTATGAAATAGTTCCCTCAATCTATATATACACAACAAAAACTATGAAATAGTTTATTGAGGACTTAGGCGGAAAGTTAACAAAAGATCATAAAACAGATGTAGCAATTAAATGGTGGTTGTATGGTTTTTTTGAAACCGGAAGGTCTTCGAAATTCAACAAATACCAACAACAACGGAGTTAGAGCTATTTCTGCAATGACAACAATAGAATTGAAAGGAAGCACAACTATTTAATGAAGATGAGGAATCTACTCAATTTAGATCTCGACCAATACCAACAAAAAGAAGGAGATAAAATACTAAATGAAAAAGCCACCAGAAAACTCAACTTTGACGAGTATACACTAAATAATGGTGAAAGTGCAATTTCATCTTACGAAATAAAATTGGAGAAATAATTAATATTGGCTATGAAAAATGCAAAATACAATTCTCTAGCTATTAAGACCGAAGCTCTCGCTTTTCGCAAATGAACCAAAAGGGCTAAGGAGGTCTTGCTATATATGAGATTAGGTTTTGGGGTAGCATGTCTTTTGTTTTCTCCACAGGACCCATGGTTTGGTTTGCGTGTTTTTGTAAATTGGTTACACCCTTTATATATATTTACCGATTCAAAAAAAAAGGCTAAGGAAATGGGTATTACCCAAATTGAAATTGAAGGTGACTCGCTCACTATTATCAACTGATTAACCGGAAACTGGTAATGCATGTGGAAAATCAAGATGATACACTCTCATATGTCCTCTCTAACACATTGTTTTTTTTTCTTGTATCTCCTTTCTAACATATCTTTTAAGAACAAAATTTGGTTACAAACAAGATTGCACATCTTTACCACCAATCTTGGGGAAGTGCACTTCATGAACACCGTAGTTTCCATGACCTCATTCGAAATGATGCTCTCAAATAGCACCAGATGTATTTTGAAGTCTCTTTCTGAGTCTTTTCCTTGTAAAAAAAAAACTAATAATATTATTATTGTTGTTGGTGTTATATATTATCAACGATTTGCTCCATCACTGGAAATACCAGGCCACACTACCCTTTTACCGCCATCGAGTCTTACCTCACCCAACTTCATTGTCACCTCTCGACATTGCAGTTGCAACCCGCCGCCCATGTTCAATGGAACTAGAAAGGTACAATTGCAAGCGACCACCGTGTTGTCTTCAAGGGAAAAAATGGTTCTTTTATGACAAAATTTTAATTTTAATGGTGTTTAAAATATTGATGTATTTTCTTCATTTCACATTTTAACTGATTATTTAACGGAGGATTCAATTGGGTGGTCGATTGAGAGAACCCCATTCTAGAGAGAAGACTTGCTCGAATTGTCCACAATTATCCCCCCAAATTCATGTGATTTAAGTGAATCCCCATCTTTTGTTTCCCAACAACTCTTACTTCATTTCCCCTTCACTCCTTCCAACGTTTGTCTCCCCCTTCGCTGGCTATCGGTTTTCTCTCTATCGCATCCATCTGGTGTTGCAATCTATTGCAGATTGACTTCTGCTATGCTCTTTTGGCCTCTTTTGTCTTCAATTTCGGGTATTGGTCGTCTTCCTCTTATAGCCTCGTCTCAATTCGTTTTGATGTGGGTAAATCGTGTCTCCATCGAGGTTCGTTTTCACTACCTAAAAGAGCTTCCTTAGAGGTGGAGGTGGTGGCTGAGAATGAGGTGGTGTGTATGGGGGTGACTGATTACAAGAGAATCTTGATGTATCGTCGGGGTTGGCTGAGATTGAAGTGGTGTGTACGGGGGTGACTCCGTGTTTAGAAAAGCGCTTCTTTAGAGGTTCGTTTTCACTACCTACAAAAGAATCCTGATGTATCGTTGGCCAGTGGTGCTACTTCAAGGTGGCGCTTGACTTCATTCTTAGCCTACATCCCCAACTTGTTATGTTTAGGTCTGCTTTGATTCGTCCGATCGTTGAGTACATGGTGCTTGTTTGTTGCACAAACCCTGCAATTTTTGCTTTTAATTTTCAAAATTCATATGTTGCTTGTTTGTTTGCACCTTTTATCAGGTGTTTTTGTTGTATATTAGACGGTTTTCTATCCACTGACTTATCGACTTATCAAGTTTTAAACCTGTTTGAACTCGAATTCTGGCTCGATAAAAAGAAAAAAAACTGGGTGCTCGATAGCTAAGGAAGTTATAAGGGGTGGTTTCTAGTATTTAGGGTGTGTTTGGGTGTAGGATTTAAGGGGTTTGGGGGATGGCAAATATGCCTCGGGTTTCCCGCCACGTCGTTTGGGTGTATGTGTTTGCTGGGTTTGAAGGGTGCGTTTTGGGGAGTTTGCTGGATGGAAGGGGATGGGTTTTGGCACCTCCTCCACCAAGGTTTGGTGGATGGGAAATCCGAAACCCCCGAATTTACCCCTTCGGCTTCCCAACGCCCTCATAAATACCTCCAATTCTCTTCACTCTTCTCTCACACGATTTCTGGAAGGCGATAGAAAACCCGACGATTCCGAAGCGAGCGAAACCGCCTACCTCCGACGATCCAGACCACCAGTCCTCCTCCGTCGTCATCATCAGGTATCTTCGATGCCCTCCACCATTGTTCTCTTCAACTGTGTGTGTACAGACTCCACCATTGTTCGATTTGCACTTTTCGATTTAGGGTTTCTTCATATGATTTTGGGGATTTTTATTTTCTTGTGAAATTTTAGGGTTTGTTCCTATGATATTTGGGATTTTTTTAATTTCTTCTGGCATTTTTGAGGTAGGCCGTTCGTTTGTTCATATGCATGTTTTGGTCAGTTTGTCTTCACCGTGGGGTTTCGTGTGAAGTCATTGTTAGAGGCATGTACTTGTTGCTCGTACCCCATGCTCTTGTCATTCAGTTGTCATTTTAGGGTTGATGTTGTCATCCATTTCCATTTTTTAACTCTTTGCCTTATTAACAACCTAGACTTTGTAGTTGTTGTTGTTAGTCCTTTTATGAAGCATGTATATCAGACATTGTTGGGTTACTGATGCCATGTTAGGGTTGCTGCTAATTGGCAACTTGTTCCCCTGAAGTTTTGTCCTTTACCAAAAAATCACATGTGACTGCACACCATCTACTACTGTCAGTTTGTCGCTTACCCCTTTGCCTCTGTTCATGAATGGGCATAGAATTTGATGCCTTTATGAACTGCTTTGTATCAGAATTGCAGGTTTTGGTATATATATATATGTATAAAGTGAGGGCCCTATGATGTTTGTCGCTAGGGGTGATATTCGAGCCGAACGAGCCGAGCTTGGCTTGTTCAAGCTTGGCTCGAACGGGGGACGAGCCGAGCCGAGCTCGAGCCTAAAATCTATACGAGCTTTTTTTAGCGTTCAAGCTCGGCTCGCGAGCCCAATCACATACTCGAGCTCGGCTTGATAGGCTCGTTCAAGCCGAACGAACGAGCTTAGGCTCGTTCAAGCTTGTTGCCCAAGCTCGTTCGTTCAGGCTCGATAGGCTCGTTTGAGCTGTTCAAGCTCGATAGGCTCGTTTGAGTTGTTCAAGCTCGATAGGCTCGTTTGAGTTGTTCAAGCTCGATAGGCTCGTTTGAGCTGTTCAAGATTGATAGGCTCGTTTGAGCTCTTTATTATCTACTGGATAAAGGAATTTGTACAACTAGTACTGAAATCAAAATGAAAAGTAGATATTTCCTACTAACAACACATAAGAAAAGCATACAATATAAAGTTCGATGTCTAATTTTACAATTAGATTACAAGCACAAAGACTAAAATTAAAAGCTTGCAGATGTTCAATCTTGCAGCTCCTCTTCTTCTAGTCAAGCTCCTCTTTTCTACCTGGTTCTACAAGTGAGAGTGAGACCATCATTCACCTATAAGATAATGCCAATAGCAAAGGAGAATAACTGCAATGCAAGATTAATATGCACATCAAAGGAAATGTATTAGCCCATACACATCAAAGGAAGTGTTTTCGACCAAAAAAAAAATCAAAGGAAGTGTATTAGTCCATACATCAAGGTTAATATCCAATTAAACTTAATTTAAAAAACTTTATAAGCATGAACTGAACTGAACAATAACAAATTAACACTGCAGGAACTATAACAAACACAATATCCTAATATCATATAGCATATAAGCGTGAATTGAACAATAACAAACATAATCACAAACAAGTGCATAAGCTAAGACAAGCAATAAAAATAAGGGATAGCAGTAGTGGCAAATCAATAAAAATCAGGGATAACAGTAGAGGCGAAACCCTAAATTGAGACAAGTTAATCAATAAGAATCAATATCGGCAAGCAATAAAAGGGTTTGAAGGAGAAGAATAGAAATACCTTTCACTTTCACAGATCTGAGATCTCTTTCTCAGATCTGAGATCTGTTACATATCTGAGACACATCTGCGGAGTCGAAAGAGATCTGGGATCGCTGGATTGGAAAGCAGGTTTGGCAGATCTGAGATCTCTTTCTCAGATCTGAGATCTCTTTGCAGGCGGCGACGCAGAGAGCCGCATGGTTGAGGTCGAGGGAGCGCGGTTGAAAAAGGAGCAGATCTGAGAGCAGCCGACAAGCGGAGCAAGCCAACGCGGGAGCAAATCTGAGATCTCTTTCTCACCGAAACAGGAGAGAAGTGTACCCCCGCCGAAGTTTGCCACGAACAGGAGAGTGACACAAAGAAGAGCAGATTTGGACTGTTGGAGGAAGTCGAGGAGGGAGTAAGGGGTACGAGCCACGAACAGTTCGCCGCCGAAAGGAGGGAGAGAGCGGAAGAGTGTGGTCGGCGTCCGAACGAACGAACCCAGGAGAACTGGAGAAAGAGGGAGGTGGGAGCGTTCCACTTTACCTCATACATATCTTATATTACCTAGGGTTAATTTTGGAAATTAACACATATCGAGCTTCTGGGCTCGGCTCGGGCTCGTGTCGAGCTTAAATTACTGTTCAAGCTCGGCTTGTTAAATGTATTCGAACGAGCCGATCCCGAGCTTTGTCGAGCCGAGCTCGAGCTGTTCGGCTCAGATAACAACCCTATTTGTCGCTTACCCTTTTGCCTCTTCACATGTTTTCAGGACTTGTATATGAAGTGAGGGCCCAATGATGCTTGAAATTATTGACATTAATCCCACTTTGATTGTCCCTGGCAAACCTCTGCTTTCATGTTGCTTGTTATATTGTCCCTTGGAATACTGGTTGATTTGAGGGCCCAATGATGCTTGTCGTTTATCTCTTTCCCTCTATACATGTTTTCATTACTTGTATCTGACTTGAGGACCCAATGATGCTTGAAATTGCTTACAATATGCTTATTCATTCGGGAGCTCTTGCAATATGTTTGCTTGAGAAACTGGTTGATTTGCATATGAGTTGAGGGCCCTATGATGTTGTCAATTTTTACCGCCCCTTTGGTTTCCCTGACTCAGTTTTGAATTGACACATGAAGTTGGCATTCATTGCCTCTTCACCTCATGTTGATCAACTGATTTCCAAGGTAACCCCAAACCCCTTTATTTAGGCCTATTCTGCTTGCATATTCTATTGTTGCACGTCGTTATTTGCCTGAGGGCCCAATGATGTTTTCATTACCTTTGTCATGAGTTGAGGACCCAATGATGCTTGAAATTGCTTACAGTCTGCCTCTTCATTCATGTTTCTGTTGCAATGTTGGTTGAGAACCCTTTTGATTTGCATATGAGTTGAGGGCCCAATGATGCTGTGATTTCATATTTCCTTTCCCTTTCCCTGTCTCAGTTTTGTATTGACATATGAAGTTGGCCGTCATTGCCTCTTCACCTCATGTTGATCAACTGATGTCAAGGTATATGAAGTGAGGGCCCAATGATGTTTTCATTATGCCTATTATGTTTGCATTTCCAACTGTTGCACCTTCTCTTGCCTGAGGGCCCAATGATGTTTTCATTACTTGTATATGCAGTGAGGGCCCAATGATGTTGCCTTTCTCTTGGTTTCCCTATCTCAGTTTTGAATTGACATGAGAACCCGACATTCACTGCCAACTTCTTTTGTTGATCAACTGATGGCAAGGTCATTGATATAGTTGCTTGAGGGCCCAATGATGTTGTCATTACCTTTCACAGTTGCCTGAGGGCCCAATGATGTTTTCATGAACTTGTTTGAACTCCTAATTTTGCACGACCTCGTTCATTTCAGTTCTGTATATGAAGTGAGGGACCTATGATGTTGGATGTCAACTTATTTGTGCTTGAGGGTCTATTCAAGTCACCTGTCACATTGTTTACTTCATGTGAAATGCATTTGTTCAGTTCGAGTTACTGTTTGGTCAATGCCACTTCACCTCATGTATGTGGGACTACTGCCTCTTAAAGGTAACCTGTGCATTTCACCTGTCACATTGTCAAGTATATGAAGTGAGGGACCTATGATGTTGGATGTCAACTTATTTGTGCTTGAGGGTCTATTCAAGTCACCTGTCACATTGTTTACTTCATGTGAAATGCATTTGTTCAGTTCGAGTTACTGTTTAATCAATGCCACTTCACCTCATGTATGTGGGACTACTGCCTCTTAAAGGTAACCTGTGCATTTCACCTGTCACATTGTCAAGTACTTGCAATATGGCTATTCTGTTTGCATCTTCTCTTCCTCCACCTTCTATTGCCTGAGGGCCCAATGATGTTTTCAAAACGTTTTCTCAACTATTGGGAGACCTTTTACAGTATGCCTATTCATTACAATTTTGAAGTTGCATTAGTGAGGGCCCAATGATGTTTGCCTCTTTACGGTTTACAGTATTCCTATTAAACTCATCTGTTGGGTGCAATTTTTGGTCTGGTATGTTTGAACTGCTCTTTTTTCTGGTCTGTTTCAACTGCATTTTTTTCCACTACTTTTTGTGCATGGTTTTGTTATTTTGTGCCTGTTTTCATGCCCCCTTGTTGTACCCTGAGGCTGTTGCACCTGAGGGCCCAAGTATTTGTTTATATTAAATTCGAGTGATGTACCCATGCACCCTTGCAAGATTGCGTTACGTTTTGTGCATGTTTCGTTTATTTTCTGCATGTTTTGGTTATTTTGTGCATGTTTTGGATATTTTGTACCAACTAATTTTTGGCCTTTCTCTTGCAGCATGTATCCATACTCGGACACCGACACGGACTTGGACGCCTCCTACCAGAGTGGCGACCCAAGGAAGTACTTCTGGCTTCACTCTGACTACACCTACAGCCGGGACCGCGGCGACAAGGATGTCCAGGAAGACGCCACTTCGTCGCAGCGTAGAGAGGATGCCGAGGAGACGAATGCCCTCGTCGACTTCACCAAGGAGGAGCTTGATGTTGCTAAAGAACGAAACAGGACGCTTATAGCCCGGGACGCTGCACGGGTTTTGGAGCTCCATGCTACAAGGGGCCAGCTCAATGCGGCCAGGGAGGAACTCTAGTTAGAGAGGGCGCACACCTCGAGCCTTGCCTCCCGCCTTGTCGCTTTCGAGGCGAGCAACGAACACATGGTCCAGAGGATTGCTGAGCTCTGCTCCTACCTGTGCGCCAGGTGGGTCGACCACGCTGCGGAGCAAGTCCGAGGCGCTCAGCTGGGCCTTGTGGCGAGGCTTCGAGGGTGGCTGCTCGTTCTGGCGATGGTGGTCATCATGGGCATGTGGTTCAGGGCGTAGCTAGTCACTTTGTTGAAGACGTTTTTTGTTATATCTGTTTGGCCTCTACTCTTGCTGTACCATTCAGATACAATGTCCTTGAACTGTTTCCCCATTTGTTGTGCATGTTTTGGGGTTAGAATGTGTAAGAACAAACAATCTCCGTCCTGCTTACCTACGACATTTTGTGCAGGTTGTTGTGTCCATCTTCATGGGCAAGCAGGGCCGACATGTTATGAACCACCTATGAAATGCTAATTATTATGTTTATATGCTCAACTGTAAGCTTGCAATTGTAGTTATGTGTCCGTCTTTTCGATTGCAGGTTGTGTAGGTTTGTATTTGGTATGTGTCGGTCTTCGTGTGCAGGTTCTTAAGAGTTGTAGTCGTTATGTGACTTTTTGCATGTTATGGCGTCGAACAGGGTTATAGTTGTTGACAACATTTCGAGGTAGAATTGGAAAGCCATGTTGCAAAACGAAACTTTTACACACCACACTGTCATTGCCATAAGTTTGCACCTACATTAGTCACACTTGGTTGCACCTACATTAGACATAGTAGTTTGCACCTCAAAAGGAATGCCTTGTGTGTTACAACGCGGTTCATGGTATGCGCCCGTCGTTCCAAATCTGTCGAGCGATTTCGTCCCTCAACCCCTTCATCCCTGTGACAGGGCCTCCATCCTCGTCAGAGTCATACAAGGGATCATCTTCCTCGTGACCAATTTCCTCTTCGTCGTCGTATGGGTCATCCTCGTCCTCCCCGTCGGACGTGGAAACATGCAGAGTGAACTCCGTGAACCGCGGGTCATCTTCGTCGACGATCTCGGGCTCCATACAAGATTGCCTGATGTTATTGTGGAGCGCATAGCAAGCTCTGATGATCGCAATCTGCTTCCGAATAGGGTACTTCGGGAGTTGCATTAGGATCTTCGACTTGGACTTCAATATCCCGAAAGACCTCTCAATAGCGCCCCTGAGGGACGAGTGCGACTTGTTGAAGACCTCTTTCTCATTCGACGGTTGTGAAGCGGCGAATGTCGGGTGATGGTACTTCGTCGTGGAATAGGGAATCATGTAACCCGGCCGGAAGGGGTACCCTTTGCCGCATAGGTAGTAGCGGCCTACACAACATGGATGTGCATTAGGCAACACAAGACCACGTGCATTTCCCCCAATTCAAATGGTTTTCATGAATGCTAAATAAAGGATCAAACGTACCGGCAGGAGGGTGTGGGAATCGCAACGCGGTTGTCCTTAGGGCGTGATCAAACACACGTGCATCGTTTGCGCTACCCTCCCACCCGGCCGATATGAACGTGAATCGCAATTCGAAGTCGCACACCGCCATGACGTTGTACGTGCATGTGCCCTTCCTGCACCGAAACCTGATCTGGTCGCCCCTGGGTATCGCCGCATGAATGTGGGTCCCGTCGATTGCACCGATAGCGCCCTTGAAGTACGGCCAGTACCGGTTATCGTTCTGGATGGCATCAGGTATGTTGTTGAAGTGGGGGTCTTGAGGGCGGATGATGTCTCTGCGAAACCACGGTAGTCATTGCATCTAGCCCCTCACACTGCGTCTAGAACTTGGCCTATGCTGTCGGATATAGTGTACGAGGATCGTTGGAACATTTCACATGCATTCCGATGGCTGGCCCCTCAAGCCATCGTGTTGACAAAGATGGCAACCTTCTCCATCACAGACATTTGGGTGGATGCTCGGAGACCGTATTGATGCTCCAGAATCCCACATAGCCGCACGAATGCACCCTTTTTCATCCTGAACGAGTTGACGCTCCTCGTCTGCGACCAATGCGTCACAATGTCATCGACCCAACGCGCACCTGCGTACGGACCGATGTATTGGGGGACTTTATGCACATGCAGAAAGTAGTGCTGAATAATGGGGATGGCCTGCTGTTGGAGGAGGAGGCAAGCGATTACAACTCTTCGCCGTCGTCGACGCCTACGACGACGGCGCTCGTACCCCCTAGGTCGCAGCCTGCAATTTCAAGGTAACCATAATAATGAAGGCGTCATTGATAATAGCATTCATGCACTTTTCCAGAACCACACATATGACACAATCAAACACATTATTCACAAACATATGAGTTAAGGTCCCAACATCACACACATTATTCATGGTTTGGGACTTGTAACGCAAACCATATGAACCTGTTCACAACCTCAAATGATGGAAACAAAAGCCGAACGCAAAGTCGCATCATTACAAACTAACAAGTTTAATTAACGAAAATTTTGAAGTTGCAAAGGAAAATGGGAACAAGCTTTGAGCCCTCGGAAGGTTCGAACATAGTTGGATGATGATGTATTGGGAGTCAAGGGGGACAAGCGCCCAAATGCTGCCCGTTGTTCGTGGAGTACAACCACTTCAGCCACGCCATCCGGGACTCGTTCGTCTCAATCTCTAGGAACACTTCCTGCCTTTCGGGGGTGGGAAGGGCCAAGCTGAAGCACCACATGGGATCCCCTGCCTTCATTAGCCCATCCTCCACCATGGTTTTGACAATGTCCATTACCTCCCAGGTGGTCCCATGAGGTTTGTTGGATGACACCTCCTCCCTCTCCTCCATCTCCTCCCTCGCATCCCTCTCCAGCATGGCCTTCAGTAAACTGTTGATGTCTTCCGCCAATTCAAAATGTCGCGAAGCAAGCTTGGAGCCCTGCGACTTCCGAATGTTGCGTTTTGGAGCAATGGTTGATGCACCAGACCCGGAACTTGCTACACTCCGCTTTTTGCTGGTAGATGGACTTGAACCTGCCACATGTGATGGACCCGAGCGGTGGCCAGTTGAAGGACCAGACCTTGCCCCATTTGAAGCCTCGGAGGCAGGGACCTTGCCAGGTGAGCTCCCGTCCTTCGACTCTTCGTCGCAGATGTCGTTCATTGCTTGAGACATAGATGGAGTCCGAGTCTGACTAGGGAACAGCTCATCAAACTCCTCCTCTACCCCCTCATATTGGGAACCCTTTGGGTCCACTGCATTGCCTTTTCCATTCCCATGACAACCATCTTCGTCATCGATCGAGATGCACTCCGGCTGTCCTTCATCGCGAGGGGGGTTCCTGAGATGCCCGGGCCGATGGGTCCATGGATGGGGTGACGCAGTACTCACCGATGGCGACGGTCCCACCGTAAACTTAGTCAAACAAGTTCTACAACTCAGGAGGGATGCCCTTCTTTCGGAACTTCCTGAAGTTATGGTCGACCTGGTCAATGGGAAATGAAGGCAATGTTGTGGGACATCCGTAATAGCGGTGTGCACATTGAAGACGAGACAAACACAAAAGGAGAACGTACCACCATTTTCTTCTCCCACCATTCGTCAGGCGCCATGATGGTTCCTCTAACGGGATCCCAACCTAACCCCGTCTCATCCTTCTTCAGCTCTTTCCAACAGTTGTAATAAGTTTTCATATCGCGAGTGCGATTCTTAAGAGTGTTGGTGTTGCACTTCTTCCCCGTCAATTTCTCAAACTGAGCAGTAAGGGGAGCCCAAAGGAAGGCCTGCTCCTTTCCATTTTTTTTTTCTGGTATGCTAGGAGAACTCGCATCAGCTTGATGGTGAGGTCGTAGGACCAGTAGAAGGCGTCTGGAACGGGGACCTTGTCGTCACCACTGGCAGGTGTCTTAGCTTTTCCCCTTCGATTAGTCATCGCCTTTCGCTTACCTTTGTCATTGGGAACGGGCGTGGAATCCATGCCAATCTGGAATGGAAGGATGGTGAGGAATGCAATGGGACGATGGACGGCGATGCACAACAACAATCGAATTTTCCAAGGCAAATTAATATTGAATTCAACTTCAACCGAAACGAAAACACTCGACACAAAAGCAGCAAATTGAGGAATCAGAACACAACAAAACCCATCTTAACCGCATACCTCCCAACCCTATCAAACTCAATTGCTGAATTCAGTCCATCTCAGTTATGAATTCATGAGGTGGGTTGCGTTTCAATTGCCCTTCCGGACAACAGATATACTCAATTCCCGCCCTCAACAATCATGCTATGCCTCAAGAACAATCGACTCCATATGACAAACGGCCCCAAACAGAAGCAAACCCCCATTCAATTAACACAAATTTCCCCCATTTCAATTCCGACCTAACCCTAACAATTTCATCTTATTTCGATTCGAGCTTCTAAAGTGGAAAAAGGGGACAACTTACATGGAAGGCGACCAGTAGGGGGCTTCGTCGTCGGGTGCCGCCGCAGCTGTCGGATTTTCGACGCCGGTGGTGGGGTGCAGTCCGTCTTCGACCGTGGAAGGCCTTCTATCACCGCCGCTCGGACTCGGACGCCACAGGTGTCTCACAACACCAACAATGTCGACAACCTTCAATCAAGGCATGATTGAAATGAAAATCAAGAGGGGTATGTTTTGGGGGAAATTTCGTCTTTTCCTGTGCATAAGTGGGGGTAATTCGGTCTTTGCCCATCACTCCATCCACCAACAAATCAAAATACAACCAAACACAAAACCCAAAAAATTAGGTGTTGAGTTTTCATCTTTTACATCTCAAAAATCCATCCCTATCTACCACATCCCCTAAAATCCAACAAATCCCCAAAAATCCATCCCGTTCCCAAACACACCCTTAGCGCGTGTTTGGCAAATTGGGGGTTTTTTAGGAGTTGTGTTTTTTTAGGAGTTTGAGTTTATTTGGTATATTAGGGAGGTGTGGGAGGTGGAGTTTTTTTTAAAAAAATAACCTTGTTGGGTGTTTGATGATAGTAAGGTTTGTAAATGGGTATTGAGGTAAAAATGTCTAAACTACCCTTTCCCTTACCCCTTCCCCTTCTCCTTTGTTGCCCCAATTCCCCATTACTGTACGTTGTTTCCAAAGGCTTGAGGCATCAGCAACTCAAACCGTCCCTCCACCTCCTCCTAGTCCACCATTGGAGGAGTCGACGCCTCCTCCTCCTCAGATCCGGCGTCTCCTCCTCCTCCTTAGATCCGGCGTCGCCTCCTCCTTAGATCTGGCGCCTCCTCATCCTGTCCAACCCTTCTCGATCCACGCCGATGTCGGCGCCGGCGCTGGTGCCTCCTCCTTAGATCCAGCGCCTCCTCCTCGGATCCGGCGTCTCCTCCTTCTCCTCCTCTCACTCCGTATCGCCATCTTCCTCCGACCCTCGTTTCCAGTGGCACTGAAGGGGTAAAATTGAACAAATTTTCCAAACCTATCAAATAAACTCCATAACCTACCCCTCCCAAGCTTTGAAAATCAGAAATTTTAACCTCTACCTGAAACTCCAAAAACTGCACCCAAAGCTGCATCGAAACAAGTGGAGAAATAGCTTAATTTTTGGGTTATTTTGGCAACTAACACATTATGAATATCTAATTAACTAACTAGCACCCAAACAAAATTAATTAACTAACCTAGCACCCTTCCCAAATTGACTATTAAGGTCAACGGTCAACTTGTTTGACCGTTGACCGGCCTTTCGGATTTATTTTATTTTATTTTTTTTTTCAATGATGCCACTTTTTTGATGAAATTTTTTACCATGATGCCTTTTTTTTGCTGTTTTGATGCCATTTTTTATTATATTTTATTTTCGCTTTGACGCCTCTTTTCTAATAAAATTGATTGATGACACTTTTTTAATGACATTTTTTTCAAAACCTTGATGACATTTTTTTGTTTACTGTGATGTCACGTTGACCATTGATGCCATTTTTTTTTTCCTGATGACACTTTTTTCATGTCAATTTTTTGATGATATTTTTATTGTGCTGCCAATTTCTTTTTCAAAGTAGTGTTTTGATGCTATTTTTTATTACATTTTATTTTCGTTTTGATGCCACTTTTCTAATGAAATGGTTTGATGACACTTTTAAATGCCATTTTTTTCAAACCTTGATGACATTTTTTGTTTACTATGATGTCACGTTGACCATTGATGCCATTTTTTTATTGTTGACTACTGATGACACTTTTTTATGTCAATTAGAAAAATGGCACCATTGATGCCATTTTTGTTTACTGTAGTGTTTTGATGACATTTTTTTAATGTGTGTTTTGATGCTATTTTTCTAATGTAATTATTCGATGCAACTTTTTTAATCAAATCGTTTGATGCCACTTTTTTTTTAATTTAATCAAGTGTATATCAATATATTTTCATCAATTCTACTTTTATTCACTGATGACACGTTTGAGTTCATACCCGGATGTTCACAAAGCTCCAAAATGATATTTTTCCAAATGGATCATACGAATTCACTATAAGGTTGCTATCAAATGGATTCCATGGCAGAGGAAGAAGATGATGATGAAATTTATGATTATATATAAGGTTGCTATCAAACAAGATCGGGTATAACTTGGAGGTTATGGGAATTACTACCCAGGTTATATACCACAGTGTATAAGATTCATGATTCAGTCATGCATTTTATTTCGTCCAAGTTACAACAGTGTATAAGATTGCAGTTGCTTCCATAAGGCATCCTTAGAACCTGATGAATTGCTTCTCCTTGAAACTCTCCATCATCTCCTTCAAAGTCGCTTCAAGCGGAGTGAATTTGATGTCCAAACTTTCAGCTCTTTCCCTCGAAAACTTGCATCTTGGCATGTAAGGTTCACCGCCAACGCACCTACATACAAACACATGTCCTGACATTAAAAGAAAAAGAAACGTATATATAAAAAATGATGCAGCAATGCATCCATATATAAACACTGAAAACTTACTTGCTAGGGAGCCGCAAAGTCGGATAAGCCTCTTTCAAAATGCTCAAAATCTCGGATAAGTAGACTTCCCCTTCAACTATACAGTACATGCCGCTGGCTGATTCCTTCTCCAATGCGCGAATATGAGCTTCTGCCACGTCTTTGACATTCACGAACCCGTGTGAAGCATCTACATACGTTTCTGCAGCTGCGCAATAAGCACATATTATAGTGTGTAGCACTTGTGTATATATATCAACCGTCAATCCGCCATTGCAGTTCATCGATACGTATTTAACAAGTTGAAAAAAAGTGCAGAACTTAAAAAAGTGCAGAACTTGTATTCATGGTAGGCTGTAATAAAGGCCCCATTACTCGCCCGGGGCAGATAGTGATTAAATCAAAATCGGCCTTCTGTTTGGCGAATTTGAGAGCAGCTTCTTCTGCTAAGGTCTTGGATAGCCCATACCATTTATGTGATGATCAAACAAGAACTTGAAATAAGTTGTATATGAATTGATTGAAGGCAGAGATTTATATAACCTTACCATTCTTGGTCAAGCCAATGAAGGCAGTTAAGTAGTCTTCAAGGGCCCCTTTAAGCTCCTGGGTTTTAGACCCACTTGCTGTCATTGAAATAAAATAAAAAACCATGAATACATAAAACAAACTACATTTTTCGATATCAAGATGATCGTAAGAAGAAGAAGAAGCTGACCAGTAGTGTATTGTGCAACCAAAGCGGTGATATGACTGCGAAGAGCAACAAAATGATGAATGAGATTCAGCGGAATGAAGCCCTTGAGAGGTGTTTGGGATGGAAACCAAAGAGTTGGGACATAGACGATGACTTTTGGAATGGTCATCTTCTTGCTCCTCCTGTTGCCAGTCTTGAGCAAGGATGGTTTGCAGCTCATCCTCTTTAAGCCTTCGAGCGGGTGCTTTATCAACCCTATCATTCCCCTATCAAGCTACCCAAATATCACAAAGATGTGAAACCAAAACTTGATACCAAAAAAGTTTATAGACTTACAGAAGCAAGGGACTTGAAGTGACCACACCTGGAAATGGTTAAAACAATGATTCAAAGAAAAATAAAGGTATTAGTACACATGAAAACCACCTTTTGAGGATATTCTCCAACCTCATTCTCTTACAAATCCTTGAAATTCAAAACTGTAATTCAAACAGCATCTACTAAACAAATGCAGAAAATCTACACAGGAATCTTACCATGGTGCATAGAACTCGACTAGAACATTCTTTGATTTATCAAGAACAACCTCAGCCCAGCAACGTGCAGATCTCTATCAATTAGAATAGAAAGCGAATGGAATCAACAAAAGGGGAAGGAGGAGGGAGAGGGAGAGACTAGCTAATCACAAATAACAATTTCAGCCACACATACGTATGATGCCAGATGTTTATACCTCCTTGCCTTAAGCTTCAAAAGATGCAATTAATGGCATTAGAAGCTAACTGAACTACTCTATCCAATTGAAAATTTTCAATAAAAAAAGCAATGGCATTCACAACTACTGCCAGGTGAGTTGATTTTTCCTCCCTGAACAAGAATTATTTCAATCTAGGTGTTACTTTTTATAAGCTACTGATAAGTATTTCATAATTCGAAAAAGTTATGTACTTGGATGTCATCATAATGAGAACTATGTGCACAAGCAGCTTAAAAGGCCAGTGGGAATTAATAAAAAGGCTCTGCAATAATTTTTCTTCTTTATTTCTGATCTTCTCAGTTTCAAAAATGCTTGGGGTTATGTCTGAAGAAGTAAATCCTAATGCATATAGCAGACAATAAGGTCAACATTCTGTGCACATCCTGTTTTGGTTGCCAGGTTTGTTAGTGAAAATAATGCAAGACCCAAAAGCTCAAAAGATGATATCTAGAGTCCAAGTAGAAAACAATATAGCTAGCTCCAGATAGAAGCATACTGAGAGAAATGGTTAGTATAGAAACTAATGTGGCACAATAACCTACACCATAAATTTTGCTGGAAAACAATTTGCGATTATATCAAACTCAATTTCAAAGCAAACATACCTCGGTGAGCTTAGAGGGCGTCGATTCCCTAAAGATCTTCACCAAAGTAAACTGTGCTGCACCAATGCCTGAGAATGCACGACTGAAATAGTCTGCAAATTGCATCAATCATATACTGCACACGAGTGTTGTTGATGCCATTTTTGCTGGCAGTTAAAAGAGGTGTACGACTACACTCCATGATGACACAAGTGGAAGCTGACAAGGTTAGGAACAAATATTCAATATTGGAGGGGGGAGATCCCCTTTAGCTGGAGAAACCTGCAATCAAATTATAAAACTTGTAGATTCCATAGGCAACATATACAATATGGATGAAGACATACTAATTGCATTTAATAAAAGATATTCGGATGACATTACCTTCTCAGGATTCTGTACTCTGAAAGTATAGCATAATTCAGTAGAGAACTCTTCATCTACATCAATAACCTCGCGTATGGCCAAGCCAATTGAATCCGAACTAGTTACTAGCCCAGCAGCCTGCCCAGTCATTTATACAAACACATGGTGTGCACACGGATTTTCACACTCTTGCTCATAACTCAGTAAACACCTCAAACAGAAATCCAGAAGCGGAATAGATCGAGCACAAACAACAAAAATCGAGGAATCAGAATAAAACACAAACAACAAAAACACCAGAATAAAAAATTTGCGCAATAAAAAATTCCAAACCCCTCAAGGTAACTCAATCTACACAAGAAGCACAAAATATCACCATTTAACATGAATGACCCAAAGATGAACTCAAATACAACTGAGCAGCATCGATTGAAGATGGATCCGAATAAATGACTGTTGTGAATGCACATAAAAACCGCAAATCGAGTCAGAGAGCTGCGATTTACCTTAGATCTAATCAAGCAACGGACAAATTCGATCACGATTTGCAAAATCTAAAAGGAAGAGAACTCGACGTGCGCTGCAAGACGTTGGGGAATCTTTCTAGAGATCATTGAGCTCCTTCAAGATCCGCTTCGAGGCCATACCTGCACCTACCAAATCGGAATCAGCAGCGTCGAGCTCCTCCAAGGTTGGACCTCAGAGCCTCGCCTCGATCTCCCCTCTCTCGGCCTTGTGTTTGACTGGATAAGAAGAAATTGATCGAGTGTATATAATCAAATTGCAAATTTAAGAAGTTCTTTGAAGATGAATCAACGGATTCAAAGCAAGGGAGAAGGGAGATCTAAGGCTGCGATTCTAATTGAATGATAAGCAAGGGAGAAATTGATCTAAGGCTTCGAGTCAAAGAGTTGCGATTTACCTTGTTGAAGAATCGGAAGTCGGGGCCGACTTCGCCTTCAAGGCCTCTTCCAGCTTGTTCTTGCTCTCGAGCTCCAACCGCAACTTCTCCTTCAACGCGTGGACCAGAGCCACGACGTCCTTCTCGGCCGAGTCCTGTTGAAGAAATTGGTCTCCTTGGAGACGAAATCGAAGGCCGAATCCAGAAACCTAGAGGAGAAAGTAGAGATGCTATACGCTTAAAAAAAAATATGATGGGTGTTACAACGGCCAATAAATAAAGTGAAGATGCTATTAACCTAATTAGATTAGGGAAGGGTGATATTTCAGCAAATTTTCTCTTAATTTTTTTGTCAACCTCCATAACCCCCAAAACCCCCACCTCCAACTACTATCAAACACACCCTTAGTCATGTAATGAGTGGTTTTAATGTGCTATTTTTATTGGGCCTCTAGCAACAACCTCACTGGCCCATTACGGTGAAGCCCAAACCCGACACCACGCCCAAATGATCATAAACCCTCGTTTTGCTACGATATAAAACCACCTCATTTCCCAGCTGCCATCTCTGAGCAAACCCTAACCCTTCCCCACCTCCCCAAGCTTCAGCAATGGCCGCAGCCGCCGTTCGCCCCCTGGTGACCGTCCAATCCCTGGAGTCGGACATGGCTACGGACTCCTCCCCCACCGTCGCCCTTCCCGACGTCATGAAAGCCCCCATCCGCCCCGACATTGTCACCTTCGTCCACTCCCAGATCTCTAACAACTCCCGCCAGCCGTACGCCGTCTCCAAGCGTGCCGGCCACCAGACCTCCGCCGAATCCTGGGGAACTGGCCGTGCCGTGTCTCGTATCCCCCGTGTTGCCGGCGGCGGTACACACCGTGCCGGCCAGGGAGCCTTTGGCAACATGTGCCGTGGCGGACGGATGTTCGCTCCCACCAAGATCTGGCGCCGCTGGCACCGCCGCGTCAACGTCAACCTCAAGCGATACGCCGTCGCATCCGCCATTGCCGCCTCGGCGGTGCCTTCGCTCGTCATGGCTCGCGGCCACCGCGTCGAGACCGTGCCGGAGCTCCCTCTCGTCGTTTCCGACACTGCCGAGGCGGTTGAGAAGACCTCCGCTGCGATCAAGATCCTGAAGCAGATCGGCGCGTATTCCGATGCGGAGAAGGCCAAGGACAGCAGTGCGATCCGCGCCGGGAAAGGTAAGATGAGGAACCGGAGGTACATCAACAGGAAGGGACCGTTGGTCGTTTACGCAGCTGAGGGAGCAAAGATCGTTAAGGCGTTTAGGAACATCCCTGGGGTCGACATTTGCCATGTCGATCGCCTCAACCTGCTGAAATTGGCTCCCGGTGGTCACCTCGGGAGGTTCGTTATTTGGACCAAGAGTGCAATCGAGAAGCTCGATTCAATCTACGGATCGTTTGACAAGCCTTCGGAGAAGAAGAAGAACTACTTGCTCCCGAGGCCGAAGATGCTGAACGGTGACCTAGCTAGGATCGTGAACTCCGATGAGATCCAGTCGGTGGTAAGGCCGGTTAAGAAGGAGATGAAGAGGGCTCAATTGAAGAAGAACCCGCTGAAGAACTTGAATGTGATGTTGAAGTTGAATCCCTATGCCAAGACCGCTAAGAGGATGTCTCTTTTGGCTGAGGAGCAAAGGGTTAAGGCCAAGCAAGACAAGCTTGCTAAGAAGAGAACTGCAACTTCCTTGTCCAAGGTAAGTTTCTCCTCCATTCATTTTCTAATCCCTGTTTTAATCAGTTGTTTGCATTTGATTTTTCCCCTGATATAAAGCTTATTATTTTATATTTATTATCTGTGAATTGCAAGAATTTGTTAAATGTTGATTCGAGTGCAAACCCTTCTATTGTAAGAATTAAGTGATTAGGTTTAGCTGTTTGAAAGAGGTAATGTGTGGCTTTGTTTGTTATGGTGTTTTGATCAGAAAATTTGTTGTCTGTGAATTGAACAAGTGACTACTTTGTTGATTACCCATTACTTAGAAGTTAGAACCCATCCAGAGAGATGATAATGCCTTTTTGTATAAGGGCATTTTGCATGTAATGTTCTATTCACCCATGCGTTTAAACTCTTACAAGACTTGGGTAGTTAGTTTATGGTGTGGATTCAATGATTGAATTAGCCCGTTATCTTCAATAGAAGCTCTTTTCATGATTTGTGTTGTTGCTTATGTCTGGATGTTTGTATAATCCAGGAGGAACATGCTAAAGTTAAGGCCTCTGGCAAGTCATTCTACAAGACTATGATTTCAGACTCCGACTACACCGAGTTTGAGAACTTCACTAAGTGGTTGGGAGTGTCACAGTGATTGGTTTGATCTGCATTTGAGGTTACAGTAGAGTAGCTTTTGCTTTGCATCAAGTTCTGTTTTTGACTCATCGGTTTTAGTCACTTGAATACAATTGTTTTACTTTCATTGTCCTTTCTATCACCCTTTTGGTTAAAGGTGGGTTGACCCTAGACATTGTCTTGCTCGAATTGAGTCATAAAACGGGCTTCAAAGTTGGGCAATCTGTTGGTCTACATCTCAAAGCCTATTTTGCCTCATTCATGTCTTGAATATTGTGTGGATCTTGCCTTGTTTTGTGATGTTTTTGAACTGCAGTTGTGAATTTCCCCTTTGTGCTCATTCGTGGTTGTTTTCTATTAACTTAGGTGGTAATGGTTGACTTGTTGAACCAAATAGGGTTATCCAGTAGAGACCTTGAATAAAGACCCTGTGACTTGATAGTTGATATGTGGTTGCTTTTATAGTGAAGATGGCTACATAGAAGGAATTGTATTATGTTTTTTTTTTTTGTAAATAGGAAAGAAACTGGAACTTTTGTCCTGAAAGAATTGGTAGAAAAACTAAAAATAGCGTCGTGAATGTTGAAAATGGTGAATGATGACCATGAGGGCTCTTTCAGTATGAAAAGTTAATGATGGTATTGGAGTGGGCACTGGGGAATTATGTGTAAAGGCATTTTGTAGTACTGTATACAGAAAGTGTTTTGTAGTGGACTCGTTCAAAACTGGTGTTGAATGTGGGAACCATCATCTGCAGCTGCTGCGGAGCCTGCAACTATTAGAAATGCATTGAATTTGATTCACAAACCTCAACTACTTAATGTATTTTAATTTTAATTATAACACACTTATAAATATAAATATTTAAGTAATGTTTGGTTAACACTTGTAATTTGTTTAAAATAATGTAAAATTTTTTTACACTGAAATGTGTTAAATAAACGGTATTCAAGTATTTAGACATTATATTACACCGGATAGATGGATGTTGATTTATGGTGCACTCTAATACCATAAGCAACTATAGCACCATCATTTTAAATTGACAGCAACTTTTTCCACTAAAATGAACTTGAGCTTGTGATGTTAACATATGGGCAGTAGCCCAGTAGTTGTTTATGTCACACCACCCCTATTTATAGAAAGATTCCTAATTACGGGTTATTAACAAGTAGATTTGTTCAAAAGAGAAGATCTATTTAGTTGTGAGAGGGTTTATAGTTATAAATCACATACTCGTTGATTCATCTTTCTTGTTTATAGAGTTTATTCCGCAACACTAGCCCTGGTTCCCAATGTGTGGAATGTTTGTTTTGTTTGTGATTCAACATTTGGTATGTCTTATGGGCTGATCAGACGGAAGTTCATGTTAAGTCCACTGGTGTTCAATGATGGAGGAGCATCCTTTAAGCATGGAGATAAAGAAGCTTGTTATCGCAAATGGCGGTGAGAAACAGCAAGGCCCTGAAACTCGTCACAAATGGTCCATCACCTACCTACCGATCAAGGACAAGTCGATGCCTTGGCAGCTGAAGAAAAATGGGATACTTTGAAGAAGATGAGCACCGGAAATGAAGATGTCAAGAGGGACAGGTTTTGAACACCTATCAAAAAGTTTTGGAGAAACAGAAATCAAAACCAAAGCTAAAGTTTCTAACCCTAACCAGTTTAATTTCCATGGTACAGAACTAAAATTAAAAAATTAATATTTTATACTCTCCATTTTAAAAACACTAGCTGTTACCCCGCGTGCTTTGCAAGCGGGTTTCCTGTGTTTGTTGTTGCTCAAGGATAGAAGAAATACAATCAATCTTTAGTGTATGGGTTTAAAAGAGAAGTTATCAAACGCAATGGTCAATAGTATTTTACAATGAATACCATAAAGAAAACCTGAAAATCGAGATAGGCCATGGTTATTGAACCACTTCTCTGCCTGGATAGCAATGTCGTCTACAGATTATACAAATTACTGCAATTCAAATGCCCAATCTCGATGAAAGCTTCGAGGTATTGCTCTCTATAAGGTTGAATCCCGTCTCTGCTGCAGCAATAAGAGATAATTTTCAGAATTTGAACACTATAATAGTTTATCAAGAAGGACATTGCTTGCCTTGATGTCCTTGCTTGCTATCAAAAATATTAACAAGGCTAAAATCTGAAATTTTGGCCTGGAGTTGTTTATGGAGAAGGATTGCTTGCCTTGATGTCCCCTGCTTGCTATCAAAAAGTGCAACCGTGAAATGGAACAAGGCACTAAAGTTACCAAGAAGATTATGTGTATGGATATTGTTCTTAAGATATCTATAGACCTAAATCTGACTGTTCTTTTCCACACCTAAAATCTAAAACAGCATTGTTCGTTGAATGGAAGTGGTGAAAAAATATAAAAGCATCAGTTCACAAAATTACTATTCTTTAAAAAAGAAGATTTCTATGTTAAACCTAGGAACAAGTAATTAGAGGTGGATTGATCGTAAGAAGGGGCACATACTAACAGACTTGCATATGGAACTTTAGGAAACAAAGGAATCCCAAAGCCAAAATCTATCTACATGTGAGATTATATCTTATAGCATTAGTCCCCACACCATACAACAACAGCAACGGATGAATTCTCAATGGTGATTGTCAAACTATCTAATTTCCAATAAAATGTAAACACTACTAATCTCCTTTTTTCAGAGTTTATACTTTTAATTTTCAATTTAAACCGTAAGATTCTATTTCTTGATCAAGATGATACTGTCAAAGAGCAAATCGCCAATCAGAATTGGAGACAATAAATATAATAACAAATGACAAGCCTGAGTACTTAAAATTAAAGCTATGTTATATCCCTCTCCTCAAGTTTCATTCTCCAAGTAAATACTTTACAATTTGAGTATAACAGTTTCATAATTATATATATACTTTACAATTTGAGTATAACAGTTTCATAATTATATATATATATATATAAAGCAATTTTGTATATCAATAATTAGTAATAAGGCTTTAAACAAACAAAGGAAGCAAAAGAGAAGGAAGAAGGGCAAACAAATAGCTAACATATGTAGGTTTTATATCCAAAGAAACTCAGAATTTAAGCTAATAAGTAGGTTTTATATTTAACTCAAATGAAAATCTTTAAGTTCTTTAGAAGAACTATTGAACTTGTTGGTAGTGATTTATGGAGAATGTTTTATAGTATGCAGTTTTAAACACAGTTAGACTTCTAAACCATTTATGTCCAAGTGTATGGGCTCCAAAGAATACAATTAATTCTTTTATCATGAAAAAACGGTTCTAGTTATGTTCTATATCACAAACTTTTGTACTAATGAAAAGTAATTAGCCTACATGGCATTTAGTATTACATTTTTTTCTTTTCCCTTCAAATTTAATTAGATAGGAGTGTATAATGGCAACCTTGTAATTGGAACTCTCAATTGAGGACAAAGTTGTCATTTTACTGTCAAGTTGAAATTCATTTTTTTCCCTCAAATAACATAGCAAATTAGCAATAAATTCTTTTGGTAAATGTTAGAATAAAAGTGGCTCCTTTCTTCCTTGCTTTATCTAGATGTTTGATGAAAGCATAATAAGAACATGCTTCGAACGTTCACCCTAACAGAAGAGAAGATGGAAATCTCAAGACTTTCTCCTTAATAATTTTCTTCATTTTCTTAGAAGAAACCAAACCACCCGAAAATAATTCCAACATAATCATTTGACTGCATGTATAGGAATTGAAGTCCTATTAGGAAATCAATTGCCTTCCCTTAATCTATTGACCTAGAGCAAATCAGTTTGCCAATTGCTAGTAATCTGACTATCTAAGGGTTAAATGGATCTTGTACCCCTACACGTGGACATATTTACCTAGGTCAGAACAAAACATTGCAATGTGAACAGCTGAAAATCATTAACCCGACCCAAAAAACCAAAAATAAAATAAAATAAAAGCTCAACAAGAAGAGAAGTAAGACATTTTACAAGGTATAAGACAATGCGAAAAGAATTCCATATTGAATAATGACAGACTGAACCGCCAATAATATCAATGTCATATTCATTCATCAACTATTGGGCTATGAGCACAGACACTAAATAAAGCTACAAAAATTACCTGTTCATAGTTTTTACAAGTCAATATAAGCAATACAATGTTTTAAAGACATCCCACAGAGCTAAGCTTCTGATGCATAAGTAAAAAATGATTCTTTTAACTCATCTAATGTAAAGAAATACAGTAAGATATTAGAACTCAAATAACAAGGAATCAGTGGAAGATAATCTGTCAAACTTACTACCTTGTAAATGTAGCTTCTATTGTATTTATTACAAGTGCTTGATTTTTATTCACTCGTTACAGAAAATCTTATTGATAAATTGAGCTAATTGAATGAAATTAAGACCAATTTTACAATTAATTTCTTGCATCTGGTAAAAAAAAGCTATAATAACTTCTTTTAGCAAAAAAGAAGCCCATCAAAGCCCCGGTCTTGAATCCCCAGTAGAGTTCCCAATGCACAGAATAAAAACTGATAATTTGAACAAAGCCATAAAAGATGAAATGAATATATGTATATCAGTCAACTAAATCCCAAAGTCTATTCAAATACATTTTCCATATTGAAAGGCAAAACCCTTCGCAATATCAAAACATTTGAGTTGAAAAACTTAGCCAAAGCCACTTAAATCTACCAAAAATCAACCAAGGACCATTCAAAATTAATGAAAGCTATATTTAATAAACTCAAAAAAAAACTCCATTCAAGTTATATTTTCAACAGCAAAATCGATCAAATGCTTAAAAAATCAGTATTCTCAAATTTCATTTTCCTTCAAAATAACAAGCAAAGCCACAATCCAAACCAAATTTCTTAATCAATCTTATTCCAATCACAAATTCCGCACAATTAAATCCAAAATTCATGCAGACATTCTCCCAATTTCTCAACTTTAACAAATTAGGAAAACCCTAAAAATTGGGGGGTTTTGGAGAAACTCACATCAAGGGCTTCAATGGAGGAGTGAGGAGAGAAAGGTGGCCATTCAAGTTATATTTTCAACAGCAAAATCGATCAAATGCTTAAAAAATCAGTATTCTCAAATTTCATTTTCCTTCAAAATAACAAGCAAAGCCACAATCCAAACCAAATTTCTTAATCAATCTTATTCCAATCACAAATTCCGCACAATTAAATCCAAAATTCATGCAGACATTCTCCCAATTTCTCAACTTTAACAAATTAGGAAAACCCTAAAAATTGGGGGGTTTTGGAGAAACTCACATCAAGGGCTTCAATGGAGGAGTGAGGAGAGAAAGGTGGCCGGAGACGCTGCTTGGAGCTGCCACTGGGCTGGCCTCGGCTGCTGCAGGTGCTGTTAGCTGCTCGGGTGAGGCGCACGGTGCTCATAAAACTTGCTGCTCGCGCGAGGAAGAAGGACGACCATGGAAGGAGGGAATTTGAGCAGCGAGAACAAGAGAGGAGCAATAGCGGGCTGTCGTGGTAGAGACGGGAAGAGGCCAGAGGGAACGGCTTCGGCGATTCCCGGCGGAGATGAAGAAGAAGAGGCCAGAGGGAGATGCGATTTTTCTTCTCTTCTCCCTTCAAATTTAATTAGATAGGTTTGTATAATGGCAACCTTGTAATTGGAGCTCTCAAGTGAGGACAAAGTTGTCATTTTGCTGTTCAAGTTGCCTGTTCTCGCTTTTTATATATACTAGTTGTGTCGCCCGCGTGCTTCGCACGCGGAGACTCAAGTTAACTCGTTGGGACCACATCACCACAAGTAGCACTTGGAAGCTAACTGATTAACAATATAGAATTACTAAACAAAGGTGTAAAATCTTTCAATACACGAATGAAACTATTGGCCAACAGTGCATTTGCAAATCCTAAACTAACAGATACATACACAACAATGCAACGATGATAATGAATTAAAATGAAAGGTTTAAAACTCTACAAGCAAAATTCAACACTCTGAAGAGTAAATAAACTTGCCTTCATATACTGCTTAGCCTTCCTTATAAGCGAAACCAGGGACTTATCAACATCCACACCTCTAATCACATTCAACAACAAGAGCTAAGGGCTTAGATGTGCTCTCGGTCTTCGGCTCTGTAATTGTACCCTAAAATCATGTCAATTTTCTTGAAAAGCACTTAAAAATTCAGCATCGTTAATTTGAATTTACAATCTAACTTTACTTCTGCCCTGGAAATTACAGTGCAGAACATATTTCTCTTCATAAGGTATCTTCCTGCCACCAAACAACCACACAATCGAAATAATTCACGAGCTGAGATCTTAATGGAGTTATAGTATCAAGTATTAGAAATAGACAATGATAAAGATGTCTTCTAGAACTCTGACTTATAGTGAAAACAAAAGCTTCTGTTGGTACTGTGGTACAATTGTACAGGGCTTAGCTTATAAGGTCTGGTTCAAGACTTAATTTATAAGGTATAAAGCAATCAATCTATCCACTGAAATAAGCTATCTAAATATATAAACAGGTGTAAGATAAGCAAAATATCCGAGCCTTTAGAAATCTAAATCTACAAACAATCACATATTTCGACAAGGAAATAATTTGAAAAACATAAAGAAAAATAGCCAAATTCTCAACATTTTAGAACCTTCAAATCAGAATCATTCAGTTCATCAATGGTATTTCTTTCAACATAACTGTGAGGGACATCCAAAATACAACTATTTTGATTAATGTGAATAAAGAAACATAGAAGACAGATTGTGGAAATGCTAAGTCTTGTGTTATACCTGAGCTCCAAGAGTATGAAGAAAAGCCCATGTACCCCTTTCAGGCTTCCAAGCTCCTCCTTAGTCATTGGTTATGCAGCATTATCCTAGAAGAGAGGATATCAGCCAAAATAATATATTGAAGCCATCAATCTATCACTTTTGAGATTGTCCATTGTTAAGCAACAAAATACTCCGTACATTGATAATGTTAAGCTTTTTCCTACTATATGAATCTCAAGATGTAAAAACTGAACTATGAAGACTCATAATAACAATAAAGATTCACAATTATAGCAGTTTAGCATGAGATAAGATTGAGTTCTTCCAATTTTGTTTATAATACAGAAGAACTTCATGATAAAAGAAATCTCCAAACTTCAAGCAACACCAGTTCATACTTTTGCAGTTTTTAATTGCCCCCTCTTTCACAAATTCAAATAATTTCATCACAAAACACCACAAGCAGATTATCAGACGCTGACATATTCCTATTCAAAACTTAGAATATCATTGGAAAGACATAAGTAAGTCCTAAACTTTGTCATACTTGGTCAATCCTAATTTACCAAAATTTGTTCAATTTCATTCCTTTCCCAGTGACAAGAAACCAAGCATCAAAGAAAAACACAAGTCAATCAATGAGCAAATTACGATTTAGAAGTTCTGTAAAGAGAAAGGATGGCCTATAATTTAAATATATAAATTTGAGCTAAGGTTCAAATCATGTCACATAGTGCAACTTGAATACTTTGCTTTTGAAAACCATTTTTAATGCTCACATAGAATCAATATAGATTCACAACAATCATGTATATGAGGTACTAAAAAAAAGCATTGTAAAAACAAATAATCAATCACAAAATAGTACAAATCCATATCGAAAAAAAAAACCCTAAAGATCTCCCTTTTCTGCTCAATACTCTCTTGAACTCATTAACATTCTCTCAACTCATTATTTTTTATCTTCTACCCTAGAAATTTTGGGCTTCAGAAATCAGCAACAAATCGCCAACAATGGCTTATCAAAGAATCGGTGAGATTCCCACAAAAAAAAATTCCAGCATTATAAAGTCATAAACCGAGCACTTAGCAACACTGAAAAGATCTCCACCAAAAAAACAGCAACCAAAAAAAAAAAAGGAAAGATGAGTGGTTGGGAATTTGACCTTAAAGTTAATTTGGGCAGTCAAATATGAAGTATTGACATTGAAATTAGTTACTATTTGTTTTCAATTGTAGAAACTTTATCTAAATTCTAAAAACTTAGGCATATAATAAATTTTGTTATGGACATTTAATTGAACATTTTTATATTCCTAACCATAGGTAATCTTTAATTAAAAAAAGGCCATTGAATCAAAATAGAGTCATAAAAAAAATACAGCATCATAAAGTCATAACTCAAGCACCTAGCAACACTAAAAAGATCTTCACCAAAAAAAAGGAACACCAAAAAAAAAAAAAGAGGAGTGATTGAGAATTTGACTTTGAAGTGAATTTGGGTTTTATTTCTTCAATGTTCTTAGTTTTACAGCTGCTTAATTTTTGTGGTTGTATAATCATAGTTTACTCTTATTAAGAATGCATCAACTTTTAAGACCGCTTATGAAAAATGGGATCTTGACAGCTCTGGTGGGAAATCAGTGACTATGCAAAACCGAGTTTTCCTGAATGTTTAGGATGGCTGGTCTTAAGACTGTATTTTTGCAATGCATATTGTGTCCCTTTATAAATTATATTATGTGATTGGAGGAGTGACATTGGGCTTGCTTTACCACGCTTAATGAACCAGAAGCGAGTTTTCCGATTTAAATATGTTGTAAAAAATCTCATCAGGAGTAACTTACAGCTTGCTTTCACACCATTAATCCCTTTGTTATCATTTTTGTGTTTGATTATAGTAATAGAACCATCTATTTGTGTGTTTTACAGCTCTGCTGTAGGTTCGATATAAGGCAAGAAAAGGATAAGTTATTTAAACATAAATAGGATAACATTTGTGATTGAAGCTGGAAAATTTCACCCATCAAATTCGTTGCCTTCTATTAATAAGCTCAGCTCTCAACTCTTCTCATCTTCGGATTAAGTTGTGTACGTGGTTCGAACTCGTCTTTACCTCTCAACTCTCGTTGCTAGGGTTGTACCTGCAGTTGAAAACCTTAATTTCAGTCCAAATTTGATCAGAAAAGATCACCTTAACTCTCCAAGACAACAAATTTAAGCCTCTTAATCAAATTAATAGCAATAGCCACCAGAAGCTGAACAAAATTCAGTCCAACGATCCCAAATGACGATGATTTCTTAGTTAAAGAAACAAGGTCATCCCAAAATCCCTAATTCATAGTTGACTTGTGTGAGTTTAATACGTTAATTCATCTCATGTTCGTTAATACCATCAATCTAGCTTGAAATCCAAACCTATCACCGAAATACGGAATGATTTCATTTAAGCATTTCATCAAACACCTCATGTGCATTATGAGTAGGCATCTATGAAACTAAAATTTTCACATCTTTCACCTCATAAATCTTAACAACCAGGCATGAGAATATCATCACATTTCACAAAACTAATAATAAGTCGAATTCGAAACTAAAAGGAAAGAAGAAGAGGCCATCAAGAGGCAAGAGGCAGCCGCAGATGTGAAACGACGCTAAGGGTGAACCAGAAAGGGAAACGACGCAGTTGAAGAAACCAAGGTTGGAGAAGAAATCAACGAATCGTAGGACGTCGGACGGAGATGACATGTGCTTGAAGTGGGTTGGGAAATGGAAGGAGTGGGACGTTGAGGACCACGGGCTGGCGCATTTCAGCGGAAGGAGGAAGGTGCACAGGCTGTGGAAATGGAAATTTTATAAAGATTAGGGGTAATAACGTCATTTTACTGTTCAAGAGGCCCTTCCTCTCTTTTTATATATAGATATAGAGATATAGATATAGATATCTTACTATACATGCAACCTTTTATAAGTTAAAAACTATATAAATTATATTTTTTTAATTAAATTTTTAATATTTTTGTACTTATTAATAATAACAGTGAAATTAATTAAAAAAAATTAATGAAAAGTTGATATTTATATAATTTTTCTTATTATAAAAAACATATGTAAATATAGTAAATGACATATTCTTTAAAATAGAGGTAGTATAATTTTTATCATGAAATATACAAAAAGTAATCAATGCTTTAGGTCTATTATTACATTGACTAGCGTCTTTTAACATTTCCAAATTCATATTGTGAAACATTAAGGGCATTTGATCAAAATTATAAGAGAAAATTTGGTAAATTATACTCTTTAGAACTTTTAATTAAGTAATTAACCTCTCTCAATCTTTTATTGGTCGTTCTACACCCACTTCAATCTTTTTTAGCCGCACTAGTCTCCTTCCTCATCCCTATCGTTCGCTCTCGTTGTCTCGCCGTCCCTCGTTCTCCTCCCTCTGCCTCTCATTCTGGCCGCCTCTCATACCCCTCGTCCGCCTCCTTCCGCTCTGATGGAAAGCTCATTGCTTCCGGCGGCGAGACCGGCATCGCCCAAGTCTTCTTCATCCTCCATTCAACCGATCTCTTCTGGGTTCCCTGGTCGGTGATTCGATCCGTCGTTCTTCAATCTGTCTTCAGTGGCATCCTTCTCCTTCATCCTCCATTCTTCAGCAGTCTCTGGCGGCGGCGGGGGTGACACTCGATTGTCCGCAAAAATGCCAATTGTCATCTTATGATTTTGATTGCATTTCGTTGCTTCCACTCTTGAGTTTGTTTTTATTTTTATTTTTTGGGGGTGTGGTTAGGTTTTCGATAATGGATGAAATTGTTCCCAATTTCATGCAATTGATTGTCATTGCTTCCAATTTCTTCTTGTTTACTGTAAATATCTTACTGAGGCATTCTTTCATGTCAACATTACTGTCATCTTTGTGTATTTCTAGGGTTTCGAATTTGTCCCCAATTTCTAGGGTTTCGAATTTGTCCCCAATTTTAGGGTTTTGATGTTGGATGCAATTGTATCTAATTTTGTGCAATTGCTCACATTTGCTTCCATTTTCTTGTAACCATCTGGATGAGTACTTATTTGATTCCGAAATTTATGTCATCTTCCGAAATTTATTTGTCATCTTATTCACACAGCAATAATGTTGGTTGGCCATGGGGGACATAATTCAGGGGAGGGGGAAGCTTGATTTTGTGCAGATTCACCTATATTTCGCCTTCGTAATCGAGTTGTAATCACAAGCTTGCAATTGCATATGAGATTTTCGGATCTCAATCTGCGATTCTGGATGCCTGCATCTCAGATCTGTGGTGGAAGCTCGATCGGATATTTTGGAGGGGATGTTGGGCATGAATATGAGCAGTGGAAAAGAAAGAAGGTGACAAGGAGCGTGAGGGAGAAGAGGCGCGTGTAATAAGAGGGGTTTAGCTAACCTAATTAACTAAGTTTATAGACTAATTACCTAATTACACTTTCATAAAAGCCTATTTAGCAAAATCACCCAAATTATAAAGGCTTTTTAATCTGAATTCTATGTCTCAAGTCGCTAGTCGCCATATTTTCAGGGATTTTAATCCAATGCGGTTGCTGACAGGATTACGCGTCTGGCTTACTGCATCCCTGGCAATGATAGCTTGCTCACTGATCAAGAACTTCGTATTCTCGTCCGTTCGAACGCTCTAGGAAAGAAGCTCGGTCGTCTGCGGCTTTCCTAATTTTTATCCGGCTTCCAAACAAAAAAAATCTTGTACTTGTACCACACCACCAAAAATCCGCCCAAGTAAGAATTTCTTACCTCTTCTTTATTTTTCATCCACAAGGCCTTTTACTTCTTCCTGCATATGCAGCAAATGTTTTATGTGACAGAACCATATTCAATAACAACTAGCCCTTACCTTGACACTGTATTATATCTTTCCACCAGGAACCGTCTGCGCGCACACTTGTGGTGTCGATAAAGCAGCTCCTACCTAAAGCACCATGAGAGGCTTTATAGTCGAACCAGATTCCCGGAAGCTGAGATCAAGTGTTTGTTCATCATAATTTCAATCTCAATTTATCAATCTCAATTTATCAATTATCATCGCTCGTTTTTCATAGAAAAATCGTTTGATCATCTCCCTCCATGAGGGGACATCACCCCCGCATCCTCCCTCCATCGGAGATCTGTCCTGTGAGCATTTTCGGTTCTAGGGAAATGAAAACCTGATTGTTTCGGTGTTGATGTGTCGATTTCCACCAAGTCTAAAACTAAACTAACGACAATAAACTAGCTGAGATGGGTTCCCGTATCTTCAAGCAGCGTGCAAAGAGGCAAACCCCACGAGTAGCAATCCGCAAGCAACGAAAGGTAGAAATGAAATCCTGGGTAAGAGAATTTACAGTTTCAGGCTTTACTCATCTGCAGATGAAACCAAACGAAAGGGAGAAACAGCAGTTTCTGTACAAGCCAAGATCGCATTGGTCTCCCACCAAATATATCCAACGGCGCAGAGAACCTTCTCTAAAACTAAGAAGAGCTTTCCTACCTGAAATGGGGATTGTAAGTGAACTGTGTTGGATCAGGAACGATGAGTGGCAGTGTGTCCACATACATGAAAAGCCTCATCACGTTTTGCTTCTTTATCAAATTGGGATCGTCTATCTCCTGGCTGTGGGTGTAGATCCACAGATCACCTGAGTTCACCCTTTTCAGGCTGTCACGGCAAAAGGGGCAGGATTGGGATCGCTTGCGCCTATTGAGCATCAATTAAGAAGCCACACAATCAGTCCTACACTTCTTATATATATAAGGAAATATCAGAGCTGTAAATCATATTTATTATGTATAAAACTATAAATATAGAAAAAAAAAAAAACATGTTTACAACAAAGCATGTGACCTTCAACTTTCAAAGCAGAGAACACTGACATGTAAAGCCAAATAAGGTATACTTAACACTTGAAAGGCTTTTTTATTTGAAGCAAAAGCTCAAGATATGCAAAATTTTGTGACGATGTGTATTGAACCAATCTAGAACGCAACTTGACGAAGAAACAACAAGATTCAAAGGGTAACAAGTGTGGTTTATCAGAAGGCTAAAAATTAAAAAATGAAACATGTTGTCTAAACACTTCTCAGAACACTTCTAGCTACTTATACAGATACACACTCTACAGTGTTTTTTGTGCCACATTCACTTTCACATCAATACATTCAACATCTAGAAGATGGGCTTTATAGATAAGACTCAACCCAATAGACAAGTTGAATTTACAAAATACTTGCATTTCATATTCTATGCAAGTTTTGCAACTATGAGGGATGAGGAAGCAGTCTTTAAAAGTTAAAGTAGAACATCGACATCATGGGGCACACAAAAAACACTTGTTCTAATACCTTTCAAATCTCAGCATTCAACTTCCTTTGTCTTAACATATACGGAGATAAGATAACCATAGAAGATTAGATCCTTTTTATCAGAACATGATGGAAACAAATTGTTAGCATTGAGTAACAAAGCATGACTAATCACTATTATAGAAACAGTTGGCAGAAACACTTCTCGGAAGTCTAAAACTGACTTACCAGTCTCTGTAACACTTTATGCATAGTGCATGGCTGCAATTAGGCAAAACAACTTTCGTCGTGATCTCCATACAGATTCCACATTCTTCTTCTCTCTCTTTATCAATTTCAGTGAGTTTCCCTTTCCCAGTGCCATCTTTCCTTTTGTATTTAGTAGCACGAAGATCTCTCTGTTTTCTATCGTCGATCTCGTTGATCCCTCCTTGAAGTTGCGAAAGAGAGGGAAGTATTATATCTGCAGCCAGTAAAGGGAAACAGAAGAATATCAACTTCTTCCCAAGGCTCATTCACAGTTACTGGTTTCCCCTTAAGTTCGCAGGCAATGATGATTTTGAAACAATATACTCACTATAGAACTCTCTCAAACTTGCTTTCCGCTCATAAATAGACATTGTAGTCTTCCCATTCGCATATGCCTGCAACATCATGTGAAAAGAAAAAAAACATCGAATTTAAAATGGCCTGCTCCTGAATGAGACTTGAGTAATGGTTGCTCAATCGAAATATGAAAAAACCTCATGTATTATAATCCTAAGCAATCCAAGGGTTCCAGCAAGATGGCAATCTCTCCACTGCACAAGAAAGAGAAGCAAATGAGCACAAGGGCTGTACGACAAACGCATCTGAAGGCAAGCTCCATCAACATCCCTAGGGAATTCAGATGCCCTGCACAACCAACAGATATCTACAAAATTAGCCATGTATCAACTGTTTCATTGGAATAAATACTTCACATTCAAAAGCTATGAACTAGAAAATGGTACTCCGTATAATGTTATGATCCAGTTAGTGGACTGAACAAAAAAGCTGGTGTGTCAAATAGAGTGCAGTAAGATACCTTACATAACACAAGGTAAGTCCAAGATGGAAAGAATTAAGTCTACCATAAATAGAAATTTGAGCTTTAACTCTCATGCTCTTTCCATTTTTAGCTTGATACTGTTTAACATTAGGGTTTCATAATTTAATTTCTTTTCTTTAAGCAAGAGACAGATTTCTTAATTGAAATTACCATAAAATCCTGAGTGAAACATGGCAACCAGGAAAGGGGGAGAGAATTCAAAGAACCAAAGATAACCTATATATTTGCACTAAAAAAAAAAGATAACCTATATATCCAAAACCCAACCCCTGGGTTCATTTAATTGTTCTGACTTCTGATGATCAATTTTCTAATAACTTGAGCAAGTTGAATGCTTCAGAAACCAAATTCAGACAATTCATATGAATTTCTTCCTTCACAAAAACTCAGACAATTCATATGAATTTCTTCCTTCACAAAAACTCAATTGAGCATCACTGCAAAGGAGTCCTCACTAGATACGCAGCTAAACAAAGAAATAACCAAAAACTCAGAACAGATAAGAAAGAAATGAGAAATCCCCTGTTACGAATCAAAATCAGGGTATGGAGATTGATAGAGAGTAAAGGTCAAGTTTTACGAACAAGTTATTGGCATACTGAATATCAGCTTCAAGAGCCTTGAGTGAATCCTTAAACGCAGTCCACATCATCCTTCAATTCAAAATCAAAAACCCTATTCTCTCATCAAAGCAACAAAAGCCCAATCCTCTCTCAATCTCCCCACCACCTTCAGAACTCGTAAATTCGGTTCCCAATTTCTGCGAATTACAAACAGGAGGAGGAAAAACATGCGTTCTTGGTGTGTCCTTTTAAATTAAGAAATTCGGCGGAAGTGTGTGTGTTTGGGAATTTGGGATTTGACAGAGAGGGAGAGGAGTGTGAGGGTTTTGTACCCCTGAAGGGGAAGGCTGAATTGATAGGAGTGATCAAGTTGCAGAAAACCCCAATTGTTGGTAAATGGGGATGGGGGCGTACAATGGGTTTCGCTTGGAGTACACGCATGTCACTTGTTCAATATACTGCTCTGCGCTTGCCATTGCAACTTATTCAACCTTGTTATATTTATTTATTTATTTATTTATGGTTACACATACCTGACTGACTCCTCAAGGGATCGATAAAGTCGATAGACGGTGAACCGTCAAACCTATAATGTAAATTAAAAGAGTGTAATACTAACAGTGACAAGCACAAAGATCCAGGCTAACAAGCAAATCTAACTAGACCTGTCAAAACGTAACGCGACCCGAAAACCAGACCCGAACGCCCGGAATTTTTTGGGTCAAGACCCAAAAGTTTTGACCCGGAAAATTTTTTAGACCCGAACCCGAAAAACCGATATTTTTCTGGGTCAAATGGGTTTTGACCTGGTCACCCGAATGACCCACCCGATTTGTGAAAACAAACTTTGACTAATTAATAAAAAGTCAAGAAAATCTCAAAGTCATATTAGGGTAAGTTTAATAATTAATATATTATTAAAATTAATTAATTTATAATTATATATTATTAAAACTATTCATGTAGATTCCATTTTATTGCATTTTATAATTACAAACACTTGATCTTCTTTTTCAAATTAACTTTTATATTTATTTGTATTGTATATTACTCCCTCTGATCGGTAATATCTGATTTTTTTTTTCAACATGCTTTTAAAAAGCTAAAATAACTCTATAAAATATTAAATTTTTTAATTAAATTTTTATACTCATTAGTCATTACTAATCCGTATGGAATAATTTCACAAAGTTAATTACAACTTTGATATTTTATAGAGTTTTAAATTTTATTAAAAATAATGAGTAATAGTAAAAATCAAATATTTTAGATCGGATGTAGTATATAATTACAAGCGTTCGAGCTTAGATGACATCTTCTAATAAGTATAGAGCCTGAAAAGAACAACTTACCAATCACATATTTAAATTTACATTTTGAAGTTATTATAAAATCATCAAAATGCGATTTTTTATTAAAAAAATAAAAATAAATTACCAACCCGAAATTGACCCAATTTGACCCAAAACCGAGTCAAACCCATGTTCGAGTTAACCCGATCTATATATCCAAGACCCGTTTTACTCGAAACCCATATGAATACTTAATTAGAATATTCTGAATACTAATTAGGATACATATAACTCTTTTAATAAGTTTACTTACTTTAAATATTTTATTTTGATAAATGTGATTGATTTGCCTAACTGAATACTTAATTAGAATATTCTGAATATTATTAAAAAAGTAAATAAGACTGGGTTAAAACCCACCAACTAGTCAGTCTCTAATACCATATCACTCCCTTCCATTTTCAACAAACGAATATCATGCTCATACTCGCATCCTTGCATCTCCCACACAAAACCTTTGCAAATTGATCTTGCCACTGAACATAGTGCCATTGATGGTGTTAACCTGCATTGCACTTGCCTTGCTGGTCTCAAATCCTGCTTCCCTTGCTACTCGAGAATCCAGAAAACTATGTGTTGCACCACTATCAATCAAGATGGTGATCAATCTCCCTTTTACCGAGCCCCTCACACGAATTATGCTTCCTGATTCCTCACATGTGAGAGCATGAACATACACTTCAGTGTCCTCTTTCTCCTTCTCTGGCCCCAAATCCTGGTAGGAGTCATCTGGTAAACGATCACGTTCTTGAACCTCTTGTGCAATCAAACTGAACAGTGACTGTATCTTACATTTATGGTCATGAAAGAACTTATCACCACATTTATAACACAAGCCTTTCTTGGCATCATTCGAACGACCTATACTTCCTTCAGAACTGGAAGAAGAAGTCCCTTTAAAACTCGTCATAGGGCTTCTTGTGTCTCCTTTATCCACCTTGATACCACTGTCTCTGGACCATGAATTATTGAATCCAGAATTGAAAGGCCCAGACGATTGCGGCTTCCACTAAGGTTTAGACACTCGAATCAAAGATTGGACTGCCTTATAATGCAATCTAGCTTGTTCAAGAACCTCAGCCATGGATGTTGGTCTTCCCAATTTGACCAACAACTGAATTTCTTACCTGAAATCGCTAATGTAGCTCGAAACAAAATATGACTCCGAAAGTTGAGGGTTGAAGGATAGCATACCCGCACGCAAGTCTTCGAATATTTCGTTGCATTCCTCAAGATCTTCTTACTGCTCAAGCTTATTGAATTCACCCACTATTTCTGCTTCTCGACGATCTCCAAATCTCAGGCAAAGATCATCACAGAAGCTCTGCCATGTAACTCTTGATTGATGTGAATCTGTCCTAGCCCCGTCAGCTTGACGATCTCTCCGACTACCAAGATCGGGTGTATTCCGTACGAATTCCGCGAGCTGTTCCATTCTTTGATCTTTGAATTTCTTGAATTCCTCGAATTGTCGGATATGCTCTTCTTGAATCTTCTGCAAATCCGCCATGGACTTAGCTGGAGATGCCATAAATGCCTTGGTGTCATCCCGGAATTCTTGGAACTATAGCTATGTCGCCTTCTATCTAGTTTCTTCTGCCATTGCCGGAGCTGCAGTTGTGGCAACGGAAAGCACGTCGGCCGAAGATATGTACGCTCTGATACCAATTCTGTTATGGCCCTAGCCACACAGTAGAGACGAGAGAATGGAGATGAGAAGTGAATTACAGGAATGAGGTGAGGAAGAAGAAGATAGGAGATGAGAGAGTGTTTAGGAGGGAAAAAAATATGATTTTCATTGCATACCCATCCTTTACAATACAAGGTCTATTTATAGACCAAATAATGAGCTAGGGACACAACAATGCTCATCCTTTAGAGAGCCTTGTCTCAAGGCTTACACAAGAAGGTTTACACAAACTAGGGACACAACAGATATTCTACAATAAAATCAATTGTCTATAAAAAAAATATTTAAAATACAACAATAAACATAATAAATCCAAATTATAATGTAGAAATTAGACAAATAACGATCAATAGATCTATCTAATGATATAAAATTAATGTTCATGTTTACCATGTACATTGACATTTTATTTATTATGTGATTAATATATAATATAAAGTTTTTTAAATTCTTTTTTACAATTATTGTTTTTAAAAAATTAATAAATTGGACTACAATTTTTAAATTAACAAATGCCCTCAATTCTTTAGTATTTTTAATAAATTTCTTAGTTTTTTTTGTTATGCAATTATATATTATGTTTATTTGAATAATATATTAGTTATGAAAATTTTCAAATAGAATAATAGAAAAAAATCTACCACTAATAAATTTAAGAGATATATTTTAGTTAGATAGAAATTACCAAAATATTATATATATTAATATATAGTATTGAATAAAAATATCTATATGTAGATAGATTGTGTCTTGTGTGGCTTTCTATAAATTACAACTACAATATTATTTTAATAATTTTTTTAGGGGGAGAAAATTTTCTCAGAATAAACCAGGATATACCATATAGGCATCTATACATCAGTTTTACTTAGACCTGTCAAACGGGTCATTCGGATCGGGTCACTTCGGGTTTCGGGTAAAACGGGTCCCGGGTATTTTCGGGTTGACTCGAACCCGGATTTGACTGGGTTTCGGGTCATTTCGGATCGATTTCGGGTTTGTCAATTTTTTCTTTTTTAAATTAAAAAAATCAAGATTTGATAATTTTGTGATAAAATTTAATTATATATAAAAAAATCAATATTATTTTGAAAATTAATATTTTTATAAAATATTTTCCTATCAAACGTGTACTTAAAATTGAATGGATTTACCAACTGACAAAATAAATTAGGTTAAAGTCTCCAAGATATTGTGTATGTACTAGAGTTAGGCAATATTTGTCTATGTTAATTGTATGGAAACTTTCATAGATTGTGGCGCCGTGGGTTTGGTGTTGTGGTTGTAATTAGGCACGTAAGATAAGCAAATGATACTTCATTGGCGGAATATAATAATTACATGATTAATTAAGGGGGTTGTTATATGCACGGTCGATATCTCGCCATTTGTACGGTGCGTGGTCGCGCTTTTTTTTTTTTTTTTTTTTAAATCCGCGCATGCGCAGTGTGCATACGCGATTATATTTTATTTTATAAATCCGCGTATGCGTGATGCGCGGACGCCGATATATTTATTTTTACCGAAAATAAATCAGATATATACAAATCGAAATAGGATAGATAATGATATGTACACGGAATAAAATAAGATAGATAATCGAAAGATATATCCTATATATTTAGATATAGATATATTTGGAGATAAATGTCAATAGATATATTTTTTTCCAATAATAAAAGATGATGATCTCTATATATACAATGCATGTTTAGGTCACAAATATGAAAATTTTGACACCTCTAGTAAAGCTAATATTTCGAAGATCCTAAATTTCTTCATATGTCGTCGCCAGTTGAAGATGATCTACCATTCAACCCATACGATTACAACAATCCGCAAGAACTTCTAACTCATGTCGATGTAAGTCTAAATACGATTGTACTAAAATCTCATGTATATATCTTCCATGTTTCCAATATTTTTGAGTATATAGTTGTATATGTCAATATTAGAGAGATTTATTTAACATCTACTCTATGGATTTCACAATACTTGGGTATTTTAGATGGTAATTTTTGCTTCAAATTAGATGATGTTAGATATTTTATAGGTAGGTGATTGTAATAATTTGTATTGTTTTGTGTATTGTTTACTTTTGAAAATATTATAATTGGTTAAAATGTGTAGTGGGTATATAAAAATAATAATATTTGTGAAAAAGTTAGTAGAATAATGATGTTTTTTTTTTTAAAAAGTGAGGTGACAATGTATTATGAAACGGATGGATTATATGTTTTGAATGTTTTTGTTTCCAATGTGTGTGTATTATATCATCAATATGTTTCGAATTGTAGGATCTCGCCGACTTTTCTCTAGAAGAGGGTACCGATTATTCAGATATGTTTCGGATAGATGGATATTTCTTTGACTCCAGGAATGCAAAGGAGTGGGCTCGTTTTATGGGTAGAATTAGAAATATGGTGTTAATAACTCATAGGTCTTGGAAGAACAAGCGAAATGGGTTAGGTGTCTTTCGTTTGGTTTGCGAGTACTATGGCTATCCTAGAGATGCGACCGATGTGGATAAGGATTTTCCACCATCATCACAGCGAGAGAAACCATCGAAGAAAATTGGATGTCCATTTGAGCTCGAGGGTCGTGAGTACAAGACAGGTAAATGGAGAATGTTTGTTATATGTGGTTCTCACAACCATAATCTTCCGGACAACTTGTATGGACATACCTTTGCCGGAAGGTTGACTGATAAACAGCATCATAAGGTACGACGCGGTGCAATGATTGGGTTAAAACCTCGACAGTTGTTGAGTATCCTTGAAGATGAAGATTCCCAATGTGTGACGAGTATCCGTCAAGTGTACAACTCTGTTCAGAAGATGAAGAGGGTAGAGGCGGAGGGTCGTGGAGATATACAACAATCATTGCATTCACTCGAAGGAAAGCAGTACGATTTCTTCGTACGTAGAGTGCACGGGTCTAATCAGCTGAGTGATTTAATGTTTTCTCACCCAGACTCACAACGTTTATGGAGGTTATTTTCCTATGTCATCATGATGGATGCAACATACAAGACAAATGAGTACGTGTATCCTTTTTTATTTATTTATTGTACAAATAGATTTAAATTTTGTGTAATTAGTTGCTCATGATTTATTGACTATCTCCCTTTCATGTAGGTATAAGATGCCATTGCTGCAAATAGTTGGGTTCACTAGCACAAAAAAGACATTTGCGATAGCATTTGCATTCATGACGAAGGAGACCACAGATCACTACAGCTGGGTGATGCAGACGCTCCGAGATCTCTGTAAACATAGAATGCCAGATGTGATTGTCACAGATCGAGAGTTGGCAGTAATCAAAGCCATCAAGGAAGTATTCCCAACCGTGAAGCATTTATTGTGCAGGTGGCATGTAATGTCAAATATCGAAGTGAAGGCAAAGATCACACGATCAAAAACTAAAGAAAATGTGGGTGTTGCGTCGAATGCATCGAATTAGATTGTCCTCCTACAGGGGAAAAACACATAATTCTTTAGGTAATAATTAAATATTTAATTTATGTAAGAACTTTCACAAGAAAATATAAATGAATACATACCTCACCCATCCAAATAAGTCTACATCTGTGCGTCCTATACCACGTCAATGGTTGATTCTCTAGTGGTCGACCGTCATTGGTAACTGGTGGTTGTAGTTGTTCCTCATCTATGTGTTGTGCCCCTTGTTGTGGTGGGTCCTGATGGACCGGCTGCTGATGTGAATGCTCTTGTTGCTCATAATAGTGCTCGTAGTCATAACCAGCATCCGTCGCCACATTGTGGTAGTCATACGCTTCGGGACCGAATGCCTCCTGATTATCGCCATCATCTGTGTTGGCGTCCTCAAATTCCTCTTCATCGGACGCATCTGACCCAGCTGCGTCGTCCGACTGAATATCCTCGAGCCCTAATGTCCCGCTCGGGAGAGGAGACGGTGTACGCTCTGAGGAGGAGCGTCTCAGAGTAGGTCGACTCGGCCCAGGCGACCGTGTCCTATCCCTTATAATTGATGTACTCGCCCGAGCGGGTACAGTAGTGGCGGTAGCCGGAGCCTTCTCTTGCGCCTCCTCAGCCCTTTCATGTTCACCTCGACGGGCCGAAGCCGTGGGCCGTCGCCGCTCCAATGCCGTAGAAATTTTCTATCATATTGCATAACAAATAAACAATATTACAATTTGTTATGAGTACAAATATCCAAAAATTAGTCCGTACACATCAATTATGTTTATCTATTCCTATAAGGTTATAATTGATAAATACGAATTACTTTTTTCCATTTATCTAATTTCAGTGACCTATTTTAAAGGGTATTTTGTTTACCTATTTTCATTGGTATTTCGTTTACCTATTTTTGGGTTTAGGGTGAAATCTTACATTTTTTTTTTAGCATTTTCATTTCTTTCATAAACATTTAATATGACGCTAACTATACTATTGCTTATATATTTCGAAATTAATTTTTCCTATCTTTGTAACTCCTAAAAACCTTTATTTCGCTGACCTATTGTCAACGTAATTTTATCTAACTCATGACACAATGAATTTTGATCATATATTTTCGGTTGCTTATTTCAACATAAATGATACATACAAATTCGTATAAAAAAATTCTTTCAACTAAAATGAACTTACTAAACATTATTACAATTTCTAATATTTCATGGAACTTTTTTCATCGTCATTACATCTTACAATTTCTAATATTTCATGGAACTTTTTTCTTTTCTCACTAAACATTATAAATATCATAAAATTTATCAAAACTAAAATGAACTTACTCCTCTCGCTCTCTGACGCTCATCCTTATCTTGCGAAGATCGATCCCCTCGAAGCCAACCCATGGCACTACTTGCAACTTTCTTCATTTTGGATGTCATGATTACCGATTATCTACACATAAATTTAATTAATGTAAGCAATAAACAAACAGAAACCTAATAATGCATAAAGAAGAAAATTAATCTTACCTTTTCAACAAAATGGAGATGCGATGAACAGCTTGATGCTAAACACAATGAAAAAAATTTCAGATCCAAAGTTAATGAAAAAGGAAGAAAACATTTCAAATCCAAAAAAATTTCAGAACCACAATGATGGAGCAAAGGAGCTTCAAATCCAAAAAAATTTCAGATCCAAAAAAATTTCAGATCCAAAATGAAGATAATGAACAAGGAAGAAAATCTCTTACCTCTTAAACCGAATGAGAGAGCTGAATGAAAGAGCAAGATGCTTCAATGGCGTTAAATAGCCAAAAATTTCAGATCCAAAAAAATTTCACAAGCACAATGATGGAACACTACTGCCGAACAGAAAAGATGGCGTCAGATTTATAGCTTTGCAGAGATTCCCTCGCCTGCCTGCAGATTCCCTCGAGCAGCGTCAAATCCGGGCGGGGCGTTCAGATTCTCGCGTGCTGGTGTCGTCACATCCGCGCAGTCGTTGTGCGCAATCGCGGATCCGCGCTCTCGCCGTGCGCAGACGCAGATCTGCGCTTCCGTAGTGCGCGGCTGCAGATCTCTAATTTCTTCAGCGCTCTCGCTGTGCACAATCGCGAAGGTCGGCCGTATAACTGGCGATAATTTGACCGTGTATATAGCAAATCTGTTAATTAATTGTGTAACAAGACAAGGTTTTGTACTAGTACTTAGATTATTCCATGCGAGCTATTTGGTGTGTTTATTTATTTTATTAATTAATGTAAAAGTGAAGTTAGACCAATTCAACCAAATCGAGATAATCTACTCCTAACATGCATGAAATATGATCGACAACACATAAATATATCTCATGGTTTCATCTCAAAATCAAAATCAAAATCAATTGACAATGAGATAATTACTCTGTCAAGCTTATAAATTGTTTAAAGCATTATTTTCGATGTGAGACAACCACATTTCAACACGTCTCCTCAAGTGCAACGATTTAACCAAGTTGCATTTACCAAACATGCGCTCAAATATATAATAACCAAAGCTTGTGACATGTCTACAAGGATAACAACCCCACTAATCCATAAACTCCGGAAATCTCCCAGTCAGGCTATGAGAAACGGAGTCGCATCAGGGTATGTGCCACTGGCCTACGGTGCTGCTTCAGGGTTATGCTTGACTTCGTCTATGTCCTCGTCTTGTTATTACATAAACCGGGTTATCCATTTTTATATCTGGCAAACCGGGTTTCTTTATATGGTTGTTAGTGTAACCACGTGCTAGTCACGTGATCACCTTCGGCTATATAAGTCATTCCCTTCTTCCTCCTTTGTAACCGAATTCATTCATTCACAACAGAAATCGAAAGCTTGTGTTTGGTTTTAATGGCTTTCAGAGTGTTCTAGCTTACTGATCTCGAATTCAATCCTCAATTCTGAAATGGTATCAGAGTTTATATGACTATGCCTTAAGGGCTTCCTAACCCTACTAACAAAGTTTGTTTACTCAAAAAGTCATTATATGGCTTGAAACAAGCTTCGAGGCAATGGTTTAACAAACTATATTCTACTTTGATTGAGTTCCAATTTATTCAGTCCAAACATGATCCATCATTGTTTATTTCTCATAAAAATGGACATCTAACCATTGTTGCAGTGTATGTAGATGATATAATTGTCACAGGTTCAGACTTATCCCAAGTCACAGGACTCAAGCAACATCTTCACGAGTTGTTCAGTATTAAGGACTTGGGAAAATTGAATTACTTCTTAGGCATTGAAGTAATTCAATCACAAGGTTCTTTGGTATTCAGTCAAAGAAAATTTTGCCAAGAGATACTCAAGGAGGAAAACATTGATGATCAGAAACATTGTGTTACACCTTTACCTTTAAATTTTAAACTTCTTCCTCCTGATTTAAACAATTTAATCTCTGATCCTACTAATAGGGCTGTTATTCGAGTCGAACGAGCCGAGTATTACTTGTTCATATTTAGTTCATTTAGAATATGAACGAGCTCGAGCCGAGCCTAAATTTTGACTCGAGCTTAAAAATGTGCTCATATTCGGCTCGTTTAGGAAATGAGCGAGCTCGAGCCGAGCTTTTTTCGAGCTTTAGGCAATTCTACTTGCTCATTATACAATAACTTTAAGAAAATTTTAGAAATTTCATAAAATTCGAGCTATTCGAGTTTAATTCGAACGAGCCGAGCTTTGGAACGAGCTTAAAAATGTGCTCATACTCGGCTTGTTTAGAAAATGAACGAGCTCGAGTCGAGTTTTATACGAGCCGAACCCGAGCCGATCACGAGTAGCTTGTCTCACATAACACCCTTACCTACTAATTACAGAAGATTGGTTGGTAAATGGAGTTACTTAACCAATACACGTCCAGATATCTCTTTTTCTGTACAGGTTCTAAGCCAATTTCTTCAATCTTCTGATGCCACACATCAAGTTGCACCGTGTCATCTATTGAGATATGTCAAAGGCACTCCACATTACGGAATCAAGCTACAGAAAGGATCTACAATCAAGTTACAAGCATTCTCTGATTCAGATTGGGCATCCTGTCCAATTTCAAGGAAATCAGTCACTGGCTATGTGATTCTCTATGGCGACAATCCCATCACATGGAAATCAAAGAAGCAAGCCACTGTCTCCAGAAGCTCTTCAGAAGCAGAATACACGGCGATGAGTCAGGCTGCAGCTGAAGTCACATGGTTGGTAAACATTTTACAGGAGCTTGGAGAGTCGGATTTAAAGCCTATCATTCTCAATTGTGACAATAAATCGGCAATTCAGATAGCTCGGAACCCAGTCTTCCATGAGCGTACGAAGCATATAGAGACCGATTGCCACTTTACAAGGGAAAAGATGATGGAGGGTCTGCTACAGCTCACTTATCTTCCTACTCAAAATAAGTTAGCCGACGTCTTGACCAAGATCTTGCCTGCTACACATCACAAAACACTCTTGAGCAAACAGGGGATGCATCTACAAGGTCCACCACCAGTTTGTGGGGGGATGTTATTACATAAATCAGGTTCTGCATTTTTATATTTGGCAAACCGGGTTTCTTTATATGGTTGTTAGTGTAACCACGTGCTAGTCACGTGATCACCTTCGGCTATATAAGCCATTCCTTTCTTCCTCCTTTGTAACCGAATTCATTCATTCACAACAGAAATCGAAAGCTTGTGTTTGGTTTTAATGGCTTCCAGAGTGTTCTAGCTTAATGATCTCGAATTCAATCCTCAATTCCTGAAACGTCTTGTTGGTTTAGTTGTATTTTGTTTCGCCTTTGTAGAGTTCTGGCCTGCATTTTGCACCAACTTTGTATCTTTATGTTTGTTTAGACGGTTATCTATCTGTCGACTTGTCGGTACTCGAGATTCAGATATGCCTGACCTCGAATTTTTTCCTAATAAAAAAAATCCACTTGTAAGTTAATTCATGTCATTCCGCCACATCATCTAGTACTCGATACTCCCTAGCTTTCTCCACAACCCCCTTATCTCACTTACCATCCTTTTTTTTTTTTTTTTTTTTTGAATAGGTAATAATTCGGTTGGATGGGACCTAACCGATAGCATCCTGACGGATGAGATCAAGGAGATCAGTATTAGCTTCTAAAGCCGCCCCACTAACAAAACGGCCAAGGTGAGCAACCTTGTCAGCCGTCTTATTACCCTCACGGGGCACGTGCGATATAACCACATTTTGGACCATTGCAATCTGACGTTTGATGTCCCCCATGATGAGTTCTATCTCCCAAGGACAACGTTTGTTATACTTGAGATTGTCTATAATTATTTTCGAGTCTCCCTCAATAATAATTTGTGAGCATTGGGTTTGCGTAATTGCATTAAGCCCTAAACGAAGAGCCATCATTTCTGCTTGTATTGGGGATGTTCTTCCCAATCTACTCGTTCCCAGGTTGATTACCTCGCCCTTGTGATTACGAATGACATATCCAGCTGTAGCCGTCCCCGAGTCATCAGTAGCCCTATCAAAATTCATCTTGAGGAACCCCTCTGCCGGTTTTCGCCATTTGACGTTTTTCCTACTAATTCTCCGTTGGTGGGGATTTTGTTGCCTTAGTTTCAGGTTGTCTAAAACATCATCATGCGCACATGCCCTTTTCCATTGTTCATTAATATTTCTTAAGAACTGTTGTATTTCCGTATGAACTGGTTTACTCTTCCCCTGGAATGCCACCTGATTTCTGTAGTACCACATTGTCCACCATTTGCCCGCAATCTCCTTTTTTTCTGTCTTGCTCATGCAGGTCCCGACTAGGTTCATTATACACCGGCCATTTAGTCTTTGCTGCAGTTCTTGGTTAATAGCCATTTCTATTTTTCCCGAAGTTAAACCATATTTTTTTGCAAATGAGCATTCTACAAATAAGTGTTGTTCATCTTCTGCATATTTGTCACACAGGACACATTGTGGGGGGACAGGGGTTCCTCTCTTACTTAGTCTGTCTTTAGTAGCTAACCCATTCTGGGCGATTTTCCACAAGAAGTTTTTAATTTTTGGCATCGTGTCCACCTTCCATATCCAACCATTAGGATCATCTGTGAAGGTTTCCACATTGGTTATTAAATTGACAGCGCTCGACGTGGTAAACCATCCATGTTTATCTGGCCACCAGTACAGCCTATCTGGCATGGGCATGGATGGGAGCGGTATATTCAGAATTGTTTGGGCTGTATCCGTGTCCGTGGTTCGCTGGACTTTGGCTTTATCCCATTGTCCATTAATAATAAATTCGCTAACTTTAGTATTCTTGTCATGAGCAGGAGCGCAATCAGAGTTATTGGATAGGGCAGAATTATGAACCCATCTATCCGTCCAGAAGTTGACTGATTTACCATCTCCAATCGACCAGACAAGTCCTGATTTAAATTTTGGAATTAACGCAGCCGCATGTCTCCATTGCCACGATGAGTTTTTAATTTTTTCGTAGTGTAGGATGTCCGACTGTTTTAGGTATTTGTGCTTTATGATTTGTACCCACATGTTATCCGGTTCAGCTAACGTTTTCCACAGCAGTTTCATTTGCAATGCCTCGTTCATTATTTCCGCTTTTTTTATCCCTAGCCCCCCTTTCCTTTTCGGTTTACAAATTCTGTCCCAGCTTATTAGAGGTTTATATTGGAGGTCTTTGTTCCAGAAGAACGTGCGATTAATCTGATCCAGGTTTTTATGGATTGACGAAGGAAGCATGAAACTTTGCATTGTGAACAAAGGTTTGGCAGATAAGTTCGCGTTGATTAACACAGACCGCCCCTGCTGAGACAAGGAGCTAGCTTTCCACTTTGTTAGTTGATTTTTTGTTTTCAGGACTATGTCCTCGAACGTTTGCTTATTTACTCTTCCACTGATAATTGGGCAGCCAAGGTATTTTTCCATTGCCTTTGTGTGGGGCGCAAGGAGGGAGTTTTGTAGCAGTTGAATTCTACTACCCGGCACTCCTTTAGTAGTTTGGAAAGAAGATTTGTGATAATTAACTTTTTGGCCCGACAGCAGGCAGTACTCCTCAATGATTTGCTTAACTGTCTGGCTAGCCTCCAACGAGGCTTTGGAAAAGATGATAATATCATCTGCAAACGCTAGAAATGGTACAATTGGTCCCCCATACCCGAATTTAAATCCTAATTTACTTCCCGGTTTTATTGACTCCAGTTGGAGCATGCGGCCTAATAGTTCTGCCCCAAGTATGAACAGGTAAGGGGAGATGGGGTCTCCTTGTCTTACTCCTCTCGTGGGTTGAAACACCTGAGTGGGTGAATTGTTTACTAGGACAGAGAAGGACGCGGTCGATATACATTCTTTTATCCAGTTTATAAATTTCGGGTGGAAACCATACCGCCTCATTATTTCCCATGAGAAGTCCCAATTAACTCTATCATATGCTTTTTCCATATCCAACTTGATCGCCATCCATCCCTCTGCACCCCCACGTGTTTTGAAAGAGTGAAAGATTTCATGTGCTATAAGAATGTTATCTTGGATTGCCCTGTCTGCAACAAATGCCCCTTGAAGCGGATTTATTAGTTTTCCCATTACTTTCTTCAATCTTTCAGTTAGAATTTTCGAGATGATTTTATAAATTGTGGAACACAGGCTTATTGGTCTATAATGGTTTGTCGACGTTGGGTTATCCGTTTTTGGTAAAAGTGTGATGAAAGTGTGATTTATTTGTCGAAGCATTCTTCCCGATATGAAGAAGCTTTTAACCGCCCTTGTGACCGAAGGGCCCACTATGTCCCAATATTTTTTATAAAACTCAGCTGTGAACCCATCAGGACCAGGCGATTTGTTTTTGCCAAGGCTGAATACGGCATTTTTCACCTCGCCATTCGAGATTGGTTTTATAAGCTCATTATTATCAGTCCCTGAAATACTAGGAGTTATGAGATCCAGGGCTTCACACCATCTTGTCCGATCCTCCCTTTCTCTTGTGAATCGTTTTTCAAAATCTCTTTGTATTTCTGCCTTAATATTATCTTCCCCTATAATGTGGGTTCCTTCCGCCGAACTGATTGATCTAATGATTTTTCGGTTCCTCCTTCCCGAGGCAATTCTATGAAAATAAGCTGAATTTGAATCCACTAGTTTAATGTGTTTTGTTTTGGCTCGTTGGTTCCAGTAAGTTTTATGGAAGTTTATCAGCGCTTCTTTCTTTTTTAGGAGCCTCATTTGTTTATTTGCAATATTGTTATCTGCACTCTCGCTCAACTCATTTTGAACTGAAATTAATTGCTCTTCCACCTCCTTTAGTTGCCTAAATATGTTCCCAAAGGTTTTTAGATTCCATTCTTTAATTTTTGCTTTAAGAATTTTCGTCTTAAAGGTCAATTGGAACATCGCAGATCCCCCACAGTTCGCTCGCCAAGCTTCCTTTACTACGTTCCTCAGATCCTTTCGTTGTAACCACATATTTTCAAATTTGAAGGCCCCCGGTTTTGGATGTGTTCCTAGTTGCATGTCTACAGAAATTGGACAATGATCGGAAGTAGAAAAAGCATAATGTATTGTCCGAATGGATGGACATTTTTCAATAATTGCATCTTGAACTAAGACCCTGTCCAATCTCTCTAGAACGTTATCTTCGCCATACTTCTTTTTGCGCCATGTGAATCTGTTACCCATGAATGGTATATCATGGAATACGCCTTGTTCTTTGAATTCAGCCAATCGTCGATATCTTGATATAGGCGGTTCTAACCCGCCTTGTTTATCACAACCTTCTACTATCTCATTAAGATCTCCTATTACTATACATGGCCATGGTGATTCCCTAGTAAGACTACTTAACTCCTCCCAGAAACGGGATTTATCCCTTTCCTGAGTAGGGGCATAAACTAAGAAGATCCTGCTTTTGAAATTTACTTCCACGTTCTCGTAATCCAAGCATATGTATCTTTCTCCAGATGTCACAAGAACAAGGGATTCTTGTGTCATCAAATGTTCCTTCCATAATGCGCCTATTCCTCCGGACTTTCCACGCGCTGGAACCCAGCATGCGGAATCAAATCCAGCTTGCTTCCAGGTTTTCTCGTCGGGAATATTTTCGGACTTTGTTTCCATTATTGCCATAAGTTTGATGCTATTTATATTACAGAAGGTTCCGACTTCATTCCAGAAATTGGGTCGGCCATACCCACGCACATTCCATGAGGCAATCTTCATAGTCATGGTGTTCTTACCCTTCCCCTAATCTCTATACTCCGTGTAGGCGTCTTGTGTGGGTAGGACGCCACTTCGCCGAGTCTTCTAATTCGAGACATTGCATGATTGAATTTCCTATGACCTTTTTTCACTCCTGAATATTTGAACTGGGACTCCACCAGTCTTACATTGAAAGTACTTGTACAAAACGAAAGACACATACTTATTTTTGGAGTTAACCAGTTAGCCGAGGTTGCAATATAAACCTTTGTATATTGTCTTATGCTTGGATTTATGCTGATGCTCTTTCTCGAACATTTATACATCCTATATTGAGATTTTGGTGAGTGCTGGGGCGCACTACTATCTAACCAGCAAATTGCCTTTCTTTTGTGATTCCTTACACTATGTTTTAGACAAACAATGTTGTTCCACCTATAAGTATTACTTCCTAATTTATTTACCCTCATATGCATATGTACCTTGCCTAAGCACCTCTCCATGATCTGTAGCATAAATGTCGATTCATCAGACCATTGTATGCAAGAAATATGTAGATTCAAAAAACGAAGGGCATAATTCTGTTGGAAATCAGTTACATCACAGCCCGCAAACCTTCCTAAACATAGTTTCATAAACTTAATATTCCTACTTCCATAGTTGAACATAAACAAAGGATTCAAGCTACTCTGTACATACCTACCAAAAAGTTTTATTCCAATTCGAGATATACTGCCCCTCTGCAGTAGATGATCTTCACTAAGGCGCCTCATAAGTTGCATTGGTAGGGAGGTTGACAATCGAACATTGCTCTTAGCATCCCACCTCCTGAGGATACCAAGCAGCATTCCCCCATGGTGATTACTCTTCATTCTTTCCCCTTTTACTGCCTCCACCCACCAGCTTGGAGCAGGCAGATTCTCCTTCCTCAATCCCATGCTTACGCTTGCCAGACTCCGACTTGACCGCCCCATCAATCACCTGCTGCTCAAACCTCAGAGCCGAGGGAGCAACAAGGAGATTGAGGGAGGCAGTAGGGTGACAATCAGAGGTATAAAGGTTGGGTAAAAGAAATTCAGTTGAAGCAGGAATATTACCCAACATACGGTCGAAATCTGCTTGAGTGAAGTCAGCAGGAATTCCACTGTTGTTGATTTCTCCATCATAGTCACCCTCTACATCAAGCATTTCATCATCGTCGGCTTCGTAGTACATAGGATCTTGGAAGTCTGCCTCAATTGCCAGTGGATTTGCATCATTTGGGTTGACAGCTACAGGGGCTTCATCTTCAGTTTCATGGAACTCATCAACCACCACATATTCATCAATCTCCGGGAGAGGAGGAAGTGGTTCAACAATCACAGAATCAGTGACAGAGGTAACTGAAACCTCTCCAGTAGCCGTGGATGAGTCCTCCGATGAAGAGTCCGACATTAGCTCTATATTCTTGCCAAAGCTTTTCCACAATTCCTCCTTTGAGTGACCAAAGGAAGGGGGAGGGAGAGCTCTAGTCTTCCTGGCCACATTAACCCATGCTCCACCATCACTGGATTGCTCCTCAGAGTTATCAGTCATGGGTGCATCCACAGGCACTGAACCCATAAGCCCTCCACCACCATTAGAACAGACTCGTCTAGCAGGGCAGGACTCAAAGGAGTGCTCCAGATCCCCACAACTTCCGCAGCCCTCAGGGAAGTCTTCGAACCACACAGGGTATGACTCAAGTTCACCAGCTTCGTTGGGCACAAGCACTCTTTTGGTGGGAATCTTTGAGACATCAGCACATATGCATACCCTAGGGTATCGGAGTCTTGCCCCATTGGGGTTGAAAGCCGCCACTCTGATCACCTCCCCCAACTTGTTTCGTTCCACAATTGCTTTGAGCAGTGAGTCACTCACATACTTAGTTGGTAAGCCCGGGAACCGGATCCACATATCTAGCTTGGCCACTGACTCTGTGAATGGGTTGAAATCCTGCTTCCACGGCCTAAGCAGCAAGAGCTGCCCAAGCACATGAAAGGGTCTCCCTTCCCATGCCTTCTCTCTATCTTCCTTTGTGTCAAAACGGAGCTCAAACCAACTGTTTGCAAGAGGAAATAGCTGGAAGCCCGAAGTGAGAAACTTCCAGTCGATTTTTATCTTCCTTCTTATCTCCTTTGCTTCCAACGGTTTCCCAATCACCGTCACAAACAAAGAAGTGTTGTTGAGATTAGAGATGTTAGCCTGAACATCTGATTGGATTTCACGCAGCATCTCAACATCAATCTTCGCTTTCCTCAGTTGCTTCTCCAGGGACTTTTGGGACGTCTTTGGTACCAATTCAGGAGCAACCGGAGATCCCCCTGAATCAACACCAAAGACCATCTTCTGCTGACTCTTTCGGGTATGTGTTGATGGAATACCAGAGGACTCGGCATCCATTGGCTTTTTTCCTTTGTCCGCACCAGGAGTAGCCATGAAAACAGATGAAACAGAGAAGGGATTAGAGCAGAGATTCAGAAATAGAGTTTGAGAGAAAAGGGGGTAAGCAAGGGTGTGAGGAGATCCCACACACCCGATTTGTTGTTTATAGATTTGAGAGAGAGAGAGGAGCCGATCCGAAGCACTGACCTTCCCACCTCCGTACATCCCCGTCGGAAACTTGCGGCAGAGGAATTCACGATCCTTCCCATCGTCGGTCGTACGGGATTTGCAGAGAAACTTGGATCGCAAGGGAGGCCGTACACCCACCCACAAGATGTGAGGCCATGGAGGCGGGCGACAACCCCTAACCCTATCTCCCCTAGCCCTACAGTGCCATCCGAGCACGGCAAAGGATGGATGAGAACACCCCAAGCTATACCGATCTGCCCTCAACTGCTCTTCCAATTTGATTTGCTTTTTGCCCAAGGAAACCCTAAGAGCGAGAAATCGCACTTCATCAATCCACGCAATCGGTTCCTTGGGGAAGAGATTAACATCATTCTCTGTGAATTCATCATGCTTTTGGGAGGGAGATAGTTTCAGAAATCGATTTAGGGATGGCAGGCTACAGCAATTAGGTTTCCAGAAGGGGGGATTTGGGAGATTTGGGAAAGGGGCTTTTTCGCTCAAGAACGAAGAGTGGGGAGCGCGTAGAGCGCGTTCTCCACGAAACATAAGGGTGTTCTCTCTATATGGCTATATAGATATCTAGAAGAGATTCACTTACCACCCTATTATTATCACTGTTACTTTATTTTTAAAAATTATTTTCTAATTATTATTCATCTCTTTATTTTATTATTTTATTTTTTCAAATTGTTTTTATATCCCTAATTTATAAATATTATAGTTAAAATTAGAACTAATAAATTTCTATTATTGAATTTAAAATAATAAATTTTAACGAATCCGAGCCTATGGTGCTGACCTCATACTTAGTTAAATTAAATAGGGAAACAATTTTTTAAACCTATTTATTTTTCATTAATTGAATTTTGATTATACTGATTATTTTTTCTCTGAACACTCTTCACTCCTTGGAGTGATTAGCAATATGAAGAAGAGATAAAAACTAATAGAGAAGACATTATTATCTTATAGGAGTTATGAAATTTATTTGAAATTTGACTTCGTTGTTAAGTGAAATTGCTTTTTTTTTTTTTTGCATAAAAATAAATTTGCACTTATACAAGACTTCAGTGATTCTTGGTTGAGCACCGACTGTGAGTTCCTATTGGGTTGTTTAGGTTACTCTTTCGGACATCCTTTCCGATCCCTTCTATGTCTCCCGATCTTTGTTCACCCACCGTCAAGTTCACCCATTTTCCAATCCATTCTTAACTTCTTGCTCTTTCCCTTTATACTATTGTTCAATTTCTCTCCTTTGGCCCTCTCATTCGCCTCTATTTCGGCTACCTAGTAGTCACTCACAGTTTTTATCGTCCTTGAGGGTTTTGAGTTGGGTTTTGGGGTTTTATTGGACAATAGTTTAGGTTGATTTTGGGTTTGCGGGTTGGTGTGCTGTGTTGTTCTTGTGGTGATGCAGGTCTTATGTGAATGATGTTTGATTTGTTGTATCCGAAGACGTCGTGGATTTGCGATGGATATCTGAAGACTCTTCGGAGTCCATAATCTGAGATATCCGCCAGTGTCCCCAAAGTTCTCTGTGTGCGTCGTCCGTTGGCGGATTGGTTCGTTCTTCATTTTGGCTTTGTCTTACTGTGTAGGATAGCTTGCACACTTATTTTTTTTCAACATTTTCCTTTCTGTTATTTGTTTCATGTTGTTTTTTTTCTGTCATTTGCTTCTGTTATTTCATTTGGTTGTACATGATGGTTTCTCTGTTTCTTTAGGCTAGTCCGATTTCTCTGTTTCTCTAGGCTTGTCTAGAGAACTGAATTCTTATCTTGCTTCAAAAAAAAAAACAAAAAAAATTGTAAAACTTCCGGTTTGCTTTCAACACGATTATATTAAAATATCTTCAAATACACAGTGGCTTCTACAATTTTGATGAGAATATCCGCTGCCATGATTTTAAAAACCCTGAGAAATTAATCCGGCTACGGCTTCACAAACTGTGAGAGATGTTCCCTCTTCGATCCTCGGTCGGATAATGTGTAAAGATTGCAAAAAAAAAAATGATTTCCCACGGTTTTGGAAGCTGTACATAGTAGTATGATTTTTTAACCGATTTTATCGGTTTTATTTAGATAATATTCCTACGGTTTCTAAAACCATAATTGAAATCGTATATTATGCGAGATTTTCACTGTGTTAATAGTAGCCCTAAAACTTTTTAGTATTAAATGAAAAGCTTTATTAATTACATGTGTTAGAAAATTGACTAGGATAGAAATTAAATATTAAACAGAAAACATGAGTGACAAATCGGCTGGAGTAGCTCAGTTGGTTAGAGCATGTGGCTGTTAACCACAAGGTCGAAGGTTCGACCCCTTCCTCTAGCGCTAATTTTTATAATTTGGGCCAAATTACCCCTTAAATATGCCCCTTTGCAACAAAACCACCCCTTAATTTCTTAATTACATAAAATCACCCTTTACAACAACCCTATTAGCAAATGACCACCAATGTTAATGAGACTCTAGTGTTAATTTTTTATTTGAGTGAGACTGTTGTTAAAATGACAAATGGGTTATTGACGAGCGAAATTTACTAAATATGAGATGACATACTCTTTTTATATCTTAGAAAATATTTACGAATTGAACGGAAAACAATAGACATTAAATTATTTTGTTGATATTTTTCGATTATTTAATTTCCATTGATAATTATCTTCAAAATGGATTTTGATTTAGAGTTAGATTTTTTGAAGCCCTTGAAATTTGGCCTCCTGGCAAATCAAAGGTGAATTTCACTTAAAAGATTAATTCTTTATGCGATTTGCTTCTTTAATTAAACGTCCATTGTACGAGTGACACTGAGCAGGGAGAGGTTGAATTCTTTTGTACTCTACTATAGTAATGTGCATTGGTTTAGGGTTAGGGTGTTGTGTATTGGCTCAATTGATCTATATTAAGATTAAGATCCTTGAAGGAGATTAGGAGAATAAATTAAAGGTGGGGATGAGGACAATATATAGGGAGTTGATGGGGAAATGGTCTGTCAAATTCAAAGGTGAATTTAGCCCCCGTTTGTTTTTTGGTAGGGAAAAGTAATGATTACCCTTATGATGAGAAAAGCAAACGTCGTCAAGGATAGAAACACAAGGCAAGATCAAGGTGTGAGCAAGGGTGTGATCAACCACTTGAGTTAGTTTGGTAGCACGGAGCGGATGGACTAACTGAAGCTGATAGGGTAGCTAAAGTTGATGGAGTAAATGTGTTAAATATATGTCAAATTAGAGTTTGCATGAGTTAGTAATGTGTTTGGTAAGTTGGTAACCTAGCTGATAGAGTAACTGTTTCAAACTAGTTGATCAGATATAAGAAAATGAAAAGAACTCAAAAAAGCTTGAGGTGAGTAGATGTTAAAAATCCAATTTCAAATTCTAATTAAATTAAAATCTTATATTTAACTTATTTAAAACTATAAAATATTAAAATCAAAATCTCCGAAAATCTGCATGTATTGCCAAACGGACCCTAAAACTATTGAAGCAATGAAGTGAACCAATTTCTTTACCGGTTACAAAAAATAAATACATAAATTGTGCCTGTTCTTCATGGAGTATTTTGATATTCTGTTTTCATCTCCTCCACCTCTCCCGTACACTTCTTCGTCAGGCGTTGACAATGGATCGCGTACAGCTGCTGCTACTAGGGCTTCCTCTCTTCCTCCTCTTCAGTGACATCTTCAACCTCTTCGCCACCGGCCCTCCTCCTAAGCCCCACCCCGCCGTCCACCGCCCCCACGTGCCCCCCCACGTCCACCGCACCAATCCCCAATCCGTACTTCAATCCCAAACCCTAGATTTCCCCGCTCAGGTACTTCCATCTCATCCTAACGCTTCGCAAATTGTTCCTTTCCTATAGAATTGTTATTGATTCGGATTTTATTTTATTTTTTAATTCTGTCAGAATGGATTCGGATCCATCGGAGCTGGTCACACTGTTACTATCGACTTCTGCACTTCCTGCTCGTACAAGTGAGTGTCTGATTGTCTTTATGTTTCTGTCTTCAAGGTGTATTATTCACCCTTGTATGTGATTTTCTTTGTTAATCATGAATTGGTTTGGCGGTCTATAAATTGCTTCGACACCTTTGGATTGATTATGATTTGATTAGATGCTATGCTCTTCAGTCTTCAATCTGTATTATTTTTTTATTGTAAGTTTTTGCTTCGACCTTTGTATGACTGGACTTGGTATAATCAACTATTCGAGTTCTGGTTGTCTTGCAGTTCAATTATGTTAACAGTTCCATTTTAAGGTTTGGTTCAATATGCTCTAAGACCTGTGTACTAGAGAGGTTGTAAGGGGGCGATTTTAATGACAAGCTGCATTGTTTCTGCCAGCCTGATGATGATTTTAGCGGGAGAGAATGTGAGTTGTTGGGTAGTTTCTTATATTGTGTAGAAATTAGAAATATTGTGCATAATTGTAGGTTTGGCAATCTTTGGATGAATACCATGGAAGTACAAGTCACAACTAAGGGTGCCAATGTGCAGTTTTGGGACTACATGAGTATGAGCTGCCAATATCTTATGGAGTGAAGTAGTTGGCGGAGGAGATGTAGGTAGGGTGGGAGGGAGTGGAGGAATTTGAATTTTTGTTGATGGAGAGAGTAAAGGAATTTGAATTTTATTGATGTTTGAGTCCAGTTTAACATCCTAGCCAATGCTACATGATTTGCTGCTTGATCATCATGTGCATATGATGGGGGGTTGAGTTGTAACATTTTGTAATCCGGTTATCTTGTTAGATTCCATGCAAAATTTCCTCAGCCATTGCGTTTGGGGGGATTTAGCCTTAACACTTGCAATTTAAGTGGATAACTTTCCATACCTTACTTTGGCTTGCTTTACAATACATTTCTGAATTTTTAATAATAAAAATTAAGGTGAAAAAGCAATTACATAAATGGTGACCTGGTATGTTAACAGATAAATAGTTTCTAGATTCTCTTGGCTTATAGAGCTTCATTTCTGTTACATGGATTAAAATACTTTTGAGTTTTCTTCTCCTTTCTGCGACTCTGTTTTCATTTTTCACCAAATGGACTTTTTCCATGGATTATTTGTTGCCCTTCTTCAGGGGAACTGCAGTAGCAATGAAAAACATGCTGGAAGCACAAATTCCTGGGATTTATGTTGCTCTTGCTAACTACCCACCTTCACCCCCAAAGCGCATACTGGGAAAAATATTGCCTATTGTTCAGATAGGAGTGGTTGTATCTATAGTGGCGGGTGATCAAATTTTCCCAAGGCTAGGAATCTCACCGCCTCCATGGTACTATCAGCTACGTGCTAATAGATTTGGAACGATTTCTGCAGTCTGGCTGTTTGGAAATTTCCTCCAGAGCACACTGCAAAGTACTGGAGCTTTTGAAGTTTACCTTGATGGAGAACTGGTAATTAACCCTTTTTTGTTACTGGTAAAGCTTAGATGCATTCTCTTTGGTGGTTGCTTACTTGATTTCACTTAGATATCCTTGACATAAATTGGAGTGAAATTTGGTTTATACCACCCTCATTTTAGGAGCTTCTTTCTGAAAGATTACTAATTTATTTTCTACGTATTAAAAAGAAACTGCATCATGTTCATTTTTATTGAAATCATACCTGTTGAAAGTGTTTTCTGCAAACAACCGTTAATAAAACCATAAATGGCCATCCTTTTTTTATGAATAAAGACCGATGACAATATCATTTACGAGTTTCTATTAAGAGTCATTTCTGACGCAAACTGTCATTTTAATGATCATTTTTCTGAAACACTTTGAAAGAGTGTGATTTTAAGGATTCGGAAAAGAAGCTTTTTAAATAAAATGTTTAAAATAATGTGGTTTGGAGAATAAGGTCCTCAATGTCTTTTTTCCTAACGTTTTCTCAAGTTGAAAGGTCTTGTTTATTAGGATTTGAAGAGTTTGGGGGTAAAAAAGGAGGATTTTAAGGACCTAGTGGTTGAGATACTTGTGTCCTTGTTTATCTGTCTTATCCTACATGATATTACGCATAATTAAGCAAGCATAATATCAGTGAAAGGGGAAAATTAATTTTCCATATGAACATCGACATGCTACTTTTTAACAAAGTATTGACATCTCTTTTTCCTCTTTTCTATAAAATTGGGAGAGAATATATTCCTTATCCTGGATGTTATTTCTCAAGTATGCTGCTGTCAGATCAACACTTGCACCGCTAAACTCTGCACCCCTTGTTAAGAATTCGGACCCTATTAAGAAGTACAGCTTGTCTTTAATTGTCTCGTTTTGGTGCATATCTTTTCTATGAAGGTGTTCTCCAAGCTGAATCAGCAGAGATTCCCGGGGGAGATCGAGCTGAGGGATCTTGTCAGCAAGAGACTACATGACTCAACAATCCTTAACTGAGGAAGTTTGTGATCCTAAAACGCGAGGATATGGGGCTGGCCATGACGTAGCCAGCAGGGAGGATGCAAGAAAATGAATCCAAGTTTGTGCTTTTGCTTAGTCCTTTGATTGAAGTTTCACTGTGTAAGAACTATGGATTATATAGGATCGCAGTTGACCTGGTGTGGTATAACAATCTTACTTTTGCAGACATATATTAGAAGGGCAATTCATTTTATCAAATAGGAGCATGAAAACATACAAGTATGATGGTGCTGAATGAGTGAATCGCTTAAAAGTACAATATTATTTGAATAATATGAGCATGCGCCTTAGGGGATTTTGCTCTCTTGAGAGAGGCAAGGTTAAGCGTGTGTCCGGCAGGGGATTGTGGGGGGATTGTGGAGATTCTACTAAAATACAAAATAGCTTTGGCGGAAGGCGATGGTGTTTGGCAGCAAGATTGTGCACAATCTGGGAGGGGGATTATGGAGATTTTGGGTGATCTTTGCACAATCTACGGACCCCAAGATTGTGCAGATTGTTGGGGGATTTCGCTATATGAGATCCAAAAATGCCCCCCATCTCAGAAGTTTGAAAATCTGAAAAGTAAAAGAGAAAAAGAAACGATCTTTTTGCTCACCTGAGGTGTAATAGTAATGGGCGTGGACCGTGTGGCTGAAGGGGGTCCAGTGGGATAAGGAGGAGGAGGATGAGAAACGGGTGCAGCTGCAGCTGGAGGAGGAAAAGGGGGCTGAGAAAGGATAGGAATAGCCCTAGAAATTGGGGCAGCTCTAGAGGTCCGGCCGCCGCCATTGTTGGCCACCCTTAAAGGGTTTGAAGGGTTCAATCCCTCCCAACTCGAGAAGTGAAATTCAAGGATTTCTTGATGCAAATTTCTGGTGGCTGGCGGTAATTGGGTGGGTGGTTGTGTTTGCGTGAAACCCATTTCACCATTTCTGTCAAATCAGTGAACTTGATCCTTATCTGTAACATTCACTGCTACCTCCTCAAACCCTTTTTCTGGGTCTGTAGCTCTCTCTGCCACCTACAAGAACAAGACAGAGATGAAGAAAGGAAAAAGACACTAAATTTGGAATAAAGATTCAAGCTTTTCATAGGCTTACTGGTTCTTCAGAAGCACCCATCTCAGGGAGGTTGCTGGCGGCGGCGGTGGAGAGGCGGCGGAAGGGGGGTGGTGGTGGAACGGCGTTGATAGGTTGAGAGACGTTAGAAGGGGGTCTGGTTGGTAACTCCCATTGGCATCACACAAACAAAGCAATAAACTGTGAGTTTGTGCTTTGGAAGGAGGAGGGGTAATGGGTTTTTTTCCAGGGGCATTAAAGTAATTTTGTTACTTTAAAATACACCACAATCCCCTACCTACCAAACACCTTTTACGAGATTTTCGACATCCATAATCTCAATCCCCACAATCCCATTAATCTACCAAAATAATCTCCATCTCCTAAAATCTACTGAAATCCCCATAATCTCCATCTAGTGTCAAACACAGCCTAAGATTGTTGTTGCTCAGTTCCTGGTGAATAAGACCCGGTTCATTTTTTTTTTTCCTTTTTTATGCAAAGAACTTATAATTCACTCTTTCATTGTTATTTTTTAGGTGAATTCCTAACATAGTCCCAAATCCTTTAGGTTTGAGAATGTATATTGGCAATATATTGCAATACAATCCTTCGGCAATATATCGTTATACCATCCTTTTTATTTTTAAAAAATAATTATGGTTCTAGTTCGAGAAAAGTAGTGGAAATTGAAATCTCACACTATCAATCTCGTTGGACGTGTTGAGAAACAATATTTGAAGTTTCTTTTTTATTTTTTCATTTGAGTGTGGTGATAATTGGTGAAAATGATCAAACAATTTCACTATCTACTGTACAACTTACCCCGTACAATTTATCACAAAACCAAATTAAAACTCAGTCGACAAGTATCGAAAATAGATTAAAAGAGCTCCAATAGATCAACAATATTTTGAGAGGCTGGATGCACAGGATCTTTGTCATCTTTTGTGAGAATCATAGAATGAAAATCTAAGAGGAGAGAAGAGAGAACCGTGGGGTGTGCATCCTCATGATAAGTATTGGTGATGTTGCATATAGGTGATTATAACCTCTTGGAGTAGTATAAATAAGGGGATTCCGTTCTAGTGTAAATACTAATTCATTTTCTACAGATTCATTGATGTAATAATGTGGTATGTAACAAGAACCCAACCTCCATGAATAAGAGTTCTCTTTTGCTCTCCAATCCTTGCTTTCTACCTTAATTGTGTAAGCTTCTCATGGTATCAGAGCTTTAAGAAGCTTATACTGTGTTTCCGCTGAGTTCTTGTTGAGTTTTTCCGTTCGAATTGATTGTGTTTCCGTTTTCCGGAAATTGTGTTTTTCTGAGATCTTGCTGTGATATGTTGTATCTGTGTTGAGCAGTGTTCTAAAAATCGCCTAGGCGCCGCCTGGGCGCCGCCTAGGCGCTAGGCGGCACAGGACCTGTGAATTTTTAAGCCTAGGCGGACCTCTATGCGGAAATTCATCCAGGAACCGCCTAGTTCCGCCTGGGCCCGCCTAGGCGCCGCCTAGTCCAACGATTATTCAATTTGAGCTTCTATGCATATGATTAGTTGACTTAGGGTTTTTTTATCCCCCATGTCGGGATGCATTTGCTTTGCAATCGAACTTATAGTTTTGGATTTTAAGAGGTTTAGAGTTGTTAGTCAGACGTGTACTTTTGCATTTATTTACTTTAGTATTAGTTAAGTACTACAGATTTGGGTTTATGAGTGATATTATGGATTATTATTACATTATATGAATTATTGACAAGTGTTATTCGTCAAAAAATAAGGAAATAATTAAGTTTGTTGTAACTCCGCCTAGGCGCCGCCTAGGCACCCGCCTAGCCGCCTAGGCGCTAGGCGGCCACCGACTTATCAATTTATCCGGTAAACTACTCCCACCGCCTAGCGGTCGCCTAGCGCCTTTTAGAACATTGGTGTTGAGAATTTGAGATTGTGCAGTCTCTGTGATTTTCAATTGCGATTCCGTGTCCAAACTTCTGATCAAAGATGAGCGGTGATAGAAACTCGCGATCAGTCAATCAACCAGATTCTGGCAACGTTACAGGTCGTGCGATCAACAAGCCACTTGCGCTGTCGAACTCGAATCATCCTGGCACACAGCTAGTACCAAATCAGTTCAACGACTCAATCTATCTGAGTTGGAGTCGTAGCATATGGATGGTGTTGGTGTTTCAGTTGAGGCAAGAGCTTAGTAGTCAGGTGCAGGAGAATCAATCGGTGGCTGAGTATTATGGAAAGAGAAAGAGAATTTGGGATGATATTGATAACCTGGAAGGGATTCCTGAATGCACATGTGGTGCTATTGAGAAACATTGCTCTTGCAGTTTGTTGAAGCGTATGCTTGAACTTCAAAGCAAGAACCGACTTATCACTACTACAGAAAAGGGAATATAACCCGGATATTTGACCCTTTATAACCAGGATATGGTCCGGGTTAATGGTCAGCGGGTTATATAGTTGGGTACCTATATAACCCGGACCCAATATCCGGGTTATTTTCTATGGGAAATCCGGTTATTCCAGTACATTATACATCGATTGTCCGGGTTATTTGGGTAGCTATATAACCCGGATATATGTCATATCCGGGTTATATAATAGGGACTATATAACCCGGATATTGCAATTGGATATCCAAATGTCACCATATATAAACCGGACCTATGTAGGTCCGGGTTATATAGTCGCCTTTTTTTTTTTTAAAAAAAACCAGTGGGTTCTACCCCGGTTCATAAAACCAAACCGGGAATAACCCTGGGATTTCCTACCCCGGTTCATGTACTGAACCGGCTAGAAAAAACTTTTTATATTTGAAAAAACAGTAAACACAATAGATCATATAAGAAAAATGGAACCACTTATCACATCAAAATAATTGCTTTACATTATAAATCAAGCTAAGCCAACTATGCCAAGACAAGTTCCTGGAGAGTGAGCAAATCACGATAAATTTATCCAACTATGGTTTAGCAACTAAGTAGCAAGCAAAACATGATAGTTGCTCCATTTATACAACAAGCCAACAAAACTCAACCATTACTCCCCTTCTAAATATCCTCAAAAATATGCTCTCGTCTTCTTGTATGCTTCCAAGTGTAAACATGCCGCTGCTCAGGTACCAACCAAAATACATCATAAGACGAACATGACTTGTAAATGAGAACAAAAGCAAAAAGAAAAAGAATGCCAAATGATAAACTTACAACAAATCCAGCATTCCAGCTGCCTACTTATTACCAAATTTTTTATCAGAAGATCTACCAAGTTGTGACTAGCGGTCATGGAAAGAAAGGTTTGATCAAAATGTTAAAAAAAATATACTTAAATGGGGGGACAATATGCCCCCACTCCCAAAAACGGGGAAGAAAAACACAGATTATGGAGAACTAAGTTCCCTCCTAGCATATTCTCAAACTTACATTATAGAGGACTATAGGCATCAGAATTCCCCATCATGAACCTGCAATTCATGTTGTATGAACCAACATGCTGTTATCCATCTGAGTGTGCATGCTTCTCTCTACATCTTTAAAGGCCTGCTTAAGTATAGAAATGTTGCCCCTCATAGCTAGCCTAAGGAATAAAGCATATATAGATCAACTGAATATGAGCCTTAGAGACTATGAAAACACTGTCAAAAGATCACCAGAATGCAAGTTCACAAGGGTCTACTAATTTATACTATAAATCAACCAAAATTATATAAAAAAAAATCAGATAGGAAAAGAGAAAAAATAAAAGATGCTTATATTGCTTTAAAAGTATACAAGAAAAGGGGAGAAAGAAGAAACCAATGAATAAATATGTTCCTATAAAATAAAGTAAATAAATAAAAAGGTTTATCAACATTCATGAATGTGATTTCCACCATGCACCTTAGTTTTACGTTTCAGCTTCCTTTTATTCTTATCATATCACATATAAACATAATGGGGGCCTTGTTGTCTACACTCTGCACCAACGAAGTATCTTCTCTAAAACATCCAAAGATTATAAAGGCAGTGAATGAATATCAAGATTTTTCATGAGGTCTCAGGCTTTCTAATTATATATCATGTACATATATACATCTATATCAATTATATCGATAAGTATATATCCTTTTATGCAATTATGATAAAGTTCATCTAATTCTAGTCAAATAATAATCAATCAACCAGTAGATTCATTAGCTCAAGTAACTTGTGTATGTATAATAATCTATATAAAAAAATGTGTACAAGTGTCAAGTTCCTAAGCTATGTGCGAAAAATATTAAAAAAATAAAGCATCAATTGGGTTTGTGCGCGCATCTTGAATTGGTAAATATTTTGACTATATAGAAAATCTTTGACCATATTAACAGTTAAGTGTAAGAGAGGCAAGTCAGTTGTATGAAACAATTGGCAAAACTATTAGACAATCATGAATATAAAGAGATTGACATTAAAATTTCAAAGTGAAAGTATACAAAAATGCAAACTCGCCCATCGGGTCTAGCAACAACATGAGCTAAGAAAATTCAACTTTCCAAACCATGAATCTCACTTTAATAGTTTGCATCACACAATCCTTCAAACCCATTTAGTTGATTAACTTCGTACTGGAACAAAGTATTTGACTTCATAAAATTTTAAAGAGGGTAAATAAGTTGTGGACAAGTTATAATTAGGTAAAGTTTATCTTCATATCCATCCTAAGTAATTGATCTTTATGACCCATCTTGAAAGTTTTCTTGATTGTTTTTGTGTTTGATTCCCCTTCAAATTAATATCCAAAACAGAAAAAGTATCAAGACATTAGACTATATATCCTCCTCTCTTCTATGTATTCACAAGCAAAGTAATACCTAGCATGAGAATGTTATTGTTCCATGGTAACCTGATCAAATCATAAAACTATCCTGTCTTCCATCTAATTATGTAATCACTGACAAGAATTCACATAATCAAAACTAAAAAGAAATTAAAATAATTTTCACTTATTGAAAACCATAAAATTTAGGCACTTTAATTGATTTGATATCCATTAATATTAACAAGTCTTAATCTATTAATCCCGATCAAAAGAACAAACAAAAATATTTGCTAGCATAAATAAATAAATAGGCTACTGATGGTAGTCCAGTATTGATCTCAAGCCAATGTAAAGACTCAAATGTCAAATACGAAGCAACTCAAGCAACCGTGAGGGCATAAAGAGTTCAAGATTTAACAGCAAAAATCAAAATGAACCTAAGCGTTATTCTTAGTCAAGATCACAAATTCATAGATGCAAATGGATTCACAAGTCGCGCAACAGACAAATGGAACTCAGACTAAGACTAGCTAGCACATTGATTTAAAGTTTCTATCCAAAAAATCAAACAATAATGGAATTCAATACAAGGAGTCGAGCAGGTCAAGAACTTACCAATATCAAATCAAACATAGGGATCTGGATTCTGGTTCGGAGACCATTAGGAAGACGAATGTGATTGTTACAGCGGTCATGTCTATTGGTGGCATTGTTCGAGTCTCACTACAAGTTGGAGTAGTTGCAAGTAACAGTCAGGAAGACGACGACGAAGACACCCCATTTCGGCACTGTAGTCGCTCCATCCCACTTCCGGTGGTCGATTCCTGGCGAGTCTTTGATGTCGTGGGTGACAAAGCACACAGCAAAAATCATAGCAAGCAAATTCAATCAAAATTTCGCCCCAAATTGAAACCCTAACCCTAGGTATCAAAAAATTTGAAATATCTTTTCGAAGAGCCATTCGAATTTCTCCTAGAAATTCAATACAAGGGAGGAAGATAGAGTGGAGGGGGGGAACAGATTGGACCTGAATTCGTTGGAGTCGCCGCCTAAGGATCGCCGAAATCGCTGAATCCTCCAATTTTCTACGAGCTTCTGGGGACGAACGTGAAAGGGCACAAGTGGAAGAATGTCGGTTATCTGGGAACCTTGCCTGACCAAGGTTATGGATTGGACGGTATTAACCGCTCTACAACCTCCACCGACGACAATCGGAACCGGCGAGCAAACACATACGGGAGCGGTTGTCTTTTTTTTTAACCGCCTCAACCGGCGAGCGAACACGGCCTAAGGGGGGTCGTGTGGTGGTGGAGATGAAGAGTAATGGACAAGAAGAAAGCTCAATCTGGGACTCTAAGGGACGAAGAGAAAGGGAGAGAGAGGGAGAGCAGCGGTGAAGTGCAAGCAAGGGGAGGAGCAGAGGTGTAGGGAGGGTTAACATATAACCCGGTTTCTTTTACGAATTCAATGTTAATTAATCCGAGCATTTCTTTTCCGGGTTATTTAATTAAAAAACAATAACAAATAACCCAAATGATGCAACGCCCGGATTATTTGGTGTGATTCTTTATTTTCCATGGCTTTATAACCCAATAAACACACGCCCGGATTATATATAGCGGGTTATTTGACCAAATTTGTAGTAGTGTATGCAGTTTCTTCTAGGACTTAATGATGGATTTGAGGCAGTTCGGAACCAAATCTTGTCCATGGAACCTCTGCCATCGGTGAATAGAGCTTACTATTTAGCTTAGCAGATCGAGTGCCAGAAGATTGTTACTGGCCTGGTTACTCAAGGTGAGACTAGTGCACTCAATCCTAGTCGATCCTTCAAAGGCAACAATGATGGAAGGACATTTGATAGGAGTGGAGCAGGTCCATCCAAGAGAGGCAAACCGGACAAAGGTGACAGGAAGTGTACTCACTGTGGCATGAAAGGACACAATGTGGATCAATGCTTCAAGGTTATCGATTATCTAGACTGGTATATGGAGATCAAAGCTAAAGAAGGAGAAAAGGATGGAAACAAGAAGTCTGTGAATACAACAACTTTTGATGTGGTGATGGATACTCCTTTGGGAGGTCAATTTTCTGCTATGTCTGATGTGCAAGAACCTATTCTCAGTCCTTCATTTGTCAACACTGTGTGTCAGGAGGTGATTCGCATCATGAAGGGCAAAGGCAAGGTCGATGAATCTGAGATGAGCCACTTCTCAGGTACTACAACTATCCTTTGTCTCAATGCATCTGTTTCCAAATCTGTTGTGGCTTCTGATTGGATAGTTGACTTGGGTGCTTTCGACCACATGACTTGTCGTATTGAATGGCTTGTGAATATCAAACGTCTTGATCGATCTATATATATATTTGTTTGCCTGACAAGTCTAATAAGCCTGTTTATCTATCTGGGAGTCTGAGATTGAATGATGATATTGTGCTTCATGATGTTCTATTTGTTCTTGAATTCAACAAGAATTTGCTTTCGGTTGGGAAAATCTGTGATTCAATGGATGTGATTGCAGTATTCACTAAGCAAATGTGCTACTTTCAGGACCCTAGAAGTGGTCGGGTGAGCTTTGCAGGGAAGTGAGTTGCAGGACTCTATAAGACGATTGTTGCTGATGGGAATTTTAGTTCATTGTTTTCTTTTCCAGCTGTGAATAAAGTCCCAAATAACCCTAGTTGTAATCAGTTGGGATCCAATGTTAGTCATGAGTTGCTTCATGCTAGGATGGGACATGTTTCGTTGTCTAAGATGCATCATATTGATGGTTGTAAGGATTTAGTAGTTTCAAGCACAGTGTGTGATACATGTGCTAAAGCCAAACAACATAAATCTGTTTTTAGTAGAAGTGATTCAGTTGCATCTGATTTGTTTGAATTGATTCATTTCGATCTTTGGGGCTCGTATCGGGTTCCAAGCAGGGATGGGGCTCGATATTTTCTGACTATTCTCGACGATAAGAGTTGAGCAACTTGGACTCACTTATTGCAAAACAAACAGCAAGTCCATTGGGTTATTAGAGATTTTTTGGTCTTGATTGAGAATCAGTTTCATCGCAGAGTTAAGAAAATTTGCATTGATAATGGGTCTGAATTTCTTAACAAGATGTGATTGGATTTGTTTGCTTCAAAGGGGATTATTCACCGTCGCTGGGTGCCATACACCCCCAACAGAATGGGAGGGTTGAGCGCAAACACCGCCATCTTCTTGAAACAGCTCGAGCAATTCGGTTTCATGCTCACTTACCTTTACTTTTTTGGGGGGATTGTGTCCTAGGAGCTACCCATCTTATTAATCGAATGCCATCTGCTGTTCTTGATTGGAAAACTCCTTATGAACTCTTGTATGGACATGCCCCTTCGTATGCTGAGCTCCGGGTTATTGGATGCCTCTGTCATGTGTTAGTTATGGGTGGGTCAATCGACAAATTCGCTCCAAAGAGCAGACGTTGCTTATTTTTAGGATATCCCTTAGGCCTGAAAGCTTATATGATCTATAATCTTGAGTCTCGGAAGGCTTTCGTTAGCAGAGAAGTGATTTTCTCTGAGACTGATTTTCCATTTGCTTCTTCGACCACACCAGACTTGCCAGCACAAGTTCAGTTACCTCTTGTCAATCCAGCGTTTTTCCCATCTGATTTTGTCACTGATCGTTCCTATTCTGAATCTATCAATCTAGAATCTTCTCCGTTGCCTGATCATGTATTTGATTCTGAGGTTGTTCCCACGGTTTCTTCTCCATCTTCTGATCAGTTTGCAAACTCTATGAATGATGTGCTACCAGCTGCAAATCCAGAACCTATTTTACCTCGTCGCTCTTCTAGACAGGTCACTCGAACTTCTCATCTACGTGACTTTATTTGTCACTCACTTCCATCTACCAGTGACACTTCTCACACTTTTCTGGCATCTTCTCTTGATAATTCATGCCTTCCATCTACCAGTATCTCTCAACCATGTTTTATCTGTTTTTGAACCGACTTCTTACTCTCGAGTTGTCAAGGATCAACACTGGGTAGATGCTATGCAAAAGGAGATTACCGCTTTAGATGAAAACAACACTTGGGTCCTTACTCTCGAGTTGTCAAGGATCAACACTGGGTAAGACTGCAATTGGTAGTAAGTGGGTCTACAAGGTCAAGTTTCGACCAGATGGATCAGTTGAGCGTTACAAGGACCGACTCATCACCAAGGGTTATAATCAAATCAAGGGTAAGGATTACAAGGATATCTTCTCTCCTGTGGCCAAGTTCACCACTGTCCGATTATTCTTGGCCATTGCTGCAACCCGAAATTGGCATGTTTACCCGTTAGACGTCAACAACGCGTTCCTTCACGACTTCCTTGATGAGGAGGTCTACATGATGCCCCCTGCTGGCTATTCCAAGGCTTTCAAAGGGAAAGTTTGTCTTCTTAAACGCTCACTTTACGGCCTAAAACATGCTTCTCGACAATGGAATTTGGAGCTGTCCAGATTTCTTCAGAAACAAGGGTTTATTCAGTCCAAATATGACCATTCTTTGTTCGTAATGTTGCTTCCGAATAATGGTCTCATTGCTGCCCTTGTATACGTCGATGATTTGATCATCCCTGGGACTAATGTAACTGTTATCGACAAGATTAAGGCTTCTTTGCACTCAGCCTTTACGATTAAAGATCTGGGTTTGATTCGTTACTTCCTTGGCTTGGAGGTATCCCGGAATTCGAATGGTATGCTACTTAATCAGCGTAAGTATGTGATCGATATCATTAAGGATCTTCGTATGGAAGATTGCAAACCTCTTGGGTTCCCTCTTCCTCGTGGTTTAAAGCTATCCACTGATGATGGGGAGTTACTTCAAGACCCAGAGGTATATCATCGCTTAATTGGATGTCTCTTGTATCTTAACACGACCAGATATCTCTTTCGCGGTACAACATGTAAGCCAAATTTTGAAAGCCCGTGCTTGCCCCATCTCCAGGTTGCTCATCACGTTGTCAGATATCTCAAAGGGCACATTGATCTGGGTTTATGTTATTCGGTTGCCTGTGATCTTAAACTCTTTGCATATTGCGACGCTGACTGGGGCACTTGTGCATTCTCAGGTCGTTCCGTGTCAGGTTATTGCGTGTTTTTAGGCTCCTCACTGATCTCCTCGAAGACCAAGAAGTAGAAGACGGTTGCCAAGTCATCTGCAGAGGCGGAATATCGGTGTATCTCATTCACTGCAAGTGAGATTGTGTGGCTCCATAGCTTGCCTGAGAATCTGCAGATTCCTACCCCCTTCCCATTGCTTTGTTCTGCAATAACAAGGCCGCTCTGCACATCACGGCGAACCCAGTTTGCCATGAGCGAACCAAGCATCTCAAGCTTGATTGCCATTATGCTCGGGATCGATTCTTGGAAGGCTCCATTTTTCCCACTTTTGTTCGCTCCAGTCTCCAACTCGTCGATATCCTCACCAAGACATTAGGTGAACAACAACACAAGTTTCTCTCTTCCAAGTTAGGACTTGTGCTCACTCACCCAAGTCCTACTTGAGGGGGGGATGTGGAGTTTGCATCCTCATGATAGGTATTGGTGAGGTTGCATATAGGTGATTATAACTTAGAATAAAGAGAGTTAGTTAGAACCTCTTGGAGTAGTACAAGTAAGGGGATCCCGTTCTAGTGTAAACACTAATTCATTTTCTACATATTCATTGATGTAACAATGTGGTCTGTAACAAGAACCCAACCTCCATGAATAAGAGTTCTCTCTTGCTCTCCAATCCTTGCTTTCTACCTTAATTGTGTAAGCTTCTTAAGAACCCTTCAACCCTAAAAGCTTCCGCCGCCAGACCCATGTTGTGAGCCTAATTTGCCATATTTTACACTTACTTTTATATCGATTTTTGCATGCATTTCATACATTTGGGTTAGAATAGTACAGAATCTATGTAGTTTACGCTTATTTGCCAAATTATGGAGGTCTACACAAGTTTCTGTTTAATTTCGCAGAAATCGAACGCACTTTGGAGCTTAAAGGAAAGTCATGAAGAAGCTAAGGATGGTGCAGCCGGAGAAAACGCCATTTTTCACCATTCATCGTTATGAATCAAGCTTTGATGTCTTCATGAAAGTTGTAGCCCTCAAAAAGAGCTTTCCAACGCATACTCATATGCATCAAACAAACGAACGAAGACTCGGGAAAGTGTGTTTCAAGAACGGAGCAGAATGCTGAAAGCGCACAGAACTAGTCGACGTCGACCAAACTGGTCGACGTCGAGTAACTTTTTGGTTGACTTGCCTCCCAGAAGTCGAGAACGAGCACTAGACCACTCGAGAGCACAATTTTGGTCGACATCGAGTACACCCGACGAGTCCAGAACCTGCTCGAGCTCGAGTGCAACCCCGGAGGAAAAATCCTACTCGACGTCGAGGAGTTTGGTCGACGTCGAGGACAATCCAGAAGCATGTCGAGTCCGAGATCGAGTTGTGTCCAAGAAGATAGAGTTACTTGCAAGCCAAGAGATGTGGAATTCTATCCAACAACATCAAGATCTATCAAGTCAAGAAGGATTTATCCACAAATAGCTTTATTTCCTTAGGGATTTATTTGTTTTATTTCCAAGTTTTATCTTAATGTTTTAGATAGAAAGTTTAGATGTAGATAGATTATTCTTTCCTAGATTAGCTAGGGAATGAATACTATAAATAAGGCATTAGGGGGCTTATTTTCATTCATTCAGGCAAAGACGTCTTCGGGCACAAGGAGAGAGGAGAGAGAGAGGAGGCGAGAGAGGAGAGAGAGGAGGAACGTTTGGAAGGTTTTGTAAGTTTAAGTTTAATTTTGAATGTTAAAGTTAGTTTCTTTTATTATGTTTTGTTTCTAATTTCCTTCTTCTATGGTTGGGGTGATCTCAACATAGATATGTGTGTTTGATTTATGAATTTATGAATTTGTATGTCTTTGTCATCATCTACCTATGTGTTTAATTCTTTGTGAGAGTTGGAGGAAATTCCTTATTTGTGATATTGAAGCAAAAGCGATCTTATTATGAATTTGGATAGTAATTAGGGTTTGCTTGCGAAAGTTGGTTGATCCTAATTAAGAAAAGGTAGTAACACTTAGGATTTATGCGAAAGTCTCTATATTTCTATTTGTTAATAACGAAAGTTATTTGATATAAAGCATACATCTTTTTAAAGCATGCATCTTTATGTGATTTATAATCTACACATATGTTTATTGTTGCGGTGATCCCTAACCTTGGAAGTTTGCACCTTTATTATTCTATTTTCTTTATTTTAAAGTTTCTGCACAGATACCAAACATCGACCACTAATTCCCCCTCCATCCCTCGACATCAACCAAGTTTTGGTCGACGTCGACAGCAACCTCCTCACCTTTTCCTGCTATCCTTGAACCCCAAAACACACTAAACCTAGAACCGCTGACTTCTATCCTAAGGACGAAGCTGACTCCCCTATAGCGGGGGTCTTGACTACAAATTTATTTGGTCGAGAAACCCTCTCGTCAACCCAAGCTCCTCAAAGCCACACTAGATCCAGCCAATCTCTGTGCAATTCCGAACGTGATTGCCATGAATCTCATCAAATCCCGGCTTCCATGTCCATTTGTGGTGAAGTTCAGCCCCATGAATCGAAAATCCCTCCTCATAAATCTCAGATAAAGGAAGCTAAAGAGAGAAGCCCCAAGAAAACAAAAGTTCAAATCTTTGTCAAAGGCGAATTCGGAATTCTAAAGTGGAAGTTTAAGGGGGAGATCCAAATATAGGAAACGATTTGGACCCTGATCGAATGAGGACGACTGACGACAACACGAAATGACGAAATGAATTGGCGCTGGTGGCTACGGTTGTGAATCTGAAATAATATTATAATATATATATATATATATATATATATATATATATAATTGTACATATTCATATATAATTAATAAAAATTTCCTTAAGGACTGGAAAATATTATATGCATATAAGGAATAATCATGCTCCCTGAACGACCTGTTTAGTTCCGGGAGTTCCGTTCACATTTCCAACGGTTGATCGATTTTCCTTTTTTAGCCCGTATTTGCCCCATCTTCTGGCGTTAGGTCAATGCTTTGGTGTGGCTGTGTTTGTTTTGTGTTGGGTTGTAGTATCAGACGTCCTATTTGATTGACAACGGATCGTGGTTGCTTTCGTGGTTTTCAAAGATCCTTCATCTAGGTGGAGGCAACATCGGCGATCCACACATCCTCATGAGTCGTCCTTTCCGGACGGGGTATTGTCGTGAGTCTTTGCACTCTCCCACGTTCTTGACACTCGTGGCATGTCTTGGTTCTCTGTCGACTTATCTGCTGGTTGACGACTTGTATGAGTTGATTGTGTTTTTCTTTCTTCTATGGTGTTTTATGTTATTATGTATTGTTTGTATTGACGGATTTCTGTCTGCCGACTTATTCGGCCATCGAGTTTAAGGTTTGCCTAAACTCGAATTTTTACCTGATAAAAAAAAACTGAATAAATATAATTTTGTTTAAAGAATTGAATTTTTTTAGTTCAAATTAGATGAATCAATTAACCTTAAAATCCGTTGTTAATGGCATCACAAAAAATTCGGTGGGCACTCAAAAAGAAAATACACTTCCGTGTTTTGGAAATGGAAGTTGTGCTATATTAATTATTTCCTTTTTTACTTTTTTTAAAAATATTATACATAACTTCCGTATTTAAAAAACAGAAGGTCAAATCAACTTTATACCTTCTGTTTTTAAAACACGAGAGAGAAAAACTATTTTTTGCCTTCCGTTTTTAAAACACGAGGATGAAAACTACTTTTTGCCTACCGTTTTTAAAAACTGAAAGAACAAATTTGCTTTTTAACTTCCGTTTTGTAAACAAGGAGCTGTTTTTTGCCTTTTGTTTTTTAAATATGGAAGTACAAAATAGTTGTATGCCTTCCGTATTTAGAAAATGGAAGGGTATGCTTATTATTATTATTTTTGTGTCAAAAAAGGGTATGCTTAATATAACGAATATGAGTCATAATCGGTATTTTGCCCTAGTTGCGCCGAACTTCATAGAAGAATGTCAAACCACGCATCCAATGGTAACGAATGAGTCAACAATAATATTCAAGTATTTATGAACTTTTATAGTATAATTTAATGATAATATTGATTCAATTCGTGAAATTTGATTATTTTCAACGCTATTTCAATTGTTTTCAATTTGATAGAATGAACATTGTTGGATTCGATTATTCGCCTTGTTTTGCGAATGATTATTACTGGACGGATAGAAAATCGATGTTAGAATGTACTTCCGTGTTTGAAAGAGGGGAGGTATAATTAAAATTGTACTTCCGTTTTTGGAATACGAAAGTACAACCCAGTTTTATAACTCCCATTTTTTTAAAAACGGAAGACAAAACTAAATGTTGTACTCTCGTTTATCAAAAACGAAAGAACAATTTATATTTACAACTCCCTTTTTTTTAAAAATGGAAGACATAAATTAATCTTCCAATTACCCTTCCATTTTCAGGGCACGAAAGTATAAAACCTTTTTGGGTGCCCACCACAAATCTTTTGTGGTGAAATCAGGGGACGCGAATTTATACTCAAAATTACGTTTTTTCACAAAAATTATATTTAAACATTTAATGAGTTGATGTCACGTCGTTAAATTTTCGATCATCCAATTATCACATTAAAAAATTTGACATAAGATCTCAAAAAAATTTACACAGAAAATTACTCGGTATTTATCCCATATTAAAATTGATTTAATGTTAGATTTTTAAAGTCACATATCGACTTTTTAGTTAAACCTACATACATAAAAAAACAACTAGAAGAATTAGACAAAAATGAACATGACATAACGATAATTGTGTCAATAATATTTGAAACAATAACTACAGAACAAAGGGAAAAACTGGCAACCGCATGATGGTGCCTTTGGACATCCAGAAATAATAAAATATTCGACAATGAAAATACTGTTACAATCTAAAACATGGAAAATATGACTAGACAAAACAATTATGAATTGGAAAAATATGAAACATTTGGATAAACCAAACATTAATGCTACGTACCACAAAAAGAACAGAAACCTGAAAGAAACGACACTCGTGATGGAATAATCCACATAAAGGAACATTCAAAATAAATTTCAGCGGTAGGAACAACTACTCTGGGACTTCTGGTGCATGTTTCATCATTCGCGACCTCATGGGTTCATTCATTGGATGCGGAGGCAGACAACTTGCACTCAGGTCGCTGCTTATGACTAAAGCAATGAAACTTTTTTTGGGCATCCAGATGGCAAAGGAGTTGAGTTTATCCAGCAGCCTAACTCTCATCCCGCGATCAAGGGATGCTGGTCCTGCCTAGAGTTGGCATGGTACGGTAACCACCATAAAGTGATGATTACTACATACCAACCACCAATTGGTGGTACACAAATTTTCATACCACATACCAACCAAAAGTCGTGGTTACTACATATGTAGTAACCATTGTGGTTACCATCAGTACATTACCATAGTTACCATATTGTAATTCCTTCTTGCGCCAGTGTTTATTCCGAATGAACCCTGACGAGCCATTAAGAGAGCAAGCGAGAAATTGGGAGATCTTGAAAGACCGGAGGGATCGAGAGGTCGGAAGCAACGATTGAATGAGCGACCCTTGAAAAACCGAAACTCAGAAGCCTTGAACGGAGAGACTAGGGAGTAGAGGCTAGGGCTGTCATAATGTCGCTTGGTTCCCTTTTGTGTCTCTCTGTTTGGACAAACTAACGAAGAGACTAGGAACAATATAAATGACCAATCTATATCTATATAAACTCTTAATTTAGAAGAGTTTAGGATGATGTGTTAAGCTTAGAGGAATTTTGGGAGTCTCGACCAATCATTTTTTTTTGCCATTTTCCTTTGATTTTCTTTAATTCTATTTTTTTTCTTCTTTTTTATTTAATTCTCTTTTTTCTTTAATTCTACTAACTATCTATATCTATATAAACTCTTAATTTAGAAGAGTTTAGGATGATGTGTTAAGCTTAGAGGAATTTTGGGAGTCTCGACCAATCATTTTTTTTTTGCCATTTTTCTTTGATTTTCTTTAATTCTATTTTTTTCATCTTTTTCCTTTAATTCTCCTTTTTCTTCAATTTTACTAACTATCTATATCTATATAAACTCTTAATTTAGAAGAGTTTAGGATGATGTGTTAAGCTTAGAGGAATTTTGGGAGTCTCGACCAATCTTTTTTTTTTTTGCCATTTTTCTTTGATTTTCTTTAATTCTATTTTTTTCTTCTTTTTCCTTTAATTCTCTTTTTTCTTTAATTTTACTAACTATTGGGCTTAATTCAAAACATTGATCTTAGCCTAAATAATAATTTTAGTAGTTTTTTTTCTCTAAAAAAACAATGGGATTAATTCAAAACTAAAATTAATAATAAGAAAACATAAAATTAATATTAGTAATCTATATATACTACTTCAATCGTTTTCTCTACACATGAGTTTAATTCAAAATATTTAATTATCTGAACTTTTACAATTATGTTATCATATTAATTTAATATATTAGTAAGATTTTATTTATAAAAAATCGCGCCATGGCGCGGGAATCATACTAGTTTAGGTCAAAATCAAAACACAAAATATAAAGTAAAAACTTAAAACTAAAAGCCAAAACAATAAAACATTAAATAATAATAAAATAATATATATACACTCGGTAACCACGGTATTCAGATTTCATTACCATTACTGTACCATCTTCACGTGGTTATCACCCTGTCGATTACCAAAAGTGTGGTTACCAACATAGTCGATTTGTGATTGGTATAGTAATTTCCGTACCATTTGCCAGACCTAGTCCTTCCATTAGAATTCGAAATGCTCACGACAGACATTCTCCTGCTGCTCCGGTCCTTTGAGCATGTTAGCCTCTTTCTTGCCTTGCTTTCGAGATATTAAAAGATGTGGCGACTATATCTCACGCCTCGTCCTGCCAGACGTCTCAAAATGTTCAACTAGATAGACACCTATATATTCTTATTTCTAATAGCATGAAAAAAAGGGAAATTCCGCGTGGTGCCCACGAACTTTTACAAATTCCGCGTGGTATACAAAGTTTTGAAAAAATCCTTGTGGTGCCCATAAAGTTTTGTAAAAGTCTACATGGTGCCCACGAGATTTTTCAAAAGGTTATGTGATAACAATAATGGGTTTTAATATTGAAAAATTGAGATTAAAAATTCTATTATTGTATATTATTTGGAAAACATTTAACAAGATTGTGTATTAGTTTGAATCTTTTTAAAAAATAATTTTTCATATACATTTTCTTACCTATAAACTAACCAATTTTTTTTCTTAAAAATCTTACTTATTTAATTTTTATTTGTTCTTAATATTTAGATTTTGTTTATAAGGAAATGAGGAAAAAATAATAAGAACTATGTAGTAATATTATCCATTTACAATTAACCAATATTAATAGAAAATTTGAAGATTACAAGAAGATATACATGTACACTTTTCCACATTAAACCAATTTTCATATGAGATAATTTGTAATACACAATTAAAAGTTTCACATTTAATCTATCTATATATATAAATTTGGGTGAAAGCCCATTAATTGCACCTAATTAAATACATACAAATAAATCTAATATATATTTAATATTTACTTAATATTTACTTAAGAAATCAAAAGGTGGTTGTAGCTTATTAGTTATAGGTATAGTTCCATTCCATGAGGTCAAGAGATCAAATCTCTACAATTGCAACATTTTTCAAGTATATAGTATATTGTTTTTTATTTGTTTTAAACCTAAACACATGCAATATTTCTAAAGCAATTATCATTTTTTTTTGCTTATATAGTTGAATTGCATGTAGAAGTGAGTAAGAAGATAAATAGAGTCACGTTAATATATTTATCAAATTTCAATGATATATAAACATATTAAAACTTTTAGAGATAAAAATTATTAGTAATAAAATTACAATGATAATATATTAATTAAAAATATACATTTAAAATAAATCCTCTATAACTACAACATGCATTTCTAAAGCAAGTATCATTTTTTTTACTTATATAGTTGAATCACATATAGAAGTGAGTAAGAAGATAAATAGAGTCAATCTAATATATTTGTCGAATTTCAAAGATAACTAAACATATTAAAACTTTTTAGAGATAAAAATTATTAGTAATAAAATTACAATGATAATATATTAATAAAAAAATATATATATTAAAATAAGTCCCGTGCGTAGCACGGGCATGCTCACTAGTTGAGTATTAAAATTAGGAAAATAGTATGGCACCATGTTCTTAAATTCCCAATTTTAATTTTTATAAAATTTGATAAGTAAATAATTACCTCTAACATAAGATTTAATTATAAAATTAAATTGGTTAAATTATTTTTTTACAAAAAAATGAATTTTGGGAATTTATTATGTCACACGTTATTAAATTCTTCAACTTAGGTTGCCACGTCAAAAAATTCACCGTAAAATTGTTTCATATGAAAGTTGGTTTAACGGGGAAAAATGTGTATATCTTTTTGTAATTTTAAAATTTTGTATTAATTTTTTTCAATGGTGAATGTGTAATACTCCATAGTTCTTTTTTCCTCATTTCCTTATAAATAAATATTAAATATTGAGAACAAATAAAAATTAAAGACGTAAGATTTTTGAAAAAAAAAAGTTGTTAGTTTATCTCTAAGAAAATTTATATATAAAAAAAGTAGTTTTTAAAAAGTTCAAACCAATACCAAATCTTATAGAGTGTTTTTCAATAATATAATTTTTAATCTCAATTTTTCAATATCAAAACCCATTATTGTTATCACATAAACTTTTGATAAACCTCATGGGCCCCATGTGGACTTTTACAAAACTTCATAGGCACCACGCGGAATTTTTCAAAACTTTATATATCACGCGGAATTAATAAAAGTTCGTGACACCACTCGGAATTTCCCAAAAAAAAAAAAAAAAAGGAAGGTTAAACCCACGTATGCACACAGATTTGGCCGACCCTGTGAAGCCTGAAGAAGAAAGGAACGAAAGGCAGAAAGAGCAAAACCTCCTCCATGGCAGCGGCCGCCATCTCCCGAAGATTCCGCAACCTTCGTTGCTGCTTTCACCAGTTGAGGCCTCACTCCACTTCCTTCTCTTCCCTCCCGTCCGCCGACTTCGCCGCTCATCCTCCGATCCCTCCTCGTCGCTCCGCTCTACTGTTTCCCCTGGTTCCCCCTCCCTCCCTTCCTCTTCTTCGTTGCAGATTCTCCAGTGGCTAATCTCTATTTTCTTAATGTCCTAGGGTTCCTATCGAGACCATGAGCTGAAATCTCTCGGTTTGTGCAATCGGTATTTTTGCTCGGTTGCTCCATCTAAACCTCCTTCTTCCTCCTCTTCTTCCGAAGCTAAACCCAGCGGCGATGGAGGATCCGGTGATTCGCATCGTCAGGACGGCAATGAAGGGAAATCCGTTCGAGGATCGGTAATTTGTCTTGTCTGCTTTCATTCGTTTCTTGTCTCTTGTGCGATCAATTTGTATTGGGTTTACGTTGGTGCAAATTAGTTTTCCGGTATCCGAATGTAGCGAATTTGTGATGTTACTGTGGATGCAGCCTGTCTCCTGGTTGAGCTTGCTGTTGCTGTTGTTGACTGGGGCTGGAATCGTGTATTACTATGACCAGGAAAAGAAGCGTCATATTGAAGGTAGATAACTATGGTGAGTTTGGTTGATTAATTTTCAGTTGCATGATTAAAAGGGAAAAAGAAGTCCTATTTTGGTTGCATAGAAGAAATGATGTATTTGGTTTCATACTGTTCATTTTACTGATTCAAACTTGTAGCCTTATTATTGAGATCATACTATCATAGCTCTTAGTTTAACTTGCTATGAGCCTATTACATATCTGGTCTTGTTGATGAGTTGTTTCTTTTCGTGGTTCATCAAATCCAGCTGTTGGGGGGAGTGTATGCACATTCCTGGCCAGTGTTCTTTATTTATGTTTGCCTAGTGTGTTAGAAACGTATTTCCATGTTGTAGTTTGATGCTTAGACTTGGTAGTCAGATGAGCAAGCTTTTACTGACAGTCCCCTCGTAATCTTGCGTATATGGATTTCTCAAGATATCTTAAATACTAGTTTGTGTTTCTTTGTGCACCTTGATTATAAGTTTTTAACTTCACCTAAATGAGGGAAGGTACTTGTGTATCTTTATATGATATTAGCTTGCTATCATGATTCAGTGTGTTTTTGTGGGTAAGTTTATCTTCATGTTCTTGACTCTGCCCTTCTTTCACAGAATTAAATAGTGCTTCAACTGCTGTTAAAGAAGGGCCTTCTGCGGGAAAAGCTTCAATTGGGGGGCCATTCAACCTTATAAATGATCAAGGGAAGAATGTGACTGAAAAGGACTTCTTGGGGAAATGGACATTGCTTTACTTTGGCTTCACTCACTGCCCTGATATCTGTCCTGAGGAACTTATCAAGATGGCAGCTGCAATCGATAAGATTAGTAAGTTGTTAGTTCAATAGTTCTACTACAATAAATGGCTTTCAGTGTAGGTTACTAAATTGATAAGAAAAAGATTTCATTAGGGAATCTTTTGTACAATGGTGGTAAATCTAATACTAGGTGAACTTATTCTCAAGATTTGTGCTGCCGTAGATGAATGTTTTGATGCATCTGTTTTTGAATTTTTCATCCAAGGACTGGCTGAGGTGAAATTACTACATAGGTTATAGAGAAAATCATTGGATAGGAAGCAAGGATTATACAATTATGCATAGCTCAGTATTTACTGTAACCTATAAGTATAACTGGCAATAGCATCTAACTTGTGCATCTTCTCTGTTGATGATTGCTTCTTGACTATTAAACTCCCAGAGTGGTGTGAATGGTTATTCAAATCATCTTTGGTAACAGGATGTTGTGAGGCAGTAATTCAATAACTAATGTAACAGGCTCATCATACACACTAAAGTTCAAAATTAGCTGATAGTAGTGCTGATATTGTCCTTAAAAATCAACTTCTTTTATGAACAAAGTGCAAAATCTGTTTTGTTTTGCATTGCAGTTTAAATTTGGAAGTTACAAAAGGGTGTTGTATGATTGGGATAAATTGGAAGTAATGTGCATCCTGGATGTTTTGTGTAAATTTTTTAATAAACTTGCAAACTTAGAATTCGTCATTTATTTGATTAGCTATCAGCAAAACTGGATGATACTATATAGTACAACAACAGCAATCTCAGGATGATACTATATATTGTAATAGGAAAAACTGGCAATGTATGAGTGTTTAGCATCTGTGTTCTTGTCCATGGCCATGGGGCCAAACTTACATGCTTTTCTGTCAATCTTGCAGAAGAAAAATCAGGGCTCAATATTGTACCCGTCTTCATCTCTGTTGATCCTGAAAGAGATACTGTCGAACAAGTCCATGAATACATTAAAGGTATACAGCAAGCAAGTTACCTCATCTTTAAAATTAATTTTGGGGATGGCTAAACAATGTGGACTTGCTTATTTTTTTAATTTGAAATGCAGGGACGATTTTGGTTTGACAAATTTGGTTGATAACTAAGAATGAATATTTGGTGAAACTAGTTACTCCCAAATTATTGAAATAAACTTGACCATATTGAGGTTTTTGTTGACTTGATACCCTGCGCTTTTTATATAAAAAAATCGCTTACCCTCAGGTTTTTCTTCACTATTTTTCATCCTTATTACTTTATTCTAATAATATGTATATCACTTTCTCCTCCTGTTTGATTGTATCCCAGAGTTCCATCCAAAGCTGATAGGACTGACGGGCAGTCCAGAGGAGGTTCGTAAGGTTGCACGTGCATATAGAGTCTATTATATGAAAACACAAGAAGAAGGCGATGACTACCTTGTCGACCACTCTATTGTAATGTATGTATAATCGTTTCCCTTTTATTAATTTTTGATTTAGTATCTTTCTTAGTCATTTCCTGCTTCCACGTTTTTTTTTCGGGCTTTTGTTTGGTTCATGTAGTCATGTAGATAAGCAGTTGAAAAGATTCATGGTCTTCGTTTTTGGAAAAAACTGTAAATGGGTTATGTTATTCTAATTTCTAATACTGGATCATTTTTTGTGCATCTGAAATCATGAAAAGATTGATTCTCCAAGCAGTCTTTTTTATGAGATTTACTCTTATGATGAGCAGGTACTTGATGAGCCCCAGCATGGAGTATGTAAAATTTTTCGGGAAGAATAGTAACGTTGATTCGCTTGCAGACGGCGTGATCAACGAAATCAAGAAATACAAGAAGTGAGGGATTCATCTTCTATTGATTTATGGAGTTTAGTCTCAAACCACCACAAATTCTGAGCCACTGATTCTGACACTTTAGTTTCATCTATTTAAAATTTTCAATCATTCTTTTGATCTTGCAACATTATTACATAAAACGAGACAATATGATATGAGACCATACTCCAAGCATGGAGTATCTTCTCCATGAGACAGAATAGAAACTGCTAGGATCTCTTTTTTTTTTCCTGCATTCTGTCATCTTTTTCCCATATTTATTGAGAGAACAACAATTAAGAAGGTATATTTGTCCGATTTTGTACCATCTGATCATATAGCCTAAACCTGATCCTGTGTCTATCCGACAGTATGACATGAGTTGGAGACCTAGCCAGATAGCTTATTATTGACATTATGCCTGATAAAGTACGAGTAATCTTTGATTCGTTCATTTGATTTGAGTGTCTGTGTTACTACTGGGTGGCTCTTTTAACTTTTAATATTGACAGTCATCCTTGTTCAGATGCCGCAGTAAGGGTGGTTTGCCAGGGGATTATTTTTTAGGGGTGCAAGATAGTTTTTAGGGGTGGAGGCACTGGAGGGGATGTGGATTATTTTTAGAGGTGTACAGGGTGGTGAAGATAGAGTTTCTGTAGAATAGAGTGAAAAGTAAAAAATTCCTACCCAAAACTTGCAAAGTCCATTCAGCACAATTTCATATCCACCACCCTTCAGCAACAGAGCTTCAATCGCATATCTCTTTCAGAACCCCTGATTTCACACAACTAAGAATCCCAGCTTAAAATCAGTGTGTTCAATTGGTCACCACATTCAAAAGATATCCAGATTACACATCAAATGTAGCTTCATATGTTAAACTTAAAGAAGGGCCGGATTGGACTCCGAGATCTTTCTTCAATGAGGCTAGTAAGATGGAGCGACTCCTTGAGCCTTTTGAGGTCGCCATGGACGTCGTCAATGTCAACTAGGTGCTCCGGGGACAGCTCTCGCCTCCGATTGGATATCCCCTGACCGGAATTGGAAAACGGTAACAGCTCTCGACTTCGATTCCCGTCAAAAAACGGGGGAGTTGTGGGGAGACGAAGCTCCGACGTCGGGCAGCCATGGTCGCATTTGTTATGACAAGATGAAAAGAAAATATATGAAAGTAAGCATGTGCAAAGGATGTTAGCTTAGACTATGGTGGCAACGGAGCGGGTTTGGGGATGGTACCCCTGTCTTTGTCCTCGTTTATTAAAGCACTCTCCATCCTCGTCTCTGTCCCCGTTCCCATCGAGAAATCTCCGTCTCCACTTTATTTTCACCGTTTGCATTCTTTGCGGGTTTCCCCGTTGAGTTATCCCTTTAAAACTCACGAGTTTCCCCTATTTAATAGAAAACTATAAGATATTATTAAAGTTATGTAAAAAATATGATATAATTATAAGGTAAAACATTAAAAGTGAAAGAAAAATCATTTAAACTCATGTGAGATTTAAACAACACCGGGATTTTGTATTCCCCATCAGGGATCCCTGCGGGGTTCTCCAACGGAGGCGGGGACGAGGCGGGGATTGGGGTACCCCTTCCCCATTTAATTTCCCCATCTCGTCCCCGTTCCATTGTCATCCCTAGTTGACATTAATGGCGATCAATAAACCTTATTTGGAATAAATGAATCCACCTTTGTGAATCAATGTCAATTTAATATATTTAAGGACTTGTGAATAATGTAGAGAGGCAAATATGTTGTTTAGGAGGCAGTTGAAATCCCCTGTAACACTTTACGTGTTACACCCGGCGTTACACTCATTATTTCGGATATAAATTTATATTAAAAAAATTAAAAAAAAATATATTTATACCCTATATACTTATATTAACATGTCTATAAACTTTTATTTTGAAAATATATGTTTTAGAAAAATAAAAAAATTATTTTCCAAAATAATCAATGTTTTAATTATCCATAATTTTTAATAATCATTTTTCAAAATAAAATTTTATAAACATGTTAATATATGTTTTAACTCATCATCGGGATAGCACAGTGATTGGCAACCGAGGAAGATTGGATTTGAATCGAACAAGAGAGGGAGTACGATACGGAGATTAAAGTAGCAAAAAATACCATCTTCTAACTTGGAAGGTATATCCGTCTGCCGATTCTGGGCATTCGTGGTTCGCCCTGGGTCTTCCTCGACTCCTCCGCTCGTTGATGGGTTTTTATGGGTTGTTTGGGAGATTCTTTCATTTCGGTTGATTTGTGTTATTTTGTTTGTTGTATGTTAACGATTTATCCGTCTGCTGATTCGTAGGCCTCTTGAGTTATCACAGTCTATTGTCTGGTTCTCAAATTCTTCCCTAATCAATTGCAGAGGTCAGTCTTTCACTTGCAGCAAGGTCCATCAAGAACAGACCGAATCAAAGGTTGTGTCGTCCTTGAATATCTCCTCTGGAATGTACAAAAAAGACACCATTTGAAAGGAGCATAAGTTCAACATGAAGCATATTGACCTTGTAGGTTAGAAACTAACAAACCATAGCTCGTGATTAAGGAGTAGGGTGTCTCAGACCAAATGCTTTTTGTTGAACTTGAACACTTAACCATTATGCTTTCCCTGTTTCAAAGGATTTGTGAGAACTAGCTCCGCATTCTCACCAATGTCATGTATTGTTGTTTGCTTCTTACTATGCCCTCGGAGAAAATGTCTCATTTGACAATACACTCTAATGTTACCTACAATGTAAAGAGTACAAATTTAACAGATATTGGTTTTTATTTCTACCTATCTGAAAAAATATTTTTATTCTGCCTGACAAAAGAAAGATCAAGATTTTCATCACATAAAAACAAATTAAGTCACTGAAAAATATATAAATTCTTGCAAAAAAAAAAAAAAAAAAACCAGGTTGCCATCTCGTCTCAGAAGCTCACCCCATTGCCACACTTTGTCTCTCGTTTCCTTTACCGCCGGGCACTCGAACCACATGTGTTCCTCTGACTCTTCTTCTGATCCACAGAGTGGGCACACTGCTGCAACAGCTCTTTTCCAGTGCTTTACAATCCGGCCTGTTTGGAGTCTTTGTTTCGTCGCAACCCAGATGATGAATGCCCATTTGTGACACTGAGCACCCTTCCACACCTTGAATTTGTAAATAAAGAGCGGCCATATCCGGAGTTCGAACTAGGGACCTTTAGATACTACCTTTCCAATGAGTCATTTCGGAATGGTTCGCACTCTTCCACACCATATCACCCCAGTCTACGTGCTGCCCGGGCACTCTCAGCAGAGAGTACATCTTAGCGGTTGAGTAGCACCCCAAATGGAGACATTACCGAGTGTCAGGAGAACCCCTCTCCATCCTGCGGAAGAAGTCTCAACTCGTCTCTCACTTTTAGCACCTTTTTCCAAAGCCAACTAGCATTAACACAAGGAGAGACATCTCATATACTATCCGCTCTTAGGTGATTTGTTCTCACACCACATATTTTGCTTTTCGGTATCCACATCCGCAATGAGTCTGGCAAAGTTGCTCATGGTCCAGGCGACACCCCCAGAAAGTGAAAACACCCCCTAGGACAGCCTTAATAAGCTACAATCTTCCTGCATACGATAGCTTTCTGGCTGCCCAAGTTTGTAGATACCTATCCACCTTCTCAAACAACTCTCCATGAAGAAGGACTCCCAAGTATCTAATTGGCAACTCACCCTATGTAAAAGTATTAACTTTGGAGGAAAAGATGATCGATTGTATTGATAGATGAATACATTTATAGATACAAGATTAGGGATTCCTTGGAGAATAAGTCTAGGAGATCCTTCGGAAACCAAATCATATCAAATCCATTTTTGGATAGATATATCTACAATATAATATATACAGAATAACACGCCCCCGCAAGCTCATGATCGAGCACGAACATGCAGCTTGGCATGAAGAGTCTGAAACCGATGGGTGCCTACCGCCTTGGTGAAGATGTCAGCAATCTGATCTAGAGAGCGGACATGACGAACAATGAGTTCATTGGCAGAAACTTGCTCCCGAACAAAGTGATAATCAATTTTGATGTGCTTGGACCGTTGATGGAACACCGGATTGGCTGACAGAAACGTGGTACTCAGATTGTCACAAAGCAAGATAGGAGGTCGGGCAACTTGAATGCTCATTTCAAGGAGAAGCTGCTGAAGCCAGACGAGCTCAGCAGCGGTGAAATCAATGGCGCGATACTCGGCCTCTGTACTTGAGCGGGCGACGACCTTTTGCTTCTTAGATGACCAACTGATAAGATTACCGCCAAAATAAATGGCAAACCCATGCTGAGAGCGACAGTCATCTGGATCAGAAGCCCAACCGGCATCAGAAAAGGCAACCAGACGATGGTCAGCAGCCCGGTGCAGACTCAGGCCGGACGAGATGGTGCCCTTAAGGTATCGTAAGACTCGCCGATACTCCGATATAAGTGAGGATCAGCAACAGGGTCGCCTGAACTGACAAGCCGAGTGCCAGGCTCAGCAGAGGAGGCGATAGGCTTGGCGCCGGTCATGTTGCAGCGATCCAAGATCTCTGCGATGTATTTCTGTTGACTGAGATGAATGCCGTTAGAGGAGCGAGTAACCTTAATACCCAGAAAGAAGTGTAGAGGGCCGAGATCCTTGAGAGAAAAGGCCCGATTGAGGCTGACAACAAACTCATCAATGAACTGGGCATGAGAACCTGTGATGATGAGATCGTCCACATAGACGAGCACATAAACAACCTGACCCTTATGCCATTTAATAAACAGAGAAGAGTCAGAGATGCAACCCTTGAAGCCATGACGTAGGAGAGCATGCGTGAGTTTGTGAAACCAAGCTCGAGGAGCCTGCTTGAGGCCATACAGAGCCTTTCGGAGGCGACAGACATAGTTAGGGCGATCAGAACCTGAAACCCCTGGGGTTGAGCCATATAGACGGTCTCAGCAAGGTCACCATTGAGAAAGACATTGTTGATGTCGACCTGACGAAGCTGCCAGTCATGAGTCAGAGCCAGACTAAGGATCAGGCGAATAGTGGTCGGCTTGACGACTGGGCTGAATGTGTCAAAGTAATCAACACCAGCCTCCTGATTGAAGCCCTAAGCAACCAGACGGGCTTTGTAGCGATCGACTGAGCCATATGGTTTCTGTTTGATCCTGTAGACCCACTTGCAACCAACAATGTTAGCGTATGTAGGACGCGGGACTAAGTCCCACGTCCCGTTACTCATTAAAGCATCAAATTCTAACTGCATAGCATGTTGCCAAAGGGGATCTTTGGCGGCTTGGTGGAAGAATTTGGGTTCAGTGACAACAAGGAGGGCATCAGGGAGCGGGTATTTAGTGGAATGTAAGGCTTTGGGTTTAAGGTCGTTGGAGCGGGATCGAGTGGCCATGGGGTGAGTTGAGTTGTCAGGTGGGCGGAACCAGGACGGGGCATTGGGATAGGGATTAGGGGGAGGAGGGGGGGGGGGGATGAGGAGGATGCAGTAGGGGAGGCCGAGGATGGTGATGAGGAAGATGACGAGGGTGACGATGAGGGAGGGGATGGTGAGGGCGAGGGTGATGATGAAGAGGAGGATTCGGACTGAGCATGCAGGGGATCCAAAGCATGAGGAACCGAGAGCGAGGAACCAGTAGGAGACAAGGGAGCGAGAGGAAGAGGAGACGCCGAGGAAGAGGGTGGAGGAGTGGGAGCGGGAGAGGGATGTGAGGGAAGAGGGGATATGTGAACATCCGATGCAAGCTGTAAAGGGGTTAGGGAGGCAGCGGCAATGTGCTGTGTGTCAGGGTTGGGTGTGACCATCGTGGGATAGGGGAAAGATGACTCATCAAAGACAACAAAGCGAGAGATGTAGCTGCGGTTGGTGGGGAGATGGTAGCAAATGTAACCCTTGTGTTTGGTGCTGTAGCCCAAAAAGAGACAAGGTGATGAGCGATATTCCAATTTGGAAGCATTGTAAGGCCGAAGGAAGGGGTAGCACAGACACCCAAACGACTTTAGGAAGGCATAGTCAGGTGGCTTCCCATATAGAACTTGTAGAGGAGACTTGTGATTGGGATTGGCGGTTATGGTCCGATTGGCAAGATAGACCGATGTATGGAAGGCATGTTCCCAGAACTGAAAGGGTAAGTGGGCATGAGCAAGCAAAGAGAGACCTTTTTCCACAATGACACGATTTTGACGCTCAGATGACCCATTCTGCTGAGGGGTATAGGGACAAGAGACTCGGTGGTCAATACCAAGAGACCTGAGATAGGTAGACACGCTCCGATATTCACCCCCCCAATCTGTCTCAAAGGCTTTGATAGTAGTAGAGAATTGTGTTTGAACAAGTTTGATGAAGAGTTGAACTGTAGACAGAACTTGGACTTATTCGATAGAAAGTAAATCCACACAAACTTAGAACAATCATCAATAAAGCTAACATAATATTTATTGCCATTGAGAGAGAGGGTTTGGGAAGGACCCCATACATCCGAATGAATCAAATCAAAAGGTTTAACAGCAGTAGAGATGCGACTAGGTAAAGAAAAACGACGACTCTTGCCAAGTTGACAAGCACAACAGACTGAAGGTAATTTATTGGTGGTGACTGGAAGCTTGAAATAGGAGACCAGACAACGCAAGACAGACTCATGAGGGTGGGCAAGGCGGTGATGCCAACACGAGATGGAGGCACACTCGCCAATGAAGGCAATGGGATGGGATGTCGGCGGCAAGGGGAGGCAGGGGGGCGGTAGAGGCCGTTCTCAGCGTTTCCTTTTAGAAGGATCTGACCCTGCATGTTCTTCACGAGACAATGGTGAGTGTGGAATTTAACAAAAACATTGTTATCCAAAGCTAACTTAGAAACACTTAAAAGGTTTTTGGTTATGCGAGGGACAACAAGGACATCAGTGAGTTTTAATGGAGAGGTAGCATGCTTAGCAGGTAAAATCGAATGCCCAATATGAGTAACAGGGAGAGACATACCATTGCCGACAACAAGGCCATCAGAACCCTCATAGCCGGACTGAATATTCAGATTGTTGAGGCCAGCAGTGACATGGTTTGTGGCGCCAGAATCGACTACCCAGGGGTCCTCAATCTCAGATTGAGATGTGACGTTGTAGGAGGCGCGAGGGGCAGGAGGTTCCGGCTGATTGAGAGCTGCTGCAGCGAAGCGATTGGTGACAGGGAAGTCGGTGAAGTTCATTCGACTGATGCAGTTGAGCGCCTCATGTCCAAGCTTGCCACACAATTGACAATGCGGACGTGAGGAGTTCGCCTGACGCTGATGAGAGGAGCGCTGATCTGAGAAGCGTTGATCAGCAGGCGGCTGCTGGAAAGACGGGCGGTTGCCGGGGGAGCGGCCACGGCCACGACCACGCCCTCGAGTGGAGGCGACGTTGGCCGACGGCTGGCCGGATTCAACGATGGCAGTGGTGTCGGCTTCAAGACTGTGCTCTTCCTGAAGCAAGAACCCCAGTAGGTCATCAGTAGTCATCGGATCGGTGCGAAGAGCCATAGCGGAGCGGAAGGAGGCATACTGAGAGCCAAGACCAAGGAGGATGTAGGAGATGAGATCGTCGTCGGAGACCTCGTGAAGACAAGCCGCCAATTGATCAGCAATAGCCCTCTTTTTCTCGACATAGTCAAGAACGGAGAGCGGCCCTTTGGTTAGGGTTTGAAGCTGATGGCGGAGATGCATCTGACAAGCCCGGGTCTGAGCATGGAAGATGCGCTCAAGACTGCCCCAAGCCTCGGCAGTGGTGGTGGCTCGGGCAACATGGGCAAGCATAGGCGTGGTGAGAGTGGACCGAATCCATAACAGAACAAGACGGTCCTTGCGAACCCAAGCCTGATAGAGAGGATTGGGCATGCGAGGGAGCGGCTGGGACGAGCCGGAGAGAGCAGAGAGAGCCGCCTCTGGAGTGAGCGGCGCTCCGGCAGACAGCAGGGCAGTCGGATCGAAAACAGTGGCCGGCGGCGGGTTTGTGGCGGTGGTGAGGAAAGAGTCCAAGTCGAACGCTTCAAGAGCGGAACGGACCGTGTTTCGCCAAAGGGGATAATTGGAGCGATCCAAATGAATCGCAAAGTTGGGAAGATGAAAGTTGGGAGACGAGCCATCGGAAGAGGTAGCGAAAAGAATTTGAGTGGGAGATGTGGGTTGGGAAGCCATTGATGGAGGATCGACGGAATTAGGCTGATACCATGTAAAAGGATTAACTTTGGAGGAATAGATGATCGATTGTATTGATAGATGAATACATTTATAGATACAAGATTAAGGATTTCTTGGAGAATAAGTTTAGGAGATCCTTAGGAAACCAAATCATATCAAATCCATTTTTGGATAGATATATCTACAATATAATATATACAGAATAACACCCTGTAATCCGAGTTCATCACAGATTTCCTGCATATCAAGAATCCGGGTCCCAGCCAAGAACAATGTACTCTTGTCAACATTCAAACACTGCCCAAAAGTTAAGAAAAACTGATCAAGACACCCATTCAGAATCTGAACTGATCTCATGTCCGCTCGACAGAAAAGCAATAAATCATCTGCCAAAAGCCAAATGTGCATTCCCCAGATCCTTTCACTTAGGGTGGAAGTTGAAATTTGGGTCTCTAATCACATTCTGAAGCATACGGTTCAGGATTTCCATGAAGATGATGAAAAGGTAAGGGGAGAGAGGATCTCCCTATCTCAGACCACGCTTCCCCTGGAAAAACCCTTCAGGTGCTCCATTTATGAGGATAGAAAACGAAGTCGTAGTCACACACTCCATGATGATATCAATGAGGTCCATGGGAAATCGAAGATAGGATAGGGCAAATCTTACAAACTCCCATCTGATAAAGTCGTATGCTTTCTGCAGATCAATCTTCATTGTGCATCTAGGAGAACATCTCTTAGTCCCATATCCATTCACAATCTCAACAGCCACTGCACAATTATGAACAATTGATCTCCTCGGGATAAAGGCACCCTGATTCTCCCCAATAAGTGCCCCAAGTGGCGGCTTTTATCCTCACAACCAGAATCTTACTGACAGCCTTCATAATCGTGTTACAGCACGAGATCGGTCTCAAGTCTTTGACGACGGTAGGATTTTTAACTTTCGGAATTAGAGACATAAAAGCGGCATTCAATTGCTTCAGCAGCTTTCTCTTTGTGAAAAATTCCTGCACTGCGTTTTGGACATCCTTCCCGACTATGCCCCAACACTCTTTGAAGAGCTTACTACCGAACCCATCTGGCCCTGGTGATTTATTAACTCCAATCGACCAAACTGCCTTCTTAATCTCCTCCTCCGAGGGGATACTAACCAGCTGGGCAGCATTGGACTCATAGATGCAAGCTCCTTCGTCAATATGAGGTATGGTCCCTCCTGTGGAGGCCGAGGCAAGCAGCTGTTCAAAGAAGAACAAAATGTGCTTACGGATATCTTTATCATTTTCCAACAACTGATCCTCATGATCCCTCATCACAAAGATCGCAGTCTTCGACTTTCTTGCTTTAACATAGCGGAAGAATAATGAGGATGTCTCTTCGCCTATTGTTAACCAATGGAGCTTGGCTCGTTGCTGAGTAATAGTAAGCAACCGTTCTACATTTTTCCGCAGTACCTCCTCCTCTCTGTCTATCATGTCCATGAGGCCCCTATTCTCCTTCTCCGTCTGCAATCGTAGCTGAAGCTCATGCAAACAGGCTTTGTTCAGTTTTATCTCCGACTTTGCAGCTCCGGAAACATTGTTCTATCCCAACAACGAATAGCTTCTTTCACATTTTATAATTTCTGCACCAGGATAAATTGTTTTGGATCCGACCACCTCTTCATTCCAGGCACAAGAAACCAACGGTTTAAAGGCACTTTCCGAGCACCAGAAGTTTTTGAATCGGAAAGGATATCGCCTACGCATCACACTGTTTTTCAGAGTAACAACTGCAGGCCAGGCAGTGATCCGAGCAGCTTGGTGTATCCAAAAAAGCTTCAGAGTTGTCAAACAATGCTTCCGACTTCTCATTTACAAGGATTCTATCAATCTTTCTTTCAAGTTTGTAGTCCCCCTGCTTCTTGTTTGTCGAGGTTAATCTAGCACCAGAGTACTCAAGATCAGCGAGCTTACACTCCCGCATTACCCCTTCCAGTTCCAGTTCTTCGAAATGGTCTTGAGGTGCCGGGACACAAGGCCACTTATCCTCAATTTCCAACACAACACACAATTGAAGTCCCCTATGACAGTCCAAGGGGTTCCCATGTTTTCTGCTATGCCTCTCAGGTGCTCCCATAATTCCACTCTCTCATTTCTGTAGTTTTTTGCATATAAGAATGTAATTGCAAATAAAAATTTACCATCCCTCGTCTCAGCAGTGCAATGTATGAATTGCGGTGTTTTTGAAGTATATGAACATTGAAAACATCCGGGTTCCGCATGACCCAAATCCATCAGCAAGCTCAAAGTGAGTGCTACCCTCACCTGGTTCATCAGTTTCAGTACCGAGCTCATCCAGATCTGTCCATTTTTCAGCTTCCAGCAGTTGCATAAACCTGTTCAAAAGAACAACTTTCTGCTCAGCCACTTTACTGTCATACTTCTTTCCATCTTCCTTCCTCATTTTCCTATCCTTCGATCTAGTCCACCCTTCTTCCCCTTCCTCCTTGTTAAGTCCAGTCCTACCTTGAGAAACTATTAGATTAACCATTGGTGCACATTTCCTGGCAGTATCCGAAATCCGAATCTGTCACAGATTTATTTTCACTCTGTTGCCTTCTTCTTCTTTTCTGATCCAGTACAATCTTCCTCGTTAATCCCTTTTGATCCCTTTCTATCAATATCTTCAGCTGTTTCAAGCATCCGGTTCTCACTCTCACTGACCATAATGTCTGTGACCGATACAACGCCTACACCAACATCTGAAACAGACGAAGCAGACCCACCTTGCACTTTTTTCTCCACAGAATCAGTAGCTCTTTCAATCTGTACTGAAGTATCTTTTTTAGGCACCCAGACTTGACTTTGTACGCCATCCATCTTCCCCATTTTATTTCTGGACACAATACAATGTTCTTTCATATGGCCGTAGCAAAAGCACTCACCACACACTTTAGAAAGCCACTCGAATATGACTAGCTGAATGGCAACGTTTCCACTGTCATCTTCAATTTCTATGCTTCTCCTCATAGCTTCCTTAGCCGAAACCTCAATCAACAACCTTGCATAGGAAATCCTCTCTCCACGGGCTGTTCTGTCATCGACACAGATTGGGTTGCCCACAGCACACCCAATACGACTTAAAGCTGTCAAGTCGAAGTATGTAGGCTCCAAATCTGGCAAGCAAATCCAAACCGGAATTTTTTCAAATGCAAGAAATGATTTGTAAAATAAAGTGAAAAGAAAATATATGAAAGTAAGCATGTACAAAGGATGTTGGGTTAGACATTAATTTATGGCGATCAAGAAAAGAGAGGGAGTACGATTTCATCCAAAAAAAAAGAAGAGGGAGTCCGATACGGAGATTGAAGATTCACCTTCTTCAACATGAATTAACTGAGCCTCTGGCAAAGGAGACTAACCATTATGAGTTTCAAGCTTGAACAGAATCAAAAGTTTATTATTAGCAGCTTGCTTCTGAGTTGCCTATTTTTAAGTCTACTTTTCTTGCTAATCTGCAGGCTCTTACAGGGAACCCCATTTCTCAGCTGAACCTAAATTCCAAGATTCTTCCGGTACATATGTTGCTAATAATGAAAGTGTTAGAATTATTTTATAATTCGGACATTATTTTATATATACGCCCAAAAGATATAAAAGCCTAATTTACGTAATTAGGTAAGTAATTCTTATTCGTTAAGAATTAACTAATATTAGGATAAATAATATATATTCGTTATATATTAATTTATCTAATAAATAAAAGAGATAAATAGGAGAGACCCCTCTTCCCTAATCTCTAACTGAAACCCTAAGAGTCTGTTCGTCAGACGTTCTTCTCAGGAAAGAAAACCCACGTAGAATTCTCTCCTTCGTGGAGAGAATCTCCTTCCTCTCCAATGCTCTCACATGGTGTGTAGGCTGTGAATCGTAGGTTCTCCACTGCTCCCGAATCTCTAACGAGATGTAGGGCTATGGAGATCTACCCGGTGATCAAATTCGAAGGCAAGACGATCTATATTCCGCTTCCGCTATTCGAGGTAATCCGTTTATCCCTCAAATTCTAACATTGGTATCAGAGCCAGGTTCAAATTGCCTTTAAATTTGTTCAATCGGATTAATAACAACATGAATTAGGTTTTTGTGACTAGATTCAACTTGAAAGGTCCAATTTTGTATGTTTTGCCGAGTTCGTGTTCTTGACGATATGCTACTGTACGTTTATCCATGGAAAATTATGTGCTTTTAATTTTTGTGGAGCCGTACCAAACCAAAGCCTCTGCCCAGTTTTAGAGCGGCTTCTTCAACCTCTCGCTCTCCTTTCGGCTTTCTCTCGATTGTCCTGTTCTTTCCACCATGTCTGAATTGCTCTCTATTAAGCATACTCGTGTTGATTCGATTATTGTTTTCGATCTAACGTGTGCTTCTTGTAGTCGAAATCCAGTGCTTGAGATTTGGGGCTTCGTGCTCCTGGATAACTTCTCGCCGGACTTAGGGCTTGGCGGCGTCAAACAAGCCACCGTGCTCCTTGCTGGAGAAACAGGAGGCTGTGGCGCTACCGCCTAGAGTTGTCGGCGGCGAGGAGGCGAGGAGAGGCGTTTTCTTCTTCTCTGACATTGGTATTTGAATCTATGGCATGAATTTCGGGATCTTCATCCTTTTGAATTCGAGCTTAGGATTCAACTGTTTTGAGCAATTTTTGCGCAAATTGGGGTTCGATTCGTTCTTACCTTGAAGAGTTCAAGATCTGTGATGTGTCGATTGCATCCGTTGCGGTCGTTTATGATGGATCTGATGTCGAATTTGGGGGTTTGGTGCCTGTGTTCTTCGTGAACGAGCCTAGATCTGAGAGGTTCGCCCCTAAATCTGCACTCGTTGTGGTGGCTGCTTGATCAGTGACGGGACGAGAGAGAGGAGATGCTCGCGCCGCGGGCGAGGGTTGGTCCTCCTGTTCGGGGCTGTTATCGTCGGAGACCCAAGGTATTGGAGGCGCCTTGTACGCCACCGTGCTCCTCCGTCGGAACACTAGGAGGCGGCGGTGTCACCACCCGAGTCTCACCGGCGGGGAAACTCTCCTGGGCAGTGGGAGGAGAAGGGAGACCCGAGCTAGATGCGACGGCGGCTAGTGTTCTCTCGGGCTTGGCGGTGCTTGGCGTTGCCCATCCTTCGTGGGTGCTGGCGGCATCCGGCGCCACCGCCTGTGGAAGTCGCCGGCGAGCTCTCACAAAGGGTCACGCTTGCCATGGCTGTTGGAGCTTTTGTCGGGCTGAGTTGGGTTTGGCTTCGGGCCGAGCCGGGCTGCGTGACCTAGAGGCTCGGGCTTGATCGGGCCTTCGGGTCGCTTCTGGGCCTCAGCCAAAGTCTTGGTCAAGGTGTTGACTCAGATGAGCTTATTTAAACATTTGGGCCTAATTCGTTTGGGCCTAATTTGTTTATTGGGTAAATTGGCGGAACATATATTTGGACTTGTTGTTATAGGTTGAATATGACTCGTTTGTCCGGATTCGTTTTGGACTGTTACTTGTCGTATTTGACCGAGCATTGGAGTTGTCTTGGTCGGGTTGGGACCCGGACCGAGACATGGTGGGTTGTGTTTGATGAGTTGGGCTTTGCCCGATTCGGTTTGAACACAAATCATCGCTTTTATATGATCGAGCTGTGACTAAGTTATGTGAACTGGGTCAGTTGAAACAGCTTTTCGGTTATGTTTGCTCTCAAAATTTTGATTGGACTATGTGTCTGATTGAATTTTGATTGAAGCGAACGAACTTGAAAGTTATTTGATATATCGACCTACGTGGCCCTTTTATCTAATAACGAGCAATGATGAGTCCTAAGTTAGGTTGATTCCTTCACATACGGACTGAGCTCTCTAAAATTCTTTTTCTAAGAATTTATTTTTCAAGGATGTTTAACTTTGGTTGAATATCGTTTAACTTGAAAATTGAGCGGATTTAAATAATTCAATCTTGAATTGTTTAAAATTATTTTTGAGTTAATGGATAGTTATTGCGTATAACTTATTAACTTAAAATGGAAAATTGACTTTATGTAAGTTAATTAAAATCTGAGAAATAAATCTTTTATGTAAAGATTATAAGAGATAAGCATTTGGGATGCATCTCTGAGCCTTGCGAATAATTTCTTGTTTTTACTATTAACGTGGTGATGTGCTTGAAATTATGAAAAGACACTTGATTTGTTTGAGTGTGATTGCAAGGTAGTCGAGCAAGTAATTCATTTGTTAAATGGATGAAATATGTTCAGTAATTTTGAATAGCGGTTTTTAAACGTAGTTCCAAAAATTCTGAATAAACCCTTAAGGGGCAAGGACCTATATGTCTAGGATCCTGAAAGTCGATAGTCCTAATGAAGACATGTTATCTGACTTTGCTCGATTAGACTGGATTTGTTCTAGTGTATATCCATATGTTGGACATACAAATAAAGTGAGTTGATGTTGAGTACTTCGGGTACGTCAACAGTAAAGTTGTTCCCTTGAAAATTAGAAAATGAGCAGGTGGACTTGATGAGAGTTCAACTCTTGAGTCCTAGGCTTTAAAAATTATTTTCTAATTTGTAAAGCTCACTTTGGATTTTCTCAGATTAAAAGAGTTGTAAAACTGAATTGCATGTTTCTAAGGCATTTTCGTGCTAAAGAAAATTGTTATTTAGTGTACTCTGTTTCACTTAGGGACGTTGGTCCTAGTGGAAGCAAATCTTTAGACTGACTCGCACAGTTCAAAAGATAACCTTAAACATACGTTGTTTGAAAATCGTCAGACGGACGATTATGTCGTCATGAATCTGTGTTCTAACGGAGTTGATTGCATGCTATATGTATGTTTTTGCTTCGAAGGTCATAGTAAATGATGATATGTGTTGGTTTGTGCTTCGTGCATAAACGGTAACATGTTTCTGGTAAATGGTGATAGACGGGTAATATACTCATTTCACTGATCTGAATCAGAAGTTAGCAGAACTGAGATTACATCGATTTATATCGTAGTAATAAAGGTTTAGCTTTCTTGAAAATGTTAGGGGCTTCTGATGTTTCCTTACAAAGACCATGTGATGTCATGATGCTAGTAATGGAACATGCCTTGAGATCTTATTGGATTTCGGTTCCAATGTTATGATCATAAGTTTGCTGATTTTGTTTCAGTAACAAGAGGTTAAAATTTATCACTTTTGTGATAATGGTTGCAAATATGATTTGTAACTTATGCATAATCTGATCATTGGGAATAAGTAAGTCGTTGCTAGGTCCAAATGATAAAGTTGCGATCTACTTGGTTCAAGTTGATCACTAGGCAACTAGATCAGATTATATACCCAAGGATTGGTGCTGAACTTCGAAGTTTAGCTGAAGCCAATCATATAAGATGATGTCAAGTTTAGATCTTGACATTTTCTAATCCTCACTGAATTTTTGTAATTCATGAGAAGTGTCACTATGGAAGCATAGTTTAACCACTTTGCAAAGTGATAAAGGGTACATGAAATGCATACTCTAAAAGGTATTCTACTAGCGAGTGGGAGAATAGGTTCCACAGAACCTGAGAAAAGACAGAGTTGTCAGAAGAGGATGTTTCCTTATCTGAAAATGATGTGACACAACTTGGGGTATGTCTAGGATGATCATTATGGGATTGTCCAAAGAGATTAGATGCTTATTGCGTTAAGCACTTTTCTTGAGGCTTCGAGGGTAATCTGTTACTTTAACAGATCACTACATTTTTTGTAGATTGCGTTCTACAAAATTTAGAAGCTTAAAGCACAAATTCTTTTGTGCTGTTTGAATTTCATTATCTCCTAAGATCAATATGGATCTAAGGGTGTATCAATGGATGTTGATATACAAGGTGAGCTTGTTGGTTAACATATATCCATTATTTCTCTCACATTGAGTGATGGAGAAATCAGATGAAATTCAAAAGGTTTTTCTGTCTTAAATTCTTCTGTTGACTGAATTTGCACGAAATGGTCAAATCCGAGCACCAAGCATTGGTTTCTGCTGAGTGCGTATTGTGCTGATTTGTGGAGTGGTTCATTTGTTGGACACTTTTTGGTCAGTTACTTCCTGAAAATGGCACATGTGTCATGTTAAAGGCTAAAGTCATAAGAAGATCTCTGGAGATGTACTTATGATTGAGGGTCACTTGGTGAACCTTAAGATTTAGAATAAGCTTAACAGCTAGTTCTTGAAAATTTTAGCCTTATCTGTTTAGTTGCATCAAATTCATTTGGATGAAAGGTAACATGTAGAATGTGTGTACTAGGCATGAGGCTAGGTACATGATCACATTCTTAAATCATCTTGGAAATGCGAACTTCTAAGATTGATGAGAGCAATCTGATAAGGAAAATGAGTTTTCGTAGCTCAGGGATTCTTAATCATGATTGTGAGACAGTTGCTAAGACAACTTAGGATGAGGTTTGATTGATGAAACCACAGCATAGCCTCTGGTAGTTTAGTCATTACATCGTCCTATGATAGTTGTAATACAACTCTAGCCACATTAACATTCATGATATTTTGAATCAATCGTGATCTAGTTTTCCTGAGAATGTTCAGAGCTAAAGAAGTTTCGTTCTTGGCTCACAACTTGTTGAACAAATGTGTTTTGAGTTCAGGATTTTCATCTAGAACGATTGTGAGCATATCGAAACCACTTTAGAGTGGGAGTTGTTTTGAACACGAGGTATCTCAGAAACACATTAGATGTGGTTGCTCCAAAAGTATCCAAATGAGACAGCACTAATCACCACTTAGAGTCTATGATCTGTTGGTAGATCTAAGACACAACTAGAAGATGGTGATGAGAGATAATGAGTCCATGGAAGAATCCATGTTTCGAACTGGTTTCTATCCTGCCTAGACATAAAGCAATGAGATAATTGGGTTCTTAAAGCTTTATAGGCGGAGTGATCCATTGAGAGTTATACCCTAGATCAAGAGAGTTAGGTTGGAACCTTCTCTCTACATGGTTAGATTGTGTTCAATCAGACCGATGAATGGCTACAAAAGCTTGTATCTGTTAATAAGTTGACCTAGATAGCAAAGTTTTTCCCAGTGGGAGGACTTCTAGAAATTCATTTTCTAGATTAGTTTCGGCTAAGGTTTTGAGAAAGACTATAGTCTTGTACTCACACCTATGTAAGCATTGAAACACGCATCTAGATGGCAATGATAAAATGTTTTGTACTTTGTGTTCAAAATATGGATCATTGTAAGTATGTCATATTGGAAAGTTTAACTTTCTGATGTTGCAGATGACACACTGATAGCCAACTATGTTGTGATTCAAGCATGACAACTTTGATACAATTGTCAGGTGAATCTGTTACATAGAAATTGGGTAGTTGTCTATGAGGTCATTTCGTATAATCTTAATTAGCCATGTCATTCTCATATATGGAAATGTGTAAATGGACTTATATAGGAAGTGGATTAAGTGAGGAACACTTGAGAAACTGAGTGCAATCTCGCATTCTGTTGTATGCTGAGATGAGACAAGCGAACATGTGTTTGTTTACAAACTGATTCGAGTCTTATGCACTAAACACGACAAATGAGTGGAAAAGCACTTTTGTAGACTGTGTATTGTGTTATGATGGATGATGTCTATGTCCATTATGGAACATAGATATGGATCTTAGTGATCTAAGGGAGGAGACACTGATGTATGTATCAACATCAGTCCGTAGGTCTTATCTCCAAGGAGAAGAGACGTTGATGTCTAGCAAGAAACTGTCTTGCTTATCATTCCACCACGGAAGCTGAGGTTCTTACATCATCAGTAGCTTCCGAGGAGATTACGAAAAAGGATTCTCCTGAAAACACAAAAATTTGGTTGTGGCAAAATATGGTGAGCGGATGTCATGACTATGGATTGTGACTGACCATTTTTGTCAATACCAGGATTTCCAAATGACGTTGGAGATCAAATGATATTTAGATCAAACCATGTCTAGTCAGAGAGACGTTGTTCAAGAACAACGTTGTCATAATGTGTTTGACTCTTGATGGTTATGCGAGCCACCTCTCTGATTTGAGTTTTTAGCAAGTGGGAGACTTTGGTCTTAACTCATATGCTGTGCCATTGATATGGTGAAAACTGGTGATGTAAATATGAAATATGTTACATGTCACTAAACCATAGTTTGTTCTCTCACACGAACAAATGTTCCTATAAGTGTTCGTCACTGTAGGTGTAAGGTATCTCAATTCTTATGGGAACGGAATGAGATGATAACCGCCTTGACTGTCTTTGGATGTCAAGATGAAGTCTCTCCGATTGGGAAAGACTGAATGGGTAATTTATAGTAAGTCATTCATATGACTTGTAACTATGCTCCTGCGCCCATTGGTTCAGACAAGCAAGGTGTTGTAGGGTAAGATGGTTCTCAAGTCTACGTGACTATGAGATGAACACCTTTACAGGTTGAGTGGACAACGCTTTAGAGAAGCGCTCCCTATAGCACACTGTCATACTAGTGTGTGCTAGTCGACCCTATGTGGTGATAGATTGATCCCATCTCTATCACTGTATGAGCTAAGATGTATGTAAACAAGGCAACCCTTAGTGACTAACGGCTTGGGTTACTGATTGTGGTGGTGATGCGCTACTTTGGTTGTGTCCCGATGAACATGAGTGATGCGGTCTAAGTGGGGCATTTCTGGGAAAGTGGTTATCATTTACATGAAAGTAATGCCAATGCGAAAGGAAGGTATTATGAGTAATCGTTGACGAGAATGGGATTTGCTGGATCCGACAGTTACGTACTGTTGTGAATCGCCATTAAAGTTGAATAAAACTGAGAGGGATCCAGTTTTTTGTATCAACTAGTCCGATGAAAGATAATCCTGGGGATGCAGCAATACCTTTCAACTAACGTTGTGACCTAGTCCCCAGCGGGATTTTTATGCAGGTAGTATTGCCGGGTCGCACGGTCTATACACGACAAGTATGAGATTGAGTTTTGGAGGAACATAATCTTTTGTGCGAGTGGGAGATGTTAGAATTATTTTATAATTCGGACATTATTTTATATATACGCCCAAAAGATATAAAAGCCTAATTTACGTAATTAGGTAAGTAATTCTTATTCGTTAAGAATTAACTAATATTAGGATAAATAATATATATTCGTTATATATTAATTTATCTAATAAATAAAAGAGATGAATAGGAGAGACCCCTCTTCCCTAATCTCTAACTGAAACCCTAAGAGTCTGTTCGTCAGACGTTCCTCTCAGGAAAGAAAACCCACGTAGAATTCTCTCCTTCGTGGAGAGAATCTCCTTCCTCTCCAATGCTCTCACATGGTGTGTAGGTTGTGAATCGTAGGTTCTCCACTGCTCCCGAATCTCTAACGAGATTTAGGGCTATGGAGATCTACCTGGTGATCAAATTCGAAGGCAAGACGATCTAGATTCCGCTTCCGCTATTCGAGGTAATCCGTTTATCCCTCAAATTCTAACAGAAAGCAAGTCAAGCTAATAAATCTCTCTGGCTCCAATTATACTCTTAAATATGTTCCAGGAATCAATCAACCATGAAATAAACACTCACCCTCATGCTGGATGGGTGGCTGCCAAGAACGACAAATTCAGTGACTATAATGTAAATCCCCCTTTGACTATCCTTTCATAATGTTCATAAAAAGATGGATTTGTCGCTTGCAGTAAGTTGTTGACTCATTTTACTCCTTTTGTTTAAACTAAAGGTTGGCCAATTCAAGTACATTCTTGGCGCTAAAACTACACCTGAGAGGGTTAAAAAGAGCATACTTGTTGTAACTCATCCTAGATCCCTCAAGTTGCCAACTGAGTTTGATTCCAGAACAACTTGGCCTCAGTGTTCCACCATTTCTAGAATTTTAGGTCAGTTTACTTCTTTGGGTCTTTTCTCCTTCTTTATTGATCAGTGATCAATTCACAACCAAAATGATTGAACTTGAAATAAAACTCAAATTCTTTACACTTATTCGACTTTATATTCCAATCTTTAACTTGATCAGACAATAAACCCCTGCAAACATAATAAAAGAACGATAATGACTTCCTTGAACTGATTCGAACAAACCCATCCAAACATAATATGAAACTAGAAGATGCTGCAACTTACAAGCTCTCGTGAATTCTCAAACTTACATGAAGATCCTCCAGGAAATGTTAATTGAAAGTAAGTTGTTTGGTCACTAGTTGATGAATGAATATTTGCAACAAACACATAGTTTCACCAAACCATTAACAATGTTCAAGGCTTCAGCTTCTTGCAGTTGACCATCTACAAGGTCAAGCACCGAACAAGCTCTTTGTCAAGAAGAAAAGACCATCTCTCTAATATGCAGTTAGATCTCGATCTCCCATTATTGCCTAGCTCTAGCTCTGATGATTCTTTTTGGAAGAGTTTAAACCTGATTTTTTAAATAAATAAAAAAATTAATTGCAAGTAAATCATCTAGTATCCACAAAATGCTATCAAAGGAATGAGGAAAGTAACAAATAAGCCGTTGAAGAATTAACAAAGCACGTAGCTAGATCAAGATTGAAGAGCAAACTCACATAAAGATTCCATGCGTTCCTTTATAGGGCTTCCGAACGAAGAGAAATCTGGGAGTAAGTTTACCCAGGTTTGACAATTTTCATCCAAGATGATATATTCTGCTAAAATAGATTCTGTGTTCAAGTCGGATAAAATCTTCATGTTGTGCATTGCTTGCAGAAGCTCTATAATTCTTGCACTTTCTTTCTGACAGGCAAAGCCCCCTATCAATGCATTAAAAGTACTGACATCAGGGGAGCAACCCTTGGCTTCCATTTCAAGACGCAAATCATTTGCTTTGTCGAGCATCACTGACTTGCAATACCCATCTATGAGGGTGTTAAAAGTAATGACATTAGGGGAGCAACCCTTGGCTTCCATTTCAAGAAGCAAATCATTTGCTTTCTCAAACATCCCTGATTTACAATACCCATCTATGAGCGCTGTAAAAGTAACAACATCAGGGGAGCAACCCTTGGCTTCCATTTCAAGATACAAATCATTTGCTTTCTCAAGCATGACTGACTTGCAATACCCATCTATGAGCGTGTTAAAAGTAATGACATCAGGGGAGCAACCCTTGACTTCCATTTCAAGAAGCAAATCATTTGCTTTTTCAAGCCTCCCTGATTTACAATACCCATCCATGAGCGCTGTAAAAGTAACAACATCTGGTGAGCAACCTTTGGCTTCCATTTCAAGAAGCAAATCATTTTCTTTCTCAAGCACCCCTGACTTGCAATCATCTATGAGCGTGTTAAAAGTAAAGACACCAGGGGAGCAACCCTTGGCTTCCATTTCAAGAAGCAAATCATTTGCTTTCTCAAGCATCCCTGATTTACAATATCCATCTATAAGCGCGGTAAAAGTAACAACATTAGGGGAGCAACCCTTGGCTTCCATTTCAAGAAGCAAATCATTTGCTTTCTCAAGCATCCCTGATTTACAATACCCATTTATGAGCGTCGTAAAAGTAACAACATCAGGAGAGCAACCCTTGGCTTCCATTTCAAGAAGCAAATCATTTGCTTTATCAATCATCCCAGACTTACAATACCCATCTATGAGTGTGGTACAAGCAATGACATCAGAGGAGAAACCATTACTTTTCATTTCAAAGAAAAGATCTTCAGCCTTATCTACATCCCCTTCTTTGCATAGTCCGTCAATCATAGTAACATAAGTAATTTGATCTGGTCGAAAATTTGCATCCATCTTTTTCACGTTGTTGAATAAACTTATAGCATCTTCAAGTTTCTTCAGATGAAAAAGACCTTTGAGAAAGGCGTTTATAGTCACATTGTCTGTAGATATTTCCATGCAATTCATATCTTTGTACAAACTCATAGCATCTTCTATCTTCCCAATTCTGCACAAACCATCGACGATTGTATTATACGTAACAGTTTTAGGGAACTCGCCTCTCAATATCATTGTCTCCAAAACCTCCATTGCTTGTTCAACCTCGCCTTTCTTGCAAAGTGAATTTATGATAATGCTAAAAGTCACCACATTAGGATGAACACCACAATCTATCATTTCAACTAGGAGAGACTTAGCATCTTCTTCCATCTTCGAACGACACAACCCATCAATCAAACAGCTATAAGTAATAACATTTGGAAATATTCTCACAGCATTTTCTTTCATATCGGATATAGGCCACTCCGTACATCGACCATCAACCAGAGGGGAAGACACTGTTTTTGGCTTTGAATTCTCTTTGACATTACCTACCCTACCATGCACCATACATCGTTGTATCTCAAGGGCTGTAGCAGCATTCCCAGTCTTGCACAAACCATCGATTATAGTATTATAAGTAACAACATCGGGAGTACAGCCCAACCGAATCATCTTTGAGAACAAACCAAGAGCCTCTACCATTTCCCCCTCCAAACACAAACCTTTGAGCAAGGAATTAAAAGTAATAATATTCGGGCAGTAGCCGTTCTTATACACGAGCCCAACAGCAGAGAATGCAGCGCTTGCTAGTCTCATTCTAGAGTAGGAGTTGAGCAAGATATTCAAGATAACAAAATCTGACCTCGACCCAAGAACACCAGAAATATTCAATTTCTTATAGAAAGAAATGGCCAAAGTTGAATGCTCACATTTAATTTAACTAGAGCACCCAATAGTGCCTTGAAACCTGAAAGTGGGGGCGAAGGCATACGAAGCATGTGCTTGAAGAAGTAACGAGCATCACCAATGTCAATATTGCCTGATTTGCAATCAATTTTCAGAAATCTGTCAAGTTCGGTCATTCTACCACTGTTGAAGGCAAACGGAGAAATGTTTATGCTGTTAACTCGAGAAGGCATTCTCTGGTACCGGTAGGGAAAGAAAGACCAAACATCAAAGAGGCAGTGAGAATAAATGAGCAAATGGTGTCAGAGGAAGAGAACAAATGAGCAAATGAGCGAGCAATTGCCAAGGAAGCGTCAGAGGACAAGGCAATTAGGCAAAAGAGAATTAGTGAATTTCAGGTAATGAAGACCCAATTGAAGTCTAAAAGATCGGGAAACAACACGTACCTGCAACACTTTGAGTAAGAGAGGAAGATGGAGTCTAAAATCGAACAATAAAGAGAGAGAAGAGACGGAGATTGAAGATTGCTTCAATTTCAGCTGAGTTGTCGGCAAAGGGGATTGGGGCTTAGGGTTTTGTTATATGTGCATAATTGTGGAGTTACCGTATGGAATTTGCTGCTGGCGAAGGAGATTTGTGGATTAGGGTTTTGTGATGTATGGAATTCCCGTGAGCTACCTACTCTGTAGTCTGTACTCTCTCTCTCCTCTCTGAACTGTTTAATTTGTTCATCTTCAACGGCATCGGCATCGGCATCGGCAACGGCAAGTGAAGTCAGACGTGGTTGAGCTTTTAAATTTTAGGATTTTTTTTATAATATAATGAAAAAATAATCATATCCTCTTCAATCATAAATTAAGTTGATTCAGACGAAATGTCCATGGAAATTGAACTTATTATGTCGGATATTACACTAATGTTGACAAACTTGAAAAGTGTAACTTTCCTTCATGTGCCCCGGATTGGCAATCGAGTGACTGACAAGGTTGCACACCTTTGCCACTTGGCCTGGGGTACTGATTTTCAAAATAATCATGGTCTTCTTGACCTCATCCGAAAGAATGCTCTCGAATAGAGTGCGCTCACCTGAATTTTTTCCTAATAAAAAAAATTAAGTTGATTCAAAAGCAACTAGGGTTAAACCTAAATGGAACCCGAAAAACCCAATCTGCCTAAAGAGAACACGCGAGCGCGTGTGCCCCCTTCCTTCCCGATCCTCCACACCAGAAACCTTATATTCAGAGCTCGATTGGACTTCTCGACCAATTCCTCTGCAAATCTCTCTGTAAATCTGATCTTGAAGCCACTCAAAAATCAAAGCAAGTGTTGTCAAATCAGATCTAAACCGCTATTCTTCTGGATCTGGCACAAAATATGGAAAATTTTAAGGGTTAGGGTTTGGATTTGGTTCTGGGTTCCATCTTGTTCTACCCTCTCTCCATCGCTTCTATGGGATATTTTCGCCCTCATCATTGCCTCAATATTCGCTCCTATCTCTATTGGCCCTCCCTTCGGACGCCTGACTCGATTAGACGAGTCTTCTGTTCGGTGTGGCTCTCTCATGCTTGAGGGGTATGGCCCTGTTGAATTCGGCCTTCGGTCAACGATTACACCATCATCACTTGCTGGGTTTGCTGCATCCCCATGACTCATACTTCGGCTTTGACAGGTATGGCTCCAAATCTCCCTATCTTTATCCCGGCTTCCAGACGCTTGCTGGATTTGTGTTTCTGCATTTGTGGTGGTTCTTTAGCATGCTCTATTTAAGCAATTGTGCTTCAACATTAAATGTATCTCTCTCACCTACCTCTCTACTTCTGATTCCTGCTGCTATCTACCCAAACTCTTATGTTTTCTCTGTGTTATGTTGCTACTACTGGTATCTGCACTATTTTGCTTCTATGAAAACAAACCAAGTTCAAAAAGGGAAGGGGATTCTCGTAGAGGATCCACCGACACCCAAAAAAACCAAAACCAAAGGGAAGGGGATCCTCTCTGAGGATTCACCGACACCCAAAAAATCCCACAAAAAACCCACCCTTTCTAAGCCACTGAAAAGTGACAAAGGCAAGGGAAAGCTTGACTTAAACTCTTTCTTTACCCAACTAAAACTGTTTCAACCACAATACCATTTCTCAACCAATGCTAGGCTCTATGGGAGGGCCTTTGGTGCTCCTATATGCTTCAAAAAACTAAAATCCAAGCTCAACTTTGACTGGAAGGGGATCTCTGGTGATCTGCAGATTGTGGAGCTCCCAAACCATTGGTTTGAGGTGAGATTCTCTGACCCCAATGATTTACTCATTGTATGGGAAGCCAGGCCTTTTCATGTTTATGCCCAGCTTATCATTCTTAGGCACTAGTCTGATACTTTTGATCCTATTACTGAGAATACCTCTGCTATTGATATGTGGGTGAGGATTACCTCTATTCCTGATGCTTACAAAAAACCTGGTGCCCTAGCCCTCATCATTGAAAAAAACAAATTTGGAACCTTCGTCAAGTCTGACCCCTACTGTTGATCCTAGTGCTAGATATGCAAGGATTTGTATTAATCTTGACCTTGCTCTTGCTGTGTCCAACACCATCCTCATTCCAGTTAACAAAAATCAAGTGTCTGCCCATATTATTTGGTTTGAGGAATTTCCTGAAGGCTGTGGAAACTGTGGGGGGCAAGATCATGTTTTTAACCATTTCCCTAACTTCATTCCTAAACCCAAAAAGATCCGGGTTACCATAAAAAAGCCAAACAACATGATCCCTAAGCCTGCTGTTGGTGAGGGTTGGGCTACCATGGGAAAAAAGGGAAAAATGCTGAAGCTTCCTAACCCTATCAATTCCTTTGGAAACAAACCCTATCTGTCTGCTAGGGGTGGTGTGGTCATTGCATTTGAAGCCATCTCCAATTCCTCTAACTCTTCTATTGGTTCTAAATCCCCAACTGATACTACCACCTTCCTTGACACCTCTTCTGTTCCCATCCCTTCTGGTGGGGTGCCAGTTTCTGCCGGTTTTGTCACTTCTGGCCCCTCCACCTCCCTGGATGGCCTCACTGGTAACCCTGCAGGCTGGGTTCCTGCAGCTGGTTTCAGTGTTGGCCCGGGTGGAGTTGGTTTGCCTGGCTCTTCTGCATCAGTTGTTCCCCCTACAGAGATTACCCCTAGTTCTGAGCCATTGTTGGTTTCAGACACTGGCACCACCAGAACCTCTGATGATGATCCAATGGATGCTGCCTATCCACTCTCTAACCCACATCTTTGCAATGAGATTGGAGCTGAAGTGGAATCTGAGATAATTCCCTGTCTTCTCTATGATAATGATGAGGATGACTTACTTGGTGGAGAGTATGATGAGGGTTGTTACCTGCTGGATGAACCTGTGGCTGATAACCAGATTGATCTGTTATCCGAGCCTTCCTTTCACTCTATCCAATCCAACACATCCCTGATGAGGATGCTCACCGCCTTTGATGCTCCACTGAAGGACTCTTCCACTTTCGGCTCTCTCAAAAGGAAGGCTGTGGGTGGGGATGATGACACGACTAGCTCCAACCTGAAGAGGGGCAAAAACAAGGTGTAACTCCATGAATTACAAGATTTTGCCAAGCAATGGCACTACCAGACCTTGCCCATGGGTCGGCTGTGGTGACTGCAGTTCATCTTCATCACCTTTTGAAATAATTCAAATACCTTTTGCAAAACAATCTACTCCTTTTTTTGGCAAAATCTTGGTTGGTATTTTAACAAGCTTAAAATCTTTTGGTCATTTGCTTACTCTAGTTGTTGTAACTGCAATGTTTGCTCAAGACTATGGTTATCTAGATTGTCTGCTTGTATCCTATTCTCTATAATTAATGAAAATCTATATTATGAACTACTACTGAATTCCTGGTTTCAACTTGTTTGCTTGCTTTCTGTCCAGGACTCTAAGTTTTGGCTCTGGCAGAATAATGTTTTGCAACACTTTTACCAATTCATTATTGCATTCAACCAACTTTACTTATTATCACTTATGATCTGCCTTGATTCCACTATGATTGGCTGCTTATGGTTTTGTCAGGGAGAATCGTCTCTCAAAACTCATGATAAAATACATCTGATTTCTTCTAATTGGTTACCCAACACCCATTCTCATACTTCCCACAACATAATAAGACTTGTAACTATCTATGATTACCTGCATTGCAACTTAGTACAATACTATTGCCTCACTTCTGCTATAACCAATCAACTAGATAATTTTCTATTCATTTATAAGCCCATTGTAAAATAATTTACTAAGCTTGCTCGAGGGGGCCCTTCTCTTGAGCAATTTATTTGTTTGCAATCTATACAGTATACAACCAAAAAAAGCTGGACTATAGCAATGATCAAGGGCACCAACTGGAATCAAGCATATGAAGCCCTCAGTCACACATCACCAGCACTGATCAATGGCACCAACTGGAATCAAGCATATGAAGCCCTCAATACCACATCACCAACACTGTCAAGTTTGATCCCAAGTGGCTCTTGGCAGGTTAGCTGTTGCTACCAGTGTTGTTATTCACCAAGTGCAAACCAAAGCACCATCTACATTTACTTTAGTAATGACTTCCCTTGGGGTGATTTTCTTTTTTTTTTGCTCAGTAAACCAAACTGTTACATTGTCAATCACAGACACTACATGTTACATAAACTGCATTATTTGGCTCCATGGTTTAAGTCATTTCCCCTTATAAATCAATTATTTTCCTATTTTATAAGCCAGGGACACTACACACTCATTAAGATGTACTACAGAATAACAGCTAGGGATTCTCCTCAATGTTCAATTCCTATATTTAGCATCTCTAGTGAGTCTTGCTTGATCCAAACGCTTGTTTTGGACCTTTTCATGATTGTGGAGTGCTCTTCTATCTCTTTCCTCGGTCCTAAGTCTCATACTCTGACAAACTATCATTCAAAACCTAAACCATTTCAACCCAGATACTTGCTTTCAATACTGCATTACACTTCTGCGAATATAACAATGAAACTAGGAACAATCAACAACACTAATACTGAATCCAACCTAATACAAAACAATTGGCTGAACAACACTGCTATAAGTATGGTCTTAACTCTTCAAGGTACCAAATCCCCCCAAATTGTTTATAATGAAATTTAGTTTCTGGAATATTAGGGGACTAAGTAGAAAGAATGTCTGGACTTGTATTGAATCTACTACTAAGTCGGAACACATCAAAGTCTTAATGTTAGCAGAAACTAAATTAACAAACCCACCTCCGGAGAAAAGCTGGAGAAAACCAGGTTTCGACAGGATGTTTTTCTCTCCATCGAATGGTCTGTCGGGGGGTTTGTGCCTCCTCTGGAAAGAAGCTCAATTCCAAAATGAAACCTTTACCATAAGAAACTCCACTAACCGTATCATCCAGGCAGATTATACCAACGCGACACTCAACATTATGATTGAAATCTTATTTGTCTACGCGATGCCTCATGCAAATGAAAAAAATACTTTCTGGGCTTCCCTATCAGATTACATCCGCAACGCTAAGGACTCCCTCATAGTTTTGGGAGATCTAAATGAAATATTAGAACCAAAAGACAAGCTGGGTGGACGATCTCCATATGTAAACAGATTTACAAGACTTCAAGATATAATTAGTACTTACAACCTAGTTGATTCCCCAACTAGTGGGAATAACTTCACTTCGAGAAAACGTGAACATGGTAGCGACAACATTTTTGAAAAATTAGACCGTGCAGTTATCAGCCTCTCTATCCTAAAAGAATTCCCTAACCTTTGCACCAAAAATCACGCATTTTTGAAATCTGATCATGCGCAAATCACCTTGGACCTCATGGATAACCGAAAACCAAAATTACAACCTTTTAAATTTGAAATGGCATGGACAACAAGACCGGACTATGAAACCATTGTACGCTATGCTTGGAGGCTAGATTCTCCTAGCTCGCAATTGTTCAAATTAACCAAGAAATTGCAGGAAGTCAAAAGACAAAGCAAGATATGGAGTAAAGTAACCTTTGGGAACGTCTTCCGCCAAATAAAAAAAGTTGAATCACAACTCTTAGAACTACAAAACACTCTATGTAATGCTTACAACCATGATCTAGACAATAAAATCAAAAGGCTCACATCAAAGAATGCTTCACTATTAACCTGCCAACAAAAATACTGGGGGAAAGAGCCAAAAGAATACATGTCAAATCAATCGACGCAAACACAAAGTATTTTCACAAAATTGCTACTGGAAGATGGAACAGAAATATAATAAAACAGCTTCAAACCACGGCTGGTATAACACTCAGTAGTGAAGAAGATATAAGAAAATTAATCAAACAAGACTTCAGCCAAAGATATTCACTCCAAACGAGACAACAGGTGCCAAGCAATTTACTCAATTATGTAGGAAATGAAATCTCGAATGAAGATAATAACTGGTTTACACGGTAAGTCACAAACTCTGAAATTAAAAATGCGGTCTTCAACCTAGCTAATGATAAATCCCCGGGACCTGATGGTTTTCCTGCTGGATTTTTCAAAAAATATTGGCATATAGTTGAACCCTCTGTAATCAAGGCGGTCAAGAGCTTTTTCCTTAGTGGACGGATTCTAAAACAAACAAACCACACTTTTATTGCATTAATACCAAATATAGATAACCCTACCTCAACATCCCATTACATACCCATAAGCCTATGTTCAACATACAAGGTTATATCCAAAGTATTAGCATCAAGACTAAAAAGAATCATACCCAAAATAACCAACCCACTGCAAAGTGCATTCTCAGCTGGTAGATCAATACAAGATAACATCTTAATTGCAAATGAAAATTTTCACTCATTCTCTAAGAAAAAAGGAAACACAGGCTGGATGGCGGTTAAGCTCGACATGGAAAAAGCTTTTGATATGGTGGACTAGGACTTTTTACTCTCCACTATGATCAAATTTGGTTTTTCAGCCAAATTCACAAAATGGATCAAAGAATGTATAACCACGGTCACTTACTCGGTGTTAGTAAATAACGAACCCACTGATATATTTTTTCCAAAGAGGGGCTTACGACAAGGTGACCCGCTCTCCCCATATCTAGTCCTAATAATATCGGAAATCTTAGCTCGAGGCCTTCATAATGAATCTGTTAAACCGCAGAGCCATCTAGGAATCAAACTAACACGCAGTGTAACAAAGATTCCTTTCTTAGCCTTTGCTGATGATATTGTGATTTTTGCTTCGGCTACCAAAACAGGTTGTGACCAAATTAACCAAACATTACGAGAATATACAGCATTGTCATGACAACGTGTGAACCGACACAAGTCCCAATTTCAGACATCCAAGAACGTTTTGAGTATACAAAAAAATCTTATTCGCAATGAACTAGAAATAGCTCACACCCCAAAATTGGGTAGCTATTTGGGGTGCCCGCTCATCGAGGGCAGAATGACGAAAGATGATTTCAAGGACCTACTAATAAACACCAAATCTGAACTGCACAAATGGAAGGCAAATTGCCTCTCATAAGCTGGACGATGTACTCTAATCAAAACAACGCTATCAGCAAAACCATTACATATAATGCAGTGCTTTATGCTACCTAAATCTGTCCACACAGAACTAGATAGAATCAATCGGAATTTCCTTTGGAACAAGGGCCCAAATCACAAGCCCCTCGTCAGCTGGTTCGAAGTCTGTAAAACAAAGGAAAATGGTAGACTTGGTCTCCGCTGCTTAGAGGATATGAACAAAGCACTACAGATGAAACTGCTTTGGAAAATACTAGCAGAACCTACTAGCCCGTGGGCTATCCTAATCAAAGAAAAATATCTAAAAAATAGCAATATCCTAAATTATCAAAAGCAAGGTGGCTCCTCGTGGCAATGGGCGCAGTTAATAAAATTAGTACCTCTATTTAAACAAGGTCTGCAATGGTCTATTGGGGATGGTTCAGCCATTAATTTCTAGTGTGACCTTTGGTGACGAGAGGGTTTCTCGACCAAATAAATTTATAGTCAAGACCCCCGCTATAATATAGGGGAGTCAGGTTCGTCCTCAGGAGAGAAGTCAGCGGTGCTAGGTTTAGTGTGTTTTGGGGTTCAAGGATAGCAGGAAAAGGTGATGAGGGTGGCTGTCGACAAAGAATAGAGGGGTCGATGTCGATGGATGGAGAGGGAATGGTGGTTTGATATCGAGTAGAATATGTGCCAAATAAAAATAATAAAATAAAACAAATAAAGATGCAAACTTCCAAGGTTAGGGATCACAACAACAATAAACATATGTGCAGATCATAAATCACATAAAGATGCATGCTTTATATCAAAGAATCGACTTTCGTAAATTCCAACAATTTAGGTGATAGAGGCTCTCGCATAAAAACCTAATTTGTTTATACCTTTTCTTCATTAGGATTAGTCGGCTCTCGCAAATAAACCCTAATTACTATCCAATTCATAATAAGATCACTTTCGCTTGAATATCATGAATAAGGAATTTCCTCAACTCTCGCAAAGGATTAAGCACATAGGTAGATGATGATAAAGACATATAAATTCATAGATTTATAAATCAAACAAACATATCTATGTTGGGATCACCCCAACCCTAGAAGAAGGAAATTAGAAACAAACCATAATAAAAGAAATTAACTTTAACATAAAAAATAAAACTTAAACTTACAAAACCTTCCAAACGTTCCTCCTTCTCTCTCCTTTCTCGCTCTCTCTCCTCTCTCCTTGCGTCCTAAGACGACTTGACTTGAATGAATGAAAATCAGCCCCCTAAGGCTTTATTTATAGGCTTCATTCCCTAGCTATTCTAGGAAGGAAACTATATCTATATCTAATTTTATCTATCTAATAACATAAAGATAAAACATGGAAATAAATATTTAATCTAAATAGGAAATTATATCTAAAATAGGTAAAATATCTTCCATGTGTTGATAGGTCTTCTCCATGATGGATCTTGATAGAATCAGATAGAACTCGGCAACCTTCGGCTCCAAGGAATCCCAATCCGAGTAGGATAGATCAAAACGCGTTACGCGGCTTCTGGAGGCTTCCTCGATCGCGAGTAGAATTGTAGTCGACTGGGCTAGTTCGGCGTCTCGGCTAGCTGGTGCTCGATAGGGCTCGGACATGGCTCACAGGTGTACTCGATCTCGAAGAGACAACTCGATCTCGAGTTGGGTGGTTCGTCGTCTTGGTCTCCTGGTGTTGTCGAGCAACTTCCCTTGACATGCTCGGGTGCCGGCTTCCGGGTTCCTCGATCTCGAGTAGAGTGTAACCCGGCATGTCTTCATCTTCGGCTTCTCGATCAGCTCCTCCTCGACCAGGCACTCCTTGGACATTTTTGGTCGATCTCGAGTAAAAATACTCGATATCGAGTAAATCTCTCAGCTTTCTGCTCTGTTCTTAAAACGCAATTTCCTGAGTCCTCGTTCGTCGGATTGACGGATATGACCATGCGTTGGAAAGCTCTTTCCGAGGGCTACAACTCTCATGAAGACATCAAAGCTTGATTCAGAACGAAGAATGGTGAACAATGGTCTTTTCTCCAGCTGCACTATTCTTAGCTTCTCCATGAGTTTCCTTTAAGCTCCAAAGTGCGTCCGATTTCTGCGAAATATAACCAAAACTTGTGTAGACCTCCATATATTGCAAATAAGTGTAAACTACACAGATTCTGCATTATTCTAACCCAAATGCATGCAATGTATGCAGAAATTGATATAAAAGTAAGTGTAAAACATGGCAAATTAGGCTCACAACAAACACCCCATACTTAAGCTTGCTTGTCCTCAAGCAATACTTTTAATTGTCATTCAGGGGAAGAATTCAAACTCTCAACATCTTAGATTCATTCTCATATGTCCCCTGCAATCAATTACCATCCTCGAAAAGGTACTAGTGTCACAGATCCATGCATGTGCAAATATACAAAAGCAACATCTACTCACAAAAGGAGGGTTATGCAAAAACAATTCATGTGACAAAGCATTAATAATCAAGAGGACTTTAATTTAAGCTCAATAGGGAGTAGATTGGTAAAAGGCTAAAGGTGGGCAAATTTTTGGCAATGTGGTGCTAATGATCCGGGGAAACGGAGTATTTCCAAACTGAATTTCATACCACATTCTTTCTCATAAGATTCATCACCTTTCATACTGCTTTTTCTCAATAATAATGCTTTTACCTCTCTAACCTCAGCACTGCCTTCTCGCGAGTCGCAAACATGGGTGTCATGAATGGCCCCGGATACTTAGTGCTTTGGACTCCTCACCTGTGTGTCCCATCTCGCCAAACTATTATCTCAGCGAGCAGGGTCGATCTACCTTTATCTCCTGAGGTGATCGGATTTTTTCTCACTCATTAAATTTTCCATATATTTCAAACAATTTCCCGCCAAACTCCATATATGATAACCACAACACAAACACCATATAATAATCTCCAAAATGTAACATCATTCTCAACATAATTCCCGGATGGAAATAAGGTAAAGAATGGGCAATATTTGGAACATGTGGAGCAATAATTTGAAATAAGGCATATTATGGCTTTTGTGATGCATAAGCATAGGTAAGGCTAGGAATATAAACATATGAGCATTATATGGAATATAAAGTCCTCAATCCTTTTATCATGCAACATGTCAAAAACAATATCAAAATTTACCTCCTTTCATGGTTTTCAAGAAAATATGCATTTTTATTGTGACTTCCCTTTTCTAGGCAATCTCATGTTATATCTCTAATGAATCCAATTTTGCATCGTCGAGTTCAATATAAAGCTTCCATGACATTATTCAAAATTTTCAATGGGGGTCATTTTTCAAAACTTTGGAAAACATGCATGTAAGTACATAAATCAATAATTAATTCCAAAATAGCCATGTATAAGCAATTCAAGAAATTGACCTCAAACATGCACATATAATGTCAAATATGCATGAAGTAAGCCCTTTCCCCACCCCATACTTAAACATTACAGTGTCCTCACTGTATAAAAACAAGGGTAGAGAAAGAAACTCACTAGACAGGTGTGCTAATCGAGTGCTATGCTGCTGGGACGAGTCCGTTTTTAGCTTGCTTCTATCCCCATGAACCTGAAAAATGTAGAAGAGAAATACCCACAATAGAAAAACTAAAAGTTCATAACCAAAAAACAAACAAAAGCAATAATGTCCAAAAGTCCCAAAAAAATAAATGTCTATTTACAAGCTCTAGATTTTATAGTCGCTAGGCCGACTTCTTTATTAAGCATTATCCTGGCTCATCTTTGTCCGGAGGTATAGGTGGATCTGGTGGTTCCTCCGGTGGTGGGAAGCGTGGGATGTCATCTGGGGGCATCATGTGAAGAAGCTTAAACCTCCCCGAGTGAACGCTCCATGGCTTCACCCATTCATCTTCCTGGGCTCCAGCTGGCATGCATAAAGGAAGATATAAAGAAAATATACATACCTCATCATCATACCTCTTCCGCTTCATAGGTTGACATGGTTGTGTATCTCTACCACAGCAGAACGGTGGAGAGGGAAGAGATATTTCCTCCTCATCCTGCGGAGCTTCATGCCACTTTGCTAGGACCCCATACTTGAATATGAACATTGGTTGCTCAAAATCATCGGGAATAGCCTTCACCTTGTAAGGTAAAAGCGATCTTGGAATGCCCTGGTCAACAATGTCCAACTTCTTCTCTTCTAGTGCTATTTCGCCGTGGGATCCTTCATATGATTCATCAACAATTGACGAGAGGGTTTCTCGACCAAATAAATTTGTAGTCAAGACCCCGCTATAGGATAGTGGAGTCAGGTTCGTCCTCAGGAGAGAAGTCAGCGGTTCTAGGTTTAGTGTGTTTTGGGGTTCAGGGATAGCGGGAAAAGGTGGGGAGGTTGTTGTCGATGTCGACTAAGACTTGGTCGATGTCGAGGGAATGATAGAAAAAGAGGTGGTCGGTGTCGGGTAACTTTTCAGGATAAAAATAATGAAATAAAATATATAAAGATGCAAACTTCCAAGGTTAGGAATCACCACAACAATAAACATATGCGTAGATCATAAATCACATAAAGATGCATGCTTTATATCAAATAACTTTCGTTATTAACAAATAGGAATATAGAGGCTTTCGCATAAACCCCATGGCGACTGGTCCGTGGGGTGAAGAGGGGCCTAAGTGTTACTACCTTTTCTTAATTAGGATCAACCAACTTTCGCAAGCAAAGCCTAATTACTATCCAAATTTATAATTAATTCACTTTCGCTTCATAATTGCAAATAAGAAATTGTCCTCGACTGTCGCAAAGGATTAAGCACATAGGTAGATGATAATAAAGACATACAAAATCATGAACTCATAAATCAAACAAACATATCTATGTTGGGATCACCCCAACCCTAGAAGAAGGAGAATTAGAAACAAAACATAATAAAAGAAATTAACTTTAAAATAAAATAAACTAAAACCTACAAAACCTTCCAAACGTTCCTCCTCTCTCTCCTCTCTCGCCTCCTCTCTCTCTCTCTCTCTCTCTCTCTCTCTCTCTCTCTCTCTCCTTCTCCCTCTCCTTGCGCCCGAAGACGGCTTTTCTTGAATGAATGAAAATCAGCCTCCTAGGGCTTTATTTATAGCCTTCTATTCCTTGCTATTCAAGGATAGAATCTTCTATCTATATCTAAAATTATATCTAAAATGCTTAATGATAAATAAAAGCAATAAAGGAAATAAATCTAAAAGGAAAAGATAAATCTAAACTAGGTAATATGTCTTCATGTTGATAGATCTTCCTTCCATAGATAGATGATGATAGATTTCGGCCTACTCGACCTCCTTCGTGCCCAAGGAATCCCAGCTCGGCTCGGACTGCTCAACCGCGTAACGCGTTTTCGGACTTTGCTCGTCGATCTCGACCAGGCTCTACTCGAGATCGAGTAGGATTCATCGTCTGGCTGGCTTGGTCGGGTGGCCCTGCTCGACATGGTTCGGATCTGGTGGTTCTGGCTCCTCGATCTCGACCAAGGGTACTCGAGATCGAGTAGAGTGCGGTCGAGGATGACTCGGACTGATGTTTTCGAGGACTCCTCCTCAGCATGGGCTCGGACTGGCGCAGGGTGGCTCCTCGATCTCGACAAGGCCTCCTCGAGATCGAGTAGGGTTGGCTCGGCGTCTCCGTCTTCGGCTTCTCGACTTGGCACAGCTCGTCGACTCAGGACATGGCTCCTCGATCTCGACAAGGCCTCCTCGACATCGAGTAGGATTCCGGGAGTTGGGTTGTCTCTGACTCAGTGTCCTCGATCAGCTCTGCTCAACCAGGTCTGCTCGACAAAGTTGGTCGATATCGAGTAAGATGTACTCGATATCGAGTACACTTGGTTTCAGCTTTCTGCTCTGTTTTTGAAACGCACTTTCCCGAGTCCTCGTTTGTCGGATTGACGCATATGACCCTGCGTTGGAAAGCTCTTTCCGAGGGCTACAACTCTCATGAAGACATCAAAGCTTGATTCAGAACGAAAATGGTGAAAAATGGCCTTTTCTCCAGCTGCACCATTCTTAGCTTCTCCATGAGTTTCCTTTAAGCTCCAAAGTGCGTCCGATTTCTGCGAAATATAACAAAAACTTGTGTAGACCTCCATATATTGCAAATAAGTGTAAACTACACAGATTCTGTATTATTCTAACCCAAATGTATGCAATGTATGCAGAAATCGATATAAAAGTAAGTGTAAAACATGGCAAATTCAGCTAACAACAACAATAGGTAGCAAAGTAGGAATGAAATTCGAGGAAGGACATACCTAGTTGTCGACATTGAGTGGGTCAATTGGCTCGTCGAGAGGAGGGCATGGTCCTTTAGACTGAATGGAAGCCTCAAGCCTTCGGATTTCGTCTTCCTGCCGAGCTATTTCCCTTAACCGTGACTCCTCCACTGCGATCCTATTTCTCCGTCTCAAATCTTGATACCATTCTTCCCATGCAGGATTCCCTTCGACAAAGTCTTCCATCTTTGTACCTAAGCTTTGAAATCACAATCAAGAACACAAATTAGTGGCAAAAGCTTGGCACCCAGTTGGTACCGGTGAGGTAGGTGGTGGTAGGGTATGTGAAGGGTAAGAAAAAGGGATGGGCTTTTCTGAACCTTAAACACAATTAAACTAGGCGCGATTGATATCTCCCCGGCAACGGCGCCAATTTGACAAGAGGGTTTCTCGACCAAATAAATTTATAGTCAAGACCCCCGCTATAATATAGGGGAGTCAGGTTCGTCCTCAGGAGAGAAGTCAGCGGTTCTAGGTTTAGTGTATTTTGGGGTTCAGGGATAGCAGGAAAAGGTGACGAGGGTGGCTGTCGACAAAGAATAGAGGGGTCGATGTTGATGGATGGAGAGGGAATGGTGGTTTGATATCGAGTAGAATATGTGCCAAATAAAAATAATAAAATAAAACAAATAAAGATGCAAACTTCCAAGGTTAGGGATCACCACAACAATAAACATATGTGTAGATCATAAATCACATAAAGATGCATGCTTTATATCAAAGAATTGACTTTCGCAAATTCCAACAATTTAGGTGATAGAGGCTCTCGCATAAAAACCTAATTTGTTTCTACCTTTTCTTAATTAGGATTAGTCGGCTCTCGCAAATAAACCCTAATTACTATCCAATTCATAATAAGATCACTTTCGCTTCAATATCATGAATAAAGAATTTCCTCAACTCTCGCAAAGGATTAAGCACATAGGTAGATGATGATAAAGACATATAAATTCATAGATTTATAAATCAAACAAACATATCTATGTTGGGATCACCCCAACCCTAGAAGAAGGAAATTAGAAACAAACCATAATAAAAGAAATTAACTTTAACATAAAAAATAAAACTTAAACTTACAAAACCTTCCAAACGTTCCTCCTTCTCTCTCCTTTCTCGCTCTCTCTCCTCTCTCCTCTCTCCTTGCGTCCTAAGACGACTTGACTGAATGAATGAAAATCAGCCCCCTAAGGCTTTATTTATAGGCTTCATTCCCTAGCTATTCTAGGAAGGAAACTATATCTATATCTAATTTTATCTATCTAATAACATAAAGATAAAATATGGAAATAAATATTTAATCTAAATAGGAAATTATATCTAAAATAGGTAAAATATCTTCCATGTGTTGATAGGTCTTCTCCATGATGGATCTTGATAGAATCGGATAGAACTCGGCAACCTTCGGCTCCAAGGAATCCCGATCCGAGTAGGATAGATCAAAACGCGTTACGCGGCTTCTGGAGGCTTCCTCGATCTCGAGTAGAATTGTAGTCGACTGGGCTGGCTCGGCGTCTCGGCTAGCTGGTGCTCGATAGGGCTCGGACATGGCTCACAGGTGTACTCGATCTCGAGGAGACAACTCGATCTCGAGTTGGGTGGTTCGTCGTCTTGGTCTCCTGGTGTTGTCGAGCAACTTCCCTCGACATGCTCGGGTGCCGGCTTTCGGGTTCCTCGATCTCGAGTAGAGTGTAACCCAGCATGTCTTCGTCTTCGGCTTCTCGATTAGCTTCTCCTCGACCAGGCACTCCTTGGACATTTTTGGTCGATCTCGAGTAAAAGTACTCGATATTGAGTAAATCTCTCAGCTTTCTGCTCTGTTCTTAAAACGCACTTTCCCGAGTCCTCGTTCGTCGGATTGACGCATATGACCATGCGTTGGAAAGCTCTTTCCGAGGGCTACAACTCTCATGAAGACATCAAAGCTTGATTCAGAACGAAGAATGGTGAAAAATGGCCTTTTCTCCAGCTGCACCATTCTTAGCTTCTCCATGAGTTTCCTTTAAGCTCCAAAGTGCGTCCGATTTCTGCGAAATATAACCAAAACTTGTGTAGACCTCCATATATTGCAAATAAGTGTAAACTACACAGATTCTGCATTATTCTAACCCAAATGCATGCAATGTATGCAGAAATTGATATAAAAGTAAGTGTAAAACATGGCAAATTAGGCTCACAACAGGCTCATCGCCTCTAAAATCATTAATCCCAAATACACAACAAATCGATGAATCAACAAACATAAAATACTTTCTCAAAGATAACAAAACATGGGAACAGGATAAATTAAATGAAAAATTACAACGCATACTACCTAATGATATAATAGAAACAATCAAGACAATACCAATACCACAAAACATTCATGTTGATAGATTATATTGGAAATGGAGCAAAAATGGTTGGTTTTCGACAAAGTCTGCAATTGATATGCTACATAAATACAAAAACCATACAAGCTCAGATATAAGTTGGGTTTGGGAGCTGAATGTGCCGCCAAAATAAAATCTTTTCTATGGAAAATCCTTAGAAACGGGGTACCCGCTACTGTTAGGTTAGCCTCTCGGCGACTTGGTATTCCAACTAATTGTCCACATTGTGACTCCTGCTATGAGGATTTAAACCATCTTTTATGGGATTGTCCCATCACTAAGAAAACTCTAATTGCAAATGACCCGGGAGCTTTTATGAAGATCCATGGATGTTTCATTAAAGGGGACCACTGGAATGACACAATATGGGATATCAAAAACACAATTGGGAAAACCAGTTTTGAAGACCTAGCGTTTGTTTAGTGGGGAGTTTGGTTCTTTAGAAACAAAACGCTTTTTGACAATATAAACCCAGGCATAAGATGGATTTTATCTTTTAAAAAGGAACAAAAATTTATCTGGACAACCTCACAAACAAATGAAAATACACAAGAAAAAATTTTAACTACACAAAAAGGTAAACAACCCAAAATGACTTCGAGAAAAAAAAGAACCAAATGGGAACCACCGCCAAATGACACTTACAAACTGAATTTCGATGGTTCTCTTTCCCCGAATGATAGGGGCACTTTTGGGTTTATTATTCATGATTCCCAGGGTTCTCCTATTTCTTGTGGATGGGGACCATCACCTATCAATTCAGTCTGTGGATGTGAAAGCCTTGGCCTTTGGAGTGGTCTATTAGCTGCAAAGAAGCTGAACATTACGAAATTGATCGTTGAAGGAGACAACTTAACAGTTATCAAAAGTCTAAAAGGTTTGGGGAAGCCTACTGGAGACTCTGAAATGATTGTCTCGGACAGTCTAGTCTCGCTGGGCTTCTTTGGTTCTGTTGAGATTCGTCATGTCTTCCGAGAAGCAAATCAAGTGGCTGATCGTTTGTCACGTATCAGTTCTGCTTCACATGGATCTATGACTCATGATGATTCTCTATTGCGTAGTCTCATCCGCAAGGATGCTCTTGGCCGATAGGGCTTAGCCCTATGGTCGAATTTTTTCCGTTAAAAAAAAGCAACTAGGGTTGTCATCGGTCTAAAACCTAACCGAATCAGGATGAACTGAACCGAAATCGAAATCGAAAATCTCAAAATTTCAAACCGAAAGCATTAGGTTCGGTTTGGTTATTTGCCGGTTTGGTTTGTATTCGGTTTGGTTTTAACATAATTGAACCGAATTTTCATTAAAAAAAGATTAAAAAAACTTTTTTAAAAAAAATTGGTTTAACACAAACCGAATCCAAATCGTATACGGATTATAAGCCTACAGTGAAATATTAAAAAAACTCTCAAACTATAAGCCTTAGGGGGAAGGGGTAGATCTTCTTTAGGGCCAGAGGTGGCAGTGCACCCCCCTAAATCAAAAATAAAATTTAATATACATATTTCTCTCGTCGATAGCTTCGATTTGATATACTATAAGCTCAAATCTGATACCTGAGTAAAAAGTTATAAATATTTGAAGACTGAAGCGATATAAATTATTTTTCAGTTTTCACATTATTTACCAAATTAATATACTTCTATCATACTTATCATTTGTTAAACTTCGTAAATTAATACTATAATTAAACCCAAAAACTTCAAATATCGATGGTTTTTTCAAAAAAAAAATAGAGTTTAATTTTCCGCCCCTTCAACTAACTGCTTCAGGATCCACCACACATTGTAGTATATATACTTCTATCATACTTATCATTTTTTGGGACAGGATGGGATTTGCACAGACTACACATTGTAGTATATATAGTTCTCAGACTATACACTTATTTATATATACACTGTATATATAAAGTATGTATGCATTTATATATACACTTTATATAAAGTATGTATGTATTTATATATACACTGTATACACGAATATACACGGTATACACAGTAAGTATGTGTGCGCGCACGGGACTGGACGAGATTTGTGAAATTTGCGGGATTTGTGCCCACCCCTAATAAATCTATTATGGAATATTAAAAAAAAAATAAACTAATAATATGCATACCATATACGGATTATAAGCCTATAGTGGAATATTAAAAAAAAAAGTGTGGAAGATACTGGCAGAACCTAGCAATGTGTGGGTTACTCTGATTAGACATAAATATCTACGTACCAAAAGTATCTTTGAATACAGAAAATCGGGTTCATGCTCCTGGCAATGGTCCAAGCTATCGGAACTAATAGATAAATTTAAAACTGGACTAATTTGGTCTGTAGGAAATGGACACTCTATAAAATTCTGGACCGATAATTGGATTTCTACCTACCCTCTTCTAACTAGGGAGAGTTGTCCTACAGATTACGATCAGGAGGAAAAGGTTAGTGACTATATTTTGGGGGGTCAGTGGTGGATTGAAAAACTAGCTCGGTTCCTCCCTAACAATCTGGTACAAGAAATCCTAGACATCCCGCTTCCTGCATCGGAGATGCAAGACCGCCTGTACTGGTGGCCGGATAGGGAAGGATGGTTTACTACTGCCAGTGCACACAAACTGATTACATCTCAAGCCTCGACAACCCAAGACAGTAATGACTGGATTTGGAAGATCGACACACCTCCGAAAGTCAAGAACTTTCTTTGGAAAATAGCTCAGAATGGCCTCCCCACTGCCTCTAGGCTGTCCTCTAGGGGTTCGGCGGTTCCTTCCACCTGTTCACTATGTAACTTGGCGGTTGAGGATGAGGTCCATTTGTTCTTGGAATGTCCCTTTATCACGTCAATTCACCAGCTACCGACCCAAGATCAATCAATGGTTGATCGCTTGATTGCCCAGTCCCGAGATGCCAGGCCCATTCTATGTGCCCTTGGGAAGAGGCTAAACTCCACCGCCATAGCCAGGCTTGCTTACTCCTGGTGGACTACATGGTATATTAGGAATCAATTTCTGTTCCAACAGACCAATATCCCACAGAAAGATAAAGCCATGCATATGATCAAAACTCATATAGACAACTGGAATAGAACTTCAGTGCGGGAAACGGAATTTGAAGAAGATCTTTGCCCACCTCGCCTGCACTTGGCAAAACGAAGTAAGAAACAACGTTCTGTGCACTGGCGGAAGCCTCCTAGGGGTTTGTACAAACTAAACTTTGACGGTTCGGCCCTTCCTAATGACGATAGTGCAGCTGGTGCAATTATTAGGGATTGGGAAGGGCGTCCTGTCTCCATTTTGCACCAGTTGCTTGGAAAACAAAATCCCCTTAAAGCGGAGGCGTTAGCCCTAAAAATGGGTGCTCAAAAAGTCAGACAACTAAACATTCAAAAAATCCAAATTGAAGGCGACATCAAGATCATTATCGACCATTTAAAAGGGATATCTTCATGCCCATGGGAAATCGAGCTTATCCTTTCGGACACACAATTACTACTATCGACGGTGAAAGAAGCAACGTTCTTTCACATTCCTCGCATGGGCAATAGAGTGGCTGATAAGGTTGCACACCTTAGCTACTCTGCCCGAGGAGTCGATATTACAAACGATACTGGTCTCCTTGACCTCATCCGTAAGGATGCTGCCGGGTAGGGCTATCCCACCCGAATTTTTTCCCAATCAAAAAAAAAAATTAAAAAAAAAATTCGGTTTAACACAAACCGAACCGAAACCGAAAAATGAAAATTCTTGGACCGAAAGTCAAATAAAAAAACTTCGGTTAGGTTCGATTTGTATTGGTTCGGCCCAAAAAAAGCAACCCACTACATCTCCAAGTCATCTAGGTGTGACGTGGGTAAGCTTCACTATATCCAATCATGTAGAACCTTTACTACTATGTCTTACATTTCCTATGGGCCTAGCAGGCTCACACACCATGTCAATATGTTGTTTATAACCTTTGCTACTGTCTTAACCATGAGTCGGGTTTCAAACCCGAGCTAACTTCTTATGGCAGGCTTATACTACAAACTCATCAAATGCAAAGGCAAAAAATACCATAAGCTGATCTCCTGGAGCAGTTTCATTCTCGGGTTGTTTCCTTATAATCTCACATGTATTATGTACTTGAGGACTGTTTTGAGGACCGTTTTATGCAACATTTTTACCCTTTATCACCATTTTGACCCTTTGATTTGGTTGCTTTTACTTATGTCTACTGCCTTGGTGGTCTCTGTTGTTTCTTTCTGTTGGATTAGGTTTTTTTATCTTTTTACCAACTGCATTGTATTGCGACCGGCTGCGTTCGGTTTCCTTGTGATACAGTTGCTTGCTACCCACCTCAAATGAATGTTTGGAAATTTTCTTCCATGGACTCTCATACCAAGGGTATATGGTGATCTACCAAACCGATGTTTACTAGCTCGATACTCGAACCAATACCCAAACCTCCTAAAAACGTTATTAAATGAAAATAAGCGATTGGAACGTCTGTGGTCTGGCTAGAAAAATGTTTGGACTCAAATTGAATCTTCCTATCGGTCGGATGACATTCAAATTTTAGCTCTTGTCGAAACAAAAATTCGAAATCCCCCTACTGAAGCTTGTTGGCGTAAACCCGGTTTTGATAAAATCTGCTTTTGCCCCTCCTAGGGGGCTCGGGTGGGATTTATAATCTATGGAAATCTACCTCCCTTTGCAGCGGAACACTTGAGATTAGCTACTGATCTAGGGGAGAATCAAATATGAAAATATGAAATAAAATCAAATTCGCAACTCCTAGTCTATCAAATGAATTCAAGACCCCCCCGCTGTAGTGGAAGGGAATTAGGTTTGATCCACGAGGAAGCATGTAAGTGGATCCTAAAGAAGCCCAAAAGCACATGTTCTGTATCGACCAGAAGTCACTCGACGTCGACAGGGAAGCAGTCGATGTCGACCTGTGGCTGTCGATCTCGAGCAAAAACCTGCAAAGACAAAAACGGCAATCGACATTGACTGGAGTAGTCAATGTCGAGGTCAGTAACAACAAGTTGACTGTTGTGAGGAGAAAATCGAGTATGAAATATAACAAAATAGATCAAACCAGATTCAGGCCCACGCAAATAAATACAAGACTCCTCCAATGCAGTAATAGGAAGTCAGGATCGAATCCACGAGGAAGCGTGTCAGCAGATCTCAGGTAGCTGTAAATCTCACAGACAAAGCAGCAGAAAGACAGCAACACAGAAACAAAGGGGTAGAAACAGAAATAAAACAGAAAAGAACAAACAAAAGCAAAGATCAAAACGAAAACAGAAAAGACAAAGCAAAGCAGAAACAAAAGCGAGGACACAGAAGCTACTCGATCTCGAGTAAGAGTCCTCTATATCGACTAAGGAGGTCGACAACAGAAACTCAGAAACGAAAGCAAACAACTCGAGACAGACAACAGTCAACTCGATCTCGACCACAACCTACTCGAGATCAACAAAGAACAGCAAAGACAGAAACTTCAAATCGACAATAGAAGCAGAAATTCAACTCGACCTAGACAAGATTGTACTCGATATCGACTACGGCCTACTCTGTATCGACCAGTGTCTACTCTGTATCGACCAGAAATTCAGAAAACTGTAAATCGCAGATTTCGAACACAACTCGGAAATTTGACAGAAATAAACTCAATATGCTAAAAGACTTCCAAAGCCAGGGTATCAACGCAACAACGATAACCATGCAAAGTAATACATAAAGGCATAAAAGATCATGCTTTCCATCAAATAACTTTCGTTATTAACAAATAGGCATATAGAGGCTTTCGCATAAACCCTAATTGTTACTAACCCTTTTCACATAATTAACCCAAGTTGTATTAAGATCACTTTCGCTTCAATAACACAAACAAGGATCACCTTCAACTCTCGCAAAAGAATCATGCTTGTAGGGATAGAAGATGAATCGCATAAAAAGATCTGACCTTTACCGCATCACATCACATGGCCACCGTCGGGCTCACCCCAGCCCCAGAAGTGGGTGGACTACTCGCTCTTCATTATCAAGAAAGACATCAAATAACAAAAGAAACTAACTTGCATTAAATTAAATAAAGAAAGCTTACAACCAACAAGACAAATCTGCTTTCGCCTTTCCACCTTGCTTGCTACAAACTCTCTCTCTCTATCCTACTTACTTGAATGGAATTGTGTCTCTATTGGAATGAATGAAAAACCAGCCCCTAGGGCTTTATTTATAGCCTTCTATCCCTTGCTAGTCAAGGATAGAATCTTCTATCTATATCTAAAATTATATCTAAAAGCTTTAATGATAAATAAATTGCTTAAAGGAAATAAATCCTTAAGGAAAAGATAAATCTAAACTAGGTAAGTCTTCATCATGTTGATAGATCTCCCTTCCATGGATAGATGATGATAGATCTCGGCCCACTCGACATCCTTCGTGCCCAAGGAATCCCAGCTATACTCGGACTGCTCAAACCGAGTAACGCGGCTCGACACGTCTACTCGATATCGACCACGGCTACTCGATATCGAGTAACAGGGTTCGTCGACTCGGTCTGGCTGGGTGACTCTGCTCGACAAGGCTCGGACATGGCTCGGAGGTCTGGTCGATATCGACCACGGCTACTCTGTATCGAGTAGAGGTGGTCTGCGTCTTCGTCCTCGGCTTCTCGGCTTGGCACAGCTCGTCGACTCCGGACATGGCTCCGAAGTGTCGTCGATCTCGACTAGATGGTACTCGAGATCGAGTAAGGTTCCGGAGTCGGGTTGTCTCTGACTCAGTGTCCTCGATCAGCTCTGCTCGACCAGGTGTGCTCGACCAGCCCTCGTTGAGATCGAGTACGGTGTACTCGAGATCGAGTAGAGTTCTCTCAGCTTTCTGCTCTGTTCTTGAAACGCACTTTCCCGAGTCCTCGTTTGTCGGATTGACGCATATGACCATGCGTTGGAAAGCTCTTTTCGAGGGCTACAACTCTCATGAAGACATCAAAGCTTGATTCAGAACGAAGAATGGTGAAAAATGGCGTTTTCTCCAGCTGCAACATCCTTAGCTTCTTCATGAGTTTCCTTTAAGCTTCAAAGTGCGTCCGATTTCTGCGAAATATAACCAAAACTTGTGTAGACCTCCATATATTGCAAATAAGTGTAAACTATACAGATTCTATATTATTCTAACCCAAATGTATGCAATGTATGCAGAAATCGATATAAAAGTAAGTGTAAAACATGGCGAATTAGGCTCACATCATTGACCGACTCAGAAGACTGTCAGTCGATCTAGGGCACTCGATTTCGATTGGAATGCAGTTGATGTTGAGTCAAAACAATAACCAGAACGTCGGCAAAGAAGGCTGGAGAATGAAATAATGGAAATGAAGAAATGAACAGAAAACAACAAGGGATGTTGAATTTTTTGAGGACTCAACAAACGGCAAACAACGAATGTAAACAATAAGGAAAATAATATCCTAAAGACAATGATTACCACGATAATAACCATGCAAACATAACCAATAATCATCAAAGAAACACGCTTTATTAAAGGAAAAGGCTTTCACCAAATCCAGCAAATAGGCAAATAAATCTCTCAAAATATAAACCTAATTTGCGTCTACCTTTTTCATAAATTGAGTTAATAAACTTTCGAATAGGAACCCTTATTACTACTCAAGTTTCGCAACATGAGTTCTTTAAACTTTCATTCAAAGACTAAGCACAAGGTAGAACGAGATAAAGGCAACAACTTCTTCAACAATCATCAATCATGCTCACATGGCTATTGCCGGGTTTACCCGACCCTAGAAGATAAAGCGATTACTCACTCATGGTAACGGAAGACATCATAAACATATAAAGAAAACTAAATTGCATTAAACAAAACCTCGAAGTGTTCACAATCATAGCGCTCCAACTTTCGTAAGAACATCAAACCCTAAAGCTTCGAAAACCCTAAACCTCTATGAGAATTGCTCTCTCTGAAATTGAATGAATAAAACGTAGCCCCTAGGGCTTTATTTATAGCCTACTAATCCTTGCTAGCCAAGGGAAAGTAGTCCAAATCCTAATAAAACTTGAATTAATAAAATTCTATCTAAATGTAAAAACTCCCTAGGGTAAATAGATATTCAACCATAAGGATAGAGTCTATCAAGGTAAGATAACAAGATCTTCACTTCGTGCTTAAGCAATCCCTTCTAAACTCGAACTCATCAAACTCGTCGACCAGAAGCAGTCGACATCAAACACTCGATGTGTGCAATCGACCTCGAGTGTCTCAGTCGATCTCGGGCATCTCTCAGCAGCTACTAAGTGTTGTTTAACTTTAGTCGACGTAAAGTGCCTCTCCTCGATGTCGAGTGCTCTCCAAGCTCATTCAATGTCGAGCAGTGGTCAATCTCAAGGACGAATATTGACCACTCAGGGCTCGATTACAGTAGGTTGCCTTCCCAACACTTAGCCAAATTTCTCTTCATCTCTAGTCGACGTCGAGTAGATCCGATCGACGTCGAGTGCTTTCCTGCAGTCGATTCCTCCTCTTGGTTTTGCTCTGGAATGACTCCAAATTATGCAAAATTAAACCAAAATTTGTGTAGACCTCTATTTCTTGCAAATAAACACAAACTACACAAATTCACTATATTCCCAACCCATAATATATGAAATAGCTAGAATAAGAAGCAAAAACTCTCAATATTGTGAATCCATTCTCATATTGTTGATCCCTTCTCATATTACCAATAACACTCAATTTTCATCCTCGTAAAGGTACTCATGTCTTCAAATCCATGCATGTGAATAAAAAGCAACATCTCACATAAAAGGAGGATACGTAAAACAATTTTTTTTGTAACAAAGCAACAATAATCAAGAGGACTTTATACAAGCTCGTGGAGAAGTAGATTGGTAAAAGGCTTAAGGTGGGATATGTTTGGCCATGTGATGCTAATAATCCGAGGAAATGGAGTTCTTTCCAAAATTTCACACCACATTCTTTCTTCTTTAGATTTCTCACATTTCTCTCATCATTCTATGCTCTTTTCACTATAATGTTTTTACCTCTCTAACATTAACACTGCCTTCTCGCGAGTCACAAACACGGGTGCCATGAATGGCCTCGGATACTTAATGCTTCAGACTCATCACCATAGTGTCCCATCCTGCTAAACTAACATCTCATGCAAGTAGGGTCGATCATCCTTAACTCCCAGGTGACCGGATTTTCTTTGACTCATTAAATTTTCCATAAATTTCATTATCCTACCATCAAAATCCAATAATAATAATAACAACACAAATCACCATATAACATCTCCAAAAATGGATTCCATTCTCAAAAAAATCCCTGGATAGGAAATAAGGTAGAAAATGAGCAATATGTATAACATGTAGAGCAAAAATAATGATATGTAAGGATCAAATACGACTTTTGTGATGCAAATAAGCATAGGTATGACTAGGATATAAAATAAGCACATATGGAAAATATAAAGTCTTCCATCATCTTATTGTGCATATGTCAAAAGCAACATCAATTTACCTCACTATTGTGGAGTCCTCAAGAAAAACTTCATATTATTGAGACGTCCCTTTGATAGGCAATCTCATGCAATATCCCTAATGAATCCACTTTTTCATCGTCGAGTCCTGTCAAAGCTTCTATGACTCTTTTCCTCAAACATTTAGCAAGCTAGGTGATTTCCTCACAACTCTAATAACAATACCTTTGGATAAATAAGATAAGAAGAGCAAACACAATCCAAAAAAATATATAACATCTAAACTTATATAAGAGTTGTGTCATGTCCTAAAACCATAAAAAACATAAAATCATCCAAATACAAGCAAAACCAAGTCATAAAACCAATAACTATCAAGTTTTCCCCACCCCATATTTAAAATAGACAGTGTCCTCACTGTCACAAACCAAAACAAAGGGGAAGGGGAAACTTACTAAATAAAGTCTGCAGAAACATATAATTAAGGAGGACCAGGAAGGCGAGGAAATCCACCCTGCGAAGAGTCGTCTGGTTAATAAGGAGGAGGGCCTCCAAAATCATAGGAAGGCCCACCCTAAGAGGAACCACCAGGGTACTGAGTAGAAGGACCCCCAAAATCGTAGAAGAGTCCCCCTTGGTGGCCCCATCTGTCGTGATAATTGTCCCATCTACTAGCAAAAGTGGCAGTGGCCTGGTAGAACTGTTATTGTTCTGTCCTCATGTCCCCTAGGATTTGGTGCACCCAAGAGACATCCGCCTTGATAGCATCCATCTGTCCCATCTTAGCAGCAATATCCTTAGGTGGCCCCTCCGCATAGGTGGGCTGCGAAGGGACCTCTTAAACTGGCACGTAGCTGTGATGAAAGCCCTAACATCGTCATCATTGCCAAAAGCCTCATCCTCACACTCGGAATCATCCGTATCCATAGCCATAGGCTCCTCCAAGTGGTCGTAGAAGGGTGCTATAATCCTCAGGGAAGGATCTGCATCAGGAGCGATGCCTGCAGGATAAGGGTGCTCTATCCAAGTCTAGTACCAATCGGGCACATGGTGGAGATCCATGAGGTCCTCACGAATGGGCACCCTTGTCTGAGGGTACTGTCAGCTATCGTCGTCTGCTCGTGCTATCACACCGCCTAATCTCAGAGAGTTAGTATCAATCAAGTTAAAAGAATAGGCGGTGTACCTCTCCACAAGGACCTGGAGCGATCTGGCTAGGAGGGCTATCATGCCTCCATCCATAATATCGCCGCTGCTGGAACGACGGCCGATGAGTTGCTGGAGCCAGGTGAATTCCAGAGTAGGGGTGTTATTCGAGTCGAACGAGCCGAGTAGTGAGCTGCTCATACTCGGCTCGGTACTATTCAAGCTCGAGCTCGGCTCGAATTTTACTAGAGCTTAGAAGCAAGCTCGAACTCGGCTCGCGAGTACTTGAACAAGCTCAAGCTCGAGCTCGTTTGGCTTGTTTTTTGTCGAGCCGAGCTCGAGCTCGTGAGCTCGTTTGAGCTCGTTTAAGCTCGTGTTATTGTTTTACCTTGTTTTTGCTGGAAGTTTGTTTCTGAGCTCGTTTTTGGCTTAGCTGCATTAATAATAGTGTTATTACAACAAACCATACATAATTGAAAGTTTGAAACCATACATTCCACACCTGAATAGTTGAAACCATACATAATTGCAACAAACTGAAAGTCTGAAGTTTGCTAAGAAAGTGCATAAACAACAAGTCCACACTTGAAAGTTTGAAACCATTCAGTCCACATTTTTAGGTTGTCTCCGTCTCCAAGCAAACAACCTGAAAATAAGCAAAGAGCATGACATAGTAATAGCTTAATCTTTGAAAGCCACAATTACAAAAGAGAGTATGAATAGAGATTGAAAGTACTAATAACATATTCAGAATGAAATGTAATAAAATACCTGAACATCAAATTTCAAATTCATTGCGAAACCAATTTGACGCGCAAAGAAGTTCTTCTATAGTTTCCTCGCCCAATGAACATCGATCATCACTGATAACTCTACGTCCGGCGCTAAAAGCAGAATCAGAAGGTACCGTAGTTACTGGTATGGATAGAATATCTCGAGCCATCTTTGACAAGATTTTGTAGGTCGACTTGTTTTTTTTTTCCACCATCCCAAAACTTCACAATCCTTGGCTCCACAACCCAACAACACTTTTTCCTCAAGATACACATCAATATCTTTTCTAGTTGGCGTACCATCATCATCTGTTTTGACCCAATCTTCGAAGTCCATCCTTCCACTATCAACAAGATCTTCATTTTCGGTAGCATTGATATCATGAAGAGTGTCACCGGTTACACCACTCCTCTCCTTAGAGGCATAGTCATCATAGAGTTTATGCAATTCTTCTTTGATGTAAGCAATATTGGTTTGGGCTTCATCTTCACCATATAGTTGCACAAAAGCATGCTTTATATATTTCAACTTGTTTTGGGGGTCTAAAACATCGGCTATTATCATAAAAAGAGAGCAATCCTTCCAATACTTGTCAAATTTTTCTTTCATCTTCTGAACCATAAACTTCATTGGGTCTTTAGCCATATCATCCAAAATTTTCTAATATTCCAAATTTCAGTAAAATACAAGTTTGAAGTTGTATACTCACGACCTGAGAAGATTTGGGTTACATGAAATTCCACATTTACAGATTTTTAAATTGTTGAATTATACAGATTTCACATTTACAGATTTTTTCGGTATAATACAGATTTACAGATTTGAGTAAAATACAGATTTGAGTAAAATATAGATTTCAGTAAAATACAGATTTTTAGTAAAATACAGATTTCACATTTACAGATTTTTAAATTGCTGAATTATACAGATTTCACATTTATAGATTTTTTTAGCATAATACAGATTTCAGATTTACAGATTTGAGTAAAATACAGATTTTCAGTAAAATACAGATTTCACATTTACTAAACAAGGGGAAGAACAAGGGATGAAGAACAAGGGGCGAAGAACAAGGGGCGAACTTACCAGATCTGATGGAGGAGTGGCTGAAGAACAAGGGCTGAAGAACACCGGAGCCGAGATCTGGGCGACGTCGAGGAGGAGCCGAGGACTGGGCGACGTCGAGGAGCCGGGGAGGAGGCAGACACCGGAGCCGAGATTTGAACAAACGAACTGCAGAAGAGAAGGAAACGGGGAGGAGGCAGAAACTAGGAGGCGGTGCCGAGGAGGAAACGAACTGCAGAAGAGTCGAGGAGGAGCCGGGGAGGAGGCGGCGCCGAGGAGGGAACATCAAAAGAGAATAGAGGAAGACTGGAGTTTGGAGACACTGGAGACATACGGGAAGAAAGAGACACACGAGAAGAAACCCTAAAACTAAAGGTGAAAAAGCCCAGGGGCAAAATTGTCCAAGTAATACGAGCTACTCGAGCTCGAGCTCAAACTCGGCTCGAGCTCGATTCGAGCTCAGGAGCCTGCTCGAACTCGGCTCGTTTTTCAAATGTGGACAAGCTCGAGCCGAGTTTTTCGAGCCGAATTCGAGCGGCTCGTGTCCGCATAACACCCCTATGCCAGAGGCAAAGGCTTTGACTCAAATAGAATCCGCCGAAGACACTCGGTCTTCTGGTGGTCAGGGCAGCATAACTCCGGTCGTGCCTAGATAGTACTCCCCAAGAGTCTCCTCAACGAGGTCTTTATGGCCCGCATGAGAGGCTCTACCTGACTTCGTGGTTAGTTTCAGGTATATGATCCTTACTTAATGCTTGCTTCCATGACGAGGGTTTCCTTTTTGGTACATTCCGACGAGAGACTGACTTATCACCAGACTATTTATACTTGAATGATACTTTCATACTCGTTTTTCCCTCGTACTTGGTTTTGATCTGGCTCTATCATGGCGAACGAACTTTCCACTATCACCCGTACTTGGATTGCAAGATCCGAACGAATGTATCCAACCTTCGAAACGTAACCTGGATATTATATTCAGGCCGTTACATGAAGGAATCTTCAAGGGTGGGAGGGGGTTAAGACACGGGGATCCCTTCTCCCCTTACATCGTTTTTGAAGCCAACCCCTCCCCCCCGGCACTAAGTTCGGGTGAAGGGAGGTTTATGTAAAAATAATGAAATAATGGGGGGATCCAAAAGATCATACATCCGAGCTTGAACCTTTGTAAGTTAGGACGCAACCCTTATAAGAATGGGAGGATAAGACACGGGGATCCCTTCGCCTTTCCATCACACCCTTTCTTCCTCTTATGCCTTCGAAGCAATCTTAGACCCCTAGCCAAGCTATCCACATCCTCCGGGATTGAGAAGCGCTCGTGAGTCATTCTCCAAATGTCCTTAGCATAAGGGCATTCGAAGAATAGGTGCTCGTGTGATTCCAACACATCCTCACCACAAAAGCTACGACCATGGTCAATATCAAGGAAATAAAGTCTATCCAAGGTAGGAAGCTTACCCAAAGTAGCAAGCCAAAGGATGTAGCAATGCTTCGGAGTGCTTCCTTTAGCCCACACTTCCTTGTACCAATGGACATGGCCATCCTTCTCTCGGAGTTCCTCATACGCCTTCTTAACCTTGAACCTATCATCATCATACCACTCATCAAGCACAATATTAAGGTTAGAATTTAAAAGGGAGATTCGATTCTTAGCCTCAACAATCACCTTATTAAGAGGCGAGTCCCTCCGATGAGTTTTTCAATCCTCCACCTCGCACACGGAGAGGTATCAGTGATGCACCCATTGTATCCACAAACTTTCCTTTTTGTCATTGATCCTCCACAAGTGCTTGATCATGAACGCCTTGTTCCAAGTGCAAAAGTCAAATAAACCCAGCCTCATTCTCTCCGGGGCATGCACACTTTGCTCCACTTCTCCCTCGGTATCTTCCAAAGAAAAAAGAAGCACAAGCTAGTCAAAGCTTGCATAATGGCTTCCGGCACCGGAAGCACCGAAAGCCAAAACCCCTCTATTCCTTGGAGCACCGAAGCAATAAGCTCCCGACGACCTACATAAGACAAACACTTGCCAATCCAACCACTTAATCTTTTACTTATCTTGTCCAAGAGAGGGCCATAGTGCGCCACTCTAAGACCATGAGGGCCAACGCGAATGTCAAGATAGCGGAAGGGGAACTCCCCCTTCTTGAACCCCGTGGCTTCTTCAATGTCGTGAGCTTCGGCGGGAGGGACGGAGGCAAGGAAGACCGACGACTTATCCTTGTTCACCGATAGGCAAGAAGCCATCTCAAAGCGTTCAAGGCAAGTCATCAAGTTCCTTACCGAGCTTAGGTCTCCACGGCTAAATAGGACTATGTCATATGCAAAAATAAGGTGAGAAAATCCTCTAGTTCTCACAATGTTGGTGAAAGTGAAAACTCGCCTTACTAGTTTCAACTTTGACTAGCCTAGAGAAAAATTGCATAGCTAATACAAAGAGTAAGAGGGATAGTGGATCACCTTGCCTTATCCCACGTTTACCTTCAAACATATCATGGAGCTCATTGTTCACCTTGATGGAGAAGGAAGTGGTCTCAACACACTCCATGATCCAAGCAATGAATTCCTCCGGGAAGCCTATTTCACACAAAACAAAGCGTAAGAACTTCCATGAAAGAGAATCATAAGCCTTAGCTAGGTCAATGTTCAAGAAACATCTCCTATTGTCACACTTAACATTGTACTTCCTTAGGAGTTCCTGCACCAAAAACACGATATCTGACATGAGGTGATTAGGGACAAAAGCACTTTGAGCATGGTTGACAAGGTAGCCAAGGCATTTTCCAAGCCTTATGGTGAGGATCTTGAAAATCACCTTGTAAGATACATTACAACACGAGATAGGCCTAAAGTGCTCAACCCTAACTGCTTCATCCCTTTTAGGAATGAGATTAATGATCGTGCGATTGAGTTGCTTCAATAGGCTTCCATTTCAGAAGAACTCTTTCACCGCCGCGCATAACTCCGCCCCCGTGCTGTTCCAGGTTGCCTTGAAGAAACAAGATGTGTAGCCATCCGGTCTGAGAGCCTTGTCCTCCCCAATAGACCAAAGCGCCATCTTGATTTCCTCATTGGAAACCAGACTCACCAACATGCTCTTGTCTTCCTCCTTTACCACATCACCTCTAGCAAACCAAGTGGGTTCGATCACCTCGATCCTCATTTCCCGCTCAACCAAGCAAGATTCGGTAGTATATGACAAACTCACTAGCAACATCCAGACTAGAAGTTGTAATGGAGCCATCACTCTTAGTCATAGAGACTATGTGATTCCGATGGCCATTAGACTTCATTAGAGCATGGAAATACTTGTTGCATGTTGTAGGAGGAAATCGAGAATTGCAATAAAATATAAATAATGTAAAGCAAACCAGATTCCGTCCCTTGCAAATGATTACAAGACCTCCTCCTGATGTAGCAGCGGGAAGTCAGGATCGATCCACGAGGAAGCGAGTCAGCGGATCTTAGGCAGCTGTAAATCTCACAGATAGAAAGACAGAAAGAAAGACAGACAAAAGCAAAAACGAAAGCAAAGCACAGAACCTACTCGATATCGACTAAAAGATTCTCGATATCGACTACAGCTGCCGACAACAGAAACTCAGAATCGACAAACAGAAAGCAAGACTCAGCAAAAGTAACTCGATCTCGGCAAAGTCTCCTCGATATCGAGTAAACAGTACTCGATATCGACAAAACTTCCTCGGAATCGACAAAGAACAGAAACTTAAAGATGCAAACTTTCGAACACAGAACGCATATTTTCAACGAAATAAATTCAATAAACTAAAGACTTCCAAGGCCAGGGTATCAACACCAAAACGATAACCATGCAAAATAACACATAAAGGCATAAAAGATCATGCTTTTCATCAAATAACTTTCGTTATTAACAAGTAGGAAGATAGAGGCTTTCGCATAAACCCTAATTGTTACTAACCCTTTTCACATAATTAACCCAAGTTGTATTAAGATCACTTTCGCTTCAATAACACAAACAAGGATCACCTTCAACTTTCGCAAAAGAATCATGCTTGCAGGGATAGAAGATGAATTGCATAAAAAAGCTCAAACCTTTACCGCATCACCTCACATGGCTACCGTCGGGCTCACCCCGGCCCTAGAAGTGTGTGGACTACTCGCTCTTCATTATCAAGAAACTCATCAATAATAAAAGGGAATAACTTTGCATTAAATAAAACTAAAAAGAAAGCTTACAACCGAACAAGCCAAATCCGCTTTCACCTTTCCACCTTGCTCGCCAAAAACTCTCTCTTTCTCTATGTAACTACTTACTTGTTCTCTCTGAAATTGAATGACTAAAACTCAACCCCTAGGGCTTTATTTATAGGCTTCATTCCCTCTCTAATTAGGAAAGAAGATCCTATCTATATCTATATCTCTTTATCTACTTACTTTAAAGATTAAATAATGGAATAAAATAATTAAATCTAAAAAGGAAATATATCTAAAGTAGATAAATCTTCCATGGAGTTGATAGATCTTGATAGGTCTTGATAGATGTGGATAGAATTGGACAACTTCGGCTCCAAGCAATCCCAACTCGACTCAGACAGCTCACCGCGTAACGCGGCCCAGGAGAGCTCTCCTCGATATCGAGTAGCTTTGTCGTCGACTTCAGATTCTGATCTTGGTCGAGTAACTGCTCCCCGATCTGGCTTGGTCATGGGGTGCTGGGGTTGTCGATATCGATTTAACTCCTCGATATCAAGTACATGGTGCTCGGCATGTCCAGTCTTCGGCTTCTCGACTTAGCATCCTTCCTCGACTCCGGGTATGGCAGGTGGAGTTTTATCGATATCGAGTACATTACTCGAGATCGAGTAAGGTCTTGGAGTCGGGTTGGCTTCGTCTTCAGCTCCTCGATCAGCTCCTACTCGACCAGGCACTGCTCGGACATCTTTGGTCGATATCGAGTACAAGTACTCGATATCGAGTAACACTTGTCTTCAGCCCGATTTGTCCTGGTTCTGTCGCTCTTTGACCTTGGACTTCTGTAGTTGACTTCCGAGCTTTTCGTCCTTTCTCAGAACTGCTGTAAATTGCCTCGAATTCTGCAAATTTAAACAGAAACTAGTGTAGATTCCATAATTTGGCAAATAAGCATAAACTACATAGATTCTGTACTATTCTAGCCCAAATGCATGAAATGTATGCAAAAAACGATATAAAAGTTACTGTAAAACATGGCAGATTCAGCTCACATCAAACACCCCATACTTAAGCTTGCTTGTCCTCAAGCAATACTTTTAATTGTCATTCAGGGGAAGAAATCAAAACTCTCAACATCTTAGATTCATTGCCATACGTCCCTGCAGTCAATTACCATCCTAGAAAAGGTACTAGTGTCACAAATTCATGCATGTGCAATTTAAAAGCAACATCTACTCACAAAAGGAGGATTATGCCAAAACAATCATAAGTGACAAAGCATTAATAATCAAGAGGACTTTAATTTAAGATCAAGAAGGAGTAGGTTGGTAAAAGGCTAAAAGGTGGGCAATATTTGGCAATGTGGTGCTACTAATCCGGGGAAATGGAGTATTTCCAAACTTTCTTAACCACATCCCTTCTTCATAAGATTCATCATCTTTCATATTGCTTTTATCAATAATAATGTTTTTACCTCTCTAACCTCAGCACTGCCTTCTCGCGAGTCGCAAACATGGGTGTCATGAATGGCCCCGGATACTTAGTGCGTCGGATTTCTCACCCGGTGTCCCATCTCGCCGAACTATTATCTCAGCGAGCAGGGTCGATCTTTGATCGGATTTTCTTTCACTCATTAAATTTTCCATATATTTCAAACATTCCCGCCAAACTCCAATAATGATAACAACAACACAAACACCATATAACATCTCCATAATGTAACATCATTCTCAACATAATCCCCGAATAGGAAATAAGGTAAAGAATGGAAAATATTTAGATCATGTGGAGCAAAATATGAAATAAGGCATATTATGGTCTTTTGTGATGCATAAGCATAGGTACGGCTTGGATTATAAACATATGAGCATATATGGAAATATAAAGTCCTCCATCCTCTCATGTAACATGTCAAAAGCAACATCAAATTTTACCTCCTTTCATGGTTTTCAAAAAATAATGCACTTCATTTTGACTTCCCTTTACTAGGCAATTTCATGCTATATCTCTAATGAATCCAATTTTGCATTGTCGAGTTCAATAAAGCTTCCATGACATTTGTCAAAATTTTCAATGGGGGGTCATTTTTTCAAACATTTGGAAAACATACATATAAGCCCATAAATCAATAATGAATTCCAAAATAGCCATGTATAAGCAATTCAAGAAATAAACCTTAAAAATGCACACATAATGTCAAATATGTCAAATATGCACAAAGTAAGCCCTTCCCCCACCCCATACTTAAATATTACAGTGTCCTCACTGTATAAAAACAAGGGTAAAGAAAGAAACTCACTAGACAGGTGTGCAGATCGTCAAAATCGAGTGCTATGCTGCTGGGCCTAGTCCGATTTAGCTTGCTTTTATCCCCATGGACCTGAAAAATGTAGAAGAGAAATACCCACAATAGAAAAACTAAAAGTTCAAAACCAAAAACAAACAAAAGCAACAATGTCCAAAAGTCCCAAAAATAAATGTCTATTTACAAGCTCTAGATTTTATAGTCGCTAGGCCGACTTTCTCCATTAAGCTCAAAGTGGCATTTGCAGGGCCCATGTAGCTCGGGCTTCAAATAAGACTCCATTCTTGTCCATCAGTTGTAGTCCTCCAGAATGGATCTTGTTTACCACGAAGGGCCCCATCTTCTTCTTGTTGAATTTGTTGGGAAACCAATGATCCTTTGATTTGGAAACATAAAGCTTGTCTCCAACTTCATACTCCTTAGGCTCATCATTGGAAATCCTACATAAGTGCACATACCAAGGCAAGCCTCTCCCATGTATAGATAGATCTTTAATGGAAATGGGAGAAGAAAGATTCATACCTTGGCTTACCTTCGCAGAAACGGATTCGGGGACCACTGTATTTGGTCGATCTCGAGTAAGTGTACTCGATATCGATGAGTTTTTTGCTTCTGGTGGGCTGCTGCTTGAGGGAGTTGGAGTCAAGAAAGCCAGTTGTTGGTCGATATCGACCAACAAATTGGCGCCAATTTATTGTAGGAGGAAATCGAGAATTGCAATAAAATATAAATAATGTAAAGCAAACCAGATTCCGTCCCTTGCAAATGATTACAAGACCTCCTCCTGATGTAGCAGCGGGAAGTCAGGATCGATCCACGAGGAAGCGAGTCAGCGGATCTTAGGCAGCTGTAAATCTCACAGATAGAAAGACAGAAAGAAAGACAGACAAAAGAAAAAACGAAAGCAAAGCACAGAACCTACTCGATATCGACTAAAAGGTTCTCGATATCGACTACAGCTGTTGACAACAGAAACTCAGAATCGACAAACAGAAGGCAAGACTCAGCAAAAGTAACTCGATCTCGGCAAAATCTCCTCGATATCGAGCAAACAGTACTCGATATCAACAAAACTTCCTCGGAATCGAAAAAGAACAAAAACTTAAAGATGCAAACTTTCGAACACAGAACGCAGATTTTCAACGAAATAAATTCAATAAACTAAAGACTTCCAAGGCCAGGGTATCAACACCACAACGATAACCATGCAAAATATCACATAAAGGCATAAAAGATCATGCTTTTCATCAAATAACTTTCGTTATTAACAAGTAGGAAGATAGAGGCTTTCGCATAAACCCTAATTGTTACTAACCCTTTTCACATAATTAACCCAAGTTGTATTAAGATCACTTTTGCTTCAATAACACAAACAAGGATCACCTTCAACTTTCGCAAAAGAATCATACTTGCAGGGATAGAAGATGAATTGCATAAAAAAAGCTCAAACCTTTACCGCATCACCTCACATGGCTACCGTCGGGCTCACCCCGGCCCCATAAGTGGGTGAACTACTCGCTCTTCATTATCAAGAAACTCATCAATAATAAAAGGGAATAACTTTGCATTAAATAAAACTAAAAAGAAAGCTTACAACCGAACAAGCCAAATCCGCTTTCGCCTTTCCACCTTGCTCGCCAAAAACTCTCTCTTTCTCTATGTAACTACTTACTTGTTCTCTCTGAAATTAAATGACTAAAACTCAGCCCCTATGGCTTTATTTATAGGCTTCATTCCCTCTCTAATTAGGAAAGAAGATCCTATCTATATCTATATCTCTTTATCTACTTACTTTAAAGATTAAATAATGGAATAAAATAATTAAATCTAAAAAGGAAATATATCTAAAGTAGGTAAATCTTCCATGGAGTTGATAGATCATGATAGGTCTTGATAGATGTGGATAGAATCGGACAAATTCGGCTCCAAGCAATCCCAAATCGACTCGGACAGCTCACCGCGTAACGCGGTCCAGGAGAGCTCTCCTCGATATCGAGTAAACTACTCGATATCGAGTAGCTTTGTCGTCGACTTCAGATTCTGATCTTGGTCGAGTAACTGCTCCCCGATCTGGCTTGGTCATGGGGTGCTGGGGTTGTCGATATCGAGTACATGGTGCTCGGCATGTCCAGTCTTCGGCTTCTCGACTTAGCATCCTTCCTCGACTCCGGGTATGGCAGGTGGAGTTTTGTCGATATCGAGTACATTACTCGATATCGAGTACATTACTCGATATCGAGTACATTACTCGATATCGAGTAAGGTCTTGGAGTCGGGTTGGCTTCGTCTTCAGCTCCTCGATCAGCTCCTACTCGACCAGGCACTGCTCGGACATCTTTGGTCGATATCGAGTACAAGTACTCGATATCGAGTAACACTTGTCTTCAACCCGATTTGTCTTGGTTTTGTCGCTCTTTGACCTTGGACTTCTGTAGTTGACTTCCGAGCTTTTCGTCCTTTCTCAGAACTGCTGTAAATTGCCTCGAATTCTGCAAATTTAAACAGAAACTAGTGTAGATTCCATATTGGCAAATAAGCATAAACTACATAGATTCTGTACTATTCTAGCCCAAATGCATGAAATGTATGCAGAAAACGATATAAAAGTTACTGTAAAACGTGGCAGATTCAGCTCACATCATTGCACTGATCACCAGAGCGAATATACTTAGCTTTAGCATGTTGCCTCAAGTAGGAGAATTCCGCCTTGTTTAGCCTAGCTGCCGCGAGCCTTGCCCTCTCCAAATTGTCTTTCGTGGCCCAGCACTCTGACCTTATCATGGCCGCATCCATCGCCTCTTTAAGCTCCTCATTCGCCCATTTAGACCTCATGGAGATGTGGCTAAATTCCTTTGTATTGAGAGCCTTCAAAGGCCTTTTAAGTCCCTTGAGAAGTTTGCAAAGACGAAATTGGAAAGAACCACCACGAGGTATTCTCCAATTTTCCTTCACAATCTCAAGGAACTTATCATGCTCGCTCCAAAGGTTAAGGAATTTGAACATTCCTCCCTTCTTGCCATCGTTCCTACACAAAGTAACAACCGTTGGCTTGTGGTCAGACAATTCCCACAAAGCCGGGTAATAAGTGTGACAAAAGAGATTCATATTCAACCACTCGGCATTTATCAAAACTCTATCAATCTTACTAAAAATGGTGCCATCGGACCAAGTAAAGATATTATCACTAGAGTAGGGGGAGTCAATCAAACCAAGATTTTGGCAAGCCTCCACCATGTCCTTGCACTCATAATTTGTCACCGAAACTCCATTAATTCTTTCTTCAAAGTTCATCACATTGTTGAAGTCTCCCAAGGCCATCCAAGGAAGGGAAAATCTACACAAAAGGTTAGCCAAGACATCCCAAATTCCCCTTTTTTGGACGACCGAATGCAACCATAAATGTAGCATATGCCCATCACTTCACCTGTAGAAAGGCACATAACAATGCAGCCCATGTGTTGGACCCCAACGTCCACAACATCAATGTGAACAAAGGAGGGATCCCACACCAAAAGAATTCGCCCTCTAGGGTCTAGGTGAAAGTTAGAAGTATACTCTCATTTATCAAAGTAAGAGTTTATGAACTTAGCAATATCAAAACGAAACTCAGTGATTTTAGTTTCAAGGATGCCACATACCTTAGCAGCGTGTTCCCCAACCAACTTCCTCAAACCTTTTTGTATCAGGGGTTGGTTTAACCCCATTATGTTCCAAGCAATTACCTTCATGAAGACCTTTTGGAGGCCTTATTTGTCTCATTTTCCACTTGATCGGTGGCTTCATTCCTTTGTTTTGTCTTCTTGATCGGCCGTTTTATCTTGGATTCAAGAGCACACACAATATGTCGAATGCATTACTCATTTTCAGCCATTTATTGATCCTTTTTCCTTGTCATTACCGTGGCATAAGCCTTGGGATCACATGCCTCATCCTCATCCTTGCTACCCCAAGAGTGGATGGATACATCATTCTCTTCATGTGAACCGAGAGCCTCATCCGAAGATGAGATATCCAACTTATGGGTAGCATCCTCCTCTACATTCTTGTTGTCGCCCTTTTCTCCCACCCTACCAAGAGGAGGAAGAGACTTAGATCTCCAAACAAGTTTTTTAGGAGAGCTACTTATCTTGTTCCCAAGCTTTTCTCTTTGATCTCTTCCTCAAGGTTGCTTGGTTCATTCGGGTTTGTTTTCTTTTTGTTTCTTCTTCTCTTCCACCCACCTCTAGCTTCATTTTCTTGGGGTTATTGATCATGGTTCTTCTCAGCCCTATGGTCCACATTCTCCTCATTAGAATAATTCAAGAGATGTGGGGTAGATGGAACGTTGTTTACCTCATTAGAAGCGACGTGTAGAGAGGTGTTGGCGTCACCACCCACTCCAGCCCCCACATGGCACTCCACCATAGTTCCTTGCACATTTTTTGTCTTTGCATTCTCATCTTTCTCCTTGGAAGAAATCCCGGATGAACCTTCAATGGGAGCTTGCACTTCCGAGTTTACAACATGGTTCTTGCCTTTGTGCTTATGCTGAATTTTGTCACTAGCCATATCCTTGGGCACTTTGTTGGTAGCATTAGCATATAATGGGCATTCACAAGGATTATAACCAAAAGTACAACACTTCATGCAATATTTAGGGTCATGCTCAATGAAAAATTTGCACTCAAGGTTGGTATTATCACTAAAAGCCAGGGTTACCTCTTTTGCGATCTCCTCGGCAAAATTGATTTCTACAAGCGCCTGAGCATAGGATCGGCATTTCCTTTCCTCCATGACCTTGTCTATGAAAAGTGGCTTACCTACAAGAGAGGCAATCTTGCCAATAACATTGTGAGTCCAAAATTTCACGGGAACACCAATCATTCTTATCCACAGAGGAATTGTTGCGGCTTCTTTCTTTGTGAAAGCGAACTTGTCGGGGACGTTCTTAAGGATGAATGACCACTCATTGATGAAGTAGGGGCCTCCTTTGAGCACTCCATTCACATCCTTCTCCAAGTCAAAGAAGAACACAAACCAATTGCCTTCTAAGTTGAACTTGGACTTGACTCCCCATCCTCGCCTCATCTCATTAATCTTGAAATTCCCCGAATGGTAGCCCACATATTGTCCCAAGAGAGTCCATCCTCACACCTCATGATTGGGAAGGCCTTCGCCAACATCAATCTTGATAATAGACTTAGAATTGTTCTCAAAGAAATCAAGCTTTCCACCCACTCCTTTGTTCATAAAGATCTTTTTCGAATTAGATGCCCAAGCATTAGGAGGAGGGTCAAAAGAGCTCATACCTTGCTTACCTTGGTCGGTTTTAGCATTTTGCCCCTTAGACGCCTTAGTCGCTTGATGATCAACCCCGGGTGCTCTAGGCGCTTGGACATCATAGTCCGGCGCTCGAGTGTCACGAGCAACATCATTGGCACCACGGATGCTCCCTTGAACTTCTTCGGGCAAGAATTGGGCACCCGGGTTTGAAGGAACATCATGCGTGTCCTCATCTCCAGGCGCCCGCGAAGTCTTGTCGTCCGAAGGCTTATGCTCGGGCGCACCCAGGCGCATAGGAGCGCTCGTGTCCCCGTCCTTGGCACCCAGTGTCTTTCCGCTAGCACCAACAGCGAGAGGAGGATCTAGGGAGCCGGTGATCACAGGCGCTCGGGAGTGCTCGGCGTTGGGGGTCAGGCGCTCGGAGTCCCAAGCACCCGGCGTGCCCAAGAGCACCGAACTCGCTGTCAGCGGAGAGAGTCTCATCACCGATGGGGGATTCCTTAGAACTTTGGTCACCAGGCGCTCGTGGTACCACAACACCATGGGTCCAACGCTCGCTATCAATAACCCCAAGAACACCCGGCTCCCGGTTGAACATAACAACCAAAGACAAAAGAGAAGCAGGAAAGGAAGAAAGAAATAACCAAAGCAAAAGAAAAACACCAACCGGAAAGAACAAAAGGGGCAAAGAGAGAGCCGCCGGAAATGAAAACCCAAAACAACAAGACCACAAACCAAAGAAAAGAAACAAAGAAACAAAAAAAGAGCAAGACTCGAAACGAGAAAACAAAGCAAAGAACAAAGAAGGAAAAAACACCGGAAACACAAGAGAACAAAGCAAAGAGGTCGCCGGAAACTTTAGGCCTTAAACCACCAAGAATCCAACCACCTCTAAAGACTTAAAGACGAAAGCAAACTAACCAAAAACAAGAAAACAACAAGAGAGAAGGAGAGAGCAAGCAACACAAGAGAAAACCGTGAGAGATGAGGAGAGGAAGAAGAAGAACGGGGAGGATGAGAGGGGAAACACCTACCGCCGCCAGGAACCACTCACCAAACCACCATCACGGAGGGACGGGATGAGCATCCATGGTGAAGAGAGGAGGAAGGAGCAAGAGAAGAAGCCTTGTCAGGCCTTGGCCGGAGAGAAATCCCCAAGGCCGCCGGAAATCGCCTAAGGATGGAGAGTTTTTTGACTGAGAGCTTTTTCTTAATTCTATGGGTGGTGGTGCATCTTCTCCCCTTACATCTTCGTCTTGTGTAAGGAGGTGCTCAACCGCATGCTACATATAGTCGTAAAAGGCCCAAATTTCCACTATCACCCTAGATATCAAGAACTCAGCCTTGTGCACTTGGCCTTCACGGATGATCTCCTTATATTCTGCAAGGCTTACCTGGGCTCCATTAAGATCATAAAGAGTTCTTCAACCATATGCTACATACAATCGTAAAAGACCCAAATTTCCACTATCACTCTAGATATCAGGAATTCAGCCTTGTGCACTTGGCCTTCATGGATGATCTCCTTATATTCTACAAGGAGTTGCTCAACTGTAAGGAGATGCTCAAACGTATGCTACATACAGCCGTAAAAGACCCAAATTTCCAATATCACCCTATATATCAGGAACTCAGCCTTGTGCACTTGGCCTTCAAGGATGATCTCCTTATATTCAGCAAGGCTTATCTACACTCCATTAAGATCATAAAGAGGTGCCTCGATGAATTCTTTGATGCCTCGGGATTGAAAGCAAACAAAGACAAGAGCACAATGTACATTGTGGGTGCCTCTCATGCACTCACAAACAAGCTAGTTCAACAGGTTGGTTTTGTTGTTGGTCATTTCCATGTCAAGTGCCTCGGTATGCCTCTCCATTCGAGGAAAATTGTGATTCGTGAATACAAAGCTCTGTTCGATATGGTGGAAAACTATATACATTCTGGGGCCACGAGAAACCTATCGGACGCGGGCCGATTAATTACAATTGATAAAGGTTGTACTTTTGGAGCCAGATATTCATGTTGTCGAAAGGGGTGATAGACAAGCTCGATAGCCTATGCAAGCGTTTCGTTTAAAATGACACGAAGAAAAGGAGAAAATGCCTAGTTGCCTTGGGTGGACATCACAAAACCATTTGAGGAGGGGGGGTTTGGACATACATGAGATCCTAGCTTGGAACAAAAGTGTCCACGCCAAGCTACTTGGGGACATTATCTTATAACGACCAAGTATACGGGTTAGATGGTTTGCCGATAACCATATCCAAGACGAGAGCATATGAAATGTACCTTTAAAAGCGGACCCTACTTGGGCTTAGAAGAGGCTGAGATAAATCTTTTAATAGACGAGGAAGGACAGGAGGAACCCGTACTCACCCAGCTGCTGAACAAAAAAGGTATGCTTTCTTGTTAGATTTGATCATCTCGTAGATTTTCTTACAAGAAAACATACCTTTTTCGTCTAGTCAGTTGAGGGGACTTGATTTGGAAGTGGGTGTAATCTCAGAAGTGTTCCTTTATCATCTGGGTAGAAGCCCATAAGAGACTTCAAATAGGACGAATCATTAAGTATTGGAAAGGCCCCTCCGCAACGGCGTATGTGTTGTGCAATCTTGAAGAAGAAATAGAACACCATCTATATATGGTTCAAGTGCCCAACCATCAGCACTATCCAATAGCAGGCAAAGTTGATGGCTTCCATAACCTTTATATACTTTACATGGCAAGCCAGAAACCATATCATCTTCGAGGGCGAACTGTGCCTACTAACAGCCCGTGCTATAAGCATCATGAGGCAAGTAAGACACAGATTGCCTTGAGGTGTAAGTGAAAGCACCCAAGGATAGACCTGTCAAGACACAACCCGACCCGGAAAACCTGACCCGTACTCCCGGTAAATTTAGGGTCAAAACCCAGAGTTTTTCGACCCGGGAATTTTTTTGACCCGAACCCGAATTACCCGGTAATTTTCCGGGTCCGGGTTGACCCAGTCGTTTCTTTTAATCTATGCGGCTCTTGCTCTTTCGATCTATCGATTCCCTTCTCAGTCGTCACAGCGTTCAACTTCTTCAACCGTGCAACTGTCGTCCCTTTGACCGGCAATCGTCGTCGTCATCGAGGCACCACCAGTTTCCGTCATTGTTGTGACTGATGTCGGCCGGCTACTGTTGTCGTTTGACCTTTCTCTCGCTCCTCGCTACTCAAAGTTATTGAGGTCGTGCTGCCCAGATCTGGGATATTTGGTAAGTGTTAATTCATTATTCTTCGTTGAGATTTGTTATCGGTTTTCCATTTCATTCAGATCCGTTCAAATTTTACTTTTCCATTTGGTAAGTGTAAAACCCTAGACCGGCTCTGCAAATTCGTGCTCTGCAAATTATGAACAATTCGATTCTAGTATAAATAAAAAAAGGGGAGACTCTTTGACTATACTGCAAATTCTGAATAATCCGTTCAATTTTTTACTTTTCCATTTATTATGAGCTGATTTGGATGGAAGGGTGGCTCTTTGATGATACTGTATTACATTTTTAGGTTAATTATGATTGATTGGTGGATCACTATTATGATTTGTTTGCAGAAGGTGTAGAGATTCTTATGTATCTTGATACAGATTTGAAAAATATATCTGAGAGAGTTAACGAAAAGGCTAAGGAGTCCTGCATCTCAAAATCGGTAAAATTAAATAACTTCTACTTGTTTATGTGCCTTTCATATGCAAAGATTAGTGATTCTCAAAATCGGTAAAATTAAATAACTTCTACCTTCATTAACAACTAGTTACTATGTGCTCATATGATGATTGACAGGATCAGCTCTTGTATATGAATAAATATTCAATGCTTTATGTTATCCGAAGCTCTCACTTCGAGTACAAGGAACTAGCCTTGTTCTGTTTGTGTATCGATCCTACTGCAAATACTGAGGCTAGCTTGTGTGTATATATGTTTTTAGCTCAATTGCAAACATACATGAGGTTTCAAGAGGATAGCATAGTAATGAATGAAGGATTTTGACGAGCGAGAGCCACAACAGAACGAGTCATCGGTCCTGCAACCTTAACAGTGACGGGATGCCCTTGCCTGTCGATTCATCTGAGGTATCAGAAGCGCGCTAAGCAATTGTGTCGTCCACTTGCCTCATCTGGGTCTTGTTGTTTTTGGTGTACATTAGTCTTGGTGTGGTGCTGGTTTTGTATAGGTTTAGTTGATCGTTGGATTCATGTTATTTGGTCTAGAGAGATTTAGGGGCCCTTTGGCTTATGACTCAAGTTTTAATTGGATTCATGAATGAAGGATATCAATTATTTATATAATTACATTTATCTTGCTATCATGTTTTTAGCACTCAAGGCTTCTTTGTTGCTGCATCCCACCACCTTTTGTTTGCTTCTTTGTTGCTGCATCCTACCACCTTTTATTTGCTGAACCGGTTTCCCTTTAGCACTCAGGCTCATTACAGTATATTGACTATTATGCTTAATTGAATACTCCCTCAGATCCAAAATACATGGTTTTCCTATCTTTTTTTTACAATTTAATACTTATTACCAACAAATATTAAGTTGTAAAAAAATAATTTTAAAAAAGTTAATATTTTATATAGTTTTTAGGTTCTTAAAATACGTGTTCAAAAGTGAAACGATATATATTTTGGATCGAAGGGAGTATTATTTTTTATACTTTCAAAAATAAGAATTCTTATAATGCGTAAGTGATTTATTGTACCTTTTCTAGTCAATATTCTATTTTAATATTTTTTATTTTATCGCGCTTGTCGCAAAATTTGATTGCAAAGAACTAAAATTGACGAACCCGAAATCGACCTGAAATTACCCGAAACCCGGTCAAACTCGGGTTCGACTCAACCCGGATATACCCGAGACCCGTTTTACCCGGAACCCGAAGTGACCCAACCCAAACCCGACCCAAATGACCCGTTTGACAAGTCTACCTAAGGACATCCATTGGCATAGAAATGTATTGGGGTAAATCACTTAGGGGATAAATTTTGTATAGGTGTGATCGAGCCCGTAGGTGTAGTTATAGTGTGATGGGTTAGTTTTTTGGGGGGGAGGGGTTGTTTTGGGTTCTGAGCCCTACTTCACATAGGACCCTTGGTATGGTTTGTGTCTTTTTGTATGGTAATCAGTAATCACCACAGGTTTTGATGGAGAGAGAATTCTAGAGAGAAAAACTCTCAAGGGGTTTCACCCCCTTCCTCTTGTTGTTTTCTCTTGTTGCCTCATCCTTTTCTCTCCATTTTGATTTGATTGGGCACCATGGAATCTATACATTTTATCTGATCTAGTGGGTTTGCTTTTAGTTCATTGAGATTTTGGGATCAATGCTATTTGGGTTGGGAGTGAAAGGGGTTGTAGATTTTGACGTTCTTGATTTGGGATTTCTCTCTTCCGGGCTGAGTTGTCTCTTGGTGCATTCGTCTCGGCTTGGGTTAGGTCGGGTCTTGGGTCTGACATCGACTGTTTGGCTGGGGGATGGTTAGTGTTGCAGATGGTGGTCCGTGGCTCGCTCTGGCTCGACATGGTGGCTAAGTCTCGCCCCTTTCTTGTCCGATTTGGTTGATTCCTGTTGCGGTGTGTCTTTGCATTGTTGGGTGGTGCTATGAAGATGTGGGTGGTGGCTCCATCGCTCATGGGGTTGGGACGTGACTCCGGTGAGATGAGCGTGGTAGCGATGGCGTCCCCGGAGTCCTAGGAGGCTTGTTCATGCTCTCGGTGAGTTCTCTTCCTCGTCTTCCTGCATCTCAAAATCTGTAAAATTAAATAACTTCTACTTGTTTATGTGCCTTTCAGATGCAAATATTAGTGATTCTCAAAATCGGTAAAATTAAATAACTTCTACCTTCATTAACAACTAGTTACTATGTGCTCATATGATGATTGACAGGATCAGCTCTTGTATATGAATAAAGATTTAATGCTTTATGTTATCTGAAGCTCTCACTTCGAGTATAAGGAACTAGTTTTGTTCTGTTTGTGTATCTTGCTGCAAATACTCAGGCTAGCCTGTGTATATATGTTTTTAGCTTAATGGCAAACATACATGAGGTTTCAAGAGGAGAGCATAATAATGAATGAAGAATTATGATGAGCGAGAGCAACAACAAAACAAGTCATCGGTCATGCAGCCTTAACAACGACGGGATGCCCTTGCCCGTGGACTCATCTGAGGTATCAGAAGCTCCCTAAGCAGTTGTGTCGTCGACTTGCCTCGTCTGGGTCTTGTTGTTTTTGGTGTACATTAGTCTTGGTGAGGTGCTGGTTTTGTATAAGATTAGTTGATCATTGGATTCATGTTATTTGGTCTAGAGAGATTTAGGGCCCTTTGGCTGATGACTCAAGTTTTAATTGGATTCATGAATGAAGGATATCAATTGTTTATATAATTACATTTATCTTGCTGTCATGTTTTTAGCACTCAAGGTTTCTTTGTTGCTGCATCCCACCTTTTGTTTGCTGAACCGGTTTCCCTTTAGCACTCAGGCTCATTACAGTATATTGACTTATTATTATGCTTAATTGAATATTCCAAAAGCTTATTTTCATTATATACCAAGTGTTTGAATAAGGGGTATCAATAGGTTCTGCTTTCGCAAGAAAGGGGGTTCTAAGAGCAAGGCTAGAAAGAAACTAAATCGGATATTAAACCAGGCTAGACTCACATTAGCTGTACTTGGTTGCGTTGGGTTTAGTGATTTATTTGTTTTTCAAACCTCAAATGGAGTAGAATGTAATATATGTTTGAGAATGCTTTGCGCCATTTGAGTACATTTAATGTCACATGAAGAGTTAGAATGAGGTACGTGACTTGCAATGAGGGTTGAACTTTGTATGTTAGGAGGAGTTCTAGCCACAGAACCCATTACAGTTAAACGCAGTAGGTAGCTAAAACCAGACCAAATTTGATCTCGAGTAGAAAGCATGGGGTTCCAAATAATCCTGGGACGAGAAGAGCCCTATGTTATTTGAGTTATTGTGGTTTGCGATTTTTGAAAAAAACAAAGATGGAGAAGCTTTGATAGGTTCGCAATTGTGAGTGCTAGGTAAATTTGAGTTAAGTGTGGCACAGTGAGTGGGAGAACAACCTGTTTGCTAGGTAAATTTGATATACAACTCAACATTTCTTTTAATAATAATGGAGTAGTGATAGGTGCTAGAGCTAACTGTATACTGAGTTTATAATTTGAGGAGTAGAATGTAAGTATACAACTTTGTAGCTGAAACAAATGATTTGATGATCTAAGCCAAGTAGCAGCCAACCAAGAGAGCCGAATCGAACAGTGAGGGTCTTCGCATTTGAGAGCGCTGTAGGAGGACTGTAGTTGAGGTCGGTGACGAGGCAGCAACCACTCAATTGATAAGATGAATTTGATAAGTGAGGTTATCTGCTGATGAGTGAATAAGAATACCTCGGATAAACACATTGGGGTTAGTAGTTGCATATATGTGGGATGCGGTATAAAATAGCATTGCAGAGTAATCTTATTAACATTGTAGATTACATGATTGGTAATTGAAATAATGTTGTTTATAATGTGGTTTAAGCAATACTGATTAAGATTATGGTTAAGATGGGTGCAATCAGAAGTGACATTAGTTCGGACTTTGTCAAACTCAATTGGAGAGCCAACGAGTCTGCCAAGAAGGATACAATCAAGGCTTGGTTTGTTTAGAGTGTTGAACTTTGCAAGCTCAGCATAGAAGGTAGATAGGTTGAGTTTGTCTTTGTCTTTATCACATCTAAGTGAGGCAGTAGGAGTGGCGTTTTGGGTTGAAGAGCCCGCAGGCACATGCGTGTATCCCTACTACCAGTGTTCGAATCCCTTCAAAGACATCCAAGTTTTCTTGCTTTCTTCTTTTTTACTCCCTTCCAATCACTTCTTTTATTTATTCATTTGAATTTTTTTCCCGATACCTTTCAAGAGCTTCTCTTATATATATATATATATATATATATATATATATATATATATATATATATATATATATATATATATAAAAGGGGAAAAAATCAAATTATTATTTTTTCTTCATTTGAGTTGCAAACACTTCTCCTTTTCTTTTAGGAAAAACTCCCCAAAAAAATCATCATTATATCAATTAATTCACTATTACTAATTTTTTTAATTGTGATAGCAAATTTCAAAATATAGAAGTTTAGCAAGAATCATCTACAATATTTTTATGCAAAAAATTAATCAAAAAAAATAAAAAGTCATCATCTTATTTCTAGATTTTATAACACATTTTATCTAACGCATTTATATAAAATTTATTTACCAAAATATAAATCGAGCCTAATTTTTTTAGTACAGGGCCTCCCAAAAGATTGGCACGGCCCTGGGTTGAAATATCTACTCGATACGAAGAAGGAGGGATGCTATCCGATTCAAGTGGATGATGAAAGTGATTGGGATGCTTTCAAGTACTGCAACTGAAGGGGTGGCGATGGGGTATGGCCCCTTCCTTTGTACGCATCGGTGAACGAAAGTGGAAGCCAACATGGTAGTCGCTCGATGGTTCTGAATATGGGACAATGCACCAAATCACCAGACGGAGACATCTCAACATCCGAGGTGGAAGAGGGTGATTGGGCTGATATGGTCGTCGATGGGTCGACATTGTATCTTGATCTAAATTTGGAGTATGGCCCGGATAACAATTTGGATGGCAACGAAAACACTTCAGCTAGCAAGGAAACGCACACAATTGGCAAGGCAAACCAGAAAACTTGGGCAGAATCGACAACCGTTACTTCGGAGATGAGAGTTCAAGTGATGGACGCGGACTGGAGGAAACAGATCGTATGTCTGATAGTCTGAGTAGTGATGATGAGGATACTATATATGTGGGTGGGCATAAGGGGAGTGTTATTTTCGTCGACTTGGGGACCTCGTCGGAGGAGGAGAATGAAACTCTCGGAGTAATAAAATTGGAGTCGCTTGAGGAAACGTCATCAATGGGCTGTATATCATCCGATAATGAGATGTACGAGGCCGAACTGTGGGTTTCGAGGACAAAAGTTGCAGGGAAGTCGACCGAGGATGTGGAAGAGATGTTGGGCAAAGCTTTTCCGCATGTAGGGGACCCCCGCCGCAAGAACACCGACCTTCACGAGGGATTGTTGTTGAAGTCCAAGGAGGAGGTGCAAAACCGGATAAGGTGGTCTGCATTGGAGGGCTATTTTGACACACATGTGAAGAGGTTTTTGCCGTCAGTCTACACCGTTATGTGCATTGATCCCCAGTGCAAGTGGATGTGTCGTGCGTCAACATACCTGAAAACAAGCTTGTGGAAAGTGCGGAAGTTTGCGCAGGAGCACACCTGCGGCATTAATGTTAGACACAACCATGATCGACAGGCAACGTCCGAGCTTATTGCGAAGAGCCTTGTATCAAGCTGAAAAAAATTCGTAGTGACCACTAACTTTGAACTACTAGCCACTTTATTATACACCCTAGTCAGTGATTATAAAACTCTAACCGGTTTCTTAACTGTCATAGATGATATGCAATGTAGTTTCACTGGTGCCCGTAAGTCGTTAACTCCAACCCAAGTCCAAGACTTCACCTTGTCCCTTCCAAAGGAGCTTCGAATAGCGTCTTTGTGATCCTCCTCCTCAAAATCCTGATTCCTTCCAGCACATTTGAGGTCGGTGACAAGGAAACATTCCTTGATGGAGAAGAGGAGGAGTCGCCCCTGGATCTCATACTATGTCTCACACTTCTTTAATGTCTTCAGATGCCTCTCAAGGAAGTAATGGATCAGGGCTGAGCAATACGACACATTGGATCCGATCTTTACAATGCCCCCTAGCCTGCTGTCATTGAGCATTTGCCAATCAACCGCAGCTAGGCCATCGTCCATTCCTTTCAGCATGCCCATCTTGAAGAACTGGTTCGACCTCCCTCTAAAATATTTTTCCAGAGGAAGGGCTAGAGTCGCCTGCACAAATATCACAAGAGAGTAACGAAGTTGACATCACGAAGACAGAAAAAAAGGCCCCTAATATGTCTCAGAAGTGATAACAGGTGATACGTTCTTGCTCGACAGCGTCGCAGCCTTTTTTCCTTTCGCTTTTGTCATTGTGTCCTTAATCTGTCATTCAGATAACACCCATTCCAGCAATAATCCTTGCCAGTACATACGAATTTCTAGCCAGTCAAAATAATGTTTCTGCCAGAAATTTTAACATTATCCAAATTACAACACCACACAAATGCCACGAAAAACCATCAACAACTGAATATGATTGCTTTAAGACATCAGATGGTTTCAGGATCTTCGTTTTTGTTATTCAATATACAAGAGTAACGAAACTCAAAGAACTTCATATCATAAGAATCATATGCTATGTATATAAAAGCATGACATCATTTTATGATGAAAGTTGTATATAATTCCACCTTTTATTCTCCTCTCTTATTTCTAATAAAAACATTAGTTTTGCTATTATACTTCAAAATGAGCATATAGTTAGGCAGCAAAAGGTTAAGTGTGATTGGGTCCAAAAACAACACTTTACCACAACACCAACAACAAACTAGCACATGGGACTTAAAACTATGGCCTCAAATGGTATGCTAGCCTTTAATCTCTAATCCTCTAAAATCTTGTATATATCATCTTCATTATCCCTTATGTGAGAAAAAAGTTTAAAACCATGAGTACCCAAGTATATTTATCCAAACTACATCGAGCATCATGGTTTGTTTATAACCGTGAGTTTTTCAAAGCCACTATCCATGATACCTAATCGAAGCCAAGTCGTATGTGTTGTCCCCTACTTCCCCAAATCGAAGCCAACCCAGATTTTCCTGTACCTAGCCATTCAATCGTTTCCCCTATCCACAAGAACGACTCCACTCACCATTGACGAGTTATCACATTCTCAATTTCATTCTTTCATGGGGGTTGTCTAACCGTTTCTACCATATTTGGACCTTCAATTTCATCCCCAACTTAGCATCAATGGAAAATCTACACCCCTATCCCCAAACCGCCCACCACACATACAATTAGGGTTTCCCCCTTCTCAAATTTCCAACCCCATTCACCCAATTCTTCCCACCGGCCCCAAATCGAATTTACATGCATTGAAACCTCCTAACTGCCATTAAAGGAGAAAGCTTAGAGATAGAGAATGGGGGATAACCTCTCTTCAATGGCAGATTGGGCACCAACTTTCGTCTCCCTTCAATATCGGGTCGTCCCTCCCTTCAATGGTGGTTTCCCCCCCCTCTCTCTCTCTCGGTGCCGGCGTCGCATCAGCTTCTCTCTCTCTCTCTCTCTCTCTCTCTCTCTCTCTCTCTCTCTCTCTCTCTCTCTCTCTCTCTCTCTCTCTCTCGGTTCCGGCGTTGCAGCAGGTGCTCCCTCCAAGCTTTGTCAATGGCGGTTTTACCCTCCAAGACTTTTGAATTTCTACTTGTAGAAATGGTGAGAGATGACCGTGAAGTGACTTGTTCTTTTTACCCGTCTTAGTTTTCTCTTTCTGAATTGCAACTGAATGTCCACCCGCGGTAACGGGTTCTCTCAACCGGTTACTTTTGTAAATTATTGGGCCTTTTTGACTTTTTTGTAAATTTGGCCGGGGGAGGGTTATTTTTGCAATGGGCCGGCTGAATTGGTATATTCAGTACAATTTTCTCTAATTGTTAGGTATTTTTTTTTTGATATTTTATTAATAACCTTTATGTTTTAATAAAGGACATTTTTGCATAAATACCCCACTCGGAAAAAAAAAAGTTTGCAAAGTAACCTAATTTACAACATTATTTGAAGATTTTTGTAGTAAATTTATTGTGATTTTAGCATTATTTAGAAACATTAGTGATGAGTATTCACAATATATAAATGATTGATTGGATTTCTATAAATTTGAAAGTTCTGAAAAGTTAAGGCTATTTTTCAAAATTATAGCAAAAAGAAAACTATCCCGGTGGCACGTGCGAGAGAGCGTTCACTCGTTGGATATTTCAAAACATTAGGGTTTTGTTTCAAATAGTATATGACCGCGGTCAGCCGCTCAGCCCGGGCAGCACGAAAACATCTTCCCCCTTCTTCAAACCTCTGCGAAAACCATTTCCTTTCCCCACCTTTCCTCCTCCGCTCCTCTCTCTCTCCCTCTGAATCCGAAGAGAGTGTAAGCATCAGAAACCCCATAGCTTGGCCTCCATCTACTATCCTCTCCGTGTTTCATCTGCTTCTTTCTTCGTCTTCCTTTTGAAAGCCCTAGTTCGTTGTCTGCAATCGCCGCGTTTGTAGGCTCCCAAGGTATGCTTCTGTTGCCTTACTTTTGTTTAATTTTAGCATTTTTGGACGTTGAGAGTTCCACTGTTTGTTTGTAGCTATGTGTTTGACTCTAGTTGCATTTCTGCGGCTTTGGATGTTGTGAGTCTCGCTGTTCTGATGACGGTTCCGGTTTCATTTTTTAGGATTCTAGGTTTCCTGTGGTGATTTTGACTGATTCTCTCACGATTTTTGTTCTTCCGTTTTCGATCGAAGGTTTTCTGGACTTGTAGGGACGGAGTGTTGTAATTCGGCTGGGTAACTGATAGGGAAATTGGAGGAGCATCCGTTGTATGAATCCATTGATATCTTGCCATTTCTGTTTTTTTTTTCAATTGCTCAACTTCATCTTTGTGTTGAAGGCTTCGTAGCCAAGAAAATTTGTATGCCTACCTAACTGCTGTCTTCAATATATTTATGTAGGAACCATGTACATCTGCTTTCTTCAATTGGTAATTATTGTGCCTTTTTGCTTCATGCTGTGGTACCAAGTTGAATTTTGTAGTTGTGAAAAAATTCAAAATTATTTGCATTGCATGTTGATCTTTTTGATAAGCTTAGGTTAACACTTTACTGTGCTTCTATTCTTTCCTTCCATTCTTACTTTCTTTTTGTAATCTTATGAATGAAAATGCATGAAGTTTACCAATTGAGACTTCTTATATCTTTAATTTTTAACATTTTTTATACGAATTCGATGCAGCAGTAGAAGAAAATGGCCATGGAGATCACACAGTTCCTTCTTTCTGCTCAGTCTCCTGATGCTAATGCAAGGAATGAAGCTGAGGCACATCTCAGGCAGTTTCAGGAGCAAAATCTGCCAATTTTTCTGTTGTCGTTATCAGTTGAGCTTTCAAACAATGAAAAGCCTCTTGAGTCACGTAGGTTGGCTGGTATTGTGTTGAAGAACACACTGGATGCAAAAGATGCTTCACGGAAGGAGCATTTACTCCAACAATGGCTGACAATTGATGGTTCTGTTAAATCTCAAATCAAGGACTTGCTCATGAGGACTCTGGGTTCGACTGCACAGGAAGCAAGGCACACATCAGCACAGGTTATTGCTAAAATTGCATCCATTGAGATCCCTCGGAAGGAGTGGCCTCACCTAGTTGGCTCATTGCTTAGCAACATGACACAGCAGGATAGCCCAGCTCCTTTAAAACAGGCAACCCTGGAAACACTCGGATATGTATGTGAGGAGATATCCCACCTAGCACTTGAACAGGCTGAAGTGAACTCAATACTTACAGCTGTGGTTCAAGGCATGAGCCCTGCTGAACAGAGTGTTGAAGTCCGTTTGGCAGCTACTACAGCATTATATAATGCTCTTGCTTTTGCACAGACCAACTTTGAGACTGAGGTGGAGCGGAATTACATCATGAATGTGGTCTGTGAAACTGCACTGTCCAAAGAAGTGCAAATTAGGCAGGCTGCATTAGAATGTCTAGTGGCAATTGCTTCAATGTACTATGAGTGTCTTGAGCCATACATGGAAAAACTTTTTGTACTCTGTGCAAATGCAATCAAAGCAGATGAAGAAGCTGTAGCCCTTCAAGCAATCGAGTTCTGGAGCTCCATATGTGATGAAGAGACAGAACTTCAAGAAGCATTCGATACAGACAGTGGCCAGTCAGAGGCTCCTCATTCCCGATTCATTGAGAAAGCTTTGACTTCACTGGTGCCTGTGCTGCTGGAGACACTTCTTAAGCAGGATGAGGATCAAGATCAGGATGACAATATTTGGAATCTGTCGATGGCAGGTGGTACATGCCTTGGGCTTGTTGCAAGGACGGTTGGAGATTCTATTTTGCCTCTTGTCATGCCTTTTGTGGAGGCTAATATAGTAAGTCCAGATTGGCGATGTCGTGAGGCGGCTACGTATGCTTTTGGTTCCATCCTTGAAGGACCTAGTATTGAGAAGCTATCTCCTTTAGTTGAAGCAGGTTTTGCCTTTCTACTGAAGGCAACAAAGGATGATAACATTCATGTCAAGGATACTACTGCATGGACATTGAGTCGAATATTTGAGATACTTCACTGCCCTGGTTCTGGGTTTGCTGTGATCACCAATGCCAACCTCCAACCAGTGCTGAGTGTCTTGTTGGAAAGTATAAAGGACGCTCCTAATGTTGCAGAGAAAATATGTGGGGCTATCTATTACCTGGCTCAGGGGTATGAGGATGCGGGCCCGAACTCATCTCTGCTCACTCCCTTTCTTCCAGAAATTATAGCTTCTGTTGTAGCAGCTGCTGATAGAACAGATGCAGGTGACTCCAAGCTGCGTTCTGCAGCTTATGAAACATTGAATGAGTTAGTTCGGTGTTCTAATTTGTCAGAAACATCAAACATTATCCAACAGCTTCTTCATCTTATAATGAATAAGTTGGGGCAGACGTTGGAGCTTCCAGTTCTTTCATCTGATGATAGGGAAAAGCAAGGAGACTTGCAAGCTCTTCTCTGTGGTGTTCTTCAGGTTATCATTCAGAAATTAAGTAGTGCTGATGGAACAAAGGAGATGATTTTCCAGGTTTCAGACCATCTCATGGTCTTATTCCTCAAGGTTTTCGCATGTCATAGCTCAACAGTACACGAAGAGGCAATGCTTGCTATTGGTGCATTGGCTTATGCCACTGGTGAAAAGTTTGGGAGTTACATGTCCGAGTTTTACAAGTACTTGGAGATTGGTTTGCAGAACTTTGAAGAATATCAAGTTTGTTCGATAACTGTTGGTGTTGTTGGTGACATTTGCCGAGCATTGGATGATAAGATTTTGCCATATTGTGATGGCATAATGACCTTGCTTCTCAAGGATCTTTCTAGCGGGGAACTGCACAGATCAGTGAAACCTCCAATATTCTCATGCTTTGGTGATATTGCTCTTGCAGTAGGAGAACACTTCGAGAAATATCTTGCTTACGCCATACCAATGATGCAAGGTGCTTCTGAAGTCTGTGCGAAGATGGAAACTGATGATGATGAAATGGTTGAATATGGAAACCAGCTGAAACGAAGCATCTTTGAAGCGTATTCTGGCATTCTGCAAGGATTCAAGGATTCTAGACCCAGGCTGATGGTTCCCCATGCTGGGCATCTGTCGCAGTTCATAGAATTTGTCTGCAGGGACAAACAGAGGTAAAATATTTATGATCACCCTGCCACTCTTTATTCTTTGAATTAATTGAATATTGTCTTAATGATTGCGTACTCTATTGTGTTTCAGGGATGAAAGTGTTACCAAAGCTACAATTGCAGTATTAGGTGATCTAGCAGATGCTCTGGGCCCGGATTTGAAGGTCCTTTTCAAAGACCGAACATTCTATATTGAATTTATTGGTGAGTGCATCGAGTCTGATGATGACCAGCTAAGGGACACCGCAATTTGGACCAAAGAGATGATTGCTCGTGCTTTGGCCTGAGCAAGCTTAGTTATCATGCTATGTTGTTGAACGGTTCTTTCGTCTGTCTATGCTTATTTCTTTCTTTTTATCCCATGGAAGGAAAAGAAAACGCGGGGTTGTCAAGAGACTCATAGGGACTTGCATAGCAAATTGAAATTTTGGTGATGGCAAGAGCTTTGGTTGCAGTTCTTTAGTTTAGGGTGAAAGGGTAATTAAGTAGTGCAAGTACTGATTGAATTTGAGGCGTCACAAAAACTTTGTACTGCATTCAGTATCTCGTATTCTGTTTGGGTATTTGAGTCTGTTTCTTCGTTTACCCTTTGTTACATGGCAATCTTCGTCCAAATTTTTAGATGAACCAAAGAGCAGGTTTTTTGATCTTCAATTGAGGATCACCCTGAAATCCTGAATGCATGCGGGGTTCCTAAACAGGACACAGGAGAGTATGTGTACTTCACACCGTTGCTATTTAAGCACTCCTTTAAATGAGAGCTTGAATGGGTCTAGTTACTCTTTGGCATGGAGTGGAATAAGGAAGGGGATTCTCGAACTAGAGAAGGAATCCAATGACTTCGAAAGCATTGAACGAGGGGTTGTACCCAATGACTTCGAAAGCATTGAACGAGGGGTTGTATGAGGTGAAAATCTCAAGTATGATTATACATAGTGGTAGTATAGCAAGGGTGGCTTATCTGTTCACTTTTCTACAGTCACGCCCAAAAAACCAAACTCTACCTTATGTGAAGCTCGGTAATAAAAAAGTAATCCAAACTCTTAAAGCTGATGAAAATAACTTTAACCTAATTTAAAAGTGACTATGTTTTCACGAAGATTCATAACTTTGTACCTCTTACTCAAGTGTAGCCCAGAATTATGATTTATGATTGATTCCCTAATACTTATGTAACACTGAAATTGATCATTTGATGATACCTTGCAACTGCCAACTATAGTGATAGAGTGAGTTTTAATAGCACTGATAAATACTCCCTCCGTCCCACAATACTTGTGTTTGGACTATTTATATACACTTTTTAATGAGCTAAAAACTATATAAAATATCCATTTTTAATTATTATTTTTTAAATAATTCTATACTTATTAGTAATATGTATGATATTATTTAAAAATATTTAATAAAATGTTGATATTTTATATAGTTTTTAGCTTTTTAAGAAAACGTGCCTGAATAGTAAAAGACATCTATTGTGGGACGGAGTGAGTATCAGGCGACAAGGTATTGATCACAAATCACAACGCATTCCATAGTTAACCTATTTTCGACTAATTGCAATCACCTATAACTAATTTGTACTGAACGCAATTTTTAATGGACTAAAAATATATAAAATATTTTTTTTAATGATTTAATAATTCATCTCACTTTAACATTAGACATGTTTTTTAATGATTTTTTTGAGACGGATGTAGTAAATCTCTATTTGTCACTCCATGAATTCGTGATTGACTAATAAATTTCTGAATTAAATCGAAAATTTATTTAATGAATAAATAAAATAATATAAAATCTAATTAAAAAAGAATTAAAAGAGTGAAATACGATTGAGTTACATGATATTTTCAACAGTTCTCAAAAAAGTTTATTAAAACAAGTGCCAATTTAGGAAACATCACCCATTATTTTATAGAGAAAATTAGATGGAGTATACCATTTTCAAGTTTTTTTTTAAGTAATTGTACTCCTTTAATTTTGTCTTAGGTAATTGTATTTTTTTAAAGATAGATATTACATATTTACCCTTAAAATTATTTTTACCCTTTTCAATTTTTATCCTTTTTTAAAATAATTGACGAGGAAGATATTTTTAACAAATCAAAATTTATCCTAATTTTTTTTATCCTTTTTTAAAAAGATTGGTTGATGAAGATATTTTAACAAACTTTATCATTTTAAAAACTACTCAGTTAGATTACTGCAGATGGATTGGTGGAGGAAGAGATTATTATCAACGGAGAATTTTATAGGTACCACTTCAAGACTTTTCTAGCTTATAGGTAACGTACGTTGCTCTTCAAATTATTTAATTAGAATCGTTTATTGATCAATTCTAACCTAAATTATTGTGTGCGAATGATTTTATTGTAACAATTTTTGTTTCTTTTTCCAGTTTGTAGCGTAGAGATGACCAAACAAGATGATGGAGGGTCCTGTAATACAATAATATTCATGTAATCAATTCCTGTAATACAATAATAATATTCATGTAATACAATGCCATTAGTTATTTACAAGAAATCACACTCCTGTAATACAATAATATTCATGTAATCAATTCCTGTAATGAATGAAATCTTCTACCCATTACTATACCCCCATTTGACGTCTTGTAGAATTGTATTACAAGAAATCACTATAACCAACTAATGTAGCATACAATTCTTGTAATGAATGATTTACTGTAATGAACGAATTCTTGTACTCATTACTATAACCAACTACAATAGCATACAATTATAGCAATGAACGAATTCTTGTACCCATTACTATAACCAACTACAATAGTATACAATTATTGTAATGAATGATTTCCTGTAATGACCGAATTCTGGTATATAAAGACAGGTATCAATTAAAGTAGCATACAATTATTGGAAAAATAGATAACGATTATTGTAACCTAAATTATTGTCTCTGACTAACAAGAAGCGAATACAATATCCGTAGGTACGATATCGATTCCATGAAGCTTCCATCTACCCTACATCTTCATTCTTTCATCTACCCTGCATCGTCGTTCTTTTTTGAAAATCACAAACGGTGATGACGAGTTTTTGTATCTGTATCGGGACGCCTAACTACCGTGGTTGATTTAGAGTTCTCAAATTAGAGTTTACTATACCATGGAAGTTACAGTGACAATCACATAAACAACTAAAATAAATTTACCAACCTTCAATGTCTTCGGAATCACCGTGCTTCAAGGAAGATACAATGGGATGAGTGTTACTTAATTGAAGAGAGGAATGGAAAAGAACGAGCGTTCATGGAATGAGACGAGCGTAAATGGAATTAGAATTAATTAAAGAGCCTACGATTAGTTGTTACAATCAAATCAAGGGCAAATCTGTCATAATAAAAATAAAATCTTCAAAGATACATTTACCAAAAAAAAAAACTTGAAAAGGGTATAACTACCCAATTTCGCCTATTTTATATCCTTTCAAGGAACTATTCACAATTCATTTTTGTTTTCAGATGATAAAAATGTTAAATTTTCACAAGCTCAAATTTTGCAATTGGTTTTGTTAAAATTTTAAAACCACATATCTATATCTATATATCTATATATAACTATTATAAGAGAAGTATTTTTGATGAGGTGCCACTCTTTTTTTTTGAACAGGAAAGAATTTGACCGGTGGCGAAGCCAACTAGCCAAGAGCATCCTTACGGATTATGCTACATAGAACTGCATCTGAGGGGTAGGTCAAGTCGGAGAAAACAATCCTAAGGTGAGATAGTCAGCCAGCAGCTTGATTGCTATCCCTAAAAACATGAGAGATCTCTATTTCTTGAATTTGTAAATAAAGAGCGGCCATATCCGGGGTTAGAGAGATCTCTATTTTAGAAAACATACTCAGGGCGCATAGAGTGTCGGATAGGAGCATCTCTATCTCGCCAAAGCAAGATGCACCTACCTTGAGACATTTGATAATTCTAAGATTATCACCTTCAATGCAGATACGCGGAATATTTAATTCTACTACCTTAAGCACACCTTTCCACAGGACATAATATTCTGATCCAATAACAGAAGCAAGTGGGGAGGGACCAGATTCTACATATAGAGTACAACCTAAACTATCTATAATAAGAAATCCATCAATACCTATTTTGTTGGAGGAAAAGGCTCCATCGAAATTTAATTTATACCAATTATTTCTTGGTTTAATCCATTTTGTTGTACGTTTATGGTCTTCCTAGGGTTGGGTTCTTTGTTATGTGTGTCTCTTTCTAAGCTTATATCATCAATTTTTGCTTTCTCCCAGTTAGTTAATTGATCCTTTATGAAGGATGCTATTGTTTTAGGGTTTGATTTGACTTTATTAAAGAGGGATTTATTCCTGAAATACCAAGAACACCACCAGATTGTAGCGAGTGATGAAATTTCTGATTTACTTAAGGAGGTGTAAAGAGTTCAAAGTGATTCATTTATGTTAGTAGTGGTGTCGTAGACACCTTGAAGTGTGTTGTAGATTTTAGGAGAGAGATGTTGTATTTTGTGAGTTATTGTTGGGCAATGAAATAATAAATGATCAGTGTCTTTGAAGTTCATTCCGTAAAGAGGGCAATCAATGGGAATGCCAACTCCGTGAGAGGCTAGTTTGACAGATGTAGATAGACCATTTTTGGAGATGCACCACAAAAAATCTTTGATATTTGGGGCCACATCTAGTTTCCATATCCAGTGCAATTGCGATATAGAGTGATTTTTTGCTATGTTGATGAGATCCATTGCCGAAACAGTTGAGTACCAACCGTTTTTACTTGGGGCCAGTATAGTCTGTCTTAGTGAAAATGTTTTGGAATTGGTGATTGTATAATATTTTCCAGAGTTTCCCTGCTAACAAGGTTGCTTAAAGTGTTCTCTAGTTTATTGGTATCTCAAAGATGGTCATCTGATATAAAGCTGCCAACCTTTAGGTTGTTGTCAATTAAATTTGGATTTGGAACTTGTGTCAATAAGGGGGAATCCCCAATCCAAAGATCATGCCATAAGTTTATTGATTTTCCGTTAGCAATGCCCCATCTCAGACCGCTTTTAAAGAGGGAAATAAGAGAGGCCAGTTTTAACCATTGTCAGGATACATTCCTTTTTTTCTCATAATTGAGAATTTGCTTGTCTTTCAAATATTTTTGAGATACTAGTTTAACCTAAGGGTTTTCCGGTTCTGCTAGAATTTTCCAAAGGATTTTTAGTTGGAGAGCCTTGTTCATGTCTTCAGAAAGGTGAAGGCCTATGCCCCCATTAGATCGAGATTTGCCCACCTCAAACCAGTTGATAAGGGGTTTGTATTTAGGGCCCTTGTTCCATACAAAGTTTCTGTTGATCTTGTCCAGCTCTTTGTGGATGTGTGATGGGAGTAGGAAACATTGAATTATGTGTAAAGGTTTTGTAGCTAGGTTGGATTTGATAAGTGTGCATCTTTCAGCATGTGATAGATTTTGCTGTCCATTTTGTTAGTTGTGTTTTACTTGAGTTTGTAATATCTTCGAATGTGGAGTTGGAGACTTTGCTGGTAGTGACAGGGCATCCTAGGTATCAACCAATGGATTTAATTCAAGACAGTCAATTATCTGAACTTTTACTATTATTTTATAATATTAATTTAACATATTACTAAGATTTTGTTTATAAAAAACTGCGCCATGGCGCGGGGATCATACTAGTTTTAGTAATTACAACAATAACAACAACAATCTTAATGTGTCCCTACTCCCGCTATAAATAGGGTCTAGGGATTGAGTTGTACACACCATTTTCCCGATTACATCGAAAACATGTTTTTTAAGAGACCCAGAATATTAAAAATAAAAATACAATAAAGTAAAAACACAAATAAAACAAATCATTCCAGTTCTTCCTCAACGAGTCTCAAATCAGTAAAGTCCTATCTAATTACCTCGTTTCAATTCTTCCTCATCTGATACCCTTATCGTCAAATCGTCTCACTGGTGTACCAGTGCACCCGGGTCTCTCCTTTTCATATCTCGAAATCATCAAAGCCTCGAATCTCGAATCTTCTGCCTAATACTGATTACTCCTACATTCTCACGAATAACTTCATTTCTGATCCTGTTGAGTGTGTCTGTATATCCGTCTGATCATTCTTATCTCTTCGACCACGACTCTCTACTCATGTGCTTTCTTAATCGTCCAACACTCTACCCCGTGAAGTAAAGCGGGTCTCACTACCACTATATAGAATTTACCTTTACCTTTAGTTGAACTTTTTTTTTTGTCAAAAAAGCTAGACTCCCGATGTAGCTCTCCATTTTTTTTTTATCACTCTACTTGAATCTGATGCTCGATGTCCCTGTCTATATCGTCATCGTTTTGCATCATCGACCCTAAATATTTAAAATTATTTTTCTTTGGTACAATATCCCCACCTAACCTCAAATCCTCGTCCCCCTCTCCCAAACCCAAAATATACTCCACATCTTTAGATATACTCCCTCCTTTCATTAATAAATGTCGTTTGATTTTTTGATACGTTTTTTAAGGAGTTAAAAATTATATAAAATATTAATTTTTTTTATTAATTTTAAACTTATAACTAATATGTATAAAATTATAAAAAAAAATCAATCAAAAACTCATATTTTATATAGTTTTTAACTCCTTAAAAAACGTGCCAAAAAGTCAAACGTCACTTATTTCTGAAAAATAGGGAGTTGTCTCATTAATAGTGCTTCTAAAAAGTATCCATGCTATTTCACTTAATCACAATAATGCCATTATACACTATAAAAATCAATTCCTTTTTATATGTTTGTTTTCCTTGTGTTCTTAGCCGGTAAGAGCAACCTTCAATTTTTTTAATTTTATACCCCTTAATTTTCAATAATTAGAAAAATCATCACTACTTTATTTAAAATATAAAAAATTCATAGGTTCAAGAATTTATAGCCCTTCAAAAGTTGAATGGACTCCAATATTAGTTTTCATTAAGCCCATCAATAAATTATTATTTTTTTCTTGTGGTTTGCCTATGCATTTGCGTTAAAATATAGAATTGATCTTATTCTTATACCACGTTTGTTTAAGAGATACATGGAGTTTTGTAAATTTAAGAAAAATAAGGCGTAAAATTGTGTAACAATCTTCACTAATAACTACTATATTAAGTATAAGATTATATGTAATAGTAAACTGTAACGTTTGATAGGATTGAACCTAGAAAAATCACGAAATCACAACACAAACACATATTGGTAGTAACCATTCTCGTATTTCTATGTGCGAAGCACGCGGAAGGTAACTAGTAGATCTTTTTTTTTATTAGGAAAGAATTCGGGCGAGCGAGCTCTACCCGATGGCATCCTTACGGGCGAGGTCTAAAAGACCATAATCGTTGTGAATATCGGCACCCAGTCAGAGTGGCAAATGTGTGCAACCTTATCAGCCACTCTATTGCCTAATCGGGGAACATGAAAGAAGGAAACTTCTTCCATAGTCGATAGTAAAAGTTTAACATCTGATAAAATCTGTTCGATTTCCCAAGGGCAGTTAGATGTTTTATTTAGGTGGTTTATGATTAACATGGAGTCACCTTCAATGTAAAGTTTATTGATACGGAGTTGTAGAACCTTTTGGATTCCTAGTTTAAGAGCAAGAGCTTCCGCTTTCAAAAGGCTTTGATTGCCAAGTTTGTTATAACAGATGTGTATCGGCCGTTCATCCCAATCCTGGATTATGGCTCCAGCCGAGCTGACATTGTTTGAAATTGTTGATCCATCAAAAGTTAAATTGAAAGTTTCTTTAGGAGGTTTGCGCCATGTAATGTTAGCATGCTTTCTTTTCGTCCTTTGATGCTTAGAGATTCGTGTGCGTAAGAGGAAGTCCTCATCCAAGCTATACTCGAAGCGAGATCTTTAACTCCAATTTTCCTTATGGGTTTTAATAATCCGTAATGAGCTGTCTCTATGAGGTATGGAGACCTGTCTAAAAAGAAGTTGATTTTGAATGTACCAAGCCGTCCACCATGAAAAGGCAAGTTCCACCTTGGCAACGGATGTAAGCTTGTTTCCGATGAACGAAATGATAGGTTTAATCCCGCGTGAATGATTTATCATACTGGATATTGTTGATTTTATGTGTGTAGGTAAACGAAAGAGAGAGCGCACATATTGGCATTCTAGTAAGAGGTGAACGGCATCTTCAACTGCACAGTTGACAGGTGGAAGGTACAGAAGTTCCACGTTGGGCAAGCCTTGAGGCGGCAGGAAGGCCATCCTGACAAACTTTCCATAGAAATTTTTTGATCTTTGGCGGAATATCCAAATTTCATATCCAGGTGTTATTGTCTACGCTTAGTGAGGATTGAAATGTGATTAGCTTATATGCACTCGACGTAGTGAACCAACCAGCCCTATCAGACCACCAATATAAACGATCCTCAAAGGGAAAAACGGAAAGTGGAATGTCCAGGATTTCTTTGACTATGTCATTTGGTAATGCATTGCTAAGTTTTTCTGTCCACTATCTACCACCTAAAATATAGTCATTGACAGTTTCCTATATGTTGTTAATTTGAGGGCAATCCTTCCTAGATAGCAGAGAGGATGTTGTAATCCAGTTATCCGTCCAAAATTTGATAGATAATCCATTTCCAACTGATCAAATAAGTCATGTCTTAAATTTATCTATAAGAGTTGTCAGTACTAGTAGGTCTAAAAAAAAGCCAGTACTCCGGAAATTTATTCCCTGATATATTTTCAATTTTCCAATCTTCATGTTAATTTAGTAATGGATTGTAGTTGAGGAAATAAATTCATACCAGCAAAGCACCAGTGGTCTAGTGGTAGAATAGTACCCTGCCACGGTACAGACCCGGGTTCGATTCCCGGCTGGTGCACGTCCTTTTATTTTTTATATTTTTTTTATTGTAAATTTCTTCATTGGCAGGCAGCCTTTAATATTTATATCCCAAAAGTAGTTAACAATTGGGTACGACCGTAGGAATGGAAACAAAGAAAGAATAGTGAAGTTGGAAAAAGATTAACGAAATGCGTCCACCACACCACCTAACGATTGAGAGTACGGACAAAGGGAGGCCATTAAATGAGTTGGAATCTCAACTGATTATCCATGTCCACTAAAGACGCTTCCAACTGGACGTCCCCACCTATAAACCCTTGCTTAATTTAACTTTCAAATATTAAATTAAATTATACTCCCTGTTTATTTTCTGTACATTTTTATTCATAAAAATTTATATTTTAAGATAATACGAGTATAAAATTATTTTATAATACAATTAATTGTTTTCTTATATACAATATAATTTTTAAACAATCATTTCTATAATAAAAGTTTATAAAAAATTTAATAAATATAAATATATTATATCAAATATAAATATAATTTATTTTAAAGTAAATTTGTAAACGAAATAATTAGTACATTTGATAGAGTGTTTGATGGTGTGATGTGGTGGACGCATGTTAATTTCTTCCTCCCGTTTCAATTTCAAACTTAAAATAAAACAAGAGGAAGAAAATTAAACATAAAAAGTTGACGCATGGAATTGAAGGAATATAATAGCAGAGTAGCAGACGCCAACACAACCTCAATTTCTATTGCAAGTTGCAAATAATATGAAAGTTGCAATATTATTAATTATTAATTATTAACTCACCTCCTCACCTGTGACCTGCCTATTTGCAACTTGCACATTTTCGCCTCCTCTCTTTTTCCTTTCATTTTTTTCCTTTTATTTTCAAACTTAGTTATCTAAAATATTAATTTTATTATAATAAATATATAATTTTTAGCTATCTAAAATAAATGCAAAAAATAAAATAAAACGTCATATTCAGTAGTAATTAATTGATTTTTTTTTGCCATATATGGGTAACCAGATATTGACAAAAATCATACTCCCTCCGTTCTTTTAAATTAAATTTTTTTTTGAAAATATAAGTCTTTTTAAGTTTTCGAGATATTGGGATACAGAAATTGTCTTTTTTTATTACTTTTTTTTTAAATTTTATTGATTGATAAAGACTGCAGATCATTAATAAGGGGTATAAATGTAGTAAGTTTTTAATTTCTTTAACTTATATGCAAATGTCTAAAAACTCTTATATTTTTAAACGGAGTTAGTATGACACAATGACACATAATGACCAACTAACAATCAACCTTTAAAATTAATTTCGGGGAAAGATAAGAGAGAATAGGTTTTAAACAAGGAATGCAACTTGCAAAGTTGTTGCCTCTCTTTTGTGGAGCAGCAACGTCCCCGTCTATCTGATTGCCCTCATTTATCACAAATTTTAAATTATAAAATTTATTCTAAGAGCATCTTCCTATACCTAGGGATGGGCGCAGGACGGAACGTGACGGAGGTCGTTCCGCATAATTTTTGCGGGACAGGACCAGGTCCAGAACAGGCATTGTCCCTCAAATAAAAAAGATTATAAAAAAAATTCATGCATATGTTGCGATTTTCAAAGATGTAATATATATATATATATATATATATATATATATATATATATATATAATTTTTTATATTTTACAGGTTCCCATATATATATACGTAAATAATATCAGTGTATATGTGGATGCATTACAGTGATATGTATATATATAAGATATATGGATCTTATATACTCCCTCCGTTTACTTTTAATTGACTTTTTCAAGTCATGCACGTAGTTTTAGAACGATAAAAACTATATTAAATATTAATATTTTAATAATATGATACTTATCACCAATAAGTATGAGATTGTCGGAAAAAAATATTTTAAAAAATTATTATTTCATACTCCCTCCGTCCTAAAATACATGACCTTTTAGCATTTTGCACAAGTTTTAATAAAACACCTTAATTTAAAAAAAAACATCATCATTACACTAACTTTTTCATAAATTTTATTATTTTTTAACACCAACTACACATTTTAACCAATCAAATTATTTTAAAAAGTCAACAACACACAAACCAATACAAATCATTACAACTTTTTACCTAGAAAACCTAAATGCCCATCTATTGTTGGACAAAAATTTACTTCTAAAAACCCATGTATTGTTGGACGGAGGGAGTATAGTTTTTGACACCTTAAAAAACGTGCATGAATAGTAAAAAGTCAATTAAAAGGAAACGGAGGGAGTAGCATACTATATATATATATATATATATATATATATATATATATATATATATATATATATATATATATATATATATATATATATATATATATACACACTACGCCATTTTACAAGTTAGGCGACGTACATTTGTGGGTTCGTCGCTTGAGAAACAGTCAGACGACGTACTATATACATCTTCGTCACCTGAGTCGAATCCAAGGAAAGTCAAAGGAGATCAAAGCTCAGGTGACAAAGTTATCATTTGTTCGTTGCATGAGTAAATTTAGGCGACGATATATCTATATTTATATATATATATATATATATATATATATATATATATATATATATATATATATATATATATATATATATATGTATATATGTATATATATATATATTTATACTGTAATCTAATCTAATCTAATATATACACACGCAATGATACATATTGTATACCATAGTACGTAAGATACTATATACTTATAGTATTACATTATTATATACATATGCGGAATGGGACGGGATTTGTGGGATTGGAACAGGTCGTCCCGCGTCCCGTCTGACATCATTTTTACGGGATGGGATCGGAATTTGCGGGATTTATGCCCACCCCTATTCCTACCCAAAAATTGGCTTCATGATAAGCTATTTTAGATGTTCCTTAATTTTTCTCAGTGGCCGATCTTGGGGGAGCCATCCGAAGCCCTCCCAAAAAAAGCGTAAAAAATATATATATGTTATGCCTTGAGGTAGGAGGAGCTTATAAATAGACCATTGTACAACAATCAAAGGCATGAAAATACCAATTTTCTAAAAGGCGCTAGGCGGTTGTGGCTAGGCGGCACCTAGGTGGACTTAGAACAAACTTGATTATTTCCTTATATTTTGACGAATAACACTTGTCAATTGTTCATATAATGTAATAATAATCCATAATATTGCTCATAAACCCAAATTTGCGGTGCTTAACTAACACTAAAGTAAATAATCGCAAAAGTACATGTCTGACTAACAACTCTAAACCTCCTAAAATCCAAAACTATAAGTTCGACTGAAAAGCAAATACATCCCGACATGGGGTAAAAAAAAACCCTAAGTCAACTAATCACATGCTTAGAAGCTCAAATTGAATAATCGTTGGACTAGGCGGTGCCTAGACGGGCCCAAGAGGGGTCTAGGCGGCGCCTAGGCGGGGCCAGGCCGGAGGTGCCTAGGCGAGACTAGGCGGTTTCTGGATGAATTTCAGCCTGGAGGTCCGCCTAGGCTTAAAAATTCCTAGGTTCCGTCCCGCCTAGTGCCTAGGCGGCGCCTAGGCGCGATTTTTAGAACACTGGAAAATACAGAATTGATTCCATCTCCCTTACTCTACTATCTACTCTCTTCTCTTACTCTCTCTTACACTCTCTATCTCCCTAACAACCTTTTCCGCCCAAAGCTTGGGCCATAACAAAACTGGTATCAGAGCACCTTCTTCGGCACACGCACGACGACGACAATGGCGGAAGGAACACGATCAAAGTCGATGGAGCTTCAACTTCAAGAAGTCAGGGATGATCTGAAGTCAATTGCGGCTTCCACAATGCAATTCGTCAACGATTCTCAAAATCACAGAGCGAAGGACGCACGAGAGATGTTGGATTTCAAGAAAATCATGGAGGATCGAGCAAAGGAAGTATGGGATTTCAGAACAGAGACTGATCGAAGGTTAGAGCAACTGACTAAATTGGTTAGGTGTCCACCTCGGAGAGAGAATTCACCGGAAAAACCAGATCCTGGTGGTCGGAATAACAGTCATGAGCAAGGACCGGGATCCAGTTCGGGTAGCCGTGATGAATGGAGATCTCAGCGAGGTGTTGAGTATCATGCTAATGGCAATGATCGCCCATTCGAAAGGGGTAATCACGGACATCCAAATCAATTTGGGAGACAAACAGATCACCCTCAGATGGGCACTCCAGTCGACAACATCAGAGGTAATCGATTCCCAAAAATTGATTTTCCTTACTTTGATGGCAAACGTCCCCGGAATAGGATTAGGAAGTGTGAATTTTTTTTTGGAATCTTTGTGATTTCGGATTCCCAGAAGGTAGAAATTGTTGCGATGCATTTGAATGACAAAGCTGACATTTGGTTACAAGGCTATTCGATTCAGAAACCAAGAGTGGGTTGGAATGAATTTTGTGATGATCTTTGTATGAGATTTGGTGACAGGAGAGAAACTGAGATAGTAGCAGAGTTCAACAAGATTGAACAGGGTGAGGATCTGGAGGATTATAATGAAAGATTTGAGGACTTGAGAGCTAGCATGTTGGCTTTCGATCTACAATTGACGGAATCTTATTTTGTGTCCAGCTAAATCAGTGGATTGCACCAAGAAATCAAATCTTTAGTTCAATTGGGTAGGCCTAAATCTATTGCATCAGTAATGGAGCAGGCCAGGCTTCATTACAGTGTAGTTCAAGCCTTGATTAGGCTTACAAAAGGTCAGTGGAAAGGGTCATCACATGGTGATAGTGGCAACATACCTTGGTCTAGAGGAAATACTATGAAAGGAGATTCGAAAAATCCGAGTGACTATCAAAGCAGTAGCTCAACAGTTAGCTGAGACAAGCCTCAAGAAAGGAAATGAAGGAAAGAAAGGTTTATGTTACAGATGTGGTGACAAGTACTTCTATGGTCACAAGTGTAAGCCATCTACGTTGCACAGTTTGGTAGCACAGGAAATGGATGATCAGGAAGGGATGGATGAGCTATTGCCACCTTCCTGGAAGGAAGCAGACTCTGAGGAACAAGAAGAGCAGGAGATCTATGTACATGCCTTGACAGGTGGTGCATCAGGGTCTACAATCAGAGTTAAAGGCTGGGTCAAAGGCACTGAAATACTATTTTGATAGATTGTGATGCAACTCATAGCTTCTTAGATTCAAGGGCAGCACAAGATGTTGGATTTGAAATCACAAAGGCACCTTTTATGGAGGTGAATACACTCAATGGCATGATGATCAACAGTAAAATATGCAGTCAATTTGAGTGGGAAATGCAGGGTAGTAAGTATGAATTTGATATTAGAATCCTCAAGATGGGAGGCAGTGATATGATATTAGGGTCTGATTGGCTTGCAGGATTCAACCCAGTTCTATTTGATTTTCTGGATGTACATATATCATTTCTCAAGAATGGGAAGAATTGAAATTGGTGATCAAAGGAATTAGGGACCACAAGGACAGTGGGCAGGAAGGCATTAGAATGCCTACAGGTAGGCAAACACAAAAGTTACTTTTGAGGGGGGGGGGGGGGGACCAAGAAATTACAGCTCAACTGGTGCAAGTGTGCAAGGTGGAGAAGGTGTTGCTAGAAATACCTGTGGAAATACAGTAGGTGTTAGAGGAATTCAGAGACATTTTTGAGGAGCCAAAAGGATTGCCACCAGAGAGGGGCCATGAGCATACTATTTTTTTGAAGGAAGGTACTCCTCCCTTGGCATCTTGTCCTTATAGATATCCTCATCTACAGAAAACTGAAATAGAGAGGCAGGTGACTGAAATGCTTAACAGCGGGGTGGTTAAGCCTAGTCATAACCCTTTTGCTTAGCCTGTACTGTTGGTGAAAAAGAAGGATGGAACTTAGAGGATGTGTGTAGATTATAGGAAGTTAAATGAGGCTACTTTGAAAGACAAGTTTTCTATACCACACATTGAGGATCTGCTAGATGAGCTACGAGGTGCATCCATTTTCTCAAAGTTTGACTTGAGGTCAGGCTACCACCAAGTGAATTTTCTCAGCCTCAAGTGGAATACTTGGGCCATTTTATTTCACAAGAAGGAGTGGCTACATATCCGAGAAAGATTGAAGCCATCACTACAAAAAAAAAAAAGAATTTAGCATCGGCAATTTACCGTGGCAAAAAGCCAATCTGCGGTGGCAAACTCTATTTAGCCACGGATGTAGCCACGGCAAAGAAGGGGTGGCCAAGTCTGCGGTGGCAAATTGATACTAGCTACGGCAGTTAGCCGTAGCTACTAATCTAGCGACGGTTAAGCGACGGCTAAGCGACCCTTGATGAAAGATACGACACATTTGCTACGGCAAGTTGCCGTAGCTAAAGTGTAAATGGAAAATTAAAAAAAAACCCGGCTTTTTAGCCCGGATTCTTCAGACCCGTGCTAAAAAGTCTAATATTTTTTTTAAAAAAATTAAAATAATACGCATTTTACATATATAATAAAATTTCATTAATTATTCAAAATTTACACATAATAAAATGTCAAAAACTAAATAATATATAGACAATAAATATACATAATTATAAAATGTACATAATTTATACAATCTATAATCCAATACAAAAATATAATATACCACATTCTTTATCATCTATAATACAATACAAAAATATAATATGGGACAACACGTTACCCTAATGACGAAAACTCAGAAGCTTGCATTAATCCTTCACGTGGAGATTCACATTTGTTGACTGCAAGAATAATATTACACCTGACTTGAGTGACTTCCAATAATTATTTTTTCAGCAAATGTTTTGAACATGAGAAAATTTCAGGAACAAATGCATATAGAGCAAATACTCAAGACAACAGAGTAAACCTGGCTTCAACAATCAACTGCACTATGAACAAAGAAATCCCCTAATGCAGAGTTATTCATACCACACATTATTTTACCATGGCATCAGATATATCTATTAAAATATAAACTCAAAAATCCAGTATGAATTAACTTAAAGATGATATATGTTGAAAGGGAAGCCTAAAACTACACCAGAGACAACATAAATGTAAAACGTGAAATACTAGGCTGGAAAATTGGCATAAGGATTTTAGGGGTAAGAGCTCTTTGACTCAAAAGTAAAACCATTCCCTTCGTAAATGACCGGAAACCATAGGCTACCTTTGACGAGCCTCCTGAGTATACACCAAGCAACCTTCTAACTTATTATAATCAATATGTATAAGCCTCAATTTTGATTACTAACTCAATTACTCATTCATAAATTTGTGACAATGGGATCAAATAGGCAACAACCAACAGTTTTCCAAAGTAGTGTATTATAAAACCATAAAAGAGATAGAATCAAGAAGATGGGGAAAGGCAAACCAACAAAAATTCAAGCCAAAATAATAGGCAGTGAATATTACTTTTCTTAGGTGCATCATGGCTTTCAAGCAATCTTTTTATGATATGGGTTTGCAAATTTAATTATGTTTAAAGGTGAGAGCTGAAAATACTCATAGAGATAGAGATGATAAGGTATATATAATGCATGTTTGAAGCATCACCATACACTTACCTTGCCAAAGAACACCTTCCACGCAGTGCCTGTTCTTACATTCTTTGCTTTATCTCATCCAATATTCATTTGTCGTTGAAGCTGCCACAAAAAAAGGACACATCAGTTTACCAAAATGTAAAATGATTGGTTGAGCATTTATAAATATATAAAGAGCTCCATATATTTGATCACCTTCTTTTTGTTTGAAATTCCTTAATCTTTCTGTTGGTTATCATGTTCTTAATCAGCCTTCTTCTCAGTTGCATCTTGAGCAGTCTCATCCTTTTTTATCGCTGTCCTGAGAAAACAGGCAAAGTGGATATAATACTCAAAGCAACAAGACATGATCAGCAATGGGGCAAAGAATATTACTTTTACCTTTGATCCTGCACCTTCAATGAAGTTAAATTTCTCCATAACATTCTTAAAATCCTCAAGACTTTGTAACTCAATCTCTTTTGGTGTCCATACCAGTAATTACCACTTATCTAAGAATCAAAACACACCTTGACATCAGTAACTACCACTTATCGAAGAATCAAACTACTGTAACTACCACTTGACATTAGTAGGAGGTTAACAAATTTTAGAGTTATACTCTGTAAATTTTAGTTCCATTCCTTTGAAATATATACAATTATATGATCCCCAAATTTTTTGAATTTACTGTTCAAATCATAATATGACTAAATATCAATTGGAAGTCTATAGAAGCAACTAACCATGTTTACACTTCATCTTTTGTCTCTAATTCAACGCCCTCGCTAGCTAAAAGCTTGCTGACTTCTCTCCTCGCTTCTTCCTCTGCCTTCTTTCGCATTAAATCCTTATTCTTTAACACCAGTGTGTGCCTTTTTAGTGTCGTAGTGTGATTCTCCATCGATGTCTTCTTTTCCCTAGCTAAGATTATCCTCTCTTCCTCTGGGTTCACCTGGGATCACATGTAAGGCTTGTTGGTAACTTCAGATTTTTACATATAAAAAGACAAACATAAAGCAAAAGATTGCCCGGATGCTAGAAAGTTTTCCTATGATCATGAAAAAGATGAAATTGGAAGGAACCCTCTTGTATGTGACCAAAGATCACCATCCACTCATTCCTTGGAAGCACTTAAGAATTGCAATTCATAAATGTATGTATTGTATAAAAGGTTTATTGATTTCACAATATAAATGAAGCATTAAAGATGGTCTAATGTTGTATACCATAAAAAGATTTCATAGATGTACCTTTGACCTTAAGAGCTGGCGTGCTCAAATGAATATCTCCCGTTGCTGTTGCTCAGCCCATGCATTCGATCTACACATTCAATTAAAGTACTGCAAAGATTTATACAAGGAAAAAAGACATTTATTTTTAATCCCTTAATAGGCTTTATTCCATTGTTCTTATCAACAATCTATACCTATATATATACCTATATATGGCTATGAATGCATATCCCTCAACCTACATACCAATAATTAACTAATATTTCTGCAGTTTGATTTTGAGGCCATGGGAACATATATATTTCACATCAGAAGTAAATAAGAAATAAAAAATTGAACACCATATATAACAAGCTTCCTAATATAGAAAATGGTCAAAAGATCACAAACATGGGCATGTTACAGAAAGTTTTCATGATACTAACAAGGCCAAAAACTGAATTCATATGAATGAACATCAATAGACTGATAGGCACAGGTATTCAACACAAGTCACATGACAAAGATCTCAGCTAATTATCATGTATTCATAATGAATTAGAAACTGCAATAATTTTTTGAACTCATTAGCTTCATCGATGATCTCTCACATCATCGCTTTTTCCTCCTCCTCCTTCTCTACAAACCTAAGCATTCAATCTACACATTCAAGCATAAAATAAGAATCACAAATTCAACAGCGATACACAAATAAAAGAACTGGAAGCCAACATCCATCACTGAAAACAACCACAAAGAACAATTGAGACATAGCAAGAGAACTTTGACTTTAGCAGCTTGAAACAACCTAAAAATTCAAGTTAAAGACTAGATATACAACAACTACAATACCAAAAGTCCAAAACTAATTCAGAAACTGATTTTTCCACCCAAAATAGAAATTCAGCTAAAACTAGTTATGTGAGCCAATGTTATCCACCACAAATTCACGAGCACAACTAGCTAAGGTGGTAGTGTCATACCTGCACAAACCTCTGGCGAAATCGACATCGGGAACAATTAGGGTTTTCCTGGATGAATGGGGATTCACAACCCATCAGGAGCAGCAGCGGCGATGGCGAAGAACAGCAATTCCAAAGGAGGGCTTCCAGCGGCAGTGTACAAGTGGTGAGGAAGAATGCAACAGGTGGTGCTAGCCCGGTGGGGGTGTACCAGAAGCAGCGGAGAGAGAGCGGGCGACGAATCTGGGGAGAGAAATCCGGTGGCGGAGAGAAGAGGGTGAATCGTAGGTAGAGTCAAAGGTGAAGGTGACAGGACGGCGATGGTGAAGGTGGATTCAGTGAACAGCGATGGCTGGCGGCGAAAAGTTGAAGACAGGATATACAAGAACGATTGAGCTTGAAACAATGGCGGACGAAGATGAAAAAGGATTAGGAAGGAGCAAGGGCGGCCATGGATAGATCTTAGAGTCGAGATGGAGATGGACGAACAGAGGAGCGAGGGTTAAGGACGAGGAAAGAGCAAGAGCGGCCATGGATGAATCTGAGAGTTGAGAGGGAGATGATGGAGAACGAGGGTTAGGTTTCCAGATCTGAAAGTGATAGTGAGCAGCGCAAGAGGAGGGACAAGGGTTAGGGGTTATATTTTTTCTTTTTCTTTTTTTAAACAAAAAAAATACATTTTTTTTTTGCCATGGCATCACCTTACCGTAGCTACGCAATAGGGAAAATCGATAAAATTGCCACGGCAAAGTTTGCCGTTGCTACTATCCGTAGCTAATTTGTTGTTTTGTTAACCAATGGCCACGGACAATCTCTGCCGTTGCTACCAAGGGTGGCAAAATTGTTTATATTTTTGTAGTGTAGCTACGGCAGACCCTTGCCGTTGCTATCACCGTGGCCAAAATCACCCTACTAGCTACGGCAGACCCTTGCCGTTGCTACCGTGTGTGGCAAAAATGTTTTTTTTTTGTAGTGCATGTTGCACTAGCCTATACCAACAAACTTGAAGACATTGAGGGGATTTTTAGGACTGTCAGGGTATTATAGGAGATTCATTAAAGGCTATGGCATTATAGCTAAACCCTTGACCGATCTCTTAAAGAAAGATGCTTTTGTTTGGTCTACAACAGCAAAAGAACCCTTTAGAAAACTGAAGAAATTGCTCACATCACCACTGGTTTTGGCATTACCTGATTTTTCAGTACCTTTTGTGGTGGAATCTGATGCTTGTGAGACAGGGATTGGAGCAGTTCTAATGCAACAAGGGAACCCTCTGCCATTTCTGAGTCAGGCCTTGCAGGGTAAGAATTTGTTACTCTCTACATATGAGAAAGAGCTGCTAGCAATACTCTTGGCAGTTGAGAAGTGGAGGCACTATCTGGAGCCAAGAGAGTTTGTGATCAAAACTGATCACCAACCCTTGAAGCATCTATTAGATCAAAAACTCACTACAGAGTTATAGAAAAAGGCAGCTAGGAAGCTACCGGGGTTGACCTATACCATTTCTTACAAGAAAGGGTCTGAGAACAAAGCTGCAGATGCACTGTCTAGAAGGGAAAGAGCTCAGCAAGGAGAATGTCATGCTATCCTAACTGTACAACCAGAGTGGATTAAGGAGGTATTGGATAGCTATGTTGGGGATTCAGTGGTACAACAACTTTTGTTATCAGCAGTTCATGACTCCAACAGTGATTGGATTGTCACTAAGGGGCTACTGAGATATAAAAGCCGACTATTCATTGGCAACAAGAAGCAATTGCAACATAAGCTCATAGCTGCGTTGCACGAGGAACCTGTGGGGGGACATTCAGGCATCCATGGAACCTATCAGAGGCTCAAGCAGTATTTTTTTTGGCCTGCAATGAAGGATCATGTCACCAAGTTTGTAAAAGAATGTGATGTTTGCCAAAGAAGCAAAAGTGAGCATGTCACACCAGGGTTATTACAGCCTTTACCCATACCAGTAGCAGCTTGGACTCATGTGAGCATGGATTTCATAGATGGTTTGCCGAAATCTTAGGGCCAGGATACTATCATAGTGGTAGTAGATAGACTGACTAAGTATGCTCACTTAATGCACACTTAGTCACCCTTTCACAGCTGAGAAGGTGGCTTCAGTTTTCATGGATCTACAAGCTGCATGGCCTTCCTGAATGCATAGTATCCGATAGGGACAAGGTGTTTTTGAGTAAATTTTGGAAACATTTATTCAAGAGTTTGGGAACAAAGTTGCACATAAGTACATCTTACCACCCTCAAACCGATGGGCAGACAAAGCGTGTGAATAGGTGCCTAGAAACATTCCTGAGATGTATAACTTTCGACCATCCTAAGCAATGGTCAGGATGGTTATGTTTGGCAGAATTTTGTTACAATACCAACTTTCACACAGCCCTCAAAATGTCCTCTTTTGTAGCATTGTATGGCACATCACCCTCACGGTTAGGCATCTCTCTAGACTCCAGTGGTATCCAACAGTTGTGTAGCTATTGATTGGGTTCGAGGCAGACAACATATGCTGGGTCAAATCAGATTTCAGTTGCAACAAGCTCAAGTTAGGATGAAGTTGTTTGCTGATAAGAATCGAGTTGAACGGGAATTGCAGGTCAATGACATGGTGTATCTCAAACTGCAACCGTATAGACAGACATCAGTGGCTTTGCGTAGGAGTCTCAAGCTAAGATCAAGTATTATGGGCCTTATAGAGTACTAGTCAGGGTGGGGAAGGTGGCTTACAAACTGGAGTTGCCACCATCATCCAGAATTCACCCCGTCTTCCATATATCCCAATTGAAATTAAAGATTGGGAGTGAGCAAATGGCGTCGACTAAGCTGCCCAGTACTGATGATGAAGGTGAAATTGATATACAACTTCAGTCAATTCTTGACACCAGGGTGTCTTACTTGCCAAATGGAGACCCGGTAATAGAATGGTTAATCAAATGGTGCAATCTAGATGAACAACTTGCCCCCTGGGAGCCGGCTACACACATCCTACATCATTTTCTGGATTTTCAAATCCAACCTTGAGACAAGGTGTCTCAACAGGGGATGTGTTGTTGTATAAGCCTTGATTGTTGTATAAGCCTTGAGTCAAGGCTTTGAAATAGGAGAGCATTGTTATGCCTTGAGGTAGGAGGAGCTTATAAATAGACCATTGTACAACAATCAAAGGCATGAAAATACAGAATTGATTCCATCTCCCTTACTCTACTCTCTACTCTCTTCTCTTACTGTTTCTTACACTCTCTATCTCCCTATCAACCTTTCCCGCTCAGAGCTTGGGCCATAACAATATATGGAATTTTTTGGTAATTTTTATTAATTTTAAAGATTAAAAAAATGTAAAAACAGTAATGAATCATAAAAATAGCTTAGTTTAGTGAAAGGGTATTCATTTTCTTAAGGTTATGACTTCAAGCTCCATTAGCCTCACCTTTTTACAATTTTTATTTCTGTTAATTCCTACTACTAAAATGTCTAATTACATAAAAAATTTAAGGATTTCTCCAATATACTTAAACAAAAACTTTTTTTTATATATACATATAAAAAAATTCTCAATTTTTTTTATAATTTTTGTTATTTGTTTTTAAAATTTTCTTACTAAAAATGACTATTTAAAATTTAAATTTAAGATTTTTTCTAATATATTTCAACATAAAAATTATTTTTCATACATACAAGCAAAAATAATTTTCTCAAAATAATTTTTTACTTAAATTTAAGGTTTTCTCCAATATACTTAAACAAAAACTTTCTTATATACAATTCTCATTTTAAAAACAATTTTTGTTTTTTATAAAAGTTTTCTACTAAAAATGACTATTTAAATTATAAATTTAAGTTTTTTAAAATATATTTAAACAAAACAAATTCATACATACTTGCAATAAAAATATTTCTCAAAATTCTTTTTAGACCCCTTTAAGAAAAATTCTAGATCCTGTCCCGATCCCGGTGGGATTTAGGACAAAATAGCGAATTCCGTCTCGCAAAAATTATACGGGACGAAACGCGGGACGATCCCGGTGGGATCCCACAAATCCCGTCCCGTCTCGCATATTATAATAATATTATTATTATTATTATTATTATTATTATTATATTATAGCATTATAGAATAATAATAATAATATATTATTAGTATTATTATTTTGAGAAAATATTATAATTATATATACAATCATAATCTTCCATTTATAATAATAAGGCAAATTTGCTAAAATAACCCATTTCGGTGAAACCCTTGCACACATAACCCCATCTGGAAAAAATTTGCTAAAATCCGGATATCCGGATTTTTGGCTCAACCGGTAGCAGGTAAGCGGGGGGGGGGGACTGGACAGTGTGAGTATGACAGCTGGACAATTGAGAGAGGGAGAGAGAGAGAGAGAGACGGAAAAGCGAGGAAAAGACAGAGAGAGAGAGAGTCTGTGTGTGAGAGAGAGAGGGTGAAAATCCTGATCAATATTGAAAAGACAAGTAGAGAGAGGGAGAGAGATGGAGCAGCTGGGTACAGTAAATCGGAGGGAGGCAATTGTTCCCGCCCAGGGATGGCGCCAAAAAAAAAAAGGTAAAAGGGAGGGAGGAGGGGGAGGGTATATAAGCTTTGAAGAATGTCTGAGGGAAATCATTAGCTCCCATTAATGAATTGCAGGGGAAATGGAACTTGAAGAAGGGGAATGGCCGGCGTTTGATTAGAAGAAATAGGGTAGGTGTCAAATGATGTGTGGTCTATATAAAGAGATGAGAGAAATTCTGGGCGTCACTTTTATTCACAAAATCTGAAGAAAGAGAGAGAATCCATTGAAGAAGAAGCAAGTGGGCCTGGGTTCAGTTAACGGTTTACTTGTACGAAGCCACTTTTCACTTGACGGTTTTATCGTAACAACTGGACACGTGTTGGAATTTACTGGACAGTCCTCTGATCGGACATAAATGGGTAAGTGTTCTCTCTATGTTTGGTAAGTGTTGTTCATATGTAAATACCGTCGATACAAATTAATTTCTGTCTACCTATGAAATGGAACAGGGGAAAAATCATCAGTTTGTATTACTGTATTGTTTGGAGGATGGTGGGCGTGTGAAGGCGGCACTTGGGTCTTCACGGGAACAAGGAGCCAGAAAGCCATGGTGGTGGACGAAAGGATTGACTACGTAAAGCTGAAGAAACAGGTGATGGACAAGTTTAATGTCGATGAGAGGAGGAATGATTTGGAGCTCACATATGTAAAGCCAAAGAAGGAAGGGTCCAGGCCGTTTGCTATCGGGGATGACGAAGACTTGGGGGCCTACAAGTTTGTAAACGGGCTGTCTCCCTTCGACGCAAGGTTGGTGGAGACGTGCCTGAAGCACAAGGATCGACAACGGATGACTCAGACGGTGGTGGTTTGTCTCCTGCAGGCTTGGAGGATGTTGTTGTGCCGTTAACTGGTCCGCCCGTGACCCAAGAAGATCACCCAAATACAGATCTCCCCGTGGGGCTTGACGGAGAAGACGAAGATTTGGGAGAAAAAATTGTCGAGGTAAACCAAACGTATGTCCAGGTGGAATCATCGGATGTCCAGTTAACACAAACAGATGTCCAGTTAAAAGAGACTTCTGACCAGTTAGGGATAAGTGAGGAGTTGGAGTTGGAGTTTGCGAAGAGGGAAAAGAATGCCGACGCAGTGAATAAAGGGAAGCAGATCATATATGTCAGCAGTGACATGGAAGATGGAGCCATTGACCTTGGTAGCTCCTCTGACGAGGATGATGCAATCCCAAAAGTGGTTAAAGTTGAACACGGTAGTTCTGGTCCGACGAAGTCTTGGTCATGGGATTATGAGACGGAGCGAGCGGTGAGGGAAGTCGAGGAAGCATACGAAAGGCGAAAATGGAAGTCGACCACTTCTCCGAAGCCTCCTGAAAGTGAACCAATGGTGGCGGGGAACCCATTGGATACCAGCCAGTGTGGTATTAAGCTCCGGGAGGGACAAACGTTTCGGAGGAAGGAGGATGTGCAGGAACTCGTAGCGTGGGCGGGTCTGACTCGCTGCTTCACGACGAAGGTGAAGAAGTCAACGAAGACCTTGTATGTTGTAGGGTGCGCTGCTCGCAACTGCAAGTGGTCATGTCGGGCTTCGACTTATAGGGGAACGGGGTTATGGAAGATCCGAAAGCTTGTGGACGAGCACACGTGCTCGCTGAACGAGGCGGTCAGCCAAAAACGCAGTGCGTCATACACGCAGCTGGGCCGGCGCATTGTTGAAAGGTATGTGCCCCAATACGTAAAACTTAACTGGAATCTTGCCTAAATTCCACTGGTCATATAGATATACACACTGGACACACAACACTAGTAACTGGACACACAATTGCATTCACTGGACACACAACTTTATTCACTGGACACAGAACTTTCTTAGCTTGACTTACAACTATTGCAACTGGACACACAGAAATAGTCACTGGACACAACACTGTCTTAACTGGACACACAACTAACTTAACTGGACACATGTGTGTGAATGGGCATGTTCAGTTTCGGACGGTCGAAGAAGCCCCTCGATCCCGATCAAGTGCAGAGGATGATGAAGTCGCAGCTGGGGGTCACATGCAGCTACTGGAAGGCGCGCCGAGCCAAGTTGAGTGCGAGGGACAAAGTGTACGGAACGGACGAGGAAAGCTATCGGAGCATGTACTCGTACATGTACATGCTGGAGCTGGCCAACCCTGGGACGTACACGAGGATAGAACGCGACGCGGAGGGGCGATTCAAGTATGCGTTTGTTAGTCTTGGAGCGTGGCGGAGGGCTATCCCCCACCTACGGAAGGTAAGTCCTTCCTTACATTGAACATGATGCTCATTTACTAGAAACATGACGCCCATACGAATATCACATGACGTCTGTTTGCCTAGACATGACACCTCTAACTCATCAAGATGTTTATTCTCCAGGTTATATCGATGGACGGGAGCTTCTTGAAGGGGAAATTTCGAGGGTGCTTGCTATTTGCTACTGCACAAGACGCTGACCACCACATTTACCCCGTAGGCTTCGCCATGGTTGACGGCGAGAATGATGGGTCTTGAGGGTTCTTCTTCAGGCAGATGTTGCGTGTCGTTGAAGACACGACTGATCTGGTGTGGGTATCTGACCGCCACATGAGCAACCTGAAGGGCATACGGGATAGCTACATCTTCGCGAAGCATGGCATATGCACATATCACTTATTTCAAAACGTCCGTTTCCGGTTCAAGTGCGGGGGCTTGCAAGACGAGTTCATGATGATGTGTAAAGCTTACACGTACGATGAGTTCCAGGTGTTGTACGCGGAGTTCTGTGCACGGGTTCCCGAAGCGGGCCAATATCTGAAGGAGGCCGGGTTCAGCAACTGGGCAAGGGCTTTCTACACTGGGAACAGGTACAACATCATAACCACTAATAACTCCGAGTGCTTGAACTCGGTGTTCAAATATCCTAGAGATTTGCCGCTAACAGCCCTTGTAGACGCCATCCTTGAGATCGTCGGCACGTGGTTCGTCAAACATAGGAAGACAAGCGGCGAGCAGGGGAAAGTCGTGAGCGACTGGGTTGGTAACGCCATCAGAGCAAACTTCGTGCAGTCCCTTTCCATGGTCGTCAGACAGCTGAGTGCACATGAGTACGAGGTACGAAAGGGAACCTCCACCTGGCTTGTAAACCTAACAGGACGTTTGTGCAGCTGTAGACGCTTCAACGTCGACCAGTACCCATGCGCGCACGAAATGGCAGCATCCCAATTGCACGGGATGGATGTGTACTCGCTCGTCAACGACTTGTACAAGGTAGACGCGTGGCGTGCGTGTTACAAGGACGTGATCTACCCAGTCCCGTCGCGAGAGAATTGGAGGGTGCCCGAGGCAATCGCCAAGGAGACTTGCCTCCCCTCACTTATCAAGGTACGCCCTGGCAGGCCGAAGACATCTAGGTACCCGTCTCAGTGGGAAAGGAAGTTCCCGAAAAGGCGCCGCACATAGTGAAGAAGAAGGTGGTATTTTGGCATGACGGGTACATATTTTGGCATGACAGCTAATGGGGTAGACATGACGGATAGCTATTTTGACATGACATATTTTGTGTAAGACAAGCCAGTAGGTATTTCACGCGGTTTGTAGTCAGGGCTAACTTATTCGGAAACGTTATCGCTCCCCCTTTTACATTGAAGTATGGACGTCGCCCGTGTTTTGTTATTAAGGCTTGTTGGGCCTGGGTGCAGCTATTTCATTTTGTACTTGACATGCAGTTATATAAACTTGGCAGGTGATATTTTGGACATGACATGTTTTAATTGTGCATTTTCAGTGGAAATGTGGACGACGTAAATATATAACTGTCAACCATCGTACGACCTACATAGTTTCAAAAACAACAAGACATCATAGTTTTAAAACCTGAGCCCTAGGTTTCCCAAAACGACATACCGTCGATACCAAAGTCAACCAAATTAAATCCTACGAAAGCATAACTGTTCAAGCCACCAACAACATTTGCAGACAACAGTACAAACAACAATGTTCTTGTAAAAAAAGGATGGAGCCAATGACTACTGAGGATCGGGGCTGGGACAGAAGCCACGGTGGTAGATGGCGACACATAGGACTAGGCGGTAAGCATCGATAAAGGCGTCGTCCACCCCTTTGAATGCGCGGTCGCCTGATGCGAGCATCTGCAAGAAACGGAGAGCGTAGGGGCCGGAGTCTCCTCTGCGTCGCAAAAAGTGTGTGTCAAACCTAATGCGCACTAATTACAATATAAATCAGAAGATGGACTACGACGACTTACGATTGCTTGTTCTGAGGGATCCCCTTCACACGGTTGTACTTGAACGGCTGGGGCAGTTTCCCTGCATGCTTGGCGTGCAGCTCTTGGTGGCCATCCATCAGCGGGGGAAGGGTGTGCGTGATGGGCTTCAGAAGGCCTGGCAACTGTCGCTCAGGAGTGAGACGAGTGTCTGGATCATACACACGGACAGTCCACTCGGCCAGGTCGATCTCAACCGCTACCCAATGGTTGTCCTTCAGATTCCATGGGGCCAACACACGGTCGACGCTCGCCCAAGGCTTTGGACACCTCTCCGGCAACATACCGCTGAAGTAGTACTCCAACTCCTCGTCGACGGGCATGCCGGTTTGTCTCTGCAGCAGGACCCCGAAGTAGGGGTCGACGACTGCGACGCCTGCGTACTTCGACTCGCTGGCTACCTCCTTTCGGAGGATGCCGCATGCTTCGTCGATATGCTGCAAACAAGGAACACGTGTCCATTCAACCACAAAAATGTCAAGTTATCGGAGAACGGGTGGCCGAAATTTACCTCTGAGCCCACCACTTTCATTGGCGTTTTTAGGTCCCCGAAGAAATCCCTCTCAAGGCGGGTGCCCAGCATTGTACGTGCGGGTTCAGTCCCTTGGGCGTCGTCGGTGGTCATCCACTCGGTGAATGCGTCCACGTCAGCCCTGGTCATCAGGTCCAAGGCCACGACGTCAACCCCCACAATCACCTTCATCCCCTTGGCGGCCCGCGGCTTCTTCTGCCCCTTCGTCACGTCCTCAACCACCTCCTTATCCTTGTTCCCCTTGTCGACACGCGGCTTCTTCACCGGCTGAGTAACTTCGTGGCCCTCTAACGTCGCAGGCGCTCGCCTCACCCTTCCGCCCTTACGCTGAAGGGGAAGTACGGCCTCCTCCTGTGCCTGTGCCTCCTATGGTTGATTACATGACACAAGGGTAAAATAACATGACACATAACTGTTTTTGACATGACAGTTTCATTAACACGTCCTACCTCAGGGGTTGTCTTTGTCGCGGGTGCTTCTGGCTCGGAGATGGTTGACTTGTCCCCAGGCCCTTTGGCCACAGTCTTAGACCTCTCAGCTAACACCTCATCCTCATTAGCCCGGTCCTCCTACATGACAACAACAGATTTTTGACATGACAACTAACAATCTTCACATGACACTAGGCGGCAGATGGCTTACCCCAGCGGTTGTGACATTGGTAGTGGCTGCTACTGCCTCAAGCCCGGCAGCCCCTACCATTTCAGTTGGCCCTGTGCTATCAGTCTCACCCTGCGCAAATATGCGAAGGAACTTAGACTCGACACCATTATCAATAGTCACATCGCAGTACGACAGGGATGACTAACCTGTGTGGTGGGTGTTTCTTTGGGGGGTTCTTGTGGATCAGCATCCTTCTCCGTTTGGGCCTCCCCATCAACTGGTCCCTTACTCTTACCCATCTCCTACAGATTATGAGTTAGTGTTACCGTCATTCACAAAATTTACATCACGGTTTCAGTTAGGGTACTTACCTCATAAGTTGTCTTGGTGGTTTCATCTTCACCTGCATCAGTACCCGATTTCTGGCCCATTTCCTTAATAGTATCCTCAGCCTACGCAATTATGGGAAAGGTATGTTACCATGACGCCTATATTGTTATACATGACGCATATATTGTTATACATGACGGTTAGGGATACTGACATTACAAATTGAACATCTTACCTCCTTCTCAGCTCCCTTCTTCCCCCTCACCTCCCTTCTCAGCTCCTGCATCGCTGCCTCAATTCTTTCCATGCTCTCGTTAAACGTTGCCAATAAGCTCGTCCCCAGATCATCCATCTTTGCCAAAATCCTTGACACATCCACTTGGGCAGCCGTCGTACTTCCCTCACCCTTCGTGCCTGACCCAGATGCTTCCGTCGCGCTCGGCGCATGTTTGGCTTTATACTCCACCACGAGGTCATCGAAGAACTTATCCGGCTTCTCTGTCGCGTACATGGCGCCAACAATAACCCCCTTCCTGACCTCCTCGGCATCCGGGAGAAGGACTGTCCGAACTGCGTCCACCTCGTCGAACATGCCCAACTCTTCCTTCGACTGCTGGATGAGAGAGGCAAGAGAATCGTACATCATGTTGTGCTCTTTCGACTTATATCTCAGGCACCGAGGGTAGGTTGTGCTTGTGCTTGTGCTGGTGTCAGCAAATTGTCTTGCATTTGGCCGCAGAGCCTCGTACACCCACAGCTACAAACAAACAAAACAAACCAGGTGATGACATGTCAACACTTTGCATTTAATCGTGTCCTGTTACCAGGAGGCAGTGTCCAGTTTAAATCAGTATTTGTCATGTGAGATTTATGTCCATACCTGGAATGCAAGGGGGAAGCCGCCTAACAAGTACGACGGCCGAGAGCTGCTGACCCCGTGCTGGAGCTTGCGCTCAACACACCGGTAGAGGAAATCGTGGGTTCGTTCATAGCACAGTCGCCCCCACGGGTAACGCAAGAAAGCCTCGGTGTCAGACACCATGTTTACAACCCACCCGTGAATAAAGTTACGAGGTTCCTTCGCAAACAGCACCGCCTCCACCAGCAATATGAGCGCGAACTTAAAGCGCCTTGCAGCCGAACGATCTGACTTCATCGCCACTGTGTACTCCATCTCGAAGGCCTCCATCCTCATCTTTTCCTTGCCTAAGAACTCTAAGCAGGCAGCCTTGTCCGCCGCAGTGTCCACGGTCCACCCCACGTTTGCCGAGCAATTCAGTCCGGTCACTAGCGCGAACTCCGCAATGGAGAACTGGACTATGGACCCCTGGATCATGTACCACGTTTCTTTTTCCTTTTTCGACCGCAGTTGCCGCTGCAGGACGTAGTGGACTAGCTGGGCGGAGAATTCAACTTTGGCCCCGAGCCTCGCAATGCCGCCAAACTGGCTTTCACAAAGACGCTTCTAGTCTGACGGGCTCAGGTACTGGTCTAGCTTTGCAAGGACATTGGGCCTGGCATATTGATTGCACCTACATTTGAAATGCTTGTCCTCGGGGACAACATATATCGCCTGCACAGTGGGGTGGAATGTTAGACCGACTCATCTGTAAAACACTCTACCCTTGATCGACACTAGCCAAACCATACCTCGCCTGTTGTCGGGGTCTCCGTTACCCTTCTTTCTCCTGAATCACTCATGTTGTAGTTTGATACCCTGCAGGTTGGGGAGCAATACTTTAGCATTCTTCAAACATTTGCAGATTTTCATCACACAAGTCACAATGCACATGACGTTAAGTTCATATAACATGTCATGTGACAATTTTAACATGTCAAGTGACCATTTTCACATGACAGACACCATATCTTTCCTGCACTTATCACAAATGCCAGTAACTTTCTAGCCTCGCCATATCTTAGCTTATACTTATCACCTGAGCATTATAACCATTTTATAGCTTCCACAAAATATAAGCCGCGCAATTTTGCAATTAAACATGACAGCAAACCTATTAAACAAGGCAACTAAATATTAAAAACATGACAGTTTACAATGTAACAGCATTTACATTCAATAACTTGTTCCTGATATTTTTTAAACCACATTTAGGTTCCCCGATTTCCCTCTATCTATCCTATTTCCCCAATCTCACCAATTTCCCCAATTCCCACATGACAGACACCATATAACATGTCATGTGACAATTTTAACATGTCAAGTGACAATTTTAACATGTCAAGTGACAATTTTAACATGTCAAGTGACCATTTTCACATGACAGACACCATATCTTTCCTGCACTTATTACAAATGCCAGTAACTTTCTAGTCTCACCATATCTTAGCTTATACTTATCACCTAAGCATTATAACCATTTTATAGCTTCCAAAAAATATAAGCCGCGCAATTTTGCAATTAAACATGACAGCAAACCTATTAAACATGGCAACTAAATATTAAAAACATGACAGTTTACAATGTAACAGCATTTACATTCAATAACTTGCTCCTGATATTTTTTAAACCACATTTAGGTTCTCCGATTTCCCTCTATCTATCCTATTTCCCCAATCTCACCAATTTCCCCAATTCCCACATTTTCCCCAATTTCACCAATTTCCCAAATATTCACACAATACATGTATCGATTTCCCCTAATTTGCTTCCTCCTTCAAGCCCTTTACCATTTCATTACCACAATGGTACTTCCATTCTCTCCCCAACTCAAACGCCCCCGTTCCCACATTTCCACCCATTGTTTTCATACTAGACGCCTGTTACATCCCACATGACAGGGGCGGATACTCCACCCGTTATTTCATCCAATTGCAAACCATGACAAACAAATTAGGGTCTTCAAATGGTCCCTCATCCTTTCAATTTCTGCAATCAGTACAAAATCGGTAGGGTTAGGGTTTACTTACTTCAAATCGGTCGGTCTCTCTCTTCTAAACACCCACAGGGTCGTCTTCTACACGCTTCCTTTACTGGCTTGAAATCCGGCGCCGTCTTCTCCTCCGCACTCCCAGGTTCGTCTTCTTCCTTTGCCTTCTTCTCCTCTCTCGTTTTCGTTTCAAAAATGGCGGTTTCGTGCCTTCTCCACTCCCTCCTCTCTCTCTCTGTTTTCCACAGTTTCAAGATGTGACAGGTTTTTAAAACTGCCCTCTTCTCCTCCTCCCTCCCTTCTTTATTGACTCCCAACAACCGGTTTCCACACCCCTTTCCCAACCGGCTACCTTCCCATTTTTTTTGGGGGGGGGGGGGGGAGGGGGCGGGGTCTAACCCTTGCAATTAGAAACGGTTAGTGGGTTAGGCTAGCAAACCAAACCGGGGCGGGGGTTACTTCCTTTAATTCCCTCTATTAATAATAATATTTGTTTATAAAAATAATATTATTATTTAAGCAAATATTATTTATAATTATAATAATAATTTTCAATTTATAATAATAATTGATTATAATAATAATAATATTATTATATAATATTATTATATAATTTAATAATAATATAATTTAATAATTAAATTATTATTATTAATATTATTATATCATATTATATTTTTTTCTTGTAAAGTATAATTATTTTATAATAATAACAATAAAAATAAGTAATAATAATAATATTTTTTTTAATTATAACATGGCATTATTATTATTATTATTATTATTATTATTATTATTATTATTATTATTATTATTATTATCATTATTATTATTATTATTATTATTATTATTATTATTATTATTATTATTATTATTATAAGAATGATAACTAGTTATTACATGAAATTGGATGGGAGCCGGCTAACAAGCTGAGCTCCGCAACCCTTCTGAATACTAAAGACGACCATAGTCAAAACGTGACAAGTATCCCTACTATATCCAGGTAGCCCTCTAGCAACGCCACATATCCGCATTTAGAGGTACAAGAATACACTCATTATTTACACTCGGTTAAAAAAAGAACTAACTTTATTTTCTTCATAAACTCGGTTTTATTCAAAAAATTAAATAATAAGTAATGTATTTAAAATAAAAAAGTGAGTGTCATAAAAAGATACCAATTAATATCACTATTATATTTATAAAAAAAATGATTTTTTTTGAAAAATTGAAATTGAGTTTGTAAACATGAAAATTGTTTTAAAGAAGAAAATTGTGAATGAGTTTAAAAAAAATGGAAAAATGTGATTTTTTTTTATAAATAAAGTGTTAATAAGGGGTGTACTTTTGGTTGTGCTACTAACCACAACTACTCTTCAAAGTTGGTGATTATTATAGAATTTTTACAAGTTGGTGCCACCTAACGCAACCACTCCTAAAGTTCGTGTTATTTTTTGCAATTTGCCCCAAAAAATATATAATACAAAAATATATTTAACCCGAAAAATAATTAATTCAAGACACGCGGTTTCGGTTTCAAACCGCGTCTCTTTAACAAATTTAAATTCCTACAATTTCTTTTTAGGGAGATATTTACTTTACACATCACACGCGGACTGAGACCACGTGTCTCTGATGAGTCCGCAACTTTTGAATATTTTTGTAAATAGTTTGAAATTGTGAATGTAAGTGTAATTTTTTATTTAATCGTGAAAAAAATTCCAACACTTAGTAAATATGAAAAAAGATCATAGCAAAATTGAACATTTTCTATATAAATTTTTGTTTTTATCATTTTTTCCTACAAGCTAATGTCATTTAGGCATTCTTATTTTTCATTATATAATTTCTTGAAACTCTTTAATGTTATTTTATTACATAACCGACATATAATTCCTATATATCCATTTTCATTCAAAGTTTATATATCTATACGACTATATATAGTCATAATATCTATTTTACATTTTCATATGTACCTTATATATCTAAGTTTTCTCCCTCTAAAATTTCAACAACCTCTATCCAAGTTGTATAATTGTTTTTATTTAGTTATTGAATTTTCTAAAATATGAACTGAAGGCATATGTAGTTAAGTATCTAAATTGAAATAAAAATATATTGTACTATTAATTAAAAAAAATCACTTTAAGAGGGTGAGGGTGATTATGAAATTAATGTTCAAACTCAACTTTAATTTGTTAATCAATTGAGTCATTTTTTTATATCACGAGAAATGAAGCTCTTATATTTGTTTTTGGAATGATAACTGGTTGGAAGAATAATAGATTTAAATAGTTTCATTTGAAGTCATTGTAGTTATAAAATGGTGTATTTTACTTTGCTACTTCTTGTAATGTTTTTATCGAGATACTTAGTTCATAAGCAATTAGTTAGTTAGTTAACCATGTTTAGCTAGCAAATCTTGCTTCTCTTTTCATCTCCTTCTGCATTGCGTTTTACATTCGAATAAGGACAAATGTGGTCCTAGCTGTAATGGGTATAAAAGCCTTGCTTTCTGTTATTTTGAGACATGAGAGAGTGAATGAATGTAGCTCAGCTGTCAAGGGAAAATCCTAGATGAAGTTTGCCCAATTTGATCTATCATCCTCATTACATATTTGTTCGAGTTTTATACTTGTTTTCTAGACAGATCTAGCCCTTGCCAATCTGTTTTTATCATCAAAATCCCTCTTTTACATGGTATCTAACAGGGGGAAACTGTCGTTGTTCCTATCAATTGTATAACTCAAACCTACAAACTAGTAGGAAGTCGATCCCACAGAGAATCAAGTATTCCTAAGCAATGTATATTTACCAATTAGTAGGAAAGAGGGGTTTTGGTGATTAAAGATGAGAAAAGAAACTAAAACAAGTTAATAGAGATAACAATTGAGAAAATAGTTTCATCTATAAATATCCACTTTAGTTTGGTTGATTGATCATCGATTCTTCTTCAAGTTCTCTTTTCATCCTATTATTGTTCCTGTCCTGATCTTGTGTAAATTACTAGTCCTACGAGTCCTAATAACCTTTACTAATTAGATAGCCCTAACACGGTCAAGATTTAACCTAATAGTAGCATTAAGATTAAGGATTAACCAGGTCCAGGATACATGCAACACCAAGCTACGAGTCAGTATTTAACATATATTGATCCTCTACACACCAGTTTAGTCCTACGAGTCCTAAAAAGACATGCTTGCTACTATGGATTAAGGTTCGCTACGAGGAATCTACAAAATCTTAGCAATAATCTCAACTAGTTGTACGGACTAGAAGAAATCAACAATATTCGCAAAAGAATCAATACGAATCAATAGGAATAGAACAAGAATAGAAATCTCATAACTTTACCGAACTAAAGCTTCAATCCATAGACGAAACGGAAGAGTTTAGCACTCCATGGCCATGGAGGCTCCTCTCTAGGGTTCTCTTAATTGATAATCTCCAAGTGCATAAACTAATGAATTAGATCCTTCAAATAAAACCCTAAAACTTCCTTAAAAAGCCTCAAAAGAGTCGACCAAATAATAATTCTAAAAACCTAATTAAAGAGATAAAAAGTCCATTCAGTATATTTGGCGTTTCTGCAAAGGCCGCGGGGCAGCCAACCCAGGCTGCTGGGCGGCCAGGCGATCAGCGAAATCCTTCGTCAGAGCTTCGGGCCGCGGGGCTTGGCCGCGGGTCGGCTTTTACTGTTCACAGCGATTTTTCCGTTTCGAATCTGGTCCCGATGTCAACACAAGTTGTAGATCTCGGAAAGAGCTTTCCAACGCATGCTTATAATAGTCAATCGGATCACCGAGGCCTCCAGAAAGTGCGAAACAAGTTCAGCATGTCTGCCGACAACTCTGCTGACTTGTTCTTCACTTAGGCTCTCTAACTTCGATTCCGCTCCCGTGCTCTTCACTTTTCCTCCTTCTCTTCCCTCTTCCTTCATCCATGAGCTTCTTCATTCCTCATCGGAATCACATATACCTGAAATAATCCATAAAAGCATGTAGATTCCGACTCTACCAACAAAACAAGTATAAATGCAAATCTAGCTTAAACTATGCATTATATACATCTCAATCATGCTAAATGCATCCTAATATGCCTAACTAAATGTGTGCTATCAGTATCAAAGCTAGAGGTTCATTTTGCTGTTTTCCGCTACGATGAGTTGAAGATTCACGGCTACCAATACAACACTTGTAGATGGGAGTCCTCTGTACACTGACCTTGGCTCACAAGAGTCTCAATGTAACTTCAGTGACCCTTTATTCAGTGTCGTCCCAAGCACAAGGGCAACATGGGCTACCGCCCAGGGTCCAACCCATAAGAGTGCCCATCCTGGATTATATGTAGTATATTATTATACTTATTTATAATTAATGTTATCTGATTTTTTAAATGTTTACAAAGACCAAATTAAATCATTCCCTCATTTAAAAAGCTCACCAAATATAATGTTTAATATTAACCGGCCCAACAAGTGAATTAAAATATAATTTGCAAATGAGCTCTATTTTTTTTTTACAAAAAATTACACATAATACATAAAATCTCTACCTAATTTATCCCCTAAGTTTTGAAAACCCTTAATAGTGTTATTCATTTGTGTTAGTGGCTAATAATTTTTTTAATTATTAGATGAGATATGCTGTTATTTTTAGGATACCAAAATGGATTTTTGCAAGTAATATTGTACGTGCTACTTTGAATCGACTTAAGATATTTTAGCGAAAAAACCTAGATAAAATATTAAATAATTTATTTTCCATATAAAAGGGTCCTCTGAATTTTTTTTTCCCACCTAGGGCCTCTAAAACGATAGGACAGGCGTTGCCTTTATTCTTAGCCAACTCGGATCATCCAGGTGCTCAACTTGTGGCCACTGTGTTTGATGGTGTTAACTTCCTTCCTTGGATGAGAGGAGTTACGATGACGTTAGAGGCTAAAAAGAAACTGGTTTTTATTAATGGGTCGTGTGCTAAGCCTCTCCCAGAGGGTTCTATGGAATCTCATAAATGGGTGAGAGCTGATTTCATGGTAAGATGTTGGTTTTTGAACTCAATGACGAGTTCAATCAAGGGGCTAAGCAAATCTAGGATGAAATAGCAGAGCAACAGGGTCAGTCTAAAGGACCACTTATTTTCCAGCTCAAGAAGAAACTTAGTCTGATAGTGCAGGGAGGATCGTCTGTCTCTGAATATTTTAACAAAATGAAGACTATTTGGGATCAACTTCAAGTTTTAGAAGGGATTCATGTTTTTGTCTTTGATGGAATTGCTAATTGCATATGTGAACTTCAAAAGAGGATGAATGATTTGGAAATGAAGAATAGATTGATGCAGTTTTTGATGGGTTTAAATGACTCATATGAGGCAGTAAGAAGTCAGGTTTTATCTACTGATCCAATGCCTAATTTGAACAGGGCTTATTACCTTATTAGTCAAGCTGAGAGTAGTCAGAAGGATGGCTCAGGCTCAGGTGTATTCTCTCAAGACTCTAGTGCTCTTTCTCTTAACAGACAGGGCAACAAGTCGTGTACAAGGAGCTATGGTCAATCGGGGAATTTTCAGAGTGGTGGAACTCAAGATAGAAGGGATTTTAAAAGGGAGACTCAACCTAGAAGTGACAAGTTTGGGAATTATAATGATAGATATGGCAGTTATAATGATCAAACTAATAAATCAAACATAAAGTGCAATTTCTGCAAACATAAGGGACATCTGATGGAGCAATGCTTCAAAATTCATGGGTATCCAGATTGGTGGAAAGGACCAAAGGATAACATGAAGCCAGCTACTAACTCAGTGGGAGTGCATGATCAGGACACACCTCTAGATGATGAGAAAGGGCAGAGGAATGATGGAGATAGAGGCTTAGACAAGGCTCTTATCAATGTTGTATGTCAGGAGGTTATGAAGATGATGAAGGGAAAGAAGCAAGTTGAATCCTCCACTGCAGCAAATTTTGCAGGTAATTAAACATTGTTTTTCCACTCTTGATTCTATGAGTAAAGAGGAAATAGGTGTGGAATGGATCATTGATATAGGTGCTGACGCGGTCATGGAATTTCACACCTCATCATGACGACAAAATGTCTTAAAATACATGCAAGCCTTAACCGTGAGGGGTGATGATCAGTTTATGCGTTTGTTAGTCCAAGCGATGAGGGTGGTATGTTTGGCTCGCGAGAGATTGATCTGTTCAATCGTCGTCTTTAGAGGAAGTTAGGCGATGTTCTTATTCCAAGAACGTTCTTCTCCGATCAAAGACCTTAAGAACTCAACTCCGGAGGTTTTAGGTCAGGGAGATAATCAGAGCTCTTCTCCTTCTCTCTTGAATCGGATCCCTGTCTTTGTGGTCGGGGGGGGGGGGGGGTGGTATTTATAGGAAGGCCAAGCGAGCAGCTGGCTGGTGACCTCGTGGTTTAACATAGGACACGTGTAGCGCATGCCCTCACGCTGGGGACCTAGGTAATACACGTGGCGCTATTTAGAGAAGAGGGTGCTTGGGCCAGCGAGCTGCTTGCTAGGACCCAGGAGAGCCACGAGGTACTTGTGGGACCTGCCATGGCCTCTACGTTGGCTCATACTAAGATTCTAGTCGCGAGGAAATATGACCGGGAACTTTGAGGGTGTTGGGTTTGGTCAGGGCTTGACTGAGTACTTTACTCGCGATGAACCTTGTAGTGGGGTCAGATGTCTTTTGCGTTGGGTGACCTATTTATGACGTTACCCCTTCGTTAATTAACATGTCTATTTTCTATGGCATCGTCATATCTCCTCATAACTGGATCGCGAGTGATATGCGGCTCGCGATTAGGTTTCGATAAACACGATGCTTCCCGCCAAAAAGCTGGCTTATTGGATGGGCCTGGATTGGGCCTACCGTGTTTTGGGCCCATTTGAGGGGGTAGCCACACAGAGACCTATAAGTGAGGGTTTTTTCCTTGGTCTCATCATTTCGCATTTTCGAGCACAAGAAGAGAGAGAGAGAGAGAGAATCTAAGGGTTTTTCTTTGCTCCCAGATAAACGAGATCGGAGTTAGGTGGTGGTTTGTCCTCTAGTCTTCCAAGCTCGCCAGCGTTTCTCTTCTACTCTTCTCAAGTAAGTGTTCCTTGATCTTTCTTATGTTCAGTCCAATTTCTAGTTTTGCGCATGTTTTTAAAACGTTTAGGGAAAAGGGAAAAAAACCCTTGGTGGTGGAACCGCCCTCCTCCGGTGAGGGGCATGGCGGTTATGGGGCGGAGATTGGGGTACGCCCTGGCGTCCTTCCCTCTTTCCTTCGTTGTTCTTTTAGTTATAGTCGATTTTCATGGGGGAAATCTAAGTTATATGACGATAGTGCGACGGTGTCAGGGCGGGGTAGTACTGTTCTCGGGTTTTTTGGGGACCCTCCGACGTTGGTGGCCGGATGAAACTTTTTGCCTCCCCCTTTTTGTTTTCCCATAAGCGACTTCTCGAAAATCGAGACACTTTACGGAGGAGACGAAAAGACGTCTATTAACCGTCATCCTTCGAGGGGGGGGGGGGGATGTCTTTTCAACACCCTCTCGAGAGGCGCGTGAGGCACCAACATGAACCTAGGAAGAGGTTTTTTGGCGCCAAATTTGTTTAACCGTGATGTTGAAAAAGTCATTTCCCCTTATTGATTCTCTCCTTCTTTGCGTCTTTTCCAGGGGCCTTTCTTCTCGTCATAGCTTTTAAGATGTCGAATGAGAGTGATAGCCAGAACCGGAGTGTGGCTACGAGCATGAGGAGGTTAGCTCCTCGCGAACAAGAACTCTAGTAGATGTTGATTCGAAATCTACAGCGAGTCCTGCTTCTTTCTCACAAAGTAAAAAATCGCGCGAAGCGAAGAGAAAGAGAGCAAATCCTGGAGACGATCAGAGTGTGAAGAAACGGAAAATGGCTGGATCCATTAAGCGCCCCTTGATGAGGGATAACCCTGATTATTGTCATACTTCGGAGTCCATTAATGAACTGGGAAAACGCGAGTCATCTCGCGTACCCAAAGAGAGCAAGAAAACCATTCGCGTGGTTCCGGGTGATTTTGCCTTGCTTCCTTATAAGCAAGCAGATGTGGATGATTGCAGCTTCTGCGAAGGCTATGCTCCTGCCGCCCCTCCTCCATTCTCAGCGATTTTTATGGAACGCGTAGCTCCGACCGTAACTAAAATGCTAGAAGAAGAATCCATTCTTGAGGTTAAGCACTTGGAGGAGGGGGCTAAACTTTATCCATGGCTGGCTGGGGTGGAAATAGGCTTGGCTACCGGGAATGGGGGATGCCTGAATGCGTATAAAGATGATACGTTTGGGATACCCGATCCTTCACCTGTGGGCTCAAGATCAAGAACCACGCCGTATATTTGCCTGATCTTGCAATGCTCTTCCGATATCTCCTAATTAACAATTGAATTAAACTAACCTAGTTAAAGCGATAGAAATTAACTTAACAAAACTAAACTAAACTAAGTAATAACTAACTAAAAGCAACAGTGTTGTTAACTTAAGAATTCAAACAATTAAAAGTGACGGAAAATTATAAACTAACTAACTAAACTTAAACTTAATGAAATAGAAACGAAAAAGGGAACAAGGTAAGCGAAGAAGAAGGTGCGCGCGGCCTGGAGCAGCGAAGGTTCGTCACGGTCGCTAGCGGGGGATGCCGAGCACACAGGAGCACGGCTCCTCAGGGTGTGCGTAAGCTATGCCAGGGACACACTCGCTGAGAGCGAGAGCGGGTGCGATCGAGCCGAGAGCGAGCGTGCGCGAGGCGAGACAGCGAGAGAGCGAGGGCTGGGGCGCGAGCGTCTGTGCGCGCGGAGCCGACGAGGCCGTGCTCGCTGGGAGCGAGCCTAGACATGAGCGATGCCAAGGGCTGGCCTGCTCTCCTTGTGACGGTGTAGGGATTAAGTTGGTGTTTGGATTGTTGGTTCGGTGAAGGTGAACCAGGTGAACGGTGATGGTGATTGTGAAGGCCGAAGTAACAAGAACATAAAAGTGACGATAGTGGTTGGGATTGATAATCCTATAAAGGGGTTTCTCAATTCTATTCAATCTGCTTTATTTCAATAGAACTACAATGTTTAATTAGAAAACCTAAGAACCAATTCTACCGTGCAAGATAGAATTTAGTTTGATAAAGATAGATTAAAATAACTTAAAGATAAAAATAAACCCAAGAAGATATAATTCTAAAACTTAGGGAACAAGATATATCTAGAGGGGATATAATCTTGTACATTATTAATCTAATTGAATAAAATAATAATTAATAAAATAATAAACTAATTTGAAGACTAGAACCGGCCCACACATTGGAAGTGCTCGACATGGGCCTATGGCACTCGACATGAAGCTTGAATCTTTTTCCATGGTGGCACCTTCTTCTTCCTCTTGAGGACAAGACTCTTTGCCATCAATGGCCCTCGAATCGGTCTTGAGAGCTCGCCTGGATCAAGATCATTGTTGGACACACAAAAGGTCATCTTGATCCGCATCAAAAGATCACGTTGTCGTCCACCTAGGAAGTTTGCTTCTTCAGGGGTTCCGCCTTCCTCCCCCCCAGCTTTATTCAGAATTTTTGGCGCGTATAAACCAATGTCCGGCCTAGCTCGCTTTTAACGTGTGGATGTACCTTGCGGTTTACATCATGCGATGTGCTGCTATCAAACAGACACCGTCGTTGGACCATCTTTTTTTTTGTTCTTTCGTTGAGATATAGCGAGGGATTGGTGTCTGCTTCTTTATTTGGGAAGATCGTTCAGAGGATGTCCAGCAACGCGGGGTGGAGAAAGAAATGGTTTCTCGTTCGTGATCCTACAGGAACTTTTTTGAACTTTGTGACCCGCCCCGACAAGTATGCTCCTCCTAAAGATAAACATATCTCGATGGAAAGATGGAGAGTCGCGTTTAAGGAGGGGATCCCGTCGACAAAGAGTTACAAAAATCTTGTAACTCCGGCTTGTCTAGAGATGGCCGGGCTTAGTCTCCCGCACGTCCGGGTTGGCGTCTAGGTGTTTTAAGCTTTATAGTATTTTGATAGTGATTTCCTGCTGATTAACCTTTGTCTCTATTCCTTTGTAGATATGCTGGTGGATAAGGCAAAAATTTCCGCTTTGGCCAAGAAGGAGAGCGCCTCTAGGGGCGCGACCAGGCCTGCTCTCGTCGCTACTTCGCTAGTGGGTGATGGCTAGCTGAATGTTCCCCGTGACTCGCCCTTCGCGACGAAAAACTCGAGAGGGAAAGAGCCCATCGAAGATCGGGAGAGCGTATCGTCAAAGGATATACCCTTGGCTCAACGCAGGCAGAAAAGGCCCAGGGTGGAAAAGGGAACTACCAAACTTCTGAGTGCCGAGCCCCTCACCCAGGCGGGGATTTCCATGACCGCGTATAGGCAACCTGGGTTCGATCCGATTGATATTAAGAAAGTGGGGATCCCTGGAAGGAGCTGCCTGGCCGAGAGGGATTATCTTCACAATTTAACGGACGAAGAGTTGCTGGAGCAAGGTCTAAAAATTAGAGGATGGGTATCTTTCTTTGCGATTTGTTCTTCTCTATTTAATCTATTTTGCACGCATGTTTATTGTTTTTCGCATATTGTCACAGGGTAACTTGCAATGGTCTGAGGTGGTTGTGCGCTTATGGAATTATGACGATAAGGTGAGGGAGTTGCGGGGAATAAACAAAAATCTGAAGCCCAAAGTGGAAAATTTGAAGGATACGGAGCTTCAGGAGGTGACCATATATTAACAGTTTGAAGGACGCCTTGGAAAGATCCCAGAAAGAAAAGGAGGTGGCGAAGAATGAAATGGATGTATCGCGAGTCGAGCTTTCGAAAAGTCAGAAGATGGGGTCCCAGTGCGACTTGGAGATCAAACGTTTGAGGGGTCGGATCACGGGTCTTGAGCATGAGATAAACGTGGCCCGTGAAGAGCTTGCTGGTGTAAGAGAACAACTGGAGCGTTTTACAATGAGGACATCATTCTTACCAAGAGTACGCTTCGCGAGTTTATGCTTAGCAATGAGGGCCAAGGGTGGATGACTAGTTTTATGGCGGAGGATGATCGAGGTTGGTTGGGCCACTACCTCGAGACTGATGGGCAGGACGTCCTTTATGGCTAAGTGACCGATGCTTTTATGGAAGGGGTGGAAGGTGGGATTGCCCAAAGCGTCAACCATTTCGCTCATCTTGGGGATGTTGTGAGGATGTTTCCTCCCAGTTATGAGCCTATGGATATGAAAGTTAACGATCCTCAACGTGGCCTGCCTCCTCCACTCGATGCTCCAATCGATGATGGTGCAGCCCTCGATCCTCCTCTTGTTGGTGAGAAAACCCCCGAGCCTGTTCGTGATGACAACAATCCTCCTGTTGATGCTTAACAAACTGCCTTTCCACTTTTTATAAAGTTTTTTTGAAGTTCTCTTGTGTTTGTGATGTAAGTTGAAAACATTTCTGCTTGTGGTGAGAGCTTTATGCTCTGCTGCGGTTCATGCATTATTTTTGGGATTGATAACATTTTGGCCCATGACAAGCGGCGTGGCTTGTCATGGTGTTTTGATGTTTTGTGGATACTTCATCTTTTATCGTAATATGTTTCCGTTTTTGCTCTTTGCTCTTTTTAGGGTTTAATCTGCCATTATCACTCTTGTCTTTTTGCGACTAGAGTTTAACTTACTTATTGTTAATGCTCTTATTTGAAGGGAAAATTCACGATACCCTTATCCATCTCCTGTCATTGATCGTTTCATGAAATGAATCGTGAGATGACAAAAAAGTAGGGTTCGTGGATGTATTAGATGTTATGCTGATGGCAGATTTACAAAGTTGTCATTTATTAGCGATGAAATATAGTAGAGATTGACTTGTATCTTCTATAGTTATATTTGTTCGTAACGTAGGTAGTTGGGCAAAACATATCTGTTTTCTTCTGGGTCCGGTTGCTCTATTGTTACATCAAAGTAAGATTCTCCTTGTTACTCGAAAGTAAGGCAGCTCCCTATTCTCAGGTTGTTAGCTCTCGCGAAAGGTCTCCAACCTTCTGAAAGAGAAAACCAGTCCTCTTTGTCTCTTTCGATTAGTACCATAAATTCTTGATTTGAGGGAGAGCATAGAATGATTTGGTCTAGTATCTCATCTCCGAACTCTACAAAGACGTATGGTAAGGGGAGCCTATATAGTTGGCTTTCCCTGAGGATTATCCTAATGAATTTAGGATTTGGGAAGAGCATGGTGTTTGTGACGAAGGTTGGTGGAGGGATTTATCCTGGAGAGATTTCTCCTGAATCCATGTCAAAACATGGCATTTAAGCTTTAAGTAAATTCGTTTGTGCGTTACTTAATCTCAGCGTTGTCTTCATTTATACTAGTTCTGCGTGCCGTGGATATGGATGTTGTTCCGTAGAGTTATCTTTGAATCATTCTGAAGCAAGGAGGTGCGTGTCATTAGCACGTTTTTCGTGCAGCTCGGTGTATCAAGTTTGCTTGTAACCTTCTTTGCTGCATCGAAGGAAGTTGTACTTATCAGGTATTCTTCGTTGTCTTATTTAATATTTGTTGACCCCGTGGTAAACTTGGGTGGCATGCGGTAAACTTGGATGGCCTTTGTTGTTTTTCTTTGTAGAGATTAGTATAAAAAGGTAAGAAAACTCAAGGTTGTTATAGCAGTTTATCTGTGACAATGACGCCTACGACGCCAGTTGATATTCCAGGTGTGACTATTCCTCGCGGGAGGGGTTTTACTCGGGATATTTCCATGGAGGGGCATTTATATAGGCTGGTAAGTTCTATCATGCAATTTATTTCCTAATAAGATTTTCGAGCTTTTCTGATGTGCTTGTTTTTATAACAACCTTTGCCATCCGTATACTGTGATTATGGTTATTAGGCACTTGGGTTTATGCATTTATGGACGCGAACTGATGAGGAATTCGTGGTGAGGGTGGAACCCTTAGGGCCTAATAACTATTGGTTTACTTCTGGGTGGCCCCAGTTTGTTGTGTCAAATGAACTTTAAATTGGGACACGGTTGATCTTTGAGTATGACGGACACTCTTGTTTTGATGTGGTTGCTATGAATCATGGTCCTGATCAAAATAGTGACTTAGATTTTACGGTTCGGTACTGAATTTTCCGTTCTTGCAACCTTTCGTGCGGTTATATCGCTACTTTTGTTGGATGGTCTTGTCTGGTGTATAATAAATAAACCAGCATGTTTATGCGATTCTGATTTTTCAGTTTCATCACGAAGTGTGTACTAATGAAGTTTTAGTATTTTAGCTATTGATACTTGCATTTGCTAGCGAATGGTAGCTATTGAATACAATCTCCAGTGTTTTTTTAGACATGAGAATTTGGAATCGAGTACTTGGTAATCCCTGGTGTCTTCCCCGCGGATGATGTTTTACTTAAGGCAATCTCCAGCGTTTTTGGGCGCTAAAGAGCTTGAATTGAGAATTTGGTAATCTCCGACGTACTCAATGTGAAGGAGATATATTAAAAGACAATCTGCGGTGATTATTTACGGGAAGGAAGTCGAACTGAGAATTAAGTAATCTCCAGCGTATTCCATGCGTAGGAGGGATCACCAGAGAACAAGATTCATCGACCTGTAAATTAATGATCTCTAGTGTCTTTGGACGCAAAGGATATTAAACTGAGAATTAGGTAATCTCCAGCGTATTCTATGTGAAGGAGAAACCTACTTAATAAACAATCTCTAGCGTCTTTGGACGCAAAGGATATTAAACTGGGAATTAGGTAATCTCCTGCGTATTCTATGCGAAGGAGAAATCTACTTAATAAACAATCTCCAGCGTCTTAGGACGCAAAGGAGTTATTTGTCAATATTATCGTAAAGGGAATCATTGGCCATACAAAACTAGGAAGGGGTTCTTTATTGATAGCTCGAGCTGCATTTGAAATCATAAAGTACAGACAATGTTTATCGAACTATCGCTGGGACTCAGTGGAAACCATTCGATGTTGGGCCATCGTATCCATCATCATAAATCTCCTCCTCGATATCATAGCCCTCTTTGTCTAAAAAATGGACTTCAAACCTTGCTTCGCCGAGGTGGGTGAAGATTATCGATGTTTCAAACTCGAGGTCATGCGTCTGGACAAAGTCTCTCCACCCGCGTGCCACCCAGTGAGATCCGTAACTAACCCCCCGTGATATGAACAGGGGTGGTGTCTATAGTATTTTGTTTACTCTTTTGTTGTTCATTACTATTGCTCGGCAGAGAGATGGCGCCCCCTAACTCTGAAATGCAAGACTTTTATCGTTGTGTTGATGTAGAGGGAAGACTCCATCGTTTGGTAAGATGTCTATGTTCGCTGTTCTTTATATCTGGTTGGATTTTGAGTTCTTACGAAGTAATGTTCTTTTTGTTGCAGCCTCTCCCTTGTGTTTTTGAAAGGATGTATGGTCATGTTATATCCGACCATGTTTGTTTAGTCTCCTCAACTGGTCAAAACTTTTGTGTTGGGGTTTCCAAGGATAGTTCAAATCGTCGGTGGTTGTCTGAAGGTTGGGGAAGATTTGCAACCGATAATGGTGTTCAAGTTGGAGCGTTGATGGTGTTTTTTCAGTATGTGGGAGGGCATCGCTTCAAGACTCTTGTTCTCGAGGATGAGTAGGGCTTTATGGTGTTGCAATGATGGTGTAACTGGATAACTGCTTTTATGCCATGCTTTTGTTAATATTGATTCCGCAATTTATTTTTGTTTAATCGCAAGTGTTGATGTAATGATGTGTTTATTTAATAATATGAAAACATGTTTTCGGTCCTCGCGTTTTGTTTGTTTCCGACCCGGACGTGACTTATCTTGATGTGACATGAGTGGTCAGGGTTTGCAGAGATACGCTCTGAGATCTTGCCACTTGTTTGGCATGCAGCTGAATCTGAAATGATTGCTTTGGACGGACGCGAATTCTACTCTATGACGTGACAATACAATATACGATTTGCTTTATTTGCTGATAAATACCAGATATTTAGATAAAGCCTGGGCAATTGTCCTTGCGTTTTGCTTCCGTTTTGGTAATTCGAAGAGAAGAATTATGACTTCTCCCCATCCTCGGCGTCGTGACTTTTCGTTCCATTGATTCTGAAGAGAAAATGGAATATATGGTATTTTTTATTTAACCCATTCTTTGTAATTCTCGCCTTTATTGGTTAATTGTTTGCTTTGGTGTATTGCAGCTTTTGCTTGAGTCTTTTAGTGCTCAGTACGGTCGCGAAGGATTGACTCATGTTTGCTTGCTTTCTCCCACTGGACGAGAATGTCGAGTAAGGGTGTTTCAAGATAGTCAGAACAATTATATCCTTACTAAAGGTTGGCGTGCTTTTGCCGTGGATAGTGGCTTGCGTGTTGGGGGGTCTCTTATTATTTTCAAATATGAGGGGAGTAGTCGCTTTACCGTAATAGTTCTCGAAGCGAATGAGTGAGCTTTGCTTGCTACTCCCTCATTTGTTGTGTGAACTTTGTTATGTCAAATGCTTATGTACCTTGCTTTGGAGTTTTGTAGTGGTCATGTCGCGTATATGCTTCGGTATTTTATTTGTATGTCGGTTTTAAGAAACGTGTGTCGACAAACTTGCTTTTGTCAAGCTTGCTAAAGCTCAGTTTAAACAGTTTGTACGCCTTATCTCAGTGCGTCATATTCTTAAAAACCATTTGATCGTGATTGGTGGGAATCAAAAAATTTATCATATTATGACAGAGAAAGTCATATTGTACAAAAGAAGGAATAGAGCAGAATAGATCGCTTTTATTTGTTTTCCAGATAATATGGAAGCTTGCTCATATGTTTGTTTTCTGAAAAAGCATAATGATTGATGAGTTTATCCTTCTTGGAGGCTTGTTTGCACATCTGTGTATGAAAAACACGCGAATGCCAAATTTATTTTCCTTGGAGGCTTACTTGCACATCCGTGTTTGAAAGACACGTGATTGCTAAATTTATTCTCCTTGGAGGATTACTTGCACATCCGTGTTCGAAAGACACGCGATTGCTAAATTTATTCTCCTTGGAGGCTTACTTGCACATCCGTGTTCGAAAGACACACGATTGCTAAATTTGTTTTCCTTGGAGGCTTACTTGCACATCCGTGTTCGAAAGACACGCGATTGCTAAATTTATTCTCCTTGGAGGCTTACTTGCACATCCGTGTTCGAAAGACACGCGATTGCTAAATTTATGTGTATCGACAATTATTGTTGGGCTTGGAACTTTCATTTACATTTATGAAGTGGTATACCCAATTGGGAATTCTGGTGACCCCATGGAAAATATAAGTCACCAGACTTCTAATATGCCTAACCTTTACACAAAATAGGCCTTGAGATTCCTGGCGTTCCATGACTTTGCGAGGATTGCGCCTTCTGAATTTTGAAGTTTGAAGGAACCCCTGCCTACTTCTTTGTGGATGACGTACGGACCTTCCCATTTAGGTTCAAGTTCCCCCCCCCCCCCCCCCGGTTGTTGCTTGTCGAAGGACCATGTCCCCTTTTTGTAGCGGGCGTACAAAAACACGCTTGTTGTCACCTTCAACTAGTCGGCGTTGATACTCATTTGCTTTGAGGCAAGCAGTGTCCCTTCTTTCTTTGCGCAAGTGGAGTTCCAACTCAAGGGCTTCGTCGTTGGTGTCTTTACTGAAATCGACGATTCTAGCCGAAGGAATTAATAATTCCACTGGAATGATTGCATCGACTCCAAACGCCATTGCGAATGGCGTTTCTCCCTTGGGGATCTTAGCTGAGGTTCTATATGACTATACCACCAGGGGCAAGATCTCGGCTCATTCTCCCTTTGTTGTTCCTAACCTTTTCTTAAGTGCATTCAGTATTTGGCAATTTGTGGTTTCAGCCTGTCCATTGGATTATGGGTAAGCTACCGACGAGAATCAAAAGTCGATATGGAGGCCGGCGCAGAAGTCACGAATCCCCTTGCAGTCAAACTGGGGACCATGATCGGTGATGATAGCTTGGGGAACTCCAAATCGGCAAATCATGTTTTTCCAGAGCAATTTGCGCACTTTTTCTGCCGTGATGGTGGCCATGGCTTCGGCTTCTACCCACTTCGTAAAGTAATCGACTATCGCGATGATGAAGCGCAACTGGCCTGTTGATGTTGGGAAAGGGTCCAAAATATCCATTCCCCACATCGCGAACGGACATGGTGCAGATATGCACTTCAAAGGATGAGAGGGGTGATGATTAAGCGATGCATGTCGCTGGCAAGGGTCGCATATGTGAATAATCATTTCAGCATCTGCTCTGAGAGAGGGCCAATAGTAACTCAGACGTGTGATTTCAGATGCCACGGCTCTCCACCCTTGGTGGTTTCCACAGAGGCCCGCGTGCAGCTCTCGGACGAGATCAAGGCCCTCTTGGTTCGAGACATAGAGGAGATCCGGGAGGTTAAAACCCCTTTTGTATAATCGACCATCTCTGAATCGAAAGCGGGCCGCTCTTCTTCTGATACTCTGGATTTCTTGTAATTCGCATGCTAAAGCTCCTTCAGTTATGTACTCTAGGAGAGGTGTTCGCCAGTCTCCGAGGTTGGATATTTTGAAGACACCTTGGTGGATTCCTCGGGCATGCTTCCGCACGATCACCACGCGATCGTTCATTTTTATCGCGAGAGATGGATGAAATGGAACATTTTCCGAAGGCGGCAGTGAATGTTTGTACACGGGCCAAATATTCAGGCAGCATTCCTGTCTTTGCTTTGTATTCTCCTTTAACTTGCAGAGCAACCACCTCTGAATCTGTGAATATCCGGACTTGTCTAGCTTCGTTGATCAGTGCTTTCTCAATACCCGCGATTAAACCCTCATATTCTGCTTCATTGTTGGTAGCTATAACAGTTGGAAGGATAGATCGGTTATCTCCCCACTTGGGCTAGCTCGTGATGGTAACTCCGGCTCCACATCCCCCCGCTGATATCGATCCATTGACGTTAATGACCTAGTCTTCTCCGTCGCGATCCTGAGAGTCCGTAAAGACAGTTTTTATCATAAAATCTGCCAAGGCCTGGGCTAGATGGGATTTTCTAGGTTTGAAATGGACGTCAAATTCGGAAAGTTCTACTGCACACTTGACCATTCTCCCTGAAAGGGATGGTGAGTGCAGGATTTGATGGAGGGGTAAGTCGGAGATTACTTCAATGATGTGAGCCTGAAAATAAGGTCTCAGTCTCCGTGCTGCAAAAACCACAGATAGATCCATTTTCTCTATCGGGGTGTATCTGGATTGAGCTGACTGTAAGACCCTGCTGGCGAAATAGATAGGAAACTTAGATTCCCTAGTAAGCACTGTGCTGATAGTTATAGATCCGATGGAGAGGTATAGCTGTAAAGTTTCATGCTCTTAGGGATAATGAAGAGTGGGTAAGGTGGCCAAGTATTCCTTCATACTCTTGAAAGCTTTATCCAAAAAGGCAGTCCATTCGACCGAACCCTTCTTTTTCAATTGCTCAAAGAAAGGCAAGGAATTGTCAGCTAATCGCGAGCAGAATCTACTCAGGTAGTTGACCGATCCATTCAGTTTCTGAATGTCGTTCAGCGTTTTAGGAGGAGCCATATCGAGGATGGTCTGTACCTTTGAGGGGTTCATGTCTATCCCGCGGTGGCTTATCATAAAACCCAGAAACTTTACGGAATCTACCCCAAAAATACACTTTTCTATATTCAGGCATACATGATTTCGCCTGAGAGTGTCGATGGTTTCCTGTAGATCCTTGCAGTGGTCCCCCTTTGTGAGGCTTTTGATCATGATGTCATCGACGTAAACTGCAATGTTTCATCCAATCTGTGATACAAACACTTTCTCGATTATTCGTTGGAAGGTGGCACCAGCGTTCTTGAGTCCAAATGGCATTATCTTATAGCAAAAAGTCCCCTGGTTGGTGATGAAGGCAGTGCTTTTCTCATCGCGAGGGCTCATTTTGATCTGATTTTAGTCGGAATAGGCATCCAGAAAACTTAATGTGGCGTGCCCTACCGTGGTGTCTACCAGCTCATCGATAGATGGCAAAGAGTAGCTATTTTTTGGGCAAGCTTTGTTTAGGTCTTTGAAGCAGATTCTCCACTTGCCATTGCTCTTTTTGACCAGCACCACATTTGATAACCAGGTTGAATCGTTGATCTCGCGAATAAATCCGGCTTGTAGAAGTTTGTGCACCTCTTGCTTTGCTGCTTCTGACTTTTCGGCGGCCATCTTCCTCTTTCTTTGGCATACAGGCTATGCATCGCGATTGAGTCTCAAGGAATGCTCTGCAGTTTCTCGAGGGAGCCCCTTGAAGTCTTGCGGCGACCATGCAAAGACGTCACGTGATTCTTTCAACATATTCTTGAGGCGCTCTAAAGCGGGACCAGTCAAACTGTGACTGTGGTACAGGGCTTCGGTCTTGTTTGGGAAGGGAAAGAAAGCGATTTTTTCCTCCACAATCTTGTTAGCTACTTTTTCGGTTCGAACTTCCATCTCTGCTCGTTGTTGTTTGGATGTGGCCTCTTGCTCGCGCTCATTAGTTATCTCTTCTTTTAAAGATCCCCGACCGCTTCCCATGATCGTGAATATTCGGTTGTGGCCCTTTTTCAACGAGTATAAGTAGCTGACGGAGGGAAAACCTGCCGTTGATCAGCCAAAGAAAACTCAGAACTATAGCTAGTATAGAAATAAGCAAGAGGTCGATCCCCATGGAAAGTTATAATTCAAGTTTGATTCAAGTGTCAATCAAAGTAACCAAATTGGGGGGGTTTTTTGTGTGAAAGTTCCGCCTTTTATCAAAGCGGATTGAAGCAAACAAAAGTAAATGATTTTAATTCAGACAATTAGGAGAAGCAATTCTACCTACAATTTTCCACTTTATTTGATTGAAGCGATCCTTGTAACTTCTTCTCGTCCTATTAAATTTCCTATGAATGCCCTTGTCCCGACCTAATATAATTACTAGTCCAATCAGTCCTAGAAACCCTTATCATTCGAACAGTCCCTAAAGAGGGATTTAACCCAATTGATAGCTTTAAGTCCAGAGATTAACCAAGATATTTGCAGTCCCTAAAGAGGGATTTAACAATACATCCAATTAGTTCAATCAGCCCTAAAGGAACAAGTTTGCCACTTAGGTTAAGGTTCACAATCAGGAATCTACAAAACCTTAGCAATTGAATTGATCTAACAAGTTGGCCAGACAAGATAGAACAAAACAATGAACAATCAAGCACAAGAAGTTGAAGCATTCAAATATAGGAAACAAGGAACAAGAATTAGAAACTCACAATCAATCCAAATAAAGCTTCAAATTGCAGGCAGAATAGATGAGTTTAGTTCCTCATGGATGACATCACTCAAATCTCTAAAGTGTCTGATGAACGTAAGAATAGAATAGAAGTCCTAGAAAAATAACTAAAATCGGCCTTATAAACAATCTCAAGTCGGCCATGGAACAAAACAATAACAACTAGGGTTTTTAGCAATTGAAACGCAGCGTCTAGCGCTGACCACCCATGCTGCAGCCGCGGCATCAGCAACTCTTCCTTATCCCGCTGCATCAGTCCTGGCCGCGACCGCGGCATAGCTCGTTGCCGGTTCTTCTTGTTTAGCTTCGCGGGTATTTCCACTTGTCCTTGCTTCTCTTCCTTCCTTGCTTCTTTCCAATATTTCTTGTATTCCTCTTCAAGATATTGCATCTCCCAATTGTGTTTCGATTCAATCTGCAAGATAAACACAAATTTGCGCAGAATCCGAACTCTTCTAGAATAATCACAAGATGCAATTTAGCAACAAAGTATGAAAGAAATGCAACCTAACTAAACTAAAAATGCCTATAATGCCTATCTAAGATATGCATTATCAGTAGCAAATTCTGTTTTCTGCATGTTCTCCCCGTGCTTCGCCCACCTTTCCGTCGGCACATGGGAACTTGACGCTAAAATGATAGATGGAGCACGCTATTTGAAATTTAAATAGACTTACCCGACCCATGATAGCGTTGTAGATGGATGGCAGTCAAACCACTGTGAATTTAATCATATGGGTTCTTCTATTTGGTGTGGTTCCTAGCGTCAAGGCCAATTCGATTGTTCCAGCCACATCAATCTCGTCTCCAGAGAAGGAGACTAGCTTCCCTGAGTAGCGATGCAAGGCACTTTCAGCGATCTCGAGTTGCTCAAAGGCGTCCTAGTAAAGGATGTCCACAGATGAACCTATATCTATCATCACTCGCTTGACCGTTTTGGTCCCTATCTGCACATGGATGACCGTAGGATCCGAGTGTGGCATTCTAAGGTCGCGAGTGTCCCGAGTGAGTAACAGAAAAACTCAGTACTGCGTGCACAGTGTATGCTTGCTTGACACTAGCTTCGGATGGGGAGCGTCTGGCTTCTCTCTCATAGTTCTTCCTCTCCTGCTTACTGGCACCGGATGTCGCGGGCCCCCCTGCGATGGTGTTAATGCATCCATCTGGAGAGGGAGGTTTCCGGCGATCCTGGTTGAAGCGTTCAGGTCGGCTGGACGAGGACCTGGCTTCCTGGGCATTTCTTGTGTCCTTTGGGGGAGGTCGGTATCCTCCTTCCCTGTTTCCATTTTTTCCTCCCCTATTATGGGGGTAAGTTCCCCTACCTCTTCCTCTAGCTGCATATTGGGGATTGTAAGGCCGCGGTGGAGTGTTAGGTGGCCTATATTGCTGGGGAGGAACCACAGGAGGATGGCGTTGTTGTGGCGTCGTGACTGGATGATTGGGATGTGTTGGTGGGGCGCAAATCTGAAGGGGCACTTCATTTTTAGGGAGGGCCTGCGGAATCCCAAAAACAGGAGGTGACACCTGGTCGGGATGAGCCATCATCACATTCGTTGGGGTGGACCTGGTCTCGTCCTGTGGTTGTACAGGACTTCTTGGACTTGAGGTCGTGGTGGGACGACCGGGTATTTCCAGGGAGGATTGCGGTGTTGTTGATCCCCGAAATTTTCTCTTCCTTGGTGCTTGTTAGGGACCCTGTGGTAGGTGGTCTAGATTCGATGGGTCGCGAACTAGAGCTTGCCGCCTCCATGGCGTGGATCTGCTTGGTTACGAGCTCTCGCAGAACATCGTAGTTTTCTGGTTCTTTTCGGAATAGGCAGATATTGAAGTCTCCCTCGGCCAAATTGCCCATTAATATTGGGCTTGCGGACTCTTGATTGAATCTTGGGATCTGCACGACCATGTTGGTGAATCTGCTGAAGAAGCTTCCCAATGACTCAGTCGTCCCTTGTTTGATAGAGTTGAGGTCCAACATGGTCCTCTTTCTTGTGCGAGCGCTACTGAAATGTGTGATAAATGTGGCTGACAGTTGCGCGAAGTTGTTGATGGAAGACCGAGCCAAATTGGTGAACCACGTCAATGCTACCCCGTTTAGCGTAGATGGGAACGAGCGACAGTACATAGCATCGTTATCCTCTTTCATTCCCATCGCCGTTGTGAATTTGTTGAGGTGATCGTTGGGATCGGTGTTTCCTTTATACTTGGCGATGGAGATATCCCTCCATCTTTTGAGAACTGGTGCCTCCCGTATTTCTTTGCAAAAAGCAGATGGGAAAGTTGGCTCACCGTTACGAGTTTGTCCAGGTGCCTCGGGAGAATTCGAGCGCGATGATACGTCCTTGGCATTGAAAGCGCGGGCAATTTTGTAGGCGTTCTCGCCGAGTTCGGGACCGGGGTTGAGGGGGCCACCAGCAGGGTTGGGGAAGTGATTGACCGTTGTAGGCACAGGACCCTGTTGTTGATAGTAGACACGGGGGTCGCGCTTGAAGGGCACTCCATTCGCTTGTTGATTAAAGTATGTATTCTACAGGTAACTCCCCGCGAAGAATTGGTATGGGGAGTAACCACCCCACATTCCATAGGGAGCAAATGGGGGAGGCTGCGCAGTGTCCCAGGGAGGCTGTTGAGGGACGTTCTCGTTGCCGTTGTGTAGAGCTTCCTCGTTGGGGGGAATGTCGAGGTTGAGGCCGTTGGTTTCCTTGACATCATGATGTTGGTTTCCGAATTCTTCCCCGAATAATTTAAAATTCATGATTCCTGCAGAAATTGTTAGTGTTTAAAAGGGAAATAAGCAAAGCTACTTATTATCTCAGGTAAGAACAAAAAAGGTTGAGTTTATGAAGGATGAAAAAAGTAAAGAAGAAAAAGAAGCTAATAAAAGAAATTGAAGGAATGTGATGTAAAAAAGCGTATTGATACGCGGAACCTCTCGTCGCGAAAGGTTCCCACAGACGGCGCCAATGACGCGATCATGGAATTTCACCTATACTTATTACCTCATCATGAAGACAAAATGTCTTAAAATACCTGCAAGCCTTAACCGTGAGGTGTAATGATCAGTTTATGCATTTGTTAGTCCAAGCGATGAGGGTGGTATGTTTGGCTCGTGAGAGATTGAGCTGTTCAATCTTTATCTTTAGAGGAAGTTAGGCGATGTTCTTATTTCAAGAACGTTCTTCTCCGATCAAAGACCTTAAGAACTCAACTCCGGGGGGTTTAGGTCAGGGAGATAATCAGAGCTCTTCTCCTTCTCTCTTGAATCGGATCCCTATATTTGTGGTTGGAGGGGGGTATTTATAGGAAGGCCAAGCGAGCAGCTGGCTGGTGACCTCGTGGTTTAACATAGGACACGTGTAGCGCATGCCTTCACGCTAGGGACCTAGGTAATACATGTGGCGCTATTTAGAGGAGAGGTGCTTGAGCCAGCGAGCTGCTTGCTAGGACCCAAGAGAGCGACGAGGTACTTGTAGGACCTGCCCTGGCCTCTACGCTGGCTCATACTAAGATCCTAGTCGCGAGGAAATATGACCGGGAACTTTGAGGGTGTTGGGTTTGGTCAGGGCTTGACTGAGTACTTTACTCGTGATGAACCTTGTAGTGGGGCCAGATGTCTTTTGCGTTGGGTGGCCTATTTATGGCGTTACCCCTTCGTTAATTAACATGCCTATTTTCTATGGCATCGCTAGGTGCTACTGACCATATGGTCAATTATGAGAGATTGATCTCATATAGGAAGAGATTGACCCAACCTTTCTATGTTAGGATGCCAGATGGGCATATTATTCTAGTGACTGAGTCAGGGAGAGTATTCTTATCTCAGCAGGTCATTTTGCAAAATGTCTTATATGTTCCTGGTTTTAAACACAACCTTTTATCTGTTGGTAAGCTGGTTGACGATTCAGACTTTAGGGCAATGTTTGATAAGAATAGATATGTTTTACAAGGCCCTGGATGTAAGGGAATTTTGCTGAGAGGATAAAGAAGGAATGGTCTATACAACGTGCTTCAGTTGAAGAGTAATTAAGTTGTCTGTTGCAGATCATCACCATCAGTTTTTATTTCTGCAAAAGTAGACTTACATATGCATCATGCTAGGCTTGGATATACCTCTCTTTCTAAATTGAGACATATGGATCATTTAAGTCACTTTGGTATGAGTGACATGTTTTGTGATACTTGCAATCTTGCTAAGCATCATAGGATGCCCTTTCAATTAAGTGATTCTAGAGCCAGTGATTTATTTGATTTAATACATGTTGATGTACGGGGTCCTTATAGGACAACAAGTATCACATGTGCAAACTATTTCTTAACTGTTGTGGATGATCATAGCAGATCTACATGGACCTTTCTAATGAAAGGCAAAAGGGAGGTGTGCAATGTGACAAAGAACTTTGCAAAGTATGTTGAGACATAGTTTGGGAGGAGAATTAAATGAGTCAGAAGTGATAATGAGACTGAGATTGTGACTAAGGATTGCTCAGAGTTCTTTTTCACCAATGGGATATTGCATCTAAGATGTGTTCCATACACACCTCGGAAAAATGGAAGGGTAGAGAGGAAGCATAGGCATTTGGTTGAGACGGCTAGATAATGCTCTACAAAATGCTCCCTCCTCCTCTGATCAATCAGTTAATAATTCTACTTGGAGAATGATGCCTTCAAGAAATGAAGAAAATCAAACAAGGCTTGATGAGGTGGAATTTCCACCCTTGAGAAGATCTGACAGGCAAGTGAATAGGCCTGAAAGGTTTAATGACTATGTGTGCAATGGTGTAACACAGAAAAAGTCAAGTGTTTTTCTAGCCAAGGTCTTGGGAGATCTAAATCAGTATGATGGTGAGTTTGTAAACTCATTCTCTAATATGGTGAGTATTCTAGAGCCTAGATCTTACAGAGAAGCGGCTAAGAGCTCACTTTGGCAAGAAGCTATGAACAAGGAGATGTCAGCTCTTGAGCAAAATCAAACTTGGTCTCTTACACCTCTACATCCTGGCAATAAACCAATAGGATGTAGATGGGTGTACAAAATCAAGTATAATCCAGATGGATCAGTTGAGAGATATAAGGCTAGATTGGTAGCTAAAGGCTACACTCAAGTGGAAGGCAAGGATTACAAACATACATTCTCACCAATTGCAAAGTTGCCAACTGTGAGACTTGTTTTCTCTTTAGCAGCAAAGAAAGATTGGGTGGTGTATCAACTAGACATCAACAATGCTTTCTTACATAGTGAATTGGAGGAAGAGGTGTATATGCAGCCCCCAGAAGGTTATTCAACAAAGTCAAGTGTTGTGTGCAGACTTCATAAATCCTTGTATGGCCTCAAACAGGCATCAAGACAGTGAAATACTGATTTGACACAGTTTTTGCTATCTCTTGGATTCAATCAGTCCAAGAATGATTACAATTTGTTCATCAAACCTGTGGATAAGGGACAAGTCTTGCCTTTGGTTTATGTTGATGAGCTTCTTCTTACACGGGATGATGAAGCTGAGATTACTCATGTGAAACAGGCTCTTCATCAGGCTTACACCATTAAGGACTTGGGTCCAGCAAGATACTTCTTAGGCCTTGAAATTACAAGGTCAGATTCAGGTATTTCCTTGCACCAAAGGAAGTTCATTCTTGACATTATAGATGAATGTGGGATGGGAGATTGTAAACCGAGTGGATTGCCACTCCCACAGGGCTTGAAACTGTCTCTTGACACAAGGACACCATTAAAGGAACTAGAGATATATAGGAGATTGATTGGGAGGCTTTTGTTCTTGAATCTGACAAGACCTGATCTCTCATATGTAATTCAACATCTGAGCCACTTCATGAGTGATCCACGTGAGTCTCATATGAATGCAACTATACATGTAGTCAGGTACCTAGCTGGAATTGTTGGGATTGGTTTGTTGTTAGCCAAGGATGATGATTATAACATCACAGGATACTGTGGTGCTGATTGGGGCTCGTGTGCATATAGTGGTAGGTCCCTAACTGGTTTTTGTGTGTTTTTTGGACGTTCCTTGATATCTTGGAAGACCAAGAAGCAATTGACAGTCTCAAAATCATCGATCTGTTGAATCAGAGTACAGGAGTATGTCTAGAACAACAAGTGAATTGATACGGATTGCAGGCCTGTTGTATGATCTCTCTATCTTTCCTGCATTACCAATTCCTCTTCAATGTGATAGTAGGGCAGCAATTTATATTGTTGTTATTCCTGTGTTTCATGAGAGAACGAAGCACATCAAAGTGGATTGCCACTTCATTAAGAAAGTATTTGAAGGATTCATTTTCACTTCTCACATTCGAACAGGGCTGCAAGTTGCTGATCTAATGACAAAGCCTTTGGAGAAGACAAGGGCAAGAGCTTCTTCTGCAAGTTAAGTCTTGTAGACTTCTCCCCAAGTCCAACTCGAGGAGTGGTATTGAGATACTTAGTTCATAAGCAATTAGTTAGTTAGTTAACCATGTTTAGCTAGCTAATCTTGCTTCTCTTTTCATTTCCTTTTGCACTGTGTTTTACATTCAAATAGGACAAATGTGGTCCTAGCTGTAATGAGTATAAAAGCCATGCTTCCTGTTATTTTGAGACATGAGATAGTGAATGAATGCAGCTCATCTGCCAGGGGAAAGCCCTAGATGAAGTTTGCCATATTTGATCTATCATCCTCATTACATATTTGTTCGAGTTTTATGCGTGTTTTCTAGACAGATCTGGCCCTTGACAAGTCAGAATCATGTATTATCATATACGTAAAATGTATTGGGATGGTTTGCAAACTACACAAATAAGGTGGCAAAATTAGGAAACTATACAAAGTTTGGGAAAAATTAGCAAACTATACAACACACTCAACACACGCCGATCTCTACTTCTTCGCCAGTGCTGACACAAAATCACAGATCTGATTTTGATCATCGTAGGTATCGACCGCCGATCTCCTCCTGAATCTCTGTACTATACTCTTCTAACATCTAAACATTACTGAATTGTAGTTTTTATGTCAGCTTTTGTATAGTTGATTGACTGTCGTTCGTAGATCTGTGAAAAAAACCTGAATTCATCTGTAAATATCGTTTTATATCTAATTGATGAACTCATTTAGTGTAGATCGTGTAATTACGACTTTGTTTGTTGTTGTTTGAATATAAATCAGATTAAATCGTCGATAATATATAGAATTTCAAGTTCTTCATCGATCTGCTTCGTTAATAGATACTCGATCTGTCAATATAACGAAAGTTCAATCTTAATTAGTCTATGGAATGTTATAAATCTGTCTGTTCAATGAATTTGAATTGTTGTGCTTGAATGAATTGAAAGGAAATCATTATATGATTTGTTCTACATAGATCTGTTTAATTTCTGGATTCATTGTATAATGCTGACACTATCTGAGATTTCTTAAATAAATAACATGTAGCTAACTTAGATCTAGGGGTGTGCATGATTCGGTCCAAACCGATTTTTTGGGCCGAACCAACACAAACCGAACCGAACCGATTCTAACCGAAGTTTTTCAGTTCGGCTTTCGGTTTGAGAATTTTTATTTTTCGGTTTCGGTTCGGTTTGTGTTAAATCGATTTTTTTAAAATATTCCAATATATATATTACTTTTTATACACTACATAAATTATATATATATTTGTATACTTTATATATACACATATATAAAGTGTATAAATACATACATATACACTATACAGTGTATATATATATATATATATATATATATATATATATATATATATATATATATATACACTATATGACTTTACATATTTTTTTTGTTTGTGTAGTGTGTAGTGTGTAAAATGTATATATACACATATATACAGTGTATATACACACATATATACACTAATATATTTTTTTTTTCGATTTGTGTTAAATCGAATTTTTTTAAAATAATTTTTTTAAAGAAAATGTTCTTTTTATGGAAATTCGGTTCAACTATGTTAAAATCGAACCGAACACAAACCGAACCGGCAAATAACCGAACCGAACCTAATACTTTCGGTTCGGCTTTCGGTTTTGAAATTTTAAGATTTTCAGTTTCGGTTCGGCCCGGTTCAGTTCGGTTTTAGACCGATGCACAGCCCTACTTAGATCTACCATGCTGACACGAAATCTGAAGTAACTCATTGTACTTGTTTGCATATTGTCTCTAATTAATTGATAGGTCAAACATAAATGGAACCTCATCTGATTACAGTAGTATTTGGTGGATCATGTATTTGCTGACACAGTCCTGAAATTCGTTGGAAATACAACATCAAAAGTGTTTATGCTATATGATTCAACCACACTACACGACTTGAAGAGAAAGGTGTGCACTAGATTCAATGTAGACAATGCGCTTGAATTGCAATTTAGTCATTTGCACCCATACAAAATGCTGAAAGCCCCACTTACAGTTGATTGTGACGCTGATTTGAAAGATTCCCTCGATATATCAGCACTAGATGGTGTAAACTTTGTTGTTGAGTTGTGTGTCAGCATACAGGCACAACCACCTACAATTGTTGACACAGATGACAGGGAAAGTAGGAAATCAGTTGGATTGATTGAGTATGTCATGGACGAAAATCAATTGATTGTTGACACTCAAATGCAGATTGTGGCATCAGATGATATGGATGATGATATGACATTGATTTTGATGCTGACACCTAGAGCAGCCTGCATTCTTCAATGCGCAGTAGAGATAAAACACTAGAAGATTACAAGGATGACAGCTCTAGCATGAGTAGTTTCAATAATACCTCATCCAACATAATGTACATTGGGAGAATCTTTAAATCAAAGCAAGAAATAAAGGATGCTTTACGTATATTATCAGTGACAGAAACATTTGGGTATCGAGTAAAAAGATCAGAACCCAAGTATTTTAGGGTGCACTGCGTGGATAATAGTTGCAGATGGAAGTTACACGTAAATACTATTTCTCACACTTGCTACGAGGTGTCAGCGTACAATAATGTGCACACATGCACATGGGATGTGAGAAAAAAAATTTGCAGGAAAGCACCTTCCTCAGTGATAGCAAGCATCATCCAGCCAATGTAAGTGTGTGTGTGTCATCAAAATAACTCTCAATTCAAGTATCACATTATTCATTCTAATGTATACCTAATTATAGTGTCAACAGCGGGTACAATACAAAGCAGATAATGGATAAAATGAGGACAGAAAAAAAATGCCCATTAGTTATTGGACAGCGTGGCGGTCAGGAAAAATTGCACAAGAAAAGGACAAAGGGACATCGGAATCAAATTTTGTTGACTTGCCATTATTTTGCCACATGATTATGGAGAAAAATGATGGAAATGTGGCATTGATGTCAACAGATAATGATGACAGGTTTAAATAATTGTTTTTATCATTTGGACAGTGCATTCGGGCCTTCCCTGTGTTGAAAAAGGTATGAAATTATCAGTGCCAGCACAGAGTCTACTTACTCACTTTTGAATGTTTCATTGTCATCACACAAGTTATAATCATTATTTTACAGGTTGTTGTTATTGATGGAACATTTTTAACTGGGAAATACAAAGGGACTTTGCTTGGAGCAGTAGCGCAAGATGCAAACAGAAATATTTTCCCATTTGCATTTGGCATTGCTGACACAGAAAATAACAGCTCTTGGGAATGGTTTCTTCGCCAGATGCTGAAGGTTGTTCCTCCATCAAATGATTTAGTGTTTGTGTCTGATAGGCATGTCAGCATTTCAAGATTAATTGGCTTGGTTTACCCCAGTGCACATCACTACATATGTAGATGGCACATGGAACAAAACATTAGAAGCACCATCAAGAAAAGATACTTGGCAAATTGGTTCAAGAAAGCAGCAGATAGTTATACTACTGGGGATTTCGACAAATATTTTGACCGCATAAAGGAAAGTTACCCCAAGATGTCAAAATATTTACTGTCATCAGGAGTAGATAGGTGGGCTAGAGTACATTCACCAATCACCAGATACAACATGATGACATCTAATAATGTAGAAAGCATAAATGCCATTTTCAAGGGGAAGAAGAATTATCCTATTGTTGCACTGTTGAATTTTGCTAGAGAAAAACTCGCAACATGGTTCCAAGAGCGTAGAGAAAAGGCATCCAAACATGAGGACAGATTGCCACCAGCAATACTTGATCTGATTAGGAACCTACAAGATGAAGCTGGAGCATACAAGGTTCAGAGGCTGGATGAATATAAATTTGAAGTAAAAGGGCAAGGGTCTCATGCAATGGTAGACCTGTCAGCAAATACATGCACTTGTAAGTTTTTCGATATAGAGAAGATCCCATGTGTTCATGCTCTTTCAGCCATCATAAAAATTAAGGCAAATATATCAGACTTTGTTGCCAGATTTTACACAACTGATGCTTGGAAATTGGCATATGAAGAAACAATATACCCAGTGCTGACAGACGATGAATCAGGCGTGCTTGAAGCAATAAGATCTATAAAGTGTTACCCACCTGTTGTTAGGAGGGGACCAGGAAGACCTCCATCTAAGAGAAAGGTGTCTGCGTGTGAGCTAAAGAGGAGACTTAAGTACTCAAGATGATGGTGTCAGCATTGCTCAGACCGGCTCGCTTTATATGGTAGACTTCTAAGATACAAGAACTTAGGACTGCCAAGTGATATACATTGCATACAATAGACCTGTTCTGTTTAGAAATTACTTTTTTATAGTATACCTAAAAACATGTTAGCATTGTGGGCAATGCTGACATGGATACATTCCCATATGTTTCAAAATATTGAATGCACTTTGTTTCAGCATTACGAATGTCATATTGGATTTTATACATTATATGTGATTGGAGACTATATCAAACTCGATCTAATATAAAAAGCCAGATGTTTAATTCGGAATAAGTACTTTAACACTACAAAATACATACATTCAACATACGCAAACGATGTAACATGGAAACAGTTAATATCCAACTAAGTACTGTCATATCCAACTACATATCCATAGTATGTGACTAAGATCATAACCTACAATGTCACTTAAACTATTACATGATATTTCAAATTATGAAGCTCCAAGTCTCCTTGATCAAGTCTGAACAAATAAGCTCTCTATAGCGCAATAGCTTCTAATTTGTGATTATTGTGACATCTCCACCAAATACAACAGCCTCAATTGCTTTCACTGTGAACACCCCACAAGCACTTATGCACACACTCACACAACAGACAAATAGGGATGTGTCAACAAATGATAAATAGAAAATAAATGTATGTCGGCAATTAGTATAAAAGTTGGGTAAGAATACAAACCCAGATTTATCATGGACCGTCTCAGGAACCTTCCTTAACTCAAATGATGTAGAGCTAAAGTTTTCATATATTCCACACTTCACCAAGTGTATAGGAAGCCAATGAGCAATTGGTTGTAGTTCTGCATCTAGTACACACTTACCAACATCGTAGACATTGCAGTCATACACATTAATCACCTTGTGATCAATTATTATCTCTAAAGCAACCCAATGCTTGTTGATAACGTTGAAGGGTGTGTAAATCTTATTTGCAGACGCCCATGCCTTACCATACTTGTCAGGGTAAAGACCCAGGAAATAACTCGCAATCATTATTGACACAACCAAATCTACTTCGTATGATTCAGCATTAGATGGCAGGTATTTCTAGTAGCACACCTGATCAAGAGCAACGCAATCTGCATACTTGTCAGCTTCCTCATGAATCCTCTTCCTCAAATAGTACAAGCCTGCTTCAATATGCTACAACACACAATAACAAACTACTGTCAGCACTAAATATACATCAACAAATACCAGTAAACGAAAAACAGAAGACAAGCAACAAAAAAAAACAATATGAAATATAATTGCTGCCAGCATATTTACCGAACAGTCCAACCACATGTCCTTGGTTAAAATTGGTTTAAAAAAATGATTTATCAACCCGTCCAGAAGCAACGATGATAGAAAAATCCCTGGAAACAAGCAAAAAATATGAATTAAACACAAGATAATAGAAGGTGTCAGCACAAGACAGTTCATGAATATATAACGAGTAAAAAAATAAAAAATACAGTTTACTCCTCATAGTTTTGTACATAAACTCATGATCAACTTCACTTAACAATGACTTCTTCGGATTGTGCTTTGGCCAGCTCCCTTTCTTTTCCTGCTCAAATGGACTCGTCAAGAAGCTACTAGCTTTTGGAATACGCTTTGATCGCCTTAGTGATTCAATCTCTTCAACTACTTTAGGATCCTTGCTGTACGCAACCCAGTCACTGGCTGCGGGCAATTCAAACATGTCAGCATCGTCATCACCTTCAGCGGAATCCAAGTTGATAGTCTGTGATGGCGCAATGGTAGCAGATGGAGTTACTGCAACATCAGCCTTCTCATGCATCCCCATCGCCCCCATCCCCTGATGGGATAACAACATCCTTGACATCAACACCTACAAGAGCCTCCTTACAATCTTCATTAGTCGACTTCACCAACATGTCAGCTTCTACATCCTCACCAACATTTATGCTCTTAATACCTTCACCAGTACTCTTCAAGCCCCTGTCAGCATCTTCATGAAGTCCATCATTACTGTCCTTAAACTCTTCACCTCTTGGCTCCATGGACATCAAATCAGAATCACGACCTAGATCAACAGCAAAGTGAACTGACTCTGACTCTAATTTCATCTATCCTTCAACCAATGTGACAGGAATGATAGTCTCCGGAACTACAACATCAACCGTCAATTGTTGGGGTTCATCTCCCTCATCACCACGAACAGGTGTCTTCAATTGTTTACATTCTTCAGGTGCATCCAACTCAGCTTCCTCCTCAGCCACAACGTCCTCAAGGATAACACCCATCTTGATGTCAGCAACAACATCATTCACAATCTTACTACTTGGTTGATCAATGTTGACAGATGACTATGACTTTGCAATAATAGATTCATGCAGTGTGAACCTATTTTCAAGTGAGTTATAGTTATCCATCAAGTCTGTAACCATCCCAATAATTTCAACCGCCGAGAAGCCAACTCATTTACACGTGCAGGCAGCTCTTCAAGCTTTTCAATCCTTCTGAGTAAATCATCTACACGTGCAGGCAGCTCTTCAAGCTTTTGAATCCTTTTAATTAAATAATGTACCCAAACTGGGTTGGAATTAGCGTCAGCCTTACCACCAACAGATGAACCAGCAAAACCATCGCCCTTTGCATTTTCATCTTTAGCAACACCATCCAACTCTGCATCTTTAGGATGCTCATCACACACTCCCTTCTGGTTGTCATCACAATCACCCTTGTCTCTATTGCCAACTGTCTCTAGGGTGTCATCACCATTAGTGTCAGCATTTTGGCCATCAACACCAACCTCATCATCAACTATCTTCATTGCGCCAGCTATGACATCATCACCACCATCCATTCATTTATTCAAAAGTAAAAGAGCAGCCAATGGGGAAACAGTTCCAGAATCAACATTGATGTCATCAACCCCTTGACTGCCATCATGTTGATCATCATGGGGGTCAGCATTCTCTGTGTCAGCATCACCCCCTTGACTGCCATCATGTTGATCATCATGGGGGTCGGCATTCTCTATGTGAGCATGAGCCTCACCTTGCACCTCAACAAAAGGTACAATCACTTTACAAACATCATTCACAACTTCAATAGGAGATAACAACTCATCAAGGGGGGCTTTGTGGATGGAGGAAGACTTCTTTGAAGTGCTACTTTTGTATAAAATTTTACGTTTCCCTGTACTTCCCATAGACTTCTTCCTCTTTTGGAAAACATACTGAATAGGTCTATCCTCATCAGATGTATCGTAAGCATATCCACCTTGGTCATCTTTTTCTGCCTGGACAACAGCCTCTTCTCTGTCAGCACCACATTTCTTGGAACCCTTGTCTGCATTCACTGTGGTTGTATCTGTGTCAGCATAAGAAATCACATCTCTCTTAGATTCCTCACCTCTCTTAAATTCAGCAGCCTTCTTTCTAATCCTCCCAGCCTTCCTCCTGATTGATTTCTTAACTTCTAAGTCAGCATGAGGGTTGGTTCGTGGGGAACCACTAGAACGACCTCTCCTCACATCGACTCTCTTCACCTGGATCTCAGTAGATGGACCTTTCTGCTTCTTCTTAGAAGGCTTTCCTGTGTCAACGTGTTTCCTCTTTTTTCGCTTCTCTACATCAACCAATTTCTCCTCATCCTTTCCTTCATCAACCACACGTTTCCTATTCGTTCGCTTCTCTATGTCAGCAGATCTCTCCTCTTCCTCTCCTCCAACAAATCCATACTCAAAAGTCAAGAATGATTCAATCTCTGAATCATCATTACGTAGAAACTTGTTTTCATATGCATACATACGCATACGCCAGCAATCATACAGAAGATCAGTTGGTGGTTGAGAAAACACAGGATCACCAACACAATCAAATACATCGTCAGCCTCTTCATCAATATAACCCATACTTGGGGTTCTTACAAACTCTCCGTAGTTTGGGAACATCGGTGTCTATCATGCACATCAAAAAAATAAAAATAAGAAAACACGTGTATATAAGTACCCAAGTTAACTGATATATTTATCTTACCAAGTCACCATCAAATAGCTCGTCGGCTTCATCATAAGTATGTCTAACCTTACAAACCCAATGCAAAGAATGATGATCTTTATCATTCATCTTCAAATTACAATCAAACTTATCAGACAACGCTGGGAAAGCTTCAAATATCCAGGACTGTTAAAACAAAACAAGAGGTCATACAAACACAATAACAATGCGTAAAATGCTAACACATAGTGAGGAATGATGACAGAAGTGATGAATGCTGACACATAGTAAGGAATACATAAAATGCTGACACATAGTGAGGAATGATGACACAGAAGAATGAAAACAAAGAGTGGACATGCAAAAGGATGGAGATGGATTCCAAAAGGACAGAAAGAGATGCCAAAATCGAGGTCAGCATTAAAAATAGAAGTAGTAACTGCAAAATCACCCACACATACTAGTACGATTGAAAACGAACAACACACATTCATCCAAAAAAACCCTAAGGACAAACATCGCACCATCGCACCATCGCATAATCTGACATAAACAAAACCCTAACACAAACAAACCATAAAAAAACAACAAAATGCTTACCTGCGCTGCTATCCATACTCAATAATCTTCAATCACACACGAAAACAAGCACGAAAACGTCCGGAAAACGCCGCTTTTCGAACGAATCAGTAGAAGAACGACTCCAGAGCGAAGAGAAGTTGAAAATCGGAATGGAGAGAGAGAGGTTACACAGTTAAACGGGGGAGAGGAGGTTTTTGTGTTTTAAAAATTCGTATATAGTTTGCTAATATTTACAAAAGTGTGTATACTTTGCTAATTTGGCCGAAAATTTGCGCCTTTGGCGCAAATTTTCTCAAATGTATTTATCTTGAATTAATGGGTACATTTCTTGATTTTTCATAACATTAATCTTCAAAATTTCAAATGAGTGTATATTAGAAGTTGTTTGTGTAAGTTAAACTATGAAAAAATTAATTAAGTAATAAAATTTTAGGTTAATTTGTGGTGGTTTTTGATATGACTAGATATGGAATATGTCAAGCTAGGTTAGTTTTATTATTTATCAAGTTATTGAATTTCAAATCAATCCATAATCAACTAATATTAGGTAGGATGATTATTCATTCAGGGGAGGTTAAATATGATAAAAATTAAATTGAATAATTGTTAAGTTTCAAATACAAATTTCGCTTATAGATATATTTTATTTTTTGCTTTTAAAACTAGGATATTAAAAAACTATTATATATTATTTTTTAGTTAGAATTTATATAATACTTTTACAATAAACCATGAAAAGCATGGGCAATGAACTAGCAATAAAACATTATAATTTCCTAATAAATCTATCATGGAAAAGAAATTTATTTTAATCAAACATATATATTTATTATCCTTATTCTTTTAATTGAACTAAATATTAATATTCTTTTTTTGAATATTTTATATGTGTATATATATATTTTAAAAAATTTAACACATCATTTTAAAAGTAGTAAATATATTAAGGTAGTTTCAAAAAATAATATGAGCGATTAGGAGTATGTTTAACCAATAATAGAAATTATAATAAATCTATAATAATCACCACCTTTGATAGGTGGTAAATAGAAATTAATTAATACAATACTACATTTTAATAAATATCTTTCTTTGCAATAAGTTATAATATTATTAATATTCTAATTAATTAATCTGTCATGGAAAAGGAAATTTATTTTAATCAAACATATATGAATATTGTCCTTGTCCTATTGGTTGAACTAGCTATTAATATTATTATTTTGAATGTTGTATATATATATAAATATATAATACTTGATAAGTACTAAATCATTAACAAAAGTAATAATGTTTTTTACATTTTATATAATTTTTATGGTTAAAAAAGAAAAGAAAAAAGGAGTGAACTAGTACCATGAAAAATGCCCTAGAAGGGGAAAAACGACAAAATTCAAACTATGCAACTTGCCCACTTGTTTGAATGCCCTAACCTAATTCCATCCAAACAGATCAAACATTGCTATTACCGATCACCTTCAGATCGAGTTCGACTTTCACATGCTGCATGTGATTACCCTACAATTTCAATCCCCCTTGCATATATTCAATCGCCATTAATTTGGATTTTTTTTTTTTTTGCTAAATGTCCATTTTCTACAAGGTCTTTTGCAAAATGTCCACTTTTATTTCCCCTTTTGCAAAATGTCCTAATATTACATTTTTGCCCCTCCTTCTCATTCCCTTCCTTCCTTCCCATTTTTATTTTGACCATTGACCGGTCAAACTCAATGAATTGGTGACACAACTTTGGTGACACAAAAAAAAAATTGGTGACACGTTTTTTTTTTTTTTCCAAATTACTGTCACCACCTTTATAAGTGGTGACACCGGTCAATGGCTTTGGTGACACATGTATGATGATAAATAAATTTTTGGGTGACAATTATTTTTTTTTACGAGATTAATGTCACCGCCCTATCGTTTTCACCACAACCCATATCGCTGTCACCAGCCTTATTGCGGTCACCACCTCTATCGCTGTCACCTCCCTATCGTTGTCACCACTCCTATCGCTATCACCACCACTCCTATCGCTGTCACCAACACCTCTATCACTGTCACCACCACCTCTATCATTGTCACCACCACCCATATTGTTGTCACCACCCTTATTGTTGTCACCACCTCTATCGCTGTCACCACTCGTATCGCTGTCACCACACTTATTACTGTCACCACCTCTATCGTTGTCACCGCCCTATTGCTGTCACCACTCCTATCGCTGTCACCACCACTCCTATCGCTGTCACCACCACTCATATCGTTGTCACCACCACTCCTATCACTGTCACCACCCCCTATCGATGTCACCACCACCCATATCACCGTCACCAACACCCATATTGCTGTCACCACCCTTATTGCTGTCACCACCTCTATCGCTGTCACCGCCCTATCGTTGTCACCTCTCCTATGCTGTCACCACCACTCCAATCGCTGTCACCACCACCCCTATCGCTGTCACCACCACTCCTATCACTGTCACCACCCTTATTGTTGTCACCGCCTCTATCGCCGTCACCGCCCTATCGCTATCACCACTCCTATCGCTGTCACCACCACCCCTATCGCTGTCACCACCACCCTTATCACTGTCACCACTACCTCTATCACTGTCACCACCACCCCTATCGCAGTCACAACCCCTATCACTGTCACCACCACCCATATCGCTGTCACCACCCTTATTGCTGTCACTACCTCTATCGATGTCACTGCCCTATCGTTGTCATCACTCCTATCACTGTCACCACCAATCCTATCGCTGTCACCACCACCCATATCGTTGTCACCACCACCCATATCGCTGTCACCACCTCTATCGCTGTTGCCGCTCTATCCCTATCACCACCACCTCTATCACTATCACCACCATACCTATCACTGTCACCACCCCATCCTTATTACTACCACCATTATCATTGTCATCACTGATGTCACCACCTTATTAGAGGTGACACTCTTAGTGACACATGTAATTTCATGAAATTTTTTTTAAAAAATAGTGTAATCAATTATAATATGACCAAAATAAATAAAAAAGAACATATAATTTCATGAAAAATATAGTGTAATCAAACACAATCTCTACGAAAAATAGTGTAATCAAGTATTCAATCGAAGAACTTGATAAAATTACATGTGTTAATAGCGGTGTCAACAACATAAAAAACTAAAAACATAGAAAACTAGATATCCTCCAGTAAATCAGTCCGCCTAAACATATATACCCTCCAATCTCCAACTATCTCGGTTCCAAAAAAGACAAAGCTTCACAAAATGAGTCTGTATCCAAGCGTGTAACGAGAGCCCAACCCACACCAAAAACAAATCCCCTACTGAATAACAATGACAGCAGAACGAAGTGCAAGTAGCCATCGATGACAGCAGCAGCAAAACTCGAACAGCAAAACTCGAACGGTACCAGCACCATGATAGCAGCAAAACTCGAACAGCAACCGCTCTGAATGAAGACAGCACCACACACGACGTTGCACAGACACAAACAACAGCAGACACGAACTATAACAGCAGCGATATACGTACATAGTCCATCAATTGGCTAAAACACGGAAAATATTATGATTTTAATGATTCAAACGTCCAACAAATCAACAAAAAGGAAGCACAAAGATGACAAGGTAGTGACAAATCAAACTATAATAAATCCCAAATTGTTATATTTTCTGATGTAAATTGAACAAATCAGCGGTGACAGTCTATAATGTTGAATTAAACCTCACGGCAAGATCCATATCAGTGGTGACAACTGACAGGAATTCAAAAGCTCACCTGGAAGGACGAGGCAGATCGAACAAATCCACTCCCCGCAGCGTGAATGGCTGTAGGCCAACAGCAAGGGGTGACAGCAGCGACGTCTTAGGGTTCGAGGCAGATCGGGCACTTCGGCGCGCCTCCATCGACGAAGCTCCAGATATGGCATCGGAGACGCATCATTTCTGTGAAGCCCGGCGCTCGATCTGATGATGCGTATCATCAGATCTCTCCCTCTCCGTCCGGATATGGCATCGGAAAGCTCCAGATATGGGATCTGATGATGCGTATCATCAGATCTCTCCCCTCCTTCCGCCGAATGCAGCAGCACATGTCCATCCCTCTCAGATCTATGAAGCACGGCGCCGTCTCTATTCGATCCTTGCTCTTCGTCAATCTCCTCCCCTCCTCCTGTCGAATCCAGCAGCAACCATGGAAGGCGCACCTCGAGCTTTGCCTCCTTCCCTCAGATCTGTGGGGTCGTCGAAGATGCGGGTCGAAACTCATGAAACCTAGAAGAAAGGGAAGCGGCCGCTACACATAAACAGGCATAAGTAAGGGTAAGGGCAAAACGGGGTTTTCAAAAAAAATTAGGACATTTAGCAAAAACTGATTTTAATTGGACATTTTGCAAAAAAGAGGTTGGCAAAATGGATATTTAGCTAAATTTTTTCCATTAATTTTACGAAAATTTCGCGAGGTGCCCTTGAGGTATTGCAATTTTCGCGAGGTATACAACTCTTTTGCATATTTCGCGTGGTACCCCTGAGGTTTTGATTTTTTTCGCGTCATGTCCTCGGGGTTAAATTTTAACGGATGATCGTTAGTCCGTCACTTTTGGAATTAAAAAAAAAGAAAAGAAAGAAAGAAGGCTCGGAAAGGAAGGAGAGAGAAAGCGGAGAGAGAACAACGCGAACTAAAGACCAGCCATGGCCGCTTCTGGGACTGTGAGGAAGAGGGAGAGAGAGAATCCTTGCGGGGTTTGCGGCCACTGCCATAAGTACGAGGAGGGCGAGGTTTGCGGGATTTGCGGCCACCGTATGCCGACGGCGTCCGATCGCACCTCGATCCAAGTCAGTGCCTTTGCGACGGAGAACGAGCGTCCACGCGCTTTATTCATCTCCCTCCTACCCAGAAAACCTAGGTTATGGCGGATATCAAGCCCTATATTTCAATCTTTCTCGTCGATTACCCCCAGGCTAAATTGAGTGATGATTACCCAATGGTTTGCTTTCGATTTCGCAACCTGGTGCACCTTTGCTCCCTATGAGGTTGATTCGATTCCTTCCTTTCCCTTCAAATTGATTTGGGTTTTTTTTTTTATCTTGGCTCTCAAAAAGGGCTTTTGCATATGAGATTCATCTTAGGGATGGGTTTCTGAAGTGGATTATGAGTTGTTGGTGGTAGATTTGGGGCGGTAAGCCTCGCCAACAGGAGAGACTAGGGCTTCCTCCTCCTCTGCTCCTCCTTCGTCTCCACCGGGAAGTCATCAGGGAAGCTGGAGAAATCGACGTTGAAGAGGAAGTCATCAGGGAAGCGGGAGAGGGTTTCGGAGTGGACTCAGCGGTGGTGGGGCCCAGCGAGAGAGGGTTCGTCTTCGTTCGAGGGGATCCGTTCCTTCTTCTTTTTTCTTTCTTTCTTTTTTTTTTAATTGAAAGTTAACGGAATCCGTTAAATTTAACGTGGAAGGGCACGAGGCAAAAAAATTCAAAACCTCAGGAGTACCATGTGAAATATGTAAACAAGTTGTATACTTCACGAAAATTGCAAAACCTCAGGGGTAACTCGCGAAATTTCCGTTAATTTTAACTAAATACATAGACATGGATTTTTATTTTATTTTTTTTAAAAAAAAATTGATTCAACAGAGCCTCGTTTATTGACCTGGACAAATCAATCGAGGAAAAGCGAAACGCCGAAACGGAATCCTGAAAGGAGGACAAAAAACGCGTCGTAGCGCCAGACCTGACTCGCTCTGCACGTCGTTTTACCTTTTCTGACACCAGATTCATTCGAGGGAAAAAGTGCGTGAACATCTCAGGCGGTTGAATGCGAGTTCTCGCCGATTTTCTCTCGTCTCGCCGAATTCTCCGCGATCTGAGCCAAAGACTGCAAGTTGCATCTCACGATCGTATCGACGAACAAGCAGGTCTCTTCCTTCGTGTTGCCGGCGGGAGTGTCGACGACGTACGACTCCACCACCATTGTTCGGTCCTCGTCGCCGTCGCCGACTCGGTGGACCGAGGTGAGGGATCGGTAGTTTGAAAGGCGGTGGTCGCCGCCGATGACGCTGAAGCTGATGACGTGGCGGTCGTCGTCGAGGATCTCGAGGCGCTCGGTGCTGGTGGCAGCGGGAAGGCCTGAAATAACGTGGACGCGGCGGAGGGATCCGACAGCGAGATCTCCGCCGGAGGCGCTGTCGAGGAGGTCGCAGCTCTTGACGAAGTGCTTGTAGGACTGGGGAGCATCGAAGCGACGGAGGACGGACCAGACGGCGTCGACGGGAGCATGGATCTCCTGCGTGACGACGGAGCAGCACTGGCGAGGGGAGACGGAGTGGGAGTGGTAGCGGGCGACGCTGTCAGGGATATCGGCTTCGGAGACGGTGGCCAGAGGGGAAATCTGGTGTTTGTGGCGGGGGATGGAGGAGGAGCCGGAGCGGTGGGATGTGGTGGCGATGCGGTGGAGGACGCCGGTGGAAGGGGGCATTTTCGTAAATAGAAGGAATTGAAAGAGGCCGGTGGGAGTTTTATGATTTGTGGGTGAATAAAATAAGAATAAAAGGAGAGGATTTATTATGTATATATACTCCTTTCATTTGAGAGAGTCAAGTGGGCGTTTTAATTATTATTTTTTGGACGTCAAGTTACACTTACGGAGTTTTTTATTTATTTATTTTTAAAACACAAGGGATTTGAAAAATCACGTGTTTGAGCCACTTGGTTTATTTCATTGAAAATGTGTTTGAAGGTAACTTTCTCAATACGTTGAAGTAGATGTTGAACATACGTAATAATTATTTTGATTTTACATCGACAACCCTATACAAAGAAGAAATAAGCCAAAAGTAATGAAGAGTCCGCAGGAGAAGTGCTCCGATGAAGAGTCTAGCTAAAGGAGGCAAGGCAATTATGGATTTATGGAGATCGGAATATTGCTCCATGATTGAAGATGGTGAGAAGTGTATTCATTATTTAAAGACGATAAGAAGATTGTTCAAGATCCGAAGATGATGAGAAAACGGAAAAAAAATAAACCAAACTACCGATTCAAATGAAACGATCGAACTTAAAATGGCAGAAATCATCACCGATACATTCAAAATCAATTTTGATGGAAAAGTTCGAACGGTACTTCTGCTGCAGGTTTCATCATCCGTGATCTTTGCAAGGTGATCTCTTGTTGCGGAGTCTCATGTGGGCATACCTCGTCTCTGGTCATATATGGAAGCAAGGGGTCTTAAGCTTGGTGTCTCAAGAGTAAGGGGGTTTGTAGTCCAAAATATCACCGTGGAGGGAAACAAAATGACAATTGACAATGGGGTAAAGGGATCCTGGCGTTGCCCGTGGGGGATTGAGATCATCATCTTGGATATTTTGTTCTTGCTGTAGTAGTTCAACACTTCCACTCACTCACTATCTCGCATGCTTTCCACGAGATCAAAACGGTGGTGGATAGGATTGCTTGTTTGATGTTGGCTAACCCTGTATCCTCATCCGAAAGGATGCTATTGAATTGTGGTCTAATAGGGTCTGACTCCACCCAAATCTTTACCTTATCAACAATATAAAAAAAAATAAGGAAGCACAAAGATGCTCCCCAAAGCTTTTAGATAGGTAGATACTAGGATGATATATATTTGTAAGCCAACAGTACAAAACGGAGATTTATGTATTAGCTAGAAAAGCTAAAGATATCAACATGGTACTCCAAATAAAATTCCTATGAAAAATCCTATCCAAATCGGAATAACACTTGGCTACGAACTATCAATGAGAAGTACGTACCTAAAAAGTAATTAAATCAATTTTTTAGCATGAAAAAAAAAAGGAAATACATTGTGGCAATGGAAAAAGCTTATGTCACTCAGAGAAACCTTCAAATAAGGCCCCCAATGGAAAGTGAGAGATGGAAAAATTATCAAATTTTAGAAAGATAAATGAGTTGGACGCGAGCCGCTATCTTCCCTCATCTCAAACCAAATCAATATAGATAAAATCATTACAATGAACAACTATATAACCTCCTAAAGAAATGGGACGTAAATAAGTTGACACAAGGCTTACAACAATATCTTGTGCTAATTCTAATTAAAATAATCACAGAAATCCCTATACCAACAAATGACATCAAAGATTGATTATATTGGAAAACAAGTAAAAATGCTTGGTTTAGCACAAGTTCGGTTATAGAAATTATACGCATAAAGAAAGGACACCGCAAAAGAAATTATGGATGGTTGTGGGAACTAGATCTTCCACCAAAAATCAAGATTTTTTTTTTTGTGAAAAGTCATTAACAACGCGGACTACCTACAAAAGTGAAACTAGAGCACAGAAAAACTACAATCCCTGTACAATCTGAATATGCAATCATCCACGTGACGATCGGCCTCTTCCATATTATCTTGGATTGGCCTTCCTTAAGGACTGTTGTTAATGATCTTAAACCCAAAATATAGAGTTATCAACAACTACAAAAGTGATAATAAAACGTAGGAGAAATGGTCAATGATCTAAAACAAGCCCCGAGGATAAAATGCTTTACCAAATTGGCAACAACGTGGTAGTCTGGTAGAGTACGTGGTACTTTAGAAACCAAGAAATTTTCAAAAGCGAAGTGGGAAACCCTAAAACGATAACAACATTTACAAATTACAAAGAAAAGCATCCTAAATTGGATAAAATAAAAAACCGAAGATGAGAACGAAGCACCTAAGAATAGACCCCCAAATGCACCAATAATAGCTAAATAAAAAGAATATTAAATGGTAAAAACATAATGAAAATGACTTCAAACGAAAATTTTATGGCCCAGACTCGACTCCGAATAAATCTTCATAGGTTATATCATCATAGATCACAAAATATGCACGTACCATATGACTCAAATCTGACAAAAGGAACAACAATTCTATCATTGGTGCAAAAGTTATGGCTTTGTATAGAGGCAAAAAAAGAAGTCATTGCTAGAAATATCCAAAAAATCGAAATTGAAGGGGATATCATATGCAATGTTAATGCACTCATGGGTACCTGGAATTGCCTTTGGGAGATTGAAATAATTATTTTCGACTCCCGTTTGGACCTCCTTAAATTTTCCTCGGTCCACATTCGTCATGTTTACAGGGAAGTTAATAGCATTGCGGATAAGCTGGCCCAACTGGGACACTTAACTCCTAATTCTAACCTGGATACAAATACAAAACTTCAAGTTTTCATCCAAAATGATGCTCTAGGGAACTACGGATATATGGTAGCCAGACCTAATTTCTTCTTGTTATAAAAAGAAAAAAGAAAAAAAAAAAGAAAGATAGGCAGAGACACTCATACACCCATCCGAAGGAGCAGTGCAGATGGGCCAATCCAGCACTAATGGGCTATACCTTCATAAGGAGTGATGTGGCCCGCCAAGCCCAATTTCCTTGTACCGGTCCATACATGTCTCTTAGATCTTAATTGTTCCCATTACTATCTAACAACTTCATTTCTTCAAATGTATCCTATTATGATGTATAGACCAAACACATAAATTTTACTTGTTGAATCTGAAAAATTGTGGTGATGATGGGTAAGAATGCATCCACACCTTCCTTGCCCGGATGGCAAATCTAATTTTTAATAGAAGGTAAGCTTTTGGAAGGCGTAACCCTACTCATTCATCTAATAACATGTTTTCGAATAAGTGAAAAGGAATTACGTTAAACTCCAAATGACCGCTCTTTATTTACCAAATTAAAGGAAAAAAAATTGAGGATGTATCAGAAGAGCATCATGCTCCATCGCATGGTGGAAAAAAACCACCTCATCGACTACGATTTCGCAAAACATGTTGCCCGTCCTATCCAATTAGGAGTATTAGAATATAAGATAATTAAATAAGGTAAGGTAAGATCCACCAACCAGTGAGTGTGCAGTGAGTAACTAGCTAGCAACCGGCCACCGGATACGTGGACGGCGATGGTGCTAAACGTGGACTTCCCACGGTGGCTGGCCACCGGGAAAGAGCAAGTGTTAAGCACTTCAGCAGGCTGGCCCACATGAAGGTCCTATGGAAGATATGGGACCTCCGTAGCTTCATCCTCCTCAGTCTATCCCTCCAGACTCTCCTCATCCTCCTCGCCCCCTTCCGCAAGCGCACTGCCAACTCCCTCGTTATCCTCTCCATATGGCTCGCCTACCTTCTCGCCGACTACGTCTCCATCCAGGCCGTAAGCCTCATCCCCAACTACAACTCTCTCCCCGGCCACGACCCCTCCTACGCCCCTCACCGCGACCTCCTCGCCTTCTGGTCCCCCTTCCTCCTCGTCCACCTTGGCGGCCCCGACCCCATCACTGCCCTCGCCCTCGAAGACAGCGAGCTCTGGATGCGTACCGCTCTCCACCTCTTCACCTACGCCTCCGCCACCGACCGCGTCTTCTTCCAGTCCCTCCCTACCAACGCCCTCTCCATCCCTACCCTCCTCATGTTCCTCGTCGGCATCCTCAAGTACCTCGTGTTGAATAATTTCTGGAATCAACCTCACAAAACTAAGGCTTTGATCAACCAAACTCACCACAATCTTACTTGGTTATTCTGTCAATACAGAACAGAACTCAAGCTTCGAAAAACTGCAACTTCCACACACTTCAATTGATAGAAACTGACTACATATTACACCCTTAAACTCACACAACTGAACTTGAAAACTACCCACTACACAACCCACTAACACGACTCTAAACTGCAGCTTAACTGCATACATAACACCAACTGCTTTCATAACATAAAAGTGCATAACCTAAGCTGCAAGTTAGCTAACTAACTCAGCTCTAACACAATTCAAATTACATTTCAACACCACCCCTTAATTTGAATTCTTTCATGCCTATTTTCTCCATAAAGTAGAAGTGCTTTGCACTACCGAGAGCCTTTGTACAAATGTCTGCATCCTGGCTGTTGGCCGGTTCCACAAAACTTGAGAGTGATCTTGTCTTCTGCCACCAGCCTTTGAATAAAATGATGTTGAACATCTATGTGTTTTGTTCTGGCATGAAAGGCTGGGTTCTTGGTCATTGCAATTGCTGATTTGTTGTCACACCACAACTCAATTGCCTCCTTATGATCACAACTCAGATCAAGCATAAGTTTCTTCAACCATAGAGCTTGCTTGGCAGCTGCTCCAGCTGCAACATGCTCTGCCTCTGATGAAGACAAAGCTACTGTGTCCTGCTTCCTTGCACTCTATGTGATTGCTCCTGACCCAAGCCCAAACACAGACCCAGAAGTACTCCTTCTATCATCAATGCAGCCTGCCCAATCACTGTCTGTGTATCCTCTCAGCTTGAAGTCTTCAACATGTTCATACCACATGCCATACTCAATTGTGCCAGCAATGTACCTTAGAATTCTTTTAGCTGCTTCCAAATGTTGCTTTGTAGGACTGTGCAGGTACCTTGAAACTACACTCACACTATAGGCAATGTCAGGCCTAGTGTGTGTGAGATAGTTTAAGCCACCAACTAGGCTTCTGTACAACCTTTCATCAGCCATAGGAGTACCATCCTCTCTTCTCAGTTTCTCATTCATGTTCATTGGCGTCTGAGCAGCATCACAGTTTTCCATTCCAAATTTCTTCAACATATCTCTGGCATACTTCACTTGGCACACAAAAATGCCTTCTTTGCTTTAATTCACTTTCAATCCAAGGAAGTACTGCAAAAGATTTAAATCTGTCATCTCAAACTTGCTCATCATAGCATGTTTGAAATTCTTGAGCAACTCTGGGGAAGAACTGAAGTAGATTATGTCATCTACATATAAGCACACCACAATGAACTCCCCACTCTTCTTCCTCTTCACATACAGTGTAGGCTCATTTTCACTTCTTTCAAATCCATTCGTTAGAAAGAATGAATCAATCTTACTATACCAGGCCCTTGGAGCTTGCTTCAGGCCATATAAAGCCCAGCTTGTACACTTTGTGCTCTTCATTCTTCTTCACAAAACCTTGGAGCTGCTCAACATACACTTCCTCTTGCAATTCTCCATTTAAGAAGGCTGATTTCACATCTAATTGATAGACTTGCAACTGCCACTGAGCTGCCAAGGCCAACACAACTCTCACTGTCTCCATCCTTGCCACAGGAGAGAAAGTTTCTTCAAAGTTTATGCCCTCTTGTTGTGCATACCCCTTTGCCACTAGCATGGCCTTGTGCTTCTGAACACTGCCATCAGTATTGAATTTGGTCCTGAAAACCCATTTCAAACCAATGACATTCTTATCTTGTGGCAGCTCCACTAAGCCCCATGTCTCATTCTTCTGTATGGACTTTAATTCTTCCTTCATAGCCTTTTGCCAGTTCTCATTACTCTCAGCATCTTCAAAGTACTCAGGACCTGATGCTACCAAAGCCATCTCACAACTTGCATATATATCAGACAAGGACCTGAATTTCATTGGTGGTGACTCACTTGATGACCTTGATGATGATCCACTATGACTGCTTGAGGAACTCGAGCTTTGCTGCTGCACTGGTGTTGTAGGAGAAGTATCCCCATGATCATCATCATCATCACTATTCTCCTCTTCTGTTGAACTGCTGATGGGGATTACTGGAATCACATCATCCTCCATGGATTGAGCATGCTTATTCTCCCAATCCCACTCAACTCCTTCATTGAACACCACACTTCTGCTCACTATTGTTCTCTTGCTCACTAGATTGTAAAGCTTATAGGCCTTTGATTGTGCTGCATAGCCTATAAACACACATTTCTCTGCCTTGTCTTCTAGTTTCTTTCTCAAATTCACTAGAGCATAAGCCACACATCCAAACACCTTGAGATGACTCACTGAAGGTTTCTTTCCTCTCCATACTTCAAATGGAGTCTTGTCAGTCACTGCTCTTGTTGGAGAGATGTTGAGTACATACACTGCTGTAGCCACAGCCTCACACCAGAACTCATTGGGAACCTTCCTGGCTTTGAGCATACTCCTAGCCATCTCTATGACAGTCCTGTTCTTCCTCTCAGCCATACCATTTTGCTCAGGTGTGTAGGGAGCTGTCAATTCTCTCCTTATTCCATTTTCCCCACATAAATTCATAAACTCATAAGACATAAACTCTCCTCCTCTGTCAGTTCTCAATGCCTTGATCATCTTCCCTGATTTCTTTTCAACAAGAGCTTTAAATCTCTTAAAGCTTTCAAATGCTTCAGACTTGAATCTAAGAAAATAGACCCAACTGAATCTACTGCAGTCATCTGTGATCAAGAAGAAATACTTGCTACCACCTAGTGACTCAGTTTGCATAGGGCCACACAGATCAGCATGTAGGAGCTCTAAACACTCACTAGCTCTCCATGGTTCATCATTTGAAAAAGAACCTCTTACCTGCTTACCATAAAAACAGCCCTCACACAACTCCAATTCACCTATTTTAGGCACACCAGCAACCATCTCCTTTGTACTCAGAAGCTTCAAACTCTGAGCATTGAGATGACCATATCTCATATGCCATAGCATGGTTTCTTCATCACCCTTTACTGCCATAGCCTTTCCCACATCTGCTGCTAGATTGAGTGGAAACATCCTATTCTTACTCATAGGAGCACTCACAACCACACAACATGTTCTCTTTTCTTTTATCACACATTTATCATCTTCAAATAGCAAAGAGTAACCTGTTCCTTGCAGCTGGCCAACACTGAGCAAATTGTGAGCTAATTGAGGCACCCACTGAACATCGTCAAGCAATCTCACATCACCTTGTACACACTTGATTGCCACAGTGCCTCTTCCTTCCACTTTCAGCACCTTGTTGTCACCAAGTCTCACATTTCCTTTCTTAGATTCATCTAGTTCCTTGAATATGCTTCTTGAACTAGACATGTGGTTAGAGCAACCACTATCTAAGAACCACAGCTCACTTGCTCCCTCTGCAACAGATGACAATGCCATAAACAGCCTATCATCTTTGTCAACTTTCTCTGAATAGTTGGCCCCTTTCTGCTCATTCTCTTGTTTCTCCCAACAATAAGCTTCCTTATGTCCAATTTTCTTACAATAATAGCACTTAATTCCACTCCTTTGCTGCCTAGAATCAATGCCTTGAGACTTCTATTGGACTCTTTCCACTGATCATCCCCATTTCCTCTCCCTGAACCACCAGACTGGTTTCTTCCATGGCCTCTTCCTCGGCCTCTGTAGCTCCCTCTTGAGCCACCTCTACCTCTGTGACCGCCTCTATAGCCACCCCTACTTGAAGAACCCTCTGATCTGGTCTTGGAGGAATCATCTTTAACCTGAAAAACTTTTTCTTCCTTCACTTCAGTGGATCTGCTAAGCCTTTCCTCATGGGCCTGCAGTGAGCTTGTTAACTCTTCAAACTTGTATGTTGACAAATCCTTTGACTCTTCAATGGCAGCAACAACGTGATCATACTTCTTGGTGAGACTCCTTAACACTTTACTCACCACAGTCTCAGCACTCACATTCTCTCCATATGACTTCATATGGTTTACTATGCTTGAGACCCTTGAGAGGAACACTTGAATTGATTCCTTCTCTTGCATCATCAGAGTTTCAAACTCTCTTCTCAATGATTGCAATTTGACTGTGATCACTTTCTTATCTCCCATGTATTCCTGTCTTAACACTTCCCAGGCTTCATGAGATGTTGTAGCTGTTGAGATTCTTGGGAAAATCTCATCATCCAAGGCTGTTTGAATCATAAACAATGCCTTCGAGTCCTTCTTTCTTTTCTCTCTCAGTGGCTGATCAGGTGCCTCATTTCCATTGTCCTCGAATCCCTGCTCTACAAGATTCCAGACTTCTTGTGACTTGAAGAGGGTGGACATCTTCAAGCTCCAGAAATGGTTGTTGATTCCTTTAAAGATTGGCAACTGAGGGTTGCTTGAGCTTCAATTGTTGTTGTTCTGCATTTTCTCAGAACTTCAATCTCTATGTGTTTCCCTTGTGTTTAGTTCTCACAATCACTCAAACCCGAATCAAACCCAGCAACACAGACGTGTGTTTTCTCTGATACCAAATGTTGAATAGTTTCTGGAATCAACCTCACAAAACTAAGGCTTTGATCAACCAAACTCACCACAATCTTACTTGGTTCTTCTGTCAATACAGAACAGAACTCAAGCTTCGAAAAACTGCAACTTCCACACACTTCAATTGATAGAAACTGTCTACATATTACACCCTTAAACTCACACAACTTAACTTCAAAACTACCCACTACACAACCCACTAACACGACTCTAAACTGCAGCTTAACTGCATACATAACACCAACTGCTTTCATAACGTAAAAGTGCATAACCTAAGCTGCAAGTTAGCTAACTAACTCAGCTCTAAGACAATTCAAATTACATTTCAACACCTCGAGCGCACCCTGTCTCTCTACAACGCCCGATTGACCCAATTCAAGTCATCTATGCTCACCGAGCCCGACGCCGGCCCCAATTACGCTAAGCTCATGGATTCCTACGACTCTTACCTCAAGTCCGCTCTCCCCGCCCGCTTCGACACCAACCCCGAGCCCGACCAGTACAATGTCTTTGCCCCCTACGCCGCCTCTGAGTCCAAGATCGAAGATTCCAAAGACGACGAAAGCAATAACCCCCCGCCGTCCAGGAACAGTCACAATCAGCCCGATCAGATCAAGGAGAGGCTGAGCAATGTGAAGCTGGTGAGGGACGCGTACGACTGTACGAGTTCTTCGACAAGTACAGGGGCCTGTATGTGGATCTGATCTTCAGCTTCCATGATCGGAACAAGAGCCGAACCTACTTCCTAGATTCGAAGCTGACCGCCAAGAACGCCTTCACGGTGGTGGAGATGGAGCTCAATTTCACCTACGAGGTGTTCTTCACTAAGATGATCGTCATCCACCAGACCTTCGGGACTTCGATTCGGAGCATTTCGTTCGCCTGCGAGGTGCTGTCGCTTCTCATATGGATCTTGTTCATCCCGAAGGTGGGGCGGTTCCACGGCTTCGACATCTGGATCACCTATGTGCTCCTCGTGGGAGCCATCGTCATTGATATGATCGCCTTTGTTATGGTCGGACTCTCCGATTGGCAGCTGGCGATGCTCAGCAAAGAGTCCCGAACACAAGCTTCAGTGTACGATAAACTGCTTTCGTTCCGTGAGCGGGACTGGGGGAGATACTGGAGGCGCCAGGACGCCCCCTTCGTACCCTGGCTCCGGCGAGTGCTCTTCCGGCGGTGGTCTGAGTCGGTGTTCCAGTTCAATTTGATCCACTACCGAGTGGAGCCATGGTCGACGGGGATGAACATCTTCTTCAAGTGCCTGCCGCCGATCAAGAGCATGTTGGAGGGGCTCAAGTACGTGTCTAAGAAGTGGTTCGCCGATGAGCAGAGGGATTTCATCTACAGAGAGCTCAGGTACAAAGCTGAGGTAGCTGAAGACCCTAAGGACGCCGAGGAGATTTGCGAATCCAAGGGGGATTGGGTACTCCGATCTTTGGCGGGATTGGATTTTGAGCCGTTTGTGTTCTACCGGTGGAGTGTTGACGTCGAGTACGAAGAGTGCTTGCTCCTATGGCACATTGCGACGGAGCTGCTATACCAGGAGGTCCTGGAGGAGCAGGAAGAAGCGAATGCCGGAGAACAAGAAGAAGAGCTTATAGACGAAGAGGAAGAAATGAGGTTCCGCAATTTCAGCAAGACGCTATCGGATTACATGATGTATCTCCTCAACCGACAGCCGCTGATGATGTTTGCTGTTGCAGGTTGTTGGATTGTTCTTCGCTTGTTAGATAGTGATATCAATGAATGAATGAATCAATCAACTGTGGGGTGATCTTGTGTGTTGTTGGCAATGGCAGGTATAGGGGAAGTTAGGTTCCTGGACACGTGTGCAGAGGCGACCATCTTCTTCGACAGGGTGTTACCGAAGAGGAAGAAGGAGGAGACGACGGAGCAGAGGATTAAGACAGCTTGCAAGAGGATGATGGACGTGAACACCGACACAAGCCCGAGAGACATCAAGGGGGATAGGAGCAAGTCGGTCCTATTTGATGCGGTCCAGCTGGCCAAGGAGCTGAAGAAGGTCAGGGATAGGAAGGGGAAGTTGGTTGGGATGTGGGAGTTGATAGCCAAGGTGTGGGTGGAGCTGCTGAGCTACTCGGCCACACATACGAGGGCGAGCGCAAATGCTTCGCAGCTTAAGCAGGGCGGGGAGCTTCTGACACTGATTTGGTTGATGATGGTGCATTTGGGGCTCGGCAGACAGTTCAGGATCACTCAAGGAAATGCCAGATCCAAGCTCATTATTAGTAAGTAGTCGTCGAGTTGTTTCGATGCTTGGGAAGTTGAGTTAGTATGGGATTTCCTTGTGTGCTAGATTTGTTTCCAATATCAATATGTTGTGTGCTTACGTTGTTGCCTTTTAAAAGGCCGTGTACTTAGTGAGAAATTGGCGGTGTGTATAGTGTCGAAATGGCAAAGTAACGTTACTTCAGCCGGCGTTACCACATAATACTATTGGAGTACTTGTATTAGCTTGCTGGTTTTGAGTGGTTGCCCTTTGCCTCTTGGATGACTGGCTTGTGGATTTCACCTTTTAGCAATCTATAAAGATCTTGCAAGTTTCAGAAATCTCAGGATTTACTCGTGTGGCTGACCATTTGCAGTGGGATCTTACAACCAGTGTGGATTTCTCCCTTGCCCAGCTAATTGCAAGTGATCATTCTCCTTGGTACACATTTGATCCCAAAACTATCAAACCCAAACAAGAACACTCAATAATTGCTCCTTCCAGTACAATTGACTCAGTCAGATACATTTGATGTCAGGAGCCACGACAGATGATAAACTAAATCAAACATGACTGAATCAAAGCAAATACTGAACTCAATCAAACATGAAAAACCCAAAGCCTGAGAAGGGCCAAGTGCAAGACATTGCCAATTTTCATAGAAAATGACAGTTTTGATCAAAAAGCTGAAAGACGAGCAAGCAGTCAGCTAGCATTTACAGAACTGCAAACATCTGCCCTCTTAAGGATTGCAAATTTGATGTCATCAACGGTGAAAGTAACTCAGCTGTGCCTTGCAGATAAAGGCTTCACTGCTAAAACACTGGAGTTTATGGATCACTTGATCCAGATAGACAAGAAAAACAACTCTTTTGCAGTTGTTGCATACCGGAAATGTCTTAGCATTGCCTATGTACAATATTTGCAATTGTTCATTACATGTGCTCAAAAAATAACCAAAAGGTTAGTAAATCCCCATATGACTACATCTCTCTGCCTTCCCCAGCCAACCACAATCCACCAAGGTCTGTACAAAGTCTCCAACATTACATCTCTTCATCTTCCTCAGTCACCATCCAAGGTTGTATAGGCCCCTACACCACAAGAAGCCATTGTAGACAAAAACCAAACTGGGAAATTCCATGAATTACTGGCATGTATTATGCATCTGTGTTCAAGTATGGAAGATATGTTCCAATTTCTATACAATTTTCAGCATTCATCAAGCAGACAATTCAGTTTGCATGGGTGCAGCTTTTTGCGAGTTAAAATTCATTGGAATGTTTTATGAACGCAGAACCAACAAACCTGTGATTAAATTAAAGCACAGACGCACAGTAACTATTTGTAGCAACAAGGGACAAACAACTGAGAGAGGATAGACAGAATAGCATACCTTTCCTCGGCGAATTACTCTTGGAATGCTTTCAGTCATGTCAACTACAGTAGATGGCTCGGCTACTCTTACGCCACCATCAACAACAAAGTCAAGACCCTACACGAAAGTTTTATTTTTATTACTATCAAGGTGGATTAATAAAATGCACAAGCAAATGCACAAACAAACATGAAGGTCTGGAGGCTCAAAAGTAACACAAACAAATACACTTATCCCAAAATGAAACTATCATTAATGAGAATTTTACCTCTGGTCCATATACATCAGATATTACAACAGGATCAACAATCCATTCGTCTACTTTAGGCGACTTTACACTAAAAACAAACAAGCAGAAAATCAGATATAGTAGTTTAAGAAACTTCAAAAAAGACAATTTCCATCCGAATACAATTCGAAAATACAACACACCTGGTAGAAATTAACGGAGCATCCATCTGCTCCAAAATTTCTTTACATATGGCATCATTAGGTATGCGGACACCTATCGTTTTTCTTGTGGCGTATTTTACAGTTGCAGTGCCATAATTTATGCAACGTCTTGGCAGTTGTTTGCTTGCAGTCAAGATAAAGGTATACTGTTTACACAGGACAGCATATCTTAACATATAAGTTTTGTCTCTTCGTACCCTTAGATTTGCATGAGATAGCAAAAGCAGACAAAATATGTCCAATATATCTAATTTGCAACGTGGATCAGTTAAAAAAAACATAAGATAAGGAATAAATTGTGATGTCCGTTTTATCATCATATCATTTGACAGGGAGGTAATCAATAATGGCATTTTTTCTACATACACATTGTCAGCTCAAACGTAATCATTAATAGACCAAAGATACTTACAGGTCCAGGAAGGCAATGCTTGACAGCTCGAAAAATATCCTGGTGACCATGGTTGTCCCCACTAGGGAAACCCGTAGTGTACACGTCTATGTCATGGAAGGACCGGCATAAGATGCTAAGGGGCTGCAAATGAAATGACACAATATTAGGACATTAGGAGGCAGCAGTCACCGGTCGGTACATGCTCTTTGATTTTATGAGGATTCTATTCCAGAACCTTACGTCGTGGGTAAGAGTGAAACATTCAGATTAAAGTTATTTTCGTCCAGATTGAATTTATGTTCATAAAAAGCTTTGAAATAATGCAGTTTGAGAAGTCATGCTTAAATGGTATTTTACTTATCAAGTTAGAAAGATGAGGTTTTCTATTCTAGTATTGCAATCCAAACAGCCTAAACAGGGCCTAGATCAAATGTGAGCTTAGATGAAATTGTATGAGGATTTGAAACTACAAGACTATGATCGTGGAAAACTGAAGTCTTGAAGGGCTATTTTTTTTTAAAGATTGGGTAATATGTGAGCTTATATGGAGTTGCATAAGATTTGATGTAAGAAAAATAGTAAGTACTAACTCATAAGAAATGATAAATGGATTTTTGGAATCTCTTCCATCATTCAGAAAGTCCAAACCCATTGGAGACCTTTTGAGCAAATTCGGGTTCCTCCTTGGGAGTCCTTCCCCATTAAACCTTTTGATGGGGGAATCTTATTTACAAGATAACATTTGGCAGACCTTAATTTAATTTAATTTAATTTTGACAGGTTTTGTTTTTGGTAGGAGTTTGAGTAGCTTTAAGATTTTAATTTAGGAATATAGCTGCAGTAGGAGTAGAATATTTTCTTTTGCTAGCCATGTAACATTATAGGCTTTTGGGCATTCTACATGAAACATAACTGAGAGCCTGAGAGTATGAGATTTTAGAGTGATTCCAAACAATTGAACTCTTTTGGTAAAGGTTTTAGGTCGCACTTGGCGACAACTACATAATTGGGAGTTGTGTTCCTTATTTTCTTGGGGAGATAACGCTTATAAACCCTAACTATTCCATCCCATTTCTATCTATCTACCCTTCAATTCAGGAGTTCATCTGTACAGCCACTGAAAACCCTCCCTTTCACCCGTAAAGCCTCACCTTTGTACTTCCCTAACCTAACTACTACCAACCACCATTAACCCTTATGGATATGTACATCATCAACAATAATTAACTTGAGAACTGCTTAAAAAGCAGCTACCTCAATGCAGAACATATCATCTTAAGAATAAATAACTAGGATGGGGAGATGCTCTTGCCTTTAAACTGTCTATCTCTTTTAACCTGCAGAAGTTGATACACGACAATGATTGATGAGAAAAAGCAAGGTTAATTTTTTTTAGAATGGAACGAATAAAAAGCAATTCATACCTTCGAAGACGATCAATGGCAGCATTGCAGTTCACATCACAAACCATTGCATACCTGCAAAGCGAAAACCAATGCTTGTGGTTGAAAAATACCAAAAGGAATCCAATGGGTCACTTCTAACTATTTTCTACAACTAGCCTTAATCAACAAACACGCTGTGTTCACTTCAGTCACAAGATATCATTAGACAGCTTAGATCTGCCCAAAAATACATAAATGTGACAAGCACATGAACTCACACTGTATCAGTAGGGATGACTCCAACCGCTCCTTGTTTCAACTGTTGAACTACAGCGTCCAGTTTCCAATTGGTTGCTCCAGATGGATCAACTTCAACATAAAGCAAGTCATCCTCCTGAGAAGTGTTCATATTTAGTAACTGAAGTTAATAATAAGCTATTGATATTCTATATTGATTCCCATCTGGTGCAAGGGGAAGGTGTATAATGATTTCAAAAAAAAAAAAAAAAGTATTTCCCCTTTCAATTTCACGTTTATTTTTACCAAATATCAACTAAATCTTCATATTCATTGTTCACATGCAAGTATGCAACACATATTAACATTACAGTGTCTCAAAACTGATTGAAGGAAGAGAAAATCGCGGGGATAAGAAATTGCAGCTGATGTTTCGAAGAGGAGGAACCTTGGCGAGACGCTGGGTAGAATATTTGAGGCGTTTAGGGCTTCTCTTCGAAGACATTGCCAGGACGCCATAGCGCGCCAATTCAGATTGCTTGTATGAAACTCTGATGTACAGATGGAAAACGTGAGACCAGATAAAATAAGAGGGGGGAGACAGAGAGAGAGTACAGTGGAGCACTTGGATGAAAAATCCCCCCGAGCTAACCCTAAGCCCCAATTTCATTTCATGCGGTAATGTTGGGAAGAGAGAGTGGGAGGGACCTCGAAGGGAGACGAACATAGAGGGAGTTAGGGCGGCAAGAGGCGGCGAGCGAGAGGGAGGAATCGCCGGCGAAGTCGGATGAGAAGGCGCACCTGCGTTGAGAAGGCAAACCAGAAGAGGAACTCATTTTGGCAAAATCTGCCATCGCCATCGTCATCGTGTTGAAGAGATATACTCGACTCGAGCCAACAGTTGTATTCGAATGAGGCGAAAGCAAAATATCAATCAATAAAGGAAATTTTACATGAAACCACCTTATTGCTTATGGTTTTCATTTAACCACCTCTTATTGCTTATGGTTTTCATTTAACCACCTCTTATACAAAACCTTTCACTAAACCACCCTTTATATAATTCCGTCAACGGATAACCACCCCCGCCTCTATTCCGTCCAATTTCATGTTAAAAAAGGATGAAAAGACCTAAATGCTCTTTTTTTTTAACTATCCATCTTCAACCTTTCTTCTGCTTACAAATCCTACGATCGTTCAGACTTCAGAGCCATCGACGAACTTCAGGCTACACGACCAGGGGATTCGGAGAGGGATTTGATGATGTAAACTGATCACGAATACAGAAGGTTCTCCAATCACAAGGTATAATCGATCCTATTTCTCTATCTATGGGTTGAGATGTTAAAAATTAGGGTTTTTCAAAATTCCCAAATCTTGATTTTGGTGCGAATTGGGTGCGATTTTGGTGCAATGTCGATCGAAATTGCATTGTATAGATGTCCTAGTGTTGAATCTGTTGGATTTTGGTGAGATTTTGGTGCGATTTTGTGGTCTATGTTGTTTGGGCGATTTGGGTGCGATTTTATGACAGATTTTGGGTGCGATTTCTTCGTTACTCGAAATTGCATTTCATGTTTCCTTCTTTGATTTTGGGTGCGATTTTATGATAGGTTTTGGTCTATGATTCCTCCTTCGATGTTCTATGTGTGAATTCCATGACATGTTGCTTAGTTAGGGTCCTACGAACAAGTTTTTTTTTTTGAATTTAGGTTCTACCAATTTGAGTTTCAGCAGATTCATTGAGTTTTGTTTGTTTTGAAATTTTGTTTGTAATATGAAAAGGGATGCAGCAATCTATGGATTCATCTCAGGAAGGTGCTAGAACAGGGAGCAGACATTGTTGAATGTTGCTGTTGAATGTTTCACACACATTTTTCAACTGCATATTTGACTTGGATGCAACACCTTTTGTCCATCGGACATGAAAGTGAATATGCCCTCTCCAAGGTCTTGCATCAGTAACTCTAAAAACCAACACCATGTCTCCTTCCTTTCGGCACAATTGTACATGCAATTGGGAATATATGTTCATTTCTGTCCTTTCCAGCATCATACAAAATCTGACCAGTATATGCTCCCTTGAGATGGCATCCATCCAAGGTAATGATAGGCCTACAACCATGTAAGAAACCCTTCTTACAAGCATCTAGACAAATGTACATCCTTTGAAATAAAGGTCTCTCTGGCTGAGCAGTGCTAACTTTGACAATTACTGAACTACCCGGATTACACTTAACTACAGTCATAACATAATCCCACACTCGTGCATACTGCTTTCTGGATTCCCCTTGAGTCTTTAGATAGGCTCTCATTCTTGCTCTCCATGCTTGCATATAACTTATTTCAACAGTGTAATCCTTCAAAACAATTTTCATAAAAGCATCCAACTTCCAATGTGGATCATCTCTATAGTGCTCCTTATACTTTTCAGTTAGCCAAACACATGTCACTTTACGATTCTCATGTCTCCATCCACATTCATGAACGGGATTGAATGACTTTGATAAAACCGCATTTGAAAGGTGGACCCCGCCCCACGTCGCCATGGAGGGGGGGGGGGGTGCCATGTGTCCTGATTTTAATGGTCAACGGTCTTACCTGAAGTTCCTCCCCATAAAAACGGTCTCATAAAGCTACTATCCTAGGGGGGAGGACCTTTGCCTATGCCGGGATGACCACTCACTCTAAGACGGTCTTACCCCAATCCAGTCATCCGCGGACGGCAGATGACCAACGACGAGTGCCGCCGAGTCCTAACTGAGGCTCGTTCCACCCTTCGGGCGTCGATTTCATCCAGGCTATTCTGAGAGAATGAGTACTTATTGATGCAGGAGCAAAATTATATCTTATAAGAGCTATCTTTTATCTTTTAGTTAAGGATTATTATTAAGGTTTTATCTTTCCTTTTTGGCTTGATGCATAAGTTTAGATAACTTAAGAACTTCTATCTTTTATCTTAGGATATATTTAGGAAAGTTATATCTTTTATCTTAGGTTAATTTTCTTCTATTTAAGCAATTGTAGGCATGAGCCATAATCATTCATTCATATTATTAATCAAATATTGGTTTAGAGAATTTTCTCTTTATCTCCTTGGTGGATTCCAAGCTCCTTTCTGGTGGATTCCAGACCTATCCCGTAGGGTTTCGACGCTTGCGAACCCTTTATCCGTGAGAACCCGCGCTAGCGTGTTTCTCGAAACTTCTGACTGCGTCAACTGGTATCAGAGCAGGTTTCTCCTGTCTGTTTTCAATTTGAAGCGTGATGGGAGATCAACAACTTACCAAGGCAGACTTTCAAGAGTTCTCTCAGGAGCTTACCGTGGCTTTTACCACGGCTCTTGATGGTCTAGGTGATCGTTTGGCGGCACTGTTGGGAGGTAACAACAACGGTGGTGTTGTTGCTGGTGGAAACAATGGTGGTGCTGTCGCTGGTGGAAACAACGCTGGCAATGGCGCTGGGCGCGGGGGTGGTGCTGGCAATGACGGTGCAAATCGTCGGGGCGGCAACGAGTCCAGTTCGGAAGAAGAGGAGGTCCTTGAAGAGGATCCTCCAGAGAATCAAGGCGACACCCAAAATCGCCATGATTATCGAGTCAAGGCTGATATTCCTCCATTCCATGGGAATATGAGCGTTGAGGAGCTCCTGGAATGGCAGATTGAGGTTGATAGATTCTTTGAGGTCATGGGGGTCCCGGAGAACAAACAGGTTAAGATGGTAGCAATCCGTCTTAATAGTACCGCTGCTGTCTGGTGGGACAAATTGGTGGTCCGGAGACAGAAGCAGAGACAGAATCCTATCCGAACATGGAGGCGGATGAAGCAGTTGATGATGGAGCGCTTTTTGCCTGATGACTATGAGCAATTTTTGTACAAGATGTACATTGAATGTGCTCAGGGCAATAAGAAGAGTGTCGCAGAGTATACCACTAAGTTCTTACGGTTGTGTGAGCGTAACGACGTGAACGAGACTGAGAACCAAAAGGTGGCTCGCTATATTAGTGGGTTAAAGAGTTCAATCCAAGAGAAGATGGGGTTGCAGACATGTTGGACTATCACTGAGGCTTCTAGCCTGGCGCTAAAGGCTGAATTGATGGAGAAATCCCCTAAGAATTTCTCATCTTTCCGCAAGCATTTCCAACAAAATAACCATGAAGCAACGGAGGATGCAGAAAAGGATGTCGAGTCTAAAGAAAAGAGCGCAATAATTGATAAGGATAAGGGTACAACATCCTCATCAACAAAGGCCCCTACCAAGGTGTCCAATCAGAAGCCAGCAAATCCTTATGCTAGACCAACCGGAGACAAGTGTTTTCGATGCGGAGGCGTCGGCCACAAGTCAAATGTTTGTCCATCCAGGCAGACAACCGCTATTGTGTATGCTGACGACGAGAAAAATGATGACGGGTACTCCGATGCTGAATTCGCTGAAGAGGAATCTGATGAGCGGGTGAACATCATCCTTCAGCGGCTCTTGTTGTCATCCAAAGAAGAGGGGCAACGTACCAATCTGTTCAAGACACACTGTTCTATCGCAGGCAAGGTATGTGAAGGTTCGATAAAGTAAAACAAAGTAATATAGAAATACTCTAGAAGGGGGGTTGAATAGAGTATGCCGGCTTTTCGCAGATAGTCTCAAGACTTTTGAAGCTCGTGCAAAACCCTTTGAGATTAGACTTAGTCTTTTCTCTGAAAACCTGAATCACAAAGTTAAACAATCGAACCAAGTGCGGAAATAAGGTAAAGCAGTAAATAAAGGACTCGATGAGTTGTTTACGAGGTTCGGCACGAACTTGGCCTACGTCCCCGCCTAGGGTTCTTCCACAACCCTAGGATTCAACCGACTTTTATTGATTCACAAGACTTAGGATCCTAGTAGCTCCCCGAGAAGCCTCTCTCCTATACAATTGCAATCTAGTCAACTCACGTTCCCTTGGAGTCCTAGACCAATCTAGAAGAGTTCCACCTCTCTATGCTATCTAGTACAATCCTCTTACACTTAGTGAATCAATCGCCTAGTGTTCACTTCCTGAGTTACAAACTCTCGAGTATAACACTATAACAAAATATATCCTATAAGCTCACTGTGTAACTCTCAAATGCTTTGAAATGAAATAACAGACTCTTAAGGACTAGCAGAGAGCACACGAAGAAGACAAATCTCGCTTGAAGGCTTGAGTGTATGAAAGCTTGTATTCAACAGATGTATGTGTCTTCTTTTCTTCCTTTTCTTTTTATAGAGAACAAATCGGCGCCTCCAAAGATGAATCTTTCTCTTTAACGGCTAGGCTTGATCATGGCAATCTTCGAGATCTTCTATTCTTGGAAACTTGGACGCCATGATCTTCCAATTCGAATTCTCTCAATTTGAATGCTTAAGGAAGGATATAGAATTCAAATAACTTCCTGAAAGGTTAGTTAATATATAATAATATGGAAGCATATAATATTATAAAATAATATTCGAGCATAATAATATAAAGAACAGGTTTTGTGTTTCATCAACACTGCTAAAGCTTCAAGACCTTTGACACAAACAGACTGTCAAGGCCTTTGAAACTTATTCCGATTTTCATCAAGGGAGTGGAGTTATCAATCTCCCCCTTGATGAAAGACAAAACCTGTGCATCCCTGCAACTTAGTCAAACATATATAATAAAACCAAAATCGGACTAAGTACCTGCATGGGTTAGACGAATGTTGGATCATAATTTTAAAACATGAAAATATCCAACCAAAAACAAAACCAAGGTCTTCCAAGACCTTTGAATCGCATCAGTTTAAAAAAGTCTAACACCACAGAACATCTCCCCCTTTTTGTCTTTCAACAAAGGGAGGAGGTAAAACAGTTACCAAAAGTTTTGAAACAGTTTCCAAAAACCAGCAATGTTTCAGATTTCAGGGATAGGGTAGGGTAGGGTTAAGCTTCATCATCCGGAGCATCATCAGTGAGCCTCGTCCACAGACCTTGCAACAGCTTGGTTATCCCGCTCATCTCCGTCATGAACTCCTTGTGCAGCTCCTTGATATCCAGGCGAACTTCCTCCAAGCCCAACTCCAGGTTGTCCATGCGCTCATCAACAACTGAGGCAGTGGGAAGAGCTTTTGAAGGAGAGGCAAGACTCAAAGTCCCTTGGGGGGGACCGAGTGATGCCTATCTTTTCAAGGCTCTTGGAGTCGAACTTACCCATATGACGCTGCTGTTCTTCATTTTTTAAATCGATTCCAGAAGCTTTGAAGATTTGGGTCAAGAGGGTGGCAAAGGGGAGGGGAGTTCCTTTCCTGGCTTTTCTTGTGTGAGCCATGGATCCTAAAATGGTGTTGGCCAGATCAAGATCAAGGCCATTGAGGATTCGGTAAAGTAGGACCATGGCATTGTCGTTCAGGAGAGAGCCAGAGTTTAGACGGGGTAAGAGGCAACGCACAATGATGTTAAATATGATTTTTGCCTCTAGGGTAAGGGATGAGTGGGTTAGCTGCTTTGCGGTGCTGGTGGATGCTTCGGGTAAGAGATATTTGGATCGGGCAAGGATAATACAGTTTTCTTTAGTAGGGTGTACTTCAGAGGGTGGACAAGGGCTAGGTAGGCCAAGGAAATCTGCGAAGTCAGTGGAGTTGAAAGAGATTCTAACTCCCTTGACAACATATTCCAAAGACCAACCGTCGGCATTGTTTTTGGCTTTTAGGTTTATGTAGAACAGGCGGGTGAGTTGGGGATAATAGACGGTTTCAAGATTGAGAAGGGTCCAGGCTGGGGATTTTTTAAGGAGAGCAATGCAAGGTAACTTCAAAGCTTCAAAGAACTCAATATCCAAAAAATCAGAACAGCAGATCCTACGAGTTCGAAACTCATCTACCCACTTTCCAGCCGTTTTAGCATTTTCAAACCATGAAGAGCGTAGGCAGGTGGATCAGCATTCTTTCTGCGAGCCTGTGTTGGAGCAGTTCTCTTGGCAGGCGCCTCAAGACCTCTGAGGGTGCCCTTCCTAGTACGCTTGGGAGAGGGAGGCTTGCCAGCGGCTGGGGCTTTCCGCTTCTTTGGAGACGGGGGAGGAGGAGGAGGAGAAGGAGAGAGAACAGGTTCGGGCTCCTCATCCTCTTCTTCCTCTGACCCCGAGTCCTCAGCGGACCCTGCGTCGTCTCCATCAGCGTCCTCGTCCTCGCTGGATTCGTCTTGCTCCTCATCTTCTTCCTCAGGCTCCTCTTCAGAAGGAACCTCCTTGAGAGCCTCCGCCTCGGCTTCCTTTCGGATTCTCTCAGCTTCCTCCTCGACCAACTTCCTTGCAAGCTCGGCCTCCTCCTCGGCCTTTTTCTTCCTTAAAGCTTCTTCTTCGGCTTCCTTGGCTGCATCCCTTTCCAGAATAGCATCAAGATCCTCCTCTTCTTCTTCCTCATCCACCTCCTCAGCGATGACCTTCTTTTTCCCTTTCTGTTTCGCACTGAGAGGCTTCTTAGCAGAGCGTTTTTTAGAGCTCTTGGGTACTGTGATCGCGCTCTCAGCGATGGTGCTCTAGACAACAGCAGGGACGATGGCTTGAGGAGTGGGTTTAGGTGTGGGGGAAGTGGCAGTGGCCTGACGTCCCTTGGGGGTGGCGCCAAGTCTTTTGGGAGTGGAAGCTTTCTTTGATTTGGGAGCCATGGAGGTAGTCGGCTAGGGTTTTAAGAACAGTTTGAGAGATTGAAGAAAGAGAATTAGAAGAGTTTTGGATAAGTCTGAGTTTGTGAGGGAGTCGGGTACAAAATTGGGTTTAAGTAGAGTGAGGTGATGGAGTTGATTGGACAGGTTTAGAGTTCTAAGGATAGTAATCATAACATTGCCAATTTGAAAATATTCCAATTCAAAATTCAAATCTTTCTCTTAACCATTTTAAAATAGGAGGGAAATATCCGAAATTATTTTGTTCCAAAAATATCTCAACGGACAAAAATATGTGACAAATAGAATTTTAAAATCCGTTTAAAATATACTTGATCAAATATCTAAAAAGATATTAACCAAATATATGTGATCCGATATCTGTAAGCTACCATTTAGTTCACAAACCTTGACATAATTCTCAAAGGTCTTGACACTGAGTAGAATTTATCTTTCGTAAAGGGAAAGCTCCCCCTACGAAAGTGCAACCTTGTTAAGCATCCCAATCTCTCGTCTAATGAAGGTGAACCTGTCCTCTACCAATATCTTCCTCACTTTCTCAATATCTTCCTCACTTTCTCAACGTTTGTAAAGCTCTTGCCGAGAGAGTCAAGGTTGTTGGTGATTTCTGTGAATCGAGTGAACATGGCCTTTATTGACTCATCAGACTTCATTTTGAAAAGCTCATACTTTCGAAGGAAGATGCTGATCTTGGTGTCTTTCACTTGGCTAGTTCCCTCATAGGTGACGACCAGCTTGTCCCAAATCTCTTTAGCTGACCTACAAGATGATATACGGTTCATCAGTGCTAAGACCACAATAAAGTAAGTTAATAGCCCTTTAGTTTTTGGAGATGAGTTCAAGATCTGCTTGGATGTATTCAGACTCCTTCTTTGCGGCTTTGGTTCCATTTGGTTCGTCTTTCTCTGGAATCTTTGGCCCATTCTCTATAATGTTCCAAAGTTCCAGATCTTGGTCTATGATGAACATCTTCATCAATGATCTCCAGTGGACAAAGTTGTTTCCTACAAAGAGTGGTGGTCTGCTGGTAGACCTTCCCTGTGCAAATCCTCCGCTTGCTTCACCAGACATGATCGAAAACTCACAAGATTGTTAGATCAAAAGCAGTGAGTAAAGCTCTGATACCAATTGAAGGTTCGATAAAGTAAAACAAAGTAATATAGAAATACTCTAGAAGTGGGGTTGAATAGAGTATGCTGGTTTTTCGCAGATAGTCTCAAGACTTTTGAAGCTCGTGCAAAACCCTTTGAGATTAGACTTAGTCTTTTATCTGAAAACCTGAATCACAAAGTTAAACAATCGAACCAAGTGCGGAAATAAGGTAAAGCAGTAAATAAAGGACTCGATGAGTTGTTTACGATGTTCGGCACGAACTTGGCCTACGTACCCGCCTAGGGTTCTTCCACAACCCTAGGATTCAACCGGCTTTTATTGATTCACAAGACTTAGGATCCTAGTAGCTCCCCGAGAAGCCTCTCTCCTATACAATTGCAATCTAGTCAACTCACGTTCCCTTGGAGTCCTAGACCAATCTAGAAGAGCCCCACCTCTCTATGCTATCTAGTACAATCCTCTTACACTTAGTGAATCAATCGCCTAGTGTTCACTTCCTGAGTTACAAACTCTCGAGTATAACACTATAACAAAATATATCCTATAAGCTCACTGTGTAACTCTCAAATGCTTTGAAATGAAATAACAGACTCTTAAGGACTAGCAGAGAGCACACGAAGAAGACAAATCTCGCTTGAAGGCTTGAGTGTATGAAAGCTTGTATTCAACATATGTATGTGTCTTCTTTTCTTCCTTTTCTTTTTATAGAGAACAAATCGACGCCTCCAAAGATGAAACTTTCTCTTTAACGGCTAGGCTTGATCATGGCAATCTTCGAGATCTTCTATTCTTGGAAACTTGGACGCCATGATCTTCCAATTCGAATTCTCTCAATTTGAACGCTTAAGGAAGGATATAGAATTCAAATAACTTCCTGAAAGGTTAGTTAATATATAATAATATGGAAGCATATAATATTATAAAATAATATTCGAGCATAATAATATAAAGAACAGGTTTTGTGTTTCATCAACACTGCTAAAGCTTCAAGACCTTTGACACAAACAGACTGTCAAGGCCTTTGAAACTTATTCCGATTTTCATCAAGGGAGTGGAGTTATCAGTATGTAACTTGATTGTTGATAATGGAAGTGTCGAGAACTTGGTCTCACAAAAGTTAGTGACTTATTTGGGGTTACCGACGAAGCCTCACGACAAGACCTATGGACTAGGGTGGGTGAAGGAAGGGTCGCAGATGCAGGTCTCTTTAACTTGCAAGGTGCCTCTTTCCCTTGGTAAGCATTATAAAGAAGAGGTACTTTGTGACATCATAGATATGGATGTTTGTCATGTGTTGCTTGGTCGTCCTTGGCAGTTTGATCATGATGTCACCTACAAAGGACGGGATAATGTGATGTTGTTTAAGTGGAATGGTCATAAAATTGCAATGGCTCTAGTCCTGCGTTTTGATAAGCCGGTAGGAAAGAGGAAGTCCAACTTCTTGGTGATGAGGCAAGGTAAGGAGGAGCTGGAAGATACTGGGAAGCACAGAACATCTAACTGGGATCCTACATCTAGTAGAGAACTCGGGGTTGGGTTCTTCATAAGTGAAGAAGACTGATGCAGGAGCAAAATTATATCTTTTAAGAGCTATCTTTTATCTTTTAGTTAGGGATTATTATTAAGGTTTTATCTTTCCTTTTTGGCTTGATGCATAAGTTTAGATAACTTAGGAACTTCTATCTTTTATCTTAGGATATATTTAGGAAAGTTATATCTTTTATCTCAGGTTAATTTTCTTCTATTTAAGCAATTATATGCATGAGCCATAATCATTCATTCATATTATTAATCAAATATTGGTTTAGAGAATTTTCTCTTTATCTCCTTGGTGGATTCCAAGCTCCTTTCTGGTGGATTCCAGACCTATCCCGTAGGGTTTCGACGCTTGCGAACCCTTTATCCGTGAGAACCCGCGCTAGCGTGTTTCTCCAAACTTCCGACTGCGTCACTTATCCTAAGACGGAATGAAAGGGTGGGAGTCGGGACCTCCAGGTCGAGGAGTCCCCTAACGCCCATACCTGAATGCCCACCTACTCGACGATTATGATGGTTATTTGGCACTTGCGAGGTGAGCTTGGTGATGTTACGCCTAGACTCCGACCTTTGATCTATGTAGGACAACACTCTCCTTTAGGTTTTTCGAAAAGCCTTGATCTTAGAGTGTCTTCTCGTTTTTATAGTGTGCCCCCACGCCCCTCCCCGGGGGAATGTTCCTTCCTTTTGGCCATGTGTTAAAGCGTGGCTGCCACGTGTTCTAAGGGGAAGGGCGCGTGGGTGGTGGGCATGTGTGACATCTGACCGAGCTGCATGCGACCTTCATCCGCGGATCACTTGTTAGCGCGTCCTCACAGGCCCGCTTTCCCAGTCCTTTTACTGCTTTTTTCCTTTCTCTCCTTTTCCTCTATTTTTGGGCATCATCACAGCTCCTCGAGCCGCGGGGAGACCTGGAAGATCTTTCTGCGGTTCGAAATCTCCCTACTGATCCCATCGTCCTTAGCACTTCTTAGGGCAGAAAATGGAAAAAAGGGAGGCCCGTTGGGCCGAGTTGGGCTTTCTTGGGCCTGTTTCCCCCAGGCCCGTTTACCTGATTGATGTGTGTCTGGAGCTTGACACGTGGGCCGAAGCGGGAGGCGAAACGTCGTTAAATGGGGGCCTATAAATAGGGGCATTTTCCCTTCTCATTTTTTACCGTTCTCCGTTTTTTACAGCTCTCGTCTTCAGCCGATCAAGGTAAAGTTGCTCTTCTTTCTTTTCTTTCCGCGTCTAGTTCCTGTTTCATTCTTAGTTTTCTTCCTTTTTTATTTCTCTTGGCCGCGGATGTGGCGTGGGCTTTTTCCGGGCGCATTTTCATTTCCTACTGGTCCTTAGGTTTCTTCCCAACTCGCCCATTCCTTACAATCTATTAGCCGCCTTCGTCATGTCGACCTCACAAAGCAGCTCTGGCAGTGTTGAAGCCCTGATTAGATCCCCGCCTCCGGCGAGGCCAGAAGGTGAACTTCTGATGGGTGGTATAGCAGTTCCTGGGGAAGTCACTATTCGCCAACCAAAAACCCCCGCGGATCCCTCCTTCTATTCCTCTCCGTGTCGTGTACGCGACGAACCCCCTTCTCCTATGGAATCCGCCTCTTCGCGGTCAGGTGACGACGCTTCGTCATCGGGGTCCGACTCGATACTAGAATCCCCCGAATCTCAACATTCTTACAAGGAGTGGGATTCCCGTACTAATCTGCCATCCGGCCCTGTCTTCCTACCGACTGAGCGCCGTTCTTCGTCAGTGCTGGGGGATTTCCGCCCAGCTTTGTACGATGAGGGGGGTGCTGGCTACATGCCCTTTTAGGAAAGACTTCCAGCCATCTGCCGCGGGTCCAATCCCAGCTGTTCTACCGCAGAGGGTGATTCCCATTGCCCCGCCTAATGCTCAGGACCGCGGAGGAGGGACTTTCACGACCCTGGATGACCTGAGTGTGGTTGCTCGCGTCTTCCCCTGGCCGGAGGGAGTAGTGCTGTGTCTTCCGACGGTGGGCGGAGGGAGCTTGGATGCTTATCCTGGGTGTTTGGTTGTCTATATCGAGAGTCTGGTCCAAGGGTTTCGGCTCCCTCTCCCTAATTTATTCAAGTGTTATTTGAAAGCTTGCGGCTTAAGCCCCGCTCAACTGGTTCCAAACAGCTGGCTCTTCTTTACTTCTTTTGTTATGCGCTGCTTGAAAATCGGGGTTCGGCCTACCTTGGGACTTCTTAGCAACATGCTCACTCTGGGTCATGGAAGCAGCCACAAGAATTTTTACCAAGCTAAGTTTAGCGTCTTGATCGTGGAACGAAATACCAATAAACCGGAGTGGAGGCATAAGTAGAGCTGGCAAAATCTGACCCGACCCGAGAAACCCGACCGACCGACCCGAACCGAAACCCGATCGAACCCGAAAATTTAGCGTTATGCATAACCTGAACCCGAAACTGAGCCCGACTGACTTTGACCCGAAATCCGAAGTGACCCGAATACAGACAAACCCGACTCAACCCGGATCCGACTCAAATAAGACCCAACCCGAATTCCAACCCGACCTGACGCCCAACCCGACCCGACTCCCAACTGACCCGAGTCCCAACCCGACCCAATTTTAGATAGGGAATCAAGTATGATTTTGATAACAATATATTGCCAAATTTCAATGAAATTAATGATAAATAGAATGAGCTTACCAATGTTATAAAAATTGGGATTCTAAATTTGATCGGTAAAAAGGTGTAAGGATCGGATCGTATAATCGAATCGTAGGATCGTAAGATCCCACCTTATGGATGAAATTTCTTTTAAATGAAGTTACTATGTTTAATATTAGATAAATATTATGTTAAATCATAAAAAATACCCTTAAAGATGTAAAATTTTAAAAATAAACTAAATATAATATATATATATAAAGGGTAAATATTAGAAATTTCTCATAATAGACATTTTATAGGATCGTTATAATCGCAATAAAGGACCGGGATCATTTTTCCATTTTTAGATATTGTAGGATCGAATCGAGAGTTTAACAACATTGAGTTTACGAGCTAATGAGTAGATTATTTATTGAATCATATTTAATTTTACTAAAATGCTTTTTGAAATCCATAAATAACATGAATTACAAATTCAATTTAATAAAATTGATTACCCAAAAGCAATGTTCTAACTTCTAAATATCGCTTATCGGGGTCGTATTATATTTATACTTCAAAATTTAAAAATAAACATGAAAAATTAATATTTAAATTGTAAAATTACCCAAAAACTTGATAAAATAAAAAGTTTAAATTTTGATCCGATATACCTAATATGGTATGATATATGGCAAATTGGTAACGGATTCTAAATATCTCCGATATATCGGGGACCGACCCGAGTACCGACCCGAAACCCGAACGAGACGGACCCGATTCTGACCCAAAACCCGAATGAGTCCAACCCGATTCTGACCGAAACCCGATCAATCTGAATATCATTTTGACCGAATCCAACCCGACCCGACCAAGTCCGACACATAAATTTTGACCGAGTTGACCCGACTCATTAGTGACCCGACCCGAATGCGATTGACCCGAACCCGACCGGATAACCCGAATTGCCAGCTCTAGGCATAAGTAGTTCCTAGTCCGGGATCCTTCTCGTCAGATCTTGAACTTCCACACAGAGCCGCGTCTGTATACGCGTGTGAAGAAAAGAGCTGTGTCAGATCTGAAAGAAGTCGAGCGGAGGTTTGCAGTGGGGATGAAACCTTTGTGGAGGGATGTGGTCTCTCCTTTGCAGCTGGAGATGGCTGGCTTGAGTCTCCCTCATCCGCGCATAGGTTGTAATTAATTTGGGGAACACTTTTTGTTTTTGCTTCTTTCTGTGTTATTGGTTTTGTATTGATGTCGTCGTCCTTTTCATGGTTCCCAAGATGCCCTAGAGTTGAAGACAATGGTGGATGTCGCGAAGATGTCCTCCGCTCCTCCTTCTTCTGCTAAGAGGAAGATACCTACAGACGTGATGAGAGCTTTGAAGCGCCCCAAAACTTCGGCTCCTAAGTCGAAGGGTAAGAAGGCAACGAAGGAGAAGACCGCGATCGTGGCCTCTTCTTCTCCTGTTGTCCTGCCGGAGCCTGAGCCACCAGTTATCGACGTTGAGGCTTCTCCGATCTCTGAAGTTCGTCCCCTCCCTCTGGAGGGCCCTGTGGAGCCTCGGCCCATCTCTCCTTCTGAGGCGGGGACTTCGAAAGCTCCTCCGAAGAAGAAAAGGTCGTGTCCTTTTCCGGTCTGGGAAGGGGTAGACTGGGACGTGCCGGTCTTCCACGTTGATGTCAATAACCGCCTGGCGTATCAGATGCCCGATTTTGACTCGGATGTCCTCAAGCAATTGGCCTTTCCCCCGGAGCTCGGGGTGGCGGAGTTGTAATACCCGGACCAACTGACCGATGAGCAGTTCACAATGGAGCAAGAACGCTGGTGCAATTGGGTAAGTGAGCCGCGGTCCGTAATTTTCACCCCTTGTTTGCCTTGGTGTTTTCCTTTTGGGAACTTCCCTGACCTTTCTATTTTCTTTGTAATTAGGGACGCGTTTTTACTCACAACGGTTGGGGGCGGTATCTACGTTTGGTCCAACACGCCCGTGGCCTTGAGGAGAACTTGGAGCGGATGAAAGAGAGGCTTTTGGAGGCAGAGACGCCACGGAAGGAGGTTGAATCCCTTCGTTCGCGGTTGGAAGAAGGGGAAACCGTCCTGGCCGAGGAGAAAGCGAAGGGCAACAAATTGGCAGAGGATCTGGAGATGGTGCGAGCCTAGCTCGAGTCTTCCCAACAGTCCTTATCTTCCTTGCAATCCAGTGCCGAGGCCCGTGCTACCGAGTTGGAAGCCCAGTTGATTGCGGCGAATGAGGAGCAGAGCAAGGCGGTCTTGGAATCCAACCGCCGTGCGATTGAGCTAGAGCGGTATCGGTCCCGGACAGATGGGGATATCATTTTGTCTTGGTTAGACGTCTCGTACGACCGCACCAAGCTCGTGGACGACTGGTTAAGGACCCCGAACGACCTGGACTTTATGAGAAGCGCGGTTCCGGAGGGGTTGAATGAAGAAGCTGGGCAGGACTTCATTCAAGATAGGTACAGGGACTGCTTCTATATCGGCATGAAGGCAGGGATTTTACCAGAGCGTTCGGAAGTCCGCGGAGAACCCCGGCGTCCCTCTTCAGCCCTTTCCCCCGACCGAGGATAGAGAGGATTGGGACTTGAAGGAAGACGAGAACGTGGACATAAGTGGTGACGGTTTGTAAACTTTTTTCCTGGATATCGGTCTTTTTATCATCATTTCTTTGGGCGGACAAACTTTGGCACTCGTGTTATGCCTTATTTTGGTTTATGTTACTGTGTTCGCGGTACGATCGCGTGAAAAACTCAAACATGGTCGCTTTGGTGCCCATGTTCTCTATTTTGCTTGAAGAACAATAGAATACCGCGTTCCTGCTTAGGGATAGAGTTTCCAGTTTTCACAAGCATATGTTTTTTCGCGAAATATTTTTAACATAAAATTACCGTGCGATACCAAGTTTACATTCTACGCGAACGGATACCTTTTTTATTCTTTGTCTTCGGAGGTTCCCGAGTCTTCGCCTTCGGAGGTTCCAACGTCTTCTGGCGGTAAGACACAAACTTTGAAGCGCGAGTTGCCGAGGTAGTGGAACGTTACAACCCCTCCAACCTGGAGGCCTCTTGATCGTGCAAAGGTACTCCACCCTTGGGTGAGCCAGAGTACTCCGGTGTCATCCCGCTCTACTCGGACGTTTGTTCCCCGCCTTCCTCGCCCATTGGTCAGCGAGATCCTTTCGACGCCTGTCAGCCCAAACTCCGCCTCGAAGCAGGCCGGTAGTGGAATCCTTTGCATGAATGTAGCGTTCTGCACCCAGTGAAGAAAGTCCCTTGGGCCTCTTCCTGTGGCCGAGAAGAGGGGCTCGGGTGAGTTGCCGGCAGCCATCTTATTTCCTTTAGGGAGAGAGCTTCGTTGTCTTTTTGGGATGGAGTGGAGTGTTTCAAGACTCTCCTAGGGCTATATTTATATGGAGAGTTCCTTCCCTCTTTATGTGATGATTTACTTTCTGTTTTTTCGGAGATTCGTCATGCTTTATTTGGCTGTTACCGTATTTTTTCTTTTTTCCTTTCCAAGAAAAGTACCTCGGGAAGGAGGAAATTTGAAAAAGGCGACCATAGGTGGACGAGCTCGTGGGTTTCCTCTCCCAATCGTCCATACGATTGGGGCAGCTGTAGTCTCCGCAACTGCTCCCCCCGGGTTATGTAACGATAAAAAGCCCTTGGGGGACCTTCGGTCCCCATGGTTATTTTTTCCAAGAAGTGGTGAAGATTTCTGTATGGGATTCTAAAAATCCCCTGCCCCTTTTTATAACGCTTACTGTGACGGGGATGTTTCGCCCACGTGGCCTTTGGCCAAGTGCCCTTGCTCTATGTAGATGTTGTCTGGGCTCCATGTCTGAGCTAAACGGGCCCGTGACTCTACCGGTCTAGCCTTTTTTGGAGGAACCTTGGCGGGAATGTTTGGGAAAGGAGCTCTTCTTATTTTGAAACAAACAACGTTAGCGAGGAATAAATCCTCTTACATCTTCTTAACATAATTGTGGAAGAAGCGGGCCTCTTAGAGCAGTAGCTTTGCGGTACATGCCGATTATCTTACGCGGCCGGGGAGGCCTCTTCGTTCTCAGGATCTGGGTCGACCACGGAAACCTCGTACCCAGCTCCTGTTTTTTCCTTGGTGAACTTAAGGATGGCCCCCACTCGCACGCGGTTCGCGGCGACGAAATCCCCCTATCCTTCGATTAGCCGGTAGATCCCGTTGTTATCTCGCCCAACCATGACGCTGCGCTCTTGGAACGAACGGGATCGGAGGATGACTTTCCCCTGGGCATCTTCTAAGGCTAGTTCATATGTTAAGGGAAGTCGGAGTCGTAGGAGTTGATCGCTTCGGAGGATTACCCTGTAGAAAGAGGTTTGAGACGGGTTTGACTCCATTTGTTCCTGGGAAAGGCTATGTTCCTTGCGCCAAGGATCCACTCCCCCTTTTTACCATTGGGTATACAGTGCGAGGTCCATTTGCTCCCTTCTCCAAGGTGAGGTGCTCATACAGTGTAACGCTAGATCCTTTTGGACATGTGTCCTCCATGCTTAGCCTCGAATATGTCGTGTCTTTGGTTCCCTTATCGTTGTATTTTTTGGGGACGCTGCAACTACATCTCTCGAGGTGGAGTTTCTTCGGACAGGTGTCCTTCATGCCTTGCATTGGGAAGATCGCGCTCGTCCTTTCACATCATCTTGGTGGTTTGTTGAAGTCCTGGCGGGTCTACCTCGGGGTGGTTCCTGTGTGGCTTGTGACCCCCGGGGCTCTCCTTTAAAGAGAAGCCTTCTTCGCTTCCTTTTTCCTTACCTGAACCTTTTCGTTTCTGAAATATGCCTGCTTTGAGATGAACCAACTGGGCGTTTTTTCAAACCATCGACTTCCCGGAGCAGCTGCATCGCCTGGTAAATCTCTCGTCTCGCCTTCATACTCTTTTTGGTTTGTTTCTCTCGTCCCAACTTTCACCCCCCTGCGCTGTTTATTCGGGACAGATGCTGCCGCTTTGTTTCGAGGATGAGTTTGGCCAGGTTCTCCCCGAGCGGGTCCTCTTAACAAATCGGATTCTGAAGGATTTCTCAGTGGCGGTGGTTCGCGGTGATTACGGCGTTCACTATCTCCGTCATGGGTGGAACCATTTTGTTTGCACGCATAGCGTGGACATCGGATCCTCTCTGACCTTCCTTCATAAAGGGGGACCCTGATTCGTAGTTCGCATCCTGAGTTCTGGAGAAGACGAAGTTGACGGGGAGTGGGAAGAGCCACACCTTGAGGGTCCTCTCCCTAACGGAGCCCGCTTGAGCGAAGATAGGACCCAACTGGTCCTCGGTAGGCCAAGAGCGGGGTGAAGTTCGTTGGACGAAGCTGGAATCCTTACTTCTCGAGACTTTATGTATTACCTGTTTTCTGAACTCTTTGCAAATTCAGTCAGGCGCCCTATTAGGGGGTGATCCTGGCAATCCCTCGTGTTTTCGTCTTGTCCGTTGTTACTTTTGTTCCAGTATCCCTGAAGTTCCTAGCCCTCTTATAAGCTTCCGTCTTCTTGGTACGGGTATCGTCCCCTGGCTCTTTGGGGCGTATGTTCCCCACACCATGTAATTTTGGCAAGTGCTTTGATTTGAGAGACCCGACGCGGAGTAAGCTCCGGTGTCCTGGGTTTTTTGACGAACATGTCGATCCGGGAGACTAGAGCTCCAAACGGATTCCCGACGTGGAGCAAGCTCCAGCGTCCTGGGACTTAACGAAGATGTTGATTCGGGAGACTAGAGCTCCAACCGGATTCCCGACACGGAGCAAGCTCCAGCGTCCTGGGACTTAACAAAGATGTCGATCCGGGAGACTAGAGCTCCAACCGCTTGTTCGTTTTGTACGGAATTTTAGCACCCACTAATCGCTTTCATTTATTCACATTCAGCGGGGGTGACTTAAAACATTCTCCAACTTATGACATGATTACACATAGTATTTCTTTAGGTGCTCGATGTTCCATGTTTTGTTGAGGACCATTCCTTCTGTTGTTTGGAGTTTGTAAGCTCCAGTGTGAATGCAGTCAAACACCACGTAGGGTCCTTCCCATTTCTCGTCTAGCTAGTTTGCCACCTGTTAGGGACAACCGGAGGATCAGATCTCCTTTCTCGAACGGCCGGGGGACCATGCGTCGGTTGCGGTATTTCTCTGTCTTTTTCTTGTACTCTCGTGCCTTCAAAGCGGCCAACCTTCTTTTTTCCTCTCGAAGGTGTAGGTCCACCTCCATGGCTTCATCGTTGGACTATGTTCCATGGTCCGTAATGATGGCCTCAGGAACTCCGAATCTGCATACCAAATTCTTCCATAAGAACTTGCGGACCTTCTCGTCAGTGATCAACCCCATGGCTTCCGCTTCCACCCATCCGGTGAAGTAGTCTACCATATCAAAAATGTACTTCAACTGTCCTGGAGCCGTGGGGAAAGGTCCCAAGATGTCCATTCCCCACAGAGCAAAGGGGCACGCCTCGAAGATACTTTGGAGCGGCTCGGCGGGTGCCACACGGACATTCCCATGCTTCTAGCACGCGTCGCAGCTCTGCACATGACTTTGCACGTCCTTCCTCATGGTCGGCCAGTAATACCCTAACCTCATGATCTTTGCGGTCAAGGATGGACACCCTTGGTGGTGCGCACATACTCCTACATGTAGTTCTTCAACGATGATCTTTCCTTCGTCCGTAGTCACACACAGCAGGTCGGGGAAGTTAAAACCTTTCTTGTACAATCTGCCTTCGCAAATCGTGAATCGGGTGGCCTGGTAGCCCATCTTCTTGGCCTCCACTCTTTCTGGGGGAATAACTCCTTTTCCTAAATACTCCGCTATGGGGGTGCGCCAATCTCCTGATCCTTCGGTTAGGACCGCGTAGACTTCCTGGACGAATCCCCGTTGCTCCATTTTCTCGAACGCGAAGTGCTGACTCGTTCATCTCTCGGGGAACCGATTCCAGGCTGAAATGCAAGAAAGATCGTTTTAGCGCCATAACTTTGCGTAGATAGTCGGGTAGAAGGCCTGTCTTGGCTTCATAGGTCCCGTCCACCTGCCTTGCAACTACTTTCGAGTCGGTGTATATGGTAATTGTTCGCGCCCCTCGGGCTAGTGCGATTTCGAGTCCTGCGATCAAAGCTTCATATTCCACCTCGTTGTTGGTCACCTGGAAATCCAGTCTGTGAGCGAAGCATGATTTTTCTCCCTCGGGGGTAGTGAGCATGATTCCTGTCCCGCTGCCGTCAGCATTCATGGCTCCATCTATCCTTAGAATCCATCTGTTCTGGTCACCTCCTCCGTCATCCTCAAAGCTTGTTTCACAGATGAAGTCGGTGAAGGCCTGAGCAAGGGCCGCTTTGCGGGGTGCATAGGTTATCTCAAACTCGGAGAGTTCTAAGGCCCACTTGGTCAGTCGTCCTGACAAGCTGGGTGAATGGAGGATCTGCCTCAGCGGCAAGTCCGTGAGTATTTCAATTCCATGATCTTGGAAGTATGGTCGGAGTCTTCTAGCCGCGAAGATCAGACATAGTATTATCTTCTCTACTGGTGCATATCTGGTTTCCGCATCATGTAGCACTCTGCTTACGTAGTACACAGGGTACCGGCCTTCTCGGGTGAGAACCGCACTGATGGTAGTGCCCTTGGTTGCCAAGTAGAGCCGCAGACTCTCTACTCCCTATCGTTGATGCAGAGTGGGCAAGTGGTGCAAAAAAGCCTTTAGTTCCTCAAAGGCGTGATGCAGTTCCTGAATTGCACTAATCCTTGCTGGATTCACATCTATCCCCCGTTGGCTGACCATGAAATCTAGAAACTTACCAGAGTCGACACCGAACACACATTTTTTTGCATTTAAATTTAGTCCGCCTCGCCTCAAAGAGTCTAAGGTTTCCTGGAGATCTGCTGCATGATTTTCTGCTTTGCGGCTCCGTACCACTATGCCATCCACGTAGATTGACACGTTCTTTGGGAGTTGCCCACGGAAGATTTTATCAACGATTCTCTGGAAGGTGGCCCCAGCATTTCGCAGGCCGAAAGGCATTACTTTATAGCAGAAGATCCCCTGATTGGTGATGAAAGTGGTCGCTTTTTTGTCCATCGGATCCATGCGAATCTGGTTGTACCCGGAGTAGGCATCCAAAAAGCTCAAGGCTTCATTCCCTACGGTAATGTCTACCAACTCATCAAGCGAAGGTAGAGGATAACTGTCTTTTGGGCACGACTTGTTCAAATCGGAGAAATCCACGCACATTCTCCACTTCCCGTTTGCCTTCTTGACCAGGACAACAATCGAAAGCCAAGCAGAATCTTCTACTGCTACCATAAAACCCGCTTCCAGTAGTTTATCTACTTCTTCCTTGGCGGCCTGGGACCGCTCGGGGGCCATCTTTCTCTTCTTCTGAGCTATGGGTCGAGCGTCATGGCGAATCCGAAGGGTGTGGATGCCTATGGACGCGAGGACCCCTAGAAGGTCTTTGGGTGACCATGCGAACACGTCGCGGGACTGTTGGATGAGGTTCAGGACGCGTTCTTTCTCCTCCGTTCCCAGGGCCTGGCCCATATAAATTCTTTCTTTAGGGTTGGAGAAAGGTTGATGGACCGTCCTCTGGTCTGCGGTCGGGATCTGTCGTTCCTCCGGTCTGACCTCAAGGTCAGCTTCTTGAGTCCTTTCTTCCGGGTTTCTAGGCCTTTCATCCTCCTCCTAGAGGCTTTCATTCATTCCCTCAACCTCACTCTGTGCAGTTTCACAAAGACACATTACTTCTTTCTTTTTTCGGAGGGAAGTCATATAACAGCTTCTGCTCTCTGGTTGTTGGCCACAAACTTCTCCTGTTTCTCCTCCTGGTATTGGGAACTTCTCTTTGAAATGGTATATGGACACCGCCATTTGGAATTTGTAGAGAGACACCCTGTTAAGGAGCGCATTGTAAGTTGTCGGTATCCTGACCACCGTGAACACTACGTTCTCCATTCGGCGGCTGGGGGCCGTGCCCAGCACTACCGTTAATTCTATGGTACCTGCTACCTGTACCTCGTCCCTAGGAAACGTCACCAGGGTCCCATGGTAGGGCTTCAAAGCTGACGCGGATATACCTATCTGGGAGAAGGCTTTCCAAGATAAGATGTCCAAGGACGAGCCAGTATCTATGAAGACCCTCCTGACGATCTTGGTGGCGATTTGGGCGTGGAGAACCAGTGGATCCACGTGTGGCATGCGGACACCTTCGGCATCCCTCGCGGCAAAAATCACCTCCGTATGGCTTTGCGAGGCGATCCTTTGGCTTGCCGAGGAGGGGGGCTGCTTTGCCTCTCTCTCATAGTTCTTCCTGAATTGTCGGCTAGCCCCTGAAAGTGACGGTCCCCCTGCCAAGGTATCGATGAAGCCTTCGGGTTCAGGGATCCGGTTAGTCCGAGTTTTCTCATGGTGGGCTTCATTCTTAGGAGCTTGGTTAACTGAGCGTTGTGCCGGCTGGGCCTTGCCCCTTCGGCCACCTCGCCATCTCCTGCCCCATCCCCTACCGTGGTTGTAAGGGGGATAACGTGGTTGCTCATTCCGATCTCCCTGTCATCGCAGATATTCCTCCCTCTGAGCTTGTCAAAGACCCCTTTGGTATTCCGCATATTGTTCTTCTCTTGGGTCTTGGGGGCCGCGATGAGGCCGCCCATAGTCGCGGCGTCCTTCGTCTCTCCGGGAGGAGCTATGCTCCTTGTCACGCCATGCCCCTTGGCCTTGCTCATTCGGATCTTCAACTGGATTCCTTCTTGCATTATTGAAGTGCACTTCGTCCTGCCGAGATGCAGGTCGGTGATCCGCATAGTACTGCCTCCTCTGCTTTCCAGCCCCCTTTATCCTTCTGAAACTTCCCAACGATTTTTCCGAAGAAACCCTGCTGCCCTTCGTTCGCCCTCGAGCTCGAGGCCGCAGCCTCTTCTGCCTCAATCTGGGTGGACACCATGTCCCTTAGCGTGTCATAGCTCTTAGGTTTCTTTCTGAACAAGCGAGTCTTGAAGTCGCCTTCTGCCAGGTTCCCCATGAGGATGACGACCGCTGACTTGTGGTTGAAGTTCGGGATCTGTACCACTACACTGGTGAATCGTGCAAAGAATTGCCCCAAGGTCTCATGTGTTCCTTGTCTGATGAAATTCAGGTCCAGCATGGTTTTCTTGCGCAACCGGAAGCTCCCAAAGTGTGATTTGAATACTTGAGAAAGTTGCGCGAAACCAGTTATGGAATTCTGAGGGATGTTAGTGAACCATGTCAGGGCTATGTTGGTCAGAGTCGACGGGAAAGTGCGGCAGAGCATTGCATCGTTGTACTCGTTTATTCCCATAGCTGTCACAAAATGGCACATGTGATCGTCTGGGTCGGTAGTGCCATCATATTTCATGAGATTAACGTCCCTCCACCGCTTGGGGACTGGGGCCCTGCAGATTTCACTAGAAAAGACTGAAGGTATGAGGTCCGGCGTATCCATCCGCGCGTGGGATGGGTTGGCCCTATTAGACATGGACATGTTTGAAGATTGTCCGCCGTGGTAAAACCTGTTGGCATGTGGATTCCCGTAATGGAAATGCCGACCTGGGTGCTCGAACCCTTCCTGTTGGTGACGTTCATGCCGAGCGTTACCGTAGTCATTCCCATAGTAACCATCGCGAACATATTCCTGTCGGGGGACTTGGAAACCATCCTGTCCATAGAAGAAGAAATGTCCAGGGTTTGGTGGGGGAAAATAGTAGCCCCCGTTTACCCCACCACCTTGCCAAAGATGTTCGGGATTTGGAGGGGGGGAGAAAATGATCTTCATTGAACTCTCCGTCTTGCCCCAAGTGCTGGGGTATGTATGGTGAGGGGATAGGGTCGCCGTGAGCTCCCGAGGGGTTCGGAGAGGCATTGTGCGGGGCAGACCCTGCGGTCTCATCCGTGTGGTGACTCATCATGTTGGACGCATCCTCCATGTGATTGCTCATCTTCTTTTATCTGCTACTACCTGAAAGATTTTATAATCCATTATTAGAAAAGAGTCTATGCTAGTTCCATCAGCATGAACTCCCTTGAAACCTCTTAGCGTGAGACTGTTCCCACAGACGGCGCCAGTGATAAAACCGCATTTGAAAGGTGGACCCCGCCCCACGTCGCCATGGAGGGGGGGTGCCATGTGTCCTGATTTTAATGGTCAACGGTCTTACCTGAAGTTCCTCCCCATGAGAACGGTCTCACAAAGCTACTATCCTAGGGGGGAGGACATTTGCCTGTGCCGGGATGACCACTCACTCTGAGACGGTCTTACCCCAGTCTAGGGCTAGGCAAAATATGGATCGGACCGGAATCGGACCGGGACCAGACCGGAATTTACGGTCTTTGGATCGGATCAGGATATTACGGTCTGGTCCACGGTCCAAGATATTCTGTTTTTCGGTTTCCGGTCCAAACCCGGGACCAGACCGGAATTTCCAGTTCCGGAATTTTTTTTTTTTTAAAAAAAAAGGGTGCCCGCATATTGTGACCTGCTCTTTCACTTTCACGCCCGAAGTCCCTCTCAGTCTCTCTATTGATATGTTCGGCGCGACGGCGCCCTCTGCTCGCCGGTAGCCCTCCGTCGCGCCTCACCTGTCGCCAGACTCTCCACCGCCGGCGCTCCAGTCTCGTGGTCGCCGCCAGTCGCTCCGCCAACGCTCCCAACCTCCGACGGTAAGTATTCTTTCGGTTTTCCCTCTCTTTTCACTTGTAGATCTAGGTTTTTTCATGTATATTTTCAGAAATTAAGGTCGAATTTCATACAAGCTGGTGGTCTATGTGTGTGGCTAGGGATCTGCCATAGTACCGATCAACAGTTGGAGATTTTTTCTGATCGTGTTCTGGGTGCACTGTTGTAAAGGCCGTTGAAATTACTCAGGATCGTGCTATACTCGTAGTCTGGGAAGCTTCTTTGACTCTTCAAATTATGGATTTTTAGGCATTGATTATCATCGAGTCTTCTAAATTTGTGGTGTAAAAACAAATGATTATGTTTGGAAGATTGAGTTTGGCTGTGCTCTTTTGTGAGAAGGTTGTAGATGATGAAATTTGGGGCAATTAGACTTGTTTACGGAAATTAAAGGAAATACTAGGGGTGGGCACGGGACGGGACGGGATTGAGCTGGGACGGGACTCGTCCCGTAAAATTTTTACGGGACGGGATCAGGACGGAATTGACACTTTTTTTTCGGGACGGGATGGTGTCTGGACGGGACGGGATCGGGACGGGGCGGGCCTTGTCCCGCAAATAAAAATAATAATATATATATAAATTTGCAAAGTGAAAATGTTTTCATAATTCATTAATTTATATAATATGTTGAATATGGTATTCTTCTCAACTATATTATTCAATAATAATAATAATAATAATAATAATATTATTATTATTATTATTATTATTAATATTATAATACTATTATTAATTCATACAATGATTGTATAATTAATTATAATGTTCAACATATTTGACTACATTATCTTACTAGATCAGGACGGAAAGGGATTGAGACGAGATTCACCAGATACTGTCTCATTATCGATTGATAGTTGGGAAGAATATCGTATTTAGCTATTTGCCTCTTGTAGCTCTAAATGTGTATAATAATAATAATAATAATAATAATAATAATAATAATAATAATAATAATAATAATAATAATAATAATAATAATAATAATAATAATAATAATAATAATAATAATAATAATAATAATAATAATAATAATAATAATAATAATAATAATAATAATAATAATAATAATAATAATAATAATAATAATAATAATAATAATAATAATAATAATAATAATAATAATAATAATAATAATAATAATAATAATAATAATAATAATAATAATAATAATAATAATAATAATAATAATAATAATAATAATAATAATAATAATAATAATAATAATAATAATAATAATAATAATAATAATAATAATAATAATAATAATAATAATAATAATAATAATAATAATAATAATAATAATAATAATAATAATAATAATAATAATAATAATAATAATAATAATAATAATAATAATAATAATAATAATAATAATAATAATAATAATAATAATAATAATAATAATAATAATAATAATAATAATAATAATAATAATAATAATAATAATAATAATAATAATAATAATAATAATAATAATAATAATAATAATAATAATAATAATAATAATAATAATAATAATAATAATAATAATAATAATAATAATAATAATAATAATAATAATAATAATAATAATAATAATAATAATAATAATAATAATAATAATAATAATAATAATAATAATAATAATAATAATAATAATAATAATAATAATAATAATAATAATAATAATAATAATAATAATAATAATAATAATAATAATAATAATAATAATAATAATAATAATAATAATAATAATAATAATAATAATAATAATAATAATAATAATAATAATAATAATAATAATAATAATAATAATAATAATAATAATAATAATAATAATAATAATAATAATAATAATAATAATAATAATAATAATAATAATAATAATAATAATAATAATAATAATAATAATAATAATAATAATAATAATAATAATAATAATAATAATAATAATAATAATAATAATAATAATAATAATAATAATAATAATAATAATAATAATAATAATAATAATAATAATAATAATAATAATAATAATAATAATAATAATAATAATAATAATAATAATAATAATAATAATAATAATAATAATAATAATAATAATAATAATAATAATAATAATAATAATAATAATAATAATAATAATAATAATAATAATAATAATAATAATAATAATAATAATAATAATAATAATAATAATAATAATAATAATAATAATAATAATAATAATAATAATAATAATAATAATAATAATAATAATAATAATAATAATAATAATAATAATAATAATAATAATAATAATAATAATAATAATAATAATAATAATAATAATAATAATAATAATAATAATAATAATAATAATAATAATAATAATAATAATAATAATAATAATAATAATAATAATAATAATAATAATAATAATAATAATAATAATAATAATAATAATAATAATAATAATAATAATAATAATAATAATAATAATAATAATAATAATAATAATAATAATAATAATAATAATAATAATAATAATAATAATAATAATAATAATAATAATAATAATAATAATAATAATAATAATAATAATAATAATAATAATAATAATAATAATAATAATAATAATAATAATAATAATAATAATAATAATAATAATAATAATAATAATAATAATAATAATAATAATAATAATAATAATAATAATAATAATAATAATAATAATAATAATAATAATAATAATAATAATAATAATAATAATAATAATAATAATAATAATAATAATAATAATAATAATAATAATAATAATAATAATAATAATAATAATAATAATAATAATAATAATAATAATAATAATAATAATAATAATAATAATAATAATAATAATAATAATAATAATAATAATAATAATAATAATAATAATAATAATAATAATAATAATAATAATAATAATAATAATAATAATAATAATAATAATAATAATAATAATAATAATAATAATAATAATAATAATAATAATAATAATAATAATAATAATAATAATAATAATAATAATAATAATAATAATAATAATAATAATAATAATAATAATAATAATAATAATAATAATAATAATAATAATAATAATAATAATAATAATAATAATAATAATAATAATAATAATAATAATAATAATAATAATAATAATAATAATAATAATAATAATAATAATAATAATAATAATAATAATAATAATAATAATAATAATAATAATAATAATAATAATAATAATAATAATAATAATAATAATAATAATAATAATAATAATAATAATAATAATAATAATAATAATAATAATAATAATAATAATAATAATAATAATAATAATAATAATAATAATAATAATAATAATAATAATAATAATAATAATAATAATAATAATAATAATAATAATAATAATAATAATAATAATAATAATAATAATAATAATAATAATAATAATAATAATAATAATAATAATAATAATAATAATAATAATAATAATAATAATAATAATAATAATAATAATAATAATAATAATAATAATAATAATAATAATAATAATAATAATAATAATAATAATAATAATAATAATAATAATAATAATAATAATAATAATAATAATAATAATAATAATAATAATAATAATAATAATAATAATAATAATAATAATAATAATAATAATAATAATAATAATAATAATAATAATAATAATAATAATAATAATAATAATAATAATAATAATAATAATAATAATAATAATAATAATAATAATAATAATAATAATAATAATAATAATAATAATAATAAATATTATTATTATAAAGATGGCTTACATAAAGTTGGTTGGAAGCCTCGTAACAAATTGGGCTCCAACGCCTTTTTGAATAGTGAAACCAACTCTATGAAAAACAAAATCGCCGTTAACAAACCCCGTACCATGACTTTTCGTAACCAAATGAACCCGCTTCAAAAAACCAATAGCCTTATCTCCCAATTCCCCCAAAGTAGAAAACGCAAATGCCATGAAGCAATACCCCTTAGCAGCACAAATATCTGCGTACTTCTTCTCCTTCCTTTCCGCGGCTTGAGAGACTGCCTTACCTGGTAAAAAGGAGTCATTGGCTCTAGTTGTGAACGGCGAAGCCCCAACTACGTCAACACAAGTGTCTCTACCCCTATCCCACCCATAAACCAATAGATCACCCGGCCTCAACTCAACACCATTGTCGCTGCTCATACATGTATGCGCTTCCTTTTGAACTGCAATGCCCGCTTTATAGCATATGTCTGCCAAAACATCTCGGACCATGTTGTGTCGGTGCTTGGCCCCAATTCCTCGACTACAATGTAGAGCATGATCTCCAAATGGGTCCATCCTGTCAAGCTCACAACTGGGACAAATCGGATAACCACTAAACATAGGGATCGAGAGATGGTATTGGAGCACAGAACGAAACTGTCTGGATGGCATGGTTTGAGCAAGGCCCTCAATGGGAGTAGCCAACAAAAAATCATGTGCTCTTTCCCCTCTCCCCGCTTGCAGAATGTGTAACTGTCTTGGCGTCGGATTGTGTGTGGACACTAAGGTGTCATCAATGAACTTGAAGTATCGATCCGCCAATACATAAAAAAATAATAATAATAATAATAATAATGCCACATTATACTTAAATAATAATAATATAATAATAATTTTATTATAAAGTAATATTACTATTAAATTATATTATAATATTATATAATAATAATATTATTATTATTATAATCAATTATTATTATAAATTGAAAATTATTATTATAATTATAAATAATATTTGCTCAAATAATATTAATAATATTATTATAAACAAATATTATTATTATTATAAATGGAAGATTATGATTATAATTATAATTATAATATTTGCTCAAAATAATAATACTAATAATATATTATTATTGTTCTATAATATATTATTATTATTATTATTATTATTATTATTATTATTATTATTATTATTATTATTATTATTATTATTATTATTATTATATGCGGGACGGGACGGGATTTGCGGGATCCCACCGGGATCGTCCCGCGTTTCGTCCCGCATAATTTTTGCGGGACGGGATCGGGACGGGATTAGCTATTTTGTCCTAAATTCCACCGAGATCGGGACGGGATCGGGACGGGACCGGGACGGGATCGGGATTTGCGGGATTTGTGCCCACCCCTAGGAAATACCATTCGAAATTTTGCTATCATTGTTTTATTTATCTATTTTCTACTTGTATATAATACTCCGTAATTACTTTGATGAAATTATCTTGTTTGCTACACATCTTATTTTCGGTCCAACCGGTCCTAACGGTCCGCGGGCCGGAAAACCCGGGACCATATTGCTCGGTCCTGGTCCAATTCACGGTCCAAGTTTTCAAAAATTCCGGTCCATCGGATCGGACCGGGACCGGAATGTCCGGTCCGGCCCGGTCCAGACCGGAAGCCCAACACTACCCTAGTCCAGTCATCCGCGGACGGCAGATGACCAATGACGGGTGCCGCCGAGTCCTAACTAAGGCTCGTTCCACCCTTCGAGCAACGATTTCATCCAGGCTATTCGGAGAGAATGAGTACTTATCCTAAGACGGAATGAAAGGGTGGGAGTCGGGACCTCCAGGTCGAGGAGTCCCCTAACGCCCATAGCTGAATGCCCACCTACTCGACGATTATGATGGTTATTTGGCACTTGTGAGGTGAGCTTGGTGATGTTACGCCTAGACTCCGCCCTTTGATCTGTGTAGGACAACACTCTCCTTTAGGTTTTCCGAAAAGCCTTGATCTTAGAGTGTTCTCGTTTTTATAGTGTGCCCCCACGCCCCTCCCCGGGGGAATGTTCCTTCCTTTTGGTCATGTGTTGAAGCGTGGCTGCCACGTGTTCTAAGGGGAAGGGCGCGTGGGTGGTGGGCATGTGTGACATCTAGCCGAGCTGCATGTGACCTTCATCCGCGGATCACTTGTCAGCGCGTCCTCACAGGCCCACTTTCCTAGTCCTTTTACTGCTTTTTTCCTTTCTCCCCCTTTCCGCTATTTTTGGGCATCATCAGAGTTTAATTGAAATGTCCCATCGCTACCCATCCTTCTAGCACAACCTTTAAACCCACAAAAACTTTTATCACACACACATTGCTTCCGACCATGCTTCATTGTGCAGTCACACTGAAGTGTACAATAAGCAGAAACTCTACGCTTATCATTATGCAAATAATAGAAATCCCCACCTTTCTCAATGGAACATTGTTTCAAAGCTTTTCTAAAGACTTCACTTGAAGAAAATTTCATTCCAACCTTCAGCGAAATAGGTTTCTTGAAATCTACCAAGGGATTGAACTCATGATATTTTCTTTTTTGGTTCACCTTCACCATAACTTAAACTTCTCAACTCATTTGATTCATCACTTTTTTCTGTGTTTTCAACAAGATATATGTCTTCATTACCCAAAACTAACCAACTCACATCATCTTGCACTTCTCCATCAACAAAATTATCAAAACTTTCATCATCTTCAACATCACTTTCGCTAGCTGTATAATCAGAACCTGAATCTGAAGATTCTGACCTTAATAGATAATCATTACTTGCATCTACATCTTCAACTGACTCTAAATTTGGCTGAACTCCCCTTGATGATTTGTTGTCCTTGTCTTCTCTTAGTTGAACAATATTCATTTTGCATTTAATTTCTGAACAAATAAGGAAAATCGCACCAATCTGACACAATCAACACAAAATACATAGAACATCTAAACCTAGAAACCTAAGAATACAAAATCGAACATAAATGTCAACACAAAGAACATAGAACGTCTATACAATGACATAGAAGATAACATCTATCATAAATAACGCACCAAACCAAAATCTGTGATAAAAATCGCCCAAAGAACATAGAACACAAAATCTCACCAAAATCGAACAGATTTAACACTAGTACATCTATATAATGCAATTTCGATCGATATTACACCAAAATCGCACCAAAATCGAACGAAAATCAAGATTTGGGATTTCAAAAAAAAAAACCTAATTTTTAACTTCTCAACAGATAGATAGAGAGATAGGACCGAGTATACCTTGTGATTGGAAACCCTTGTGGATCCCTCTCTGAATCCCTCTCCAGCTCCTCCTTCAGTTCACCTGATGATCGACATCTCCCTTGTCTGATTGATCGTAGGCAACTAGAAGAAAGGTTAAAGATGGATAGTTAAAAAAGGGCATTTTGGTCTTTTCATAATTTTTTAACATGAAATTGGACGGAATAGAGACGGGTGGTTATCTGTTGACGGAATTATATAAGGGGTGGTTTAGTGAAAGGTTTTGTATAAGAGGTGGTTAAATGAAAACCATAAGCAATAAGGGGTGGTTTGCTATAAAATTTCCATCAATAAATTATGATGATGATGAAACGGACATAAAAATAGGGTTGTTCGTACATGCACCGAGATCAAGTGCATCTAGTGCTAGTCGGAACGGATCTTGCTACGTTTGATATGTGTCTGGTATTAAATATATTTGGCATTAAAAATGTAATGAACTGATTTATTCGTAACGAATTCATGATTTATTCTTATTCATTTTTTTAAGTTGAAACTTAATTTTTTTTATTAAAAAAACTCAAAATGAACAGATTTTTGATTCGTTCGTATATTCCTGCTTTTTTTCCCCCACAAAATTTAAGATTAATTTTTTTAATAAAAACACATGAATGGATGATCCATTACTTATATATATATATTGAACGGTTCAATCTTGTCAAATGTACAACGAAATAATCGACTTTCGATGTCAGTAAAGGGTATACCGATACCAGCTTTCGAAGTCGGCCAAATTGTTGAGCTAGAGGGGTACTAGGGGATGCTGGAGGGTGCACTAAAGGATCTATATGAGGTTCGGTAGACGAAAACAAAGGGCTAGTTGCCGACTTCAACGGTTGAAGATAGAGGTCCTGGTAAAGGTTACCGACTTCGGCAACGGAAGACGGAGTAGGATGCTTGAGTGTTGGGTGGCTGCTGGAGGTTGGGTGGAGTTGCTGACTTCGGAAGTCGGAATCAGTATAGACATTGTCGTCTCCAACTTCCCGTGTCGATGTCTCAATGATACATACATACATTGGGTGAAATTTTGGTCGTCCATATAGTAACCCCTTAAATAGTCTTTTTTTTTAATTGGGAAAGATTTCGGGGAGGGGATCCCTACCCGATAGCATCCTTGCGGATGAGGTCACGGAGACCTAAATCGTTGATAATGTTTTGTCTTGTAGCTGAGTGGCTAAGTTATGAAACCTTAACTGTCACTGTGTTGCTATGTCGGGGCACGTAAAGGAACGAAATGTTCCTCATGTTGGTTGTGAGAAGTTTAATATCTCTCATCAAAAGCTCCATCTCCCAAGGGCATACCATTTTTCCGTTGTTGGTGATGCATGAGCCTTTGAGCCACCTGCCCTGCCAACGGGACTAGTGACTCGGAGTCAAGTTCAAGTCATCAAGAAGAGTCGGGCACGAGTTCTAAGGCATTCATATACCTAGGCCTAGCATCCGAGGGGAGAGTACCGAACATGTCTTAGGCGCCAAGGAGAAGGGTGAAATGTCCTGGGCGCCAATGACTCAATGAGAAGGGTGAAGACTTTATTTTCTCTATTTTATTAATTAGCAGAATTTTCTAATTGCTATAAATATTTTGCTCTAGTTTGTAAAAGGGGACACGTTATTATCAATCGAGAAACCAAAGGCTTTGGGCGACCTCCCTTGTCTTCTCTATTTTGTTTATTGCATTCAATCAAACAACTTTGCAGGTGCCGATTTGTTTCACCGTCGTATCTGTTCTCGCTTGAATAGATAGCCTAGGGAAAATCACACATCCTCTTGATTGGAAGACGAGCTTCGATCAAGTTGTAAGGGAATGTCTCTTGTTCAGGAAATTATATCGCAGTGGTTTAATCTATGTGGTATTGATCATCCGGCCAATTGGTTGTCCTTCAATGAACCTTGTTGGAACGATAGAGTCTTGCGGATCGCCCCGCGTCAGATAGTGTCAATGTTTATTTGTGAATCTCCCTCAATTTGTATGTTCTGTATCCGTAGGTGGTTTGTAGTTATAATACCTCTTCTAAGGGCAAGTGTTTCCACCATAAGTCGGGAATGGGCTCCAATCCTATCAGACCTGATGTGGAACGGAAACCTTTCCCAGTCACGAATGATGTAGCCAACAGAACTTTGTCCGTTGGCCAAAGTTGACCCATCAAAGTTGAGTTTATGAGTTCCTCTGGGCGGTTTTCACCAGGCTTTTGTTGTACGTTTCCATGATTGATGGCCTCTTCCACTGCTTTGCTTGGGAGGTTGTTGTCTAACCTCATAGTCCTCATCTTGTTTGCTAGCCCGTTTCCAGTTCTCCATGTGAGTGTCAACTAAGTGATTTACTTTACTGATATCAGATTATCAGGAATTACCTCTTGTCTGAATGAAACTTGATTTCAAATATGTGACCCACCATTTGAATATGATCTTTCATTTTGTGTCGTTAGTTACCTTGCATCCTGTCCAATTGATGATGGGTCTAATATCTCTGGATGTTGTGATTAGATGGTGGATGCTATCCATCTCCGCAACACTAAAAGCAGGTGGATGCTATTAAAGGGGCATTCAAGGAAGAGGTGAATGTCGCCTTTTGTCCCTATATGACATAAAACACGTGGACGACAAGACTCCGCGGTCTGAAAATCATTCTTTTGTCGGTAGCCCAACGTGACTCAATTTTCAGAGGAAATTCTTAACCTTGGGTGGTGTATCAGTCTTCTAGATCTAGGCATTGGTATCTGGGTCATCATTGCTCTGTGTTGTGATCGGTCTATATGCACTAGCCATTGTAAACCATCCTTCCCTATCAAACCACTAGTAAAGTTTATCCTTGAATTGATTGGTAGGAAGGGGTATGGCAATGTCCGTAACAATGCTCATAGGTAGGTTAGCTTGAAGTTTTTCAACACGCCATTTGCCCCCAAGAATGTAGCCACTCACTTTCTCTGTGTTGTTATATGTAGGCGGACAGTCGACCCGTTGTGTGAGTGGTTATGTAGTTATCCAGTTATCGTCCCAAAATTATATTGATCGGCCATTACCGACCGACCATATAAGGCATGTTTTAAAATTTTCAAGTAGTGAGTGCAGTTTGGACCATTGACATGCCCTAGTCTATAAACAATACTATGCATGTTATGATATACTAACCTTTTGGCATTTAAAATTCTTTAATTTTTGGAGGATCGGTTTATAAACCGAGTTATAAATTGACGATATTATGGGATGAATTTACAATTTATCTAGAGTGAAAAAAAATAGTTTTTATTTTTTATTTTTCAATTATAAATGTTATAAATTGACAATATTATAGGATGAGTTTATAATCTATCTGACATCAAAAAAATAATTTTCATTTTTAATTTATAATTTTTTTTGTAAGTGTGCTTTTCTCGAAAACAGTAATTGTTGGGGAAAACACGGGTAGCTCACACTCGATCACGTGTGACTCGGATGGATCAGGCTCCACTTATAAATGAGAACTTGTATTATATATGTACACAAGTACACCTCTCACAAATAAAAGACTCACGTACACCACTCGACTCAAGAGACTAACCTCACTCTTTGGTGGACCACACACTCGTGTGATCGAGATGCCCTCATGCTCAATCGATCACACCTACTGACCAACCCACACACTCTAGTGTATGATCGAGACTCCCTCATTCTCAATCGAACACACACTAGGACTCACACTCACTAGTATGTGATCGAGACGCCCTCTTGCTCGATCGATCACATACTAGGCTACACAACACCTCACATGCTCGCACTCAATTGGAGGAGCACTCACCTTGCCCACTCACTTACAACATGTGCTCCTTATGCCTATTTATAGGCCATTACCTCATTTACAAGGAGAATTCTAGGACATTTCTAGAATACTCCAAGACTAGAGTCATCCATATGCTTCTAGTCTTCTACATACATTTTCCTAAGGTTCTCCAAGCTTCCGGAGAATTCTACACAAGTCTAGACACACCTAGACTATTCACGGTTCCGGAACCTTTCATAAGGTTCCGCACGCTTCCAGGGACTTCTGCACTCTTCCATATGCTTCTAGAATATTCTACCACATTCCGGAGACTTCCGCCACATTCCACATTCTTCCGGAATGTTCCACAATTTAGCCAAAAACACATTTGCATGTATGTGAAATATGAATTATTGTCCAACAATTCCTCCCTTAATTCATATTTTCACATACCTCCATAGCATTCTCGATCTTCTCTTTCCTTTGCTCCTTGATTCCAATGTCGTGGCATCTCTTCCATCACGACGTGTTCTTCAAAGAAGCAAACATTCCTCTCGATTAGTGTCATCTGCGCTTGATCAAGCTCCTTCTCATGACACCTTGCACCCTCTCATCATGAAGAGCGTCACTTGTATCGTCCAGCTTCTCACCATCCACTAGGCTAAGGGACCAAACTCTCCACCAATCTTCAAGGTCTCAAACAATGCTTGATCCCGACACGCCACATATAAGACGACACCATCCACCTCAATGACTTAGTAACCTCTCCATCTGTTACTAAGTAGACATCGTCATCATCAACATCATCAATCACATTAGTTGTAGGGGCTAGCCAACAACACTCTTCCGCAAGGACGTCTCTCTCATCACGTCCTCCCTCAACAGCGGACATCACACATACACGTGATCCTTCTCTCCTCAACGATAGCGAACACGTCTCTCCTATCTCCACATAGACGTGCTTATGCTTTGAGTCTCAGATCATTGTGCCTACCTCCGACTGGCTCCTCCCTCGCTTTTAGAGACGGGCTCCTCCTCCACTATAGCTTGAAACGTACTCTTCCTCTTTATATAAAGTTGCCCTTCCATGAAAGAGTGGATTCTCGAACACCTTCGACAAGCCTGATGCCATCACGTCAACACGGAATCCTTCCACCAACAAATGCTACCCTGATTTTCGACTATGATGGCCTTCGGAACCTTCGGCTCTGATACCACTGTTGGGGAAAACACGGGTAGCTCACACTCGATCACGTGTGACTCGGATGGATCAGGCTCCACTTATAAATGAGAACTTGTATTATATATGTACACAAGTACACCTCTCACAAATACAAGACTCAAGTACACCACTCGACTCAAGAGACTAACCTCACTCTTTGGCGGACCACACACTCGTGTGATCGAGACGCCCTCATGCTCAATCGATCACACCTACTGACCAACCCACACACTCTAGTGTATGATCGAGACTCCCTCATTCTCAATCGATCACACACTAGGACTCACACTCACTAGTATGTGATCGAGACGCCCTCTTGCTCGATCGATCATATACTAGGCTACACAACACCTCACATGCTCGCACTCAATTGGAGGAGCACTCACCTTGCCCACTCACTTACAACAGGTGCTCCTTATGCCTATTTATAGGCCCTTCCCTCATTTACAAGGAGAATTCTAGGACATCTCTAGAATACTCCAAGATTAGAGTCATCCATATGCTTCTAGTCTTCTCCATACATTTTCCTAAGGTTCTCCAAGCTTCTGGAGAACTCTACACAAGTCTAGACACACCTAGACTCTTCACAGTTCTAGAACCTTCCATAAGGTTCCGCACGCTTCCAGGGACTTCCGCACTCTTTCATATGCTTCTAGAATATTCCACCACATTCCGGAGACTTCCGCCACATTCCACATTCTTCCGGAACGTTCCACAATTTAGCCAAAAACACATTTGCATGTATGTGAAATATGAATTATTGTCCAACAGTAATAATCCCTAAAATAGTCTAGGATTATTGTTTCCCGTACAATGCATTTATCTCAATCGTTTGGTTGATTGATAAGTACAATTTTCGGGAAGTTACTTCCTATGGATTAAATTCCCGTATTTTTAGGAGTTAAAAAAAATTGTTTGGTTGAATTTTGGTGTTTAGAAATATAAACAGGAAAATAAAACAAATACAAGAAAAAGTGAATGTTGAACTTACCTAGTCCCTCTAAGTAAGTGAACTTCCTCAAATCTGGAGAATTTGAAATTTGTGAAAAGTTTAATTCTTGTATTTTTCAATCAAACACATAAATTTATCATACTTCCTCCTATATGAAGAATTTGAAATTTGTGGAAAGTTTAATTCTTGTATTTTTCAATCAAACACATAAATTTATCATACTTCCTCCTATATGAAGAATTTGAAATTTGTGGAAAGTTTAATTCTTGTATTTTTCAATCAAACACATAAATTTATCATACTTCCTCCTATCTGGAGAATTTGAAATTTGTGGGAAGTTTAATTCATGTGTTAGGTTAGGTCATTATACTATATATGGGAGAAAAATGTGATGGGAGAAAAATGTGATGTATCACCGACTGAATTTAAGTGTCAACCCACTTTGTTCTTGATATATCAAGAACAAAGTGGGTTGACACTTAAATTCAGTCGGTGATACATCACATTTTTCTCCCATATATCTCCTCTTTATGGACAATACAAAGGTAAAAACTTTTCGGAGCACATGGATTTGATATTATATAATTTTTAATGAAATAAATATAAATTTTAATTTAATTATTATTTGGAATAGAAACTTTTCAGGAGCTACTCATCCAAACTTTTTAGAGTTTTTGATTTTTTATTTACAAATTTCCACCAGCTACCTTGACAACTGGGTTAACCAAACACCATACTAACTTATTATTTAACACAAATAGTTTTTCAGTTTTAGCTACCCATCAGTTATTTTTTTACCAAACAAAGCCTGATTATATAGTTTGACAATAAAATTTTGGTGATATACAAGCACTAAATTTGAAGTTAGACTGTGTCAGTAATTACCCTTAACCAACCAACTCTACAAAATAAAAATTGGTACCAGAAAATTGAGAAAATGGGTCATTGCAATGCAGACAGAGACCAAATAAGGTACATAAAAAAACAACAGTTTGTAAATTAAATTCTTGATTTGAACTAAGGTGATAAAGTAGTGATGCTTCCATTTAGCATGAAGATCACTACTTTTTCAACGAATATGTTTTATGAGGTCCTTATGAAATCTTATCTGCTTATGTGATCAATGCTAGGACTCGACCTTGTTTCCGAATCAATGTTGTCGATCCGAACATGATGAATGTGTTTATCTGTATGCAAAAATTCTTTCATTCGTGCACAATCTATGAGATTGATTTTCTTCATATATATGAGATTGTATGCGATGCGACGATTCGAAGTAGATCGATCTTTCCACTTCCATAAGCATATTTTTCCTTCCATCCACCTATTGCCCAATTTGCAGCCTGCAACAATAATAATGCACAGTAAATACTAAATAGATTCAAGACTATATATGATATCTCTTTCAATGTTAATGAATAAAAGGGCGGTGTCAAATTTTAGTTCGTTCATTTTAGTTCGGGATGGCTATATGCACCTATGACAGGTGCTATATACACTACATAGGATGGATCTATAAATTTGTAAAAAAATACACAGACGAATCTAGGATCTGTCTTAAAAAAAAAAAGGAGGGGTACTGTTGGGTACAGTTTTTTTTTTTTATATGTATGTATAACAGACGGATCCTAGATCCGTCCGTGTATTTTAAAAAAAAATTACAACGGACGGATTCATAATCCGTCCTATGTAGTGCATATAGCACCTGCCATTGGTGCATATAGTATAATCCTTTTAGTTCAAGTATGCACATTAGGAATGTAAGTCTTTTGATATAATATAAAATTCCAACTTAGCGTCATCGCTCATATGTTATCAAAGTCTGGATCAGACCAATGATTGAGGTCGTGTGTGCAATGCATATGCACTAGTAGTCTAATATATAAGTCGAGTGAGGTTCCGTCTTAAAAATCAATTGACAATAGGTTGAGTCCACCAACTTATATACAAAGCTTGCTAAACTCATACGTGGACACTTGTCTTTTACATCTCACCATATTTTAAGTCCAGACAATCTTTATGTAAGAAATAAAGACCAAGACGACAAGAACAACAACAACCTACCACAGGGGATTGCCAACCCAACCTATAAAAACCACACTTATTGGTAATTAAAAGATTAATTATCTTATAAAATAATTTTTCTAATTTTCTAAAACTTAAATTTTCAAGATAGAGTTGATATATCAATATAAGTGTATAGAGTACAAGTATAATTTTTTTAATGTAAATTTATAATCAAAATGATTAAATGTTAAGTCGGTATTATATATAGCTAACCTACTCTCGTCAATGATTGATTCCTCGGCCCATGCATCGCAGTCACAATGCAATAACTTTTTAGCGCTGATTGATTTATACTCAGCACTTATAGGGCGTTGTTAGATAAACCGCAAATCCGAATTACGGTAGCACACGTCCGAATTGATGTGGCGTTACGTCTTAATCGACGTGGAATTATACACTGGAAATCAAAGGCAAATCAGGGCTTAGAGCATCATGTTCATATCGACGTGCACCACGTTTATATCGACGTGGTGCCCTAAATCCTTATTTGCGATGTATTTAGTTTTTGCGGCACCCATAAGTCATAACAAGCATGAAAATTAAGCCGAGTCCGGAGTAAAATTTTGTAGTTCAAAGTGTACCTTTAAATCAACAAAATTAGATCGAGCTCACCACCAAGTGACATTTAACAAGAGGCTATATAGTGATGAAGAATCTTGCTCATTAACCATCCTAGAAAGCAACGATAAATAACTGCATATGTTTTAGCAAAATATTTTGCTAAAATATCAATCTTTTAATTATCATTAATTTTCAATAATTTGAATGTAAATATATAAAGCATATATAGTAGTATAATTTTTTAAAATCTAGATAAAGCTACAAATACTTGAATAGCATTTCTTTTACTTGTTCACTTCTATTGGAGGGAAGCTGAAAGTAGAACTACTTTCGGCTTCTTGCATAAAATATCATTTCGATGCCAGGAACCGCCTGCGTTTTCTAATGTACATCACTCACATGGAACAATATAGCAATTGTTTGCTTGCTTTCCGTATACCTTTCTTTGAGTTCTCCAAGCATATTCGTCGCCATCCAATCCACCATCCTCTACTTGGTCCACACTCCACCTAGGAAGATGCCCATGCCATTTGTATTGCCTATAGATTGGGAGGCATCAACAATGTCAACATTCTATACCGAAAAAGAGGAAAATTCACTCAAACAAGTTTAACTTATAATGTACATTGATCTCTCCAACAACAAGCTGTTACTGCTAAGATCATTTACATCTGAAGAGAAACACTACTAGGAGACTATTTTTTGGCACACCCAATATAACATGTTTCTTTTTTTCTTTCCAAAAAAAAAAGATTTTTTCCAAGGAATATGTTCTTCAACAGATCAAATATTTGCACAAATTAAGCAGAAACAATAGCAGCATAGTCAACTAGATAAGGATGAATATGTTGTCAATGTAATCCAATCAACATCATAGGACTATTTACCTTAAACAGATTCCTATGAAGATCACAAGTTCAATTAAAATTGTCTTTGCTAATGGAACTAACAGGTTACCTTCAGCAGCTAGATCATCCGAATGGCATTCTTGTTGAGGAAATTTTCCGATAGCATGATGCCAAATTGAGTAGCAAGCAGCAGGAGCTTTCTTGAAAAATATCAGACTGAAATCTCTCGAGCAAAGATTTGATTAGTGAAATTGGGATCTCTCTCGAGCAAAGACATCAGTTTTAAGTTGATAAAACTTTTCTGAAATCTATGTGAAATTTTCATCCAAGGCATCCACCATCTGCAAAGAATGCCTAGAGTTTCTTTAAATGTCCCTTGGTATGTCACTGAAGCAATTCAAGAGAGAAAAGTTGGCCCTTGGTTTCGCAAGGAGCTATTCACACGACAAATGGCCAGTGCTGCAATATATCCATTTCAGCAGACTGCAAGTATGCCTCTTCTGCAAGGAGATTGCAAGGAATAAAAAGAAGCAGACTTCATACGAAGCAGACTTCATACAGGAATCTAAAGACGTGCAGCGCTTTTAGACAATATTGAGCAAGTACACTGCAAGGAGAGATGATGTAAAACCATTCTGGAGGAACATATTCCCTCTATATAGCTTTTTATTTTGCTTTGTAAGTGAAATCAACAAATAGCACAATCCAAAAGTCAACCAAGGATTTAAAAGGGAAGCCAACAAACAATTCAAAGTAGTTAACAAATCATAATAAGCATGGAAAAGCACAAAAAATGGGTGTGCAGAATACAAGTTTTGAATGATCATGCAAAAAAGCTTTTCTCGTTAGTGCTGACAAGGAATATCAAATCAAGATAGTCATAGATCCGCTATAACGGGCAAACCTACTCCGCAAGGAAGATTTATCTGTCAACAAACAAAAATCTCACCAAGTTTTGCATCAATGATAGCTGAGAGCATATCATAGAGCATAGCTTAGATAACAACAACAACAACAACATCCCAGTTAATCCCGCGTTAAAGCAGGGTCTGGGAGTCAGGATGTACGCACTCTTTCCCCGAACAAGTCGAGAGAGTGTTTCCGATAGACCCAGAATAATAGGACAATAGAACAATAGAACCACATGGAAGTGTCACACGAGACATAAAGGTAAAGAAGGTCAATAAGGCACAAGAGACATAAAGGTGAAGAAGATAGGGAGGCGAAGTAACAAAGCATGAAAATCAGAGAAGACATCCAGACACCTCCAAAGCAATACCAAAACACTCAACAGTCAACACTACACGTCCTCAACCCGAATGCGCCTCCTCCATTGGTCTCTATCCATAGCCAAATTCTCAACACTACACGTCCTCAACCCGAATGCGCCTCCTCCATTGGTCTCTATCCATAGCCAAATTCTCAGCAAGGTTCAATAGATTGAGGTCTTGTCTGATAACCTCCATCCAGCTCTTCTTAGGTCGACCTCTCCCCCTCCGTGTCTCCCCCAAATCCAAGACCTCACACCTGCGTACCGGGGCCGTAGGATAACTACTTATCTTAATTGCTCTATAGCAAGGCGGATTTGGGGAAAGGACAAAGCTACCCAATGACGATAAGGAATATTAGAACCAAAGACATCCATTTTTGCTCATCGCACTTCCTTTACTACATGCAGGACAATGACAGATAACCCCACCGATCAGCTATATAAAGAGGAGTACCATAGCTCCAATTCCACACAACAAAAGCCACAAGTCCAGTTGATAACGGCTCTAAATTACCTTTCATCCGGCAATCTCCCCTTATTATAGTTACTACCAATATATCATGGACACTTTGAGCCAATTGGTGGTCGAGAGGCCAGTCGTGATTTTCAGCAAGAGCTCCTGTTGCATGTCCCACTCCATGAAACAGCTCATAAGCAGCTATGGAGCGAACCCAACGGTTTATGAGCTTGATGAGATCCTAAATGGGTGGGACGTCGAGAAAGCACTGAAGAAGCTAGGTTGTCAGCCTAGCGTACCAGCTGTGTTCATAGGCCAAAGGTTCATAGGCGGGGCGAATGATGTCATCAGTCTCCAAGTCCAAGGCAAACTAGTTCCTTTGCTAATGGAAGCTGGCGCCATCTGGGTGTGGAATACAATGAAGTAGTTTATCAGCACAACAAATATCCATACAAGGAATAAACTTCTCTATTTCTTTTCTTCTCTATGTGGCTAGCCAAATTTAGATGAGCTAACCATCGCACGAGAATGTTCAAGGATTTATAGAGCAATTAGCTAAATGAGTTTTACTATCTTCAATTGATGCTTGGCTGTCTTAAGTTTTGACACAATAAAGAGACTTTTTTGCCATTTGGTGTGATGAAACCTGATTTTTTTTAATGTTAATCAGATGCCTTTGATCATCTCGATTTAAGCTCGAATCATGTAGAAAGAAATCCTAACATTGCAATAAAAATTAATCACTTAATTTCATAATCTGGTCCTCACGTAGATTTGTCACTTTGAGATGACTAAGTAACAAAATGTACATGGATCATGTGAACATGTTATCACATAATTACCTGAAATTCCACATACAACATGTAAGTATTTCTTAAGTACTAGAAGCAGCAAACCAGATTTATTCAAATCCTGAATTTCATGTCAAACAGTGAAAAGGCACAACATATGACTTTCAGATATTAAAGCCTCATTAGAGGTAATCAAAATTCAAAAGTGGGGAAAAAAATAATGAAAGAAAGTTATCTTCCTTAGGGAAGGATGGATAAAAGATAAATAAATGAAGATCCGACAGAAGTATTCAATCTAAAATAGTTCAAGAAACATTGCTAAGTTTAGACTTTAGACTCTCAGACTTTGAACAAAAACTAAATCAAGGAAACGAGTATGCACATGGTCGCTTGCTTTTTTTTTTTTTTTTAATATTAAGGTAACCAACATAAGTTGTAAAGAAGAGTGAATTGATTGACAGATTCAAGCACTCTATGCATTTAGCTCCTTATCCCATATTGATAACGAAGAATAACAAGAGTACCAGCAGGTTTTCCCCACCAAAAAAAAAAGAGTACCAGCAGGTACAGGTGGGCAGATTGAAGAAGGAATGGGCTTGCTTTTTACTGGTTGACCTAATAGGAAAATCTGTCAAGTCCTTCACAAGTCCGAAAGGTCCAGACAGACTCTAGTGATCAAGAGTTCTTGCGTACATTAGCTCTGAGAAATCAGAACTTCGTTGTATGTTTAAGATCAAGATACTCACAAACACGAAAAACGACAGCTAAAATGAAATCAATTGCGTATAAAGAATGACAACAACATAACACAGAGGGATTCCTTCATGACATTAAGAATATATTCACAAGGGAACTTATCTATTTTATTTTTTTGTATTATATATCTGAATAAAACTTTAAACTGAAATTTTAAGTTGATATTAACTTCTTTCATGTTCAGCTAAACAATTGCAAGAATTTAACATTAAACTTGAAAAGAAATGCAATAGCATACACTAAGAATATAAACATAGGCAATTCACTCTAAGTATAATTTCATACCCATTTCTCCAAGTAAAGATCAGTTTAATAGAAGAAAAAGGTCGTTTCCATTTTAATAGAAGAAATTACCCTTCATTCTACGAGAAACTCATTTTGCTTAAATGCTTCATTTCACGCGTCATTCCTTCCCCTGAGCTGAAGCAATAAGAATATTTCTACGTGCAAATTGTACAAGTCCTTGCACGCATCCTGCAAAAAATCTAGAGGAATATCTTCAGATAAAGTAGAAAATCAGATACACTATCAGACATATTACCAATGGATTACAGTTGACAAGTTGTGATAGATATGACATGAAAACATGGATTCCCTGGCTTCCTCCTGATGTCATATCATAGCAAATTCTGATGATATTACATTATTACTATAAAATTTTTCATAAATAACAGATGCTTTTAATCTATTAATCCAAGAAAACCAGGGACTTTGTGTAACAGTTGATCCCTAAACCCTAAACATTAGAAATGTTATTGAGATTTTCTACAAGTGCTTCCTAACATGCATTCCTATATATGATATGCCTTATGTTAACCACACAAGCATTTATTACCTCAAACTTTCATTTTTTCAAGAAATGGTCACATAAGGTGAAGCTAGCATTTTGGTTCCCCTAAAAAAATGGTGAACAACAAGCCTTCATTTATTTCCATGCTCAACCAAAGGATGCCTTTAAATAGTTGATGAGTTGATGAGTCCTTGTTCCCTCCAACTGCAAATAAAATCACTTGCTTTAATTTTTACATTGACACACTGTCAAGTACAGAATATAAACCAAAGGTTTTCTATGGTATCATATTGCCACCACTTTGAGATGCGGTTAGGAACTATTGTGCAGCAGCAGCTTCACCTTCAACTGGTAAAGCAACTAATCTGTCATAGAAGTTCATTCAAAAGAAAGCTTGTTTGGGCGCATTCCTCACACGTACAAACTTACTTGGATTCTAAAAAAATACCACATACAAATTTTGACAACTCACAAGCTGCACTTTCCAAGATGGTGCTAAATCTGATCTTAAGATTTTATGCAAAGAGAAGTCATTTCATTCTCATGAGGATGAAACTGAATTCGATCTTCTCCAGTTTCTGTTTCTGTTCCCCACATTTTTCATCTGCTAATCTATCCTTACCTTTTGGTACACATAAATCCAAATAGATGAGAATCTTAAAATGGGGAAAAAAAAGGTTCTCCACAGCTCCAAATGAACCAAATTCCTCCTCCACCTAGGCAAATGCTCGTTGTATATAAGATTCTTATAACGAAAGGGATGCACATGCAAGACAAACAAGAAGAATTGCTAAGCATCTTTGAATTTCAACAACTAGGTTCAGAAATGAACAAGACATGTAGAGCGATCGGTATATAAATAGGATTTTTGTAATAACAACTTCACCATATCAAAGCCAAAAACACCTTTGACAAGTATTCCAATTGCAATCACAAAATCATTCACATACCAATGGAGGCTGTAAGAAAATTGGCAGATGAAAAGCCAGTGGTGATTTTCAGAAAGAGCACATGCTGTGTGTCCCACTCTACAAAACAGCTTATCGGCAGCTATGGTGTTTTCATAGGCCACAAGTTTGTTGGTGGAGCCAGTGATGTCATCAGCCTCCAAATACAAGGGAAGCTAGTGCCAATGCTGATGGAAGCCGGCGCTATGTGGGTTTGGAATCGGACATCAACAGACAACCACTAGCAATAAGCCACCGAGTAAAGATACTATGTAGTACAGTAATAAGGTCTCAACAAACTGTGTATGGCTTAATTGGCATACAAGTGACTTTCGGATTAAATAAAGATACAGTGTATATCCTCCTCAACTCCAATGATGAGCTATAGCTGTCATTTCTGGATTCACTTCATATAACTGGTTTGCTTGCATAATTTCACTAAGATTAGGACAGTGAAATTGGCTTCGCGTAATTTCTCAACTAATCCCAACAAAAAGACACAATAAAGTCTTAATGTAGAATAGAAGCTGTTCTTCACTACTTCAATCTATAAAATGTTACTTCTCTTCTCCGGTTTCGCTCTCCTTTGCCAGTCAAACACTACTCTTTGAGCCAATGACCTTGCTTTGCTTCCTCTTATCGTAACAGCAATTGTGGATATGATCATATAGTCACTTATTTTTAGACAACATCCGAATCACTGTGAAGACAAGTTAAGCAACGAGATCCGCTTCATCACTAGCAGGAGGAACCACATCTAGTCTCATCATGCTCCTATATTCATCCGGCACAGCTGCACCTCCTTGCACACACAGCTCTACCAAAGCTGGAGCCTTTCCATAGTATCTCTTCAATTTGTTATCCAAAGGAGGCCCGGAAGGGTCTCTAACATGCCAAACGTAGTTTGGTCCGACAAGATCCTCCATCGTTGCCTCTTGCCAAGCATGCATTCCATCTCGCGTCTGGTGCCTCGATGCCTTGCACATCCTAACCTTGTGCCCCTTGGGACCCACCTGAACCTCAGGGCAGAATCCGCACGTCCACACCTTATACTTGTCCATTATCTTCCTTGTTCCATTGATCATCTCGAACCAGGCTGCCAGTGTCCTGTTGCTTAAAGCCTCCAATGTCTTATCTTCTTCCTCAACGGTTGATGGTGGAGTGGAATGAATATGTTCTTCTGAAACACTGCTCTTGTCTATGGAAGCAATTGCACAGCATGAAGCTTTCAGAGAGTCCTGAACTACTGATTCATAGTCAACAATCCTCCCTTCAATGCAATACACAGGTTTTGTTCTTCGCTTGGTTGGGTAATTCTTTAGATCCATACCGGCTTGTATGCACAATTCGAGAACGGCAGGGAGGCGTGGGACACTTAATCTCTCGTCATGAATGACTCTTGGCTTAACAGCTCGGTCATAAAGGTGGTAGCATTTAGGAAAGTAAACCACATCATGCACACTTCCCCTTCTCCAAACATGTGTGGAGCTACGGAAACTGCTGCTTGGCCCAGTGCATGTTCGAATGTCATGACCAGAAAGGCCTACATGAACCTCAAAGCAAACTCTGAACGAAAAGGAAAAAGAAGCATAGTCTGTCAAGTACAGAACACGTACAAAGATATATCAGAATGAATCAAGAAAACAAAACAAAACAAAAAATTCAAACTACATTATGAAATGTTGCAGATCATATCTGATTTTTGTTTACTATATTTTTATCTTCTCTTGTCTTAGAGATTAAAAACGGTCCACTTCAAAGGGAATATAATTTAGAGAACGCCAAAAAGATTATTGCAAAACATTTAATGAGCAGCCTAAGCAAGCAATATGGGCAAAACATTAAGAATCCCAATCAAGGAAAAAGAAAGGAAACCCATGAACCTGCATCTTTGGATGGGGATAAATTGGATGAGCTTGGAGATACCAATGAGCAAGGAATCCCGGGCATAATAGACTTGGTGTGCGACATCGACAAGTTCAGGAACAAGCAGACCGTTATCTGGCGGGTGCTCAAGAACCCGACAAGGATTGGCCTTTTGTAGTTGCCTCTCCTCCTTGGCCCTCCTTACCAGAACATTCATAGGTGTAGGATATGGCTTCCTTTCTGACTTCCTGCGGCGAGGGGTGGGCATGTCGATGAACGAGGGATCATCGGTTTCTCCTCCAATGGCTGGCATTCTGGATTCCCTGTCAATGACATGGACAAAGGAAGAGTAGCACAAAGTTTGGTTCAACCAGCGACACTGAGAGATGATTGTCCTTTCCATTTTGTGGAGACGAAAATGCCAATGACCAAGGCAGTGTTTCATTTTCATGCTTGCTTGGGGAAGAGAATAAATTAATTGTAAAATACACTTCCTTGTTAATGATAAGGTTCAAGATCTGTAGACCAAGCGAACAAAGGGTTAAGAACAAAATCTTACTCTCTGAAGCCCTAAACTCAAACCCCCAAAACCTTACAATTGGAGGAAAATCATAATAAACCCAATACAAGGTAAGGAAACAGGGGGGCAAGATCTAATTTGGACAATTTTCATATGCATATTTGGAAATAAAAATACATCCCTTGAAAAAGCGAACAAATGAGAGAGAACATGAAAACAGCTGACCTGTTTGAGTAATATAAGGCAGATCGTAGAAGAGAGAAAGTCACAAGAACCCCTATATTCCACTTAAGGCAGGTATTATGTGGGGTTGGGGTGATACCACAACTATCTACAGAAACAAACCAAGAGTTACATCATTCATAGCTAGATTTAAAAAACGTGCTTGCACGTCGGACGTGCAAGCGCGTCTTTGAAATACGAAGCGGACGTGCTTCGTCTTCCACAAGTCCAAATCGATAGAGAGAAAGAGAGAGCGTCGGCGACGACGATTGACCCAGAGAGAGAGATTGTTGGAGGGAGAGAGAGATTGCCGGAGAGAGAGAGAGAGAGAGAGAGAGAGAAACACAGAGAGCGATGGAGCCGGAGAGAGAGATGGAGGCGTCGGCGATGGAGGCGGAGGTGGTGGCGCCCATGGAGGCGGAGGAGGCGGAGGAGGTGGTGGCGCCCATGGAGGAGGCGGTGGAGGTGTCGATGGAGGAGGCGGTGGAGGCGGCGGCGGCGACGTCGACGGAGGAGGCGGTGGTGGTGGAGGAGCCGGTGGAGGCGGCGGCGGCGGTCCCGGTGGTGGAGGCGGCGGCGGTTCCGGTGGTGGAGGTCCTATTACCGCCGCGGAAGCGGCGGTCTACAGAGGTTTCTCCTGTCCCGACCCCACCGGTATGTTATTTGAATTATTTATTTTGTTTGATTTATTTTTATAGTTTATAATATAGTTTGATAGATTATAATATAGTTTTATAATATAATTCGATAAATTATAATATAGTTTTATAATATAATTTGATAGATTTTAATTGATAATATATAGTTTTTATGATTTGTTATATGTTTATATTATATAGTTTGATAGAAAATAATATAGTTTTAATTTGATAGAATATAATAGATAGTATATAGTTTGTATGGTTTGATAGTATATAGTTTTTATGGTTTATAATATAATTTGATAGATTTAATTATAGTTTGTACATAAAGTACAAACTACATTAAAATAAAAAAACATTAAAATATTTTAAAATACATAGAAATAAATTAAAATTGAAAGACAATAAAAAACATTAAAAGCGATTAATATATTAAAAGACATTAAAACATATTAAAATATATTAAAAAACATCAAAAGACATTAGAATAAATTAAAATAAAAACATTAAAATATATTAAAATATATGAAAATACATAGAAATAAATTAAAATTGAAAGACAATAAAAAACATTAAAAGCGATTAATATATTAAAATATATTAAAACATATTAAAATATATTAAAATACATCAAAAGACATTAGAATAACATTAAAATACATTAAAATAAAAAAAACATATATTTAAATATATTAAAATACATTAACATATATTGAAAAGACATTAATAGCCAACTGGATCATAATAACAGGCAGGGAGGCTATTGAGGGGGGATGGTACCCTACGCCCTATTAGGTTCGGCGACCGGGCAGCGGTCAGCCAGATTGAGGAGGAGACGGTACCCCACTCTGTCGTAGAGGAGACACATACTGTAGATGATCTGTTGATGTCTGCAGAGGGCTACCAGCAGTCAATGGGGACCCCCCAGCCGACGAGGATGACAGCTTCTGGGGGGTCTGCCTCCTTTCGATCCTTCTGGCGATGCGACAGAGGGGCAGCAGCCTTCTTTGGAGACCGCCGATGTACCGAGCAGCTGCATTACTGATGTAGTTGTGGGTCGACGGGCCGACAGGGGTAGACCGCCAGCTCGTCTATCCCCCACCATCCCCGAGGCATCGATCTACTTCAGGCGTTCCAGAGGCTTCTACATCCGGCACCCACGACGCCGAGGTTTCTACATCATCACAGATACCATCGGCCATTTCTTTGGCTTTGGCGGATGACAGCATCCCTGACGTCACGGAGGAGGTCGGCGACGGGCAGGAGAGGCAGCCCGAGGGGCAGGAGAGGCAGTCCGAGGGGCAGGACGTGGCACATGAGGGGCAGGGGGGGCCATGAGGGGGGCAGCCACAGGAGGGACAGGGGGGCAGCCAGGGGGGCAGCATGAGGGGCAGGTCGACCCATTCTTACCACCGGGAGACCTGCTGGTGTCTTACATTCATCACCGAGCATACCGGGTGCGGAGGGAGCCGATTGTGGATATGCCGCTGTTGAAGTTCCACCATCGGGCGACTCACCTGCTGCTGTTCGACCCGTATATTTTTTAGGGCCCGGGGACCTGGGTGCAGGATCTTATCCCATCGGGCATCCCGCAGTTGAGGTCTCTACATTGGGAGTGTGTTGACGAGTTCACTTGCACAGCCTTCCTGGAGCATTGGCACCCGGAGACCAGCTCCTTCCACTTTCCATGGGGCGAGATGACCATCACGCTGCACGACGTTGCCTGCCTCATGGGGCTTCCGATGGAGGGTCTGCCGTGTGTGTCACATCTGGCCCCGGGGGCGTTGATCCCCACCGTCGCTCAGTACTACCAGATCACCCCACAGGCCCTGACATCTTACAAACATGTTGGCGGCCCTCCCGTCACTTGGTTGACTGCACTGTGGATCACTAGACACGGGCCGCTCATCGACCCCGCCCCCACTGATGACCCCGAGGCCGCCGCTGATCCTAAGCAGATTCGGCTGCGCACGCATACGGGAGGGGGGCAGCCACATGATTACCCTGCACAGCGTCGGTTTCTCCACATTGGGTACCTGGCCATCGCTGTCGCCGCGACTCTGTTTGTGGACAAGTCGCAGAGCCGGATCCCATGGAAGATCTTCGGCCTTATTTGGGACATCCCGCGGACGGCCACCCTTGCATGGGCTGCAGGTCCCCTCGCATGTCTGTACAGGGGCCTAGGCGAGGCTTCCCGAGCAGGTGCGAAGGGTATAGATAGCTGCACGCCGATTCTAAAGGTACGAGACCGTTGAATTAGAGTTATAGTTTACAAATATTTATATTATATGCTAACGAAATTATGTTTTGTGTCAAGGCTTGGATATAGGCGTACTTCCCTCGCTTCCGAGGCGATTTCTCCAGCGATCCGGCTAGGAAGGACGACCCTCGCTTCTACGCGAAGTTCATCGATCCGAAGGCGCCACGGCGCATGAAGGACGAGGCCAAGCTGAAGAAGGTGAGGAAGATGCGGGACGAGGTTGACCGTCTTACCGTCGCCGATGTACGTATTCGAGACTCTAACTATATGACATATATTTCGTAACTGTGAATTACGCCTGATTTTTTTAATTATAGGTGGAGTGGATGCCCTTTGGGCGTGATCTGGACTTCAACGGCCTGTACCGTCAGTCCACCTATCGGGGCACCATCACATTCTGCGGGGAGGAGGAGCCATATATGCCCGATAGGTGCCTTCGACAGTTCGGACGAGTACAGGGGATCTCGCTGCCCGTCATCCGGCCGGCTCAGGTCACCTGCGACGCACTCTTGAAGATCAAGTACGTCGCCGTGTTTGACCGCGAGCACGACAAGTGGCAGGACTTGCAGGACGAGGGTCGTTTCTACAGGCTGGCCGAGCACAGACGCACCAGCGAGGACTGTTAGGCCGGTGTCACTGTAGATTACCTTGCTTGGTACGCGTCGCAGAGCCGGCCGTTCGTGCTGCCCACCATGCCGCCCCATCCGGACCCTCCGGCGCCCGTCCACCCGATCGGCTTGGATCCATGGGTGGACCTGCCTCACCCCCTGTTATCCCTCCGGCGGTAGCGGCCCACTTGCACGAGCTAGAGGGCTATTGGAGGGCCCTGGCTACCGACCCTCGCATTGATCAGTTGTTAGACGAGGTGACGGAGATTTTGGATGCAGCTGTACGCCATCCACCTGGACATATATTGAAGTATAATCTGCTTAGTGTCTCTCAATTATGTGATAGTGGTAACAATTTCAGATTTAACAAGAAAAGATGTATAGTGTGCAGAGAAGATACAGGTGAAGTTATTTTGACTGCATATCGCTACAACAATATATACGCCGTAAATGCTGATCAAGTGGAACAAGGAAGCTTAACCTGTCTAAAGGCTTTGACGGACGATCCAAAGCTCTGGCACAGGAGACTCGGTCATGTGAGTCCACATAAACTACAGAAGCTTGTAACCAAAGGGCTTGTAAGAGGGCTACCTGAGATGGACTTCAAAGGTATTGATATGTGCAATGCATGCACACGAGGTAAACAAACACGTAGCTCTTTCAAACCCAAAAAGGTTGTAAGTTCTTCTAGACCCCTTGAACTTTTACATATGGATTTATGTGGTCCTATGCGAGTCAAATCTCCCAATGGTAAAAAGTACATGCTAGTTGTTGTTGATGATTTTTCTAGATATACTTGGGTTGCATTTTTAAAAGAAAAATCAGAGGCCTTATTTGAGTTTTCAAAACTTTGTAAGGAGTTGCAAACTTTAAGAAACGAGCCCATAGTGTCAATTCGGAGTGATCATGGTAGGGAGTTTGATCAACTTCAGTTTGATTTGTTTTGTGCTAAATATGGCATCTCCCATAACTTTTCTGCTTCTAGGGCACCTCAACAAAACGGGGTTGTGGAACGCAAGAACCGCACCTTAGAGGATATGGCCAAAACTATGCTTTTAGAAAATGCATTACCTAAAACCTATTGGGCTGAAGCTGTTAACACAACTAACTATATTTTGAATCGTTGTCTTATTCGTTCCATCTTAAAGAAAACTCCTTATGAACTTTTCAAAGGCCGCAAACCACTTATATCTTATTTTAAACCCTTTGGCTGTACTTGTTTTGTTCATAACAATGGAAAAGATAACCTTGGGAAATTTGATGCGCGTAGCGATGAAGGTATATTTCTTGGCTACTCCACAAGTGGCAAAGCTTATAGAATCTTCAATAAAAGGACCCAGTTAGTTGAAGAAAGTATACATGTTATTTTTGATGAATGCAATGACGGTGCTTTGAGTGAAAGTGTTACAGATATAGATCTTAACATCCCTGAAGAGAACGAGGAAGTTGATGATGCTGCTACTAAGAACACAGAGAAGAGGAACATGCAGGAACAGATTCTTAACACTGAAGAATTGGCCCAAGGTGTTGAAGATTCGTCTAAAGCCCTTGGTGTCCAATCCAACAATGTTGAGACGTCAGAAACTGCTGTAACTGAACCCAACAGGACCACGGAGTCAGACGTACCACAAATCAATCCTACCAGTGTGACGAATCAAGGAGCTGAGACTAGCAAAAGGAAATTCAAATACTCCTCATCACACTCATTAAAGGATATCATTTCTGACCCTACTTCTAGTATTCAAACTCGTTCTAAACTTAAAGATCTTTGTGCTTTTCACGCGTTTGTTTCTCTTATTGAGCCAAAGAAGGTAGATGAGGCACTTAAGGAGCCAGACTGGATCATTGCCATGCAAAGTGAGCTTAACGAATTTGAAAGGAACAAAGTCTGGACCTTGAAGCCTAGGCCAAAGCATCAATCAGTCATTGGCACTCGATGGGTCTTTCGAAACAAGCTAGATGAGAATGGTAAGATCGTGAGGAACAAGGCAAGGCTTGTTGCTCAAGGCTACAATCAAGAGGAAGGTATTGACTACGAGGAGACTTTTGCTCCCGTAGCCAGGCTTGAAGCTATTCGCATTCTATTGGCATTTGCATCTTTTATGAGCATAAAGTTATATCAAATGGATGTCAAGTGTGCTTTTCTTAATGGTTTCTTAGAGGAAGAAGTATATGTGGCCCAACCCCCAGGTTTTGAAAGTTCAGAATTTCCCAATCATGTTTATAAACTTGACAAAGCGCTTTATGGTTTGAAACAAGCCCCAAGAGCTTGGTATGAGCGCTTGTCAAAATATCTTATAGAAAATGATTTTAAAAGGGGGTTGATCGACAAGACTCTTTTTATCAAAACCAAAGGAAATGACATTTTGGTTATTCAAATTTATGTTGATGATATATTATTTGGTGCTACTAACACATCTTTGTGCAAGGAATTTTCTGACGTCATGTGCAGTAAATTTGAGATGAGCTTGATGGGTGAACTCAACTTCTTTTTGGGATTACAAGTTCATCAATCCAAGAAAGGGATCTTTGTCAACCAAAGCAAGTACACTAAAGATCTCTTGAAGAAGTTCAAGATGGATCAATCCAAAGCAGCCAAGACTCCCATGAGCTCAACATTGTCTCTAGATCAAGACAAGACTGGAATAAGTGTCAATCAAAAGGAATATCGAGGAATGATTGGATCTTTATTATATCTCACGGCTAGTAGACCTGACATCATGTTTAGTGTTTGCATGTGCGCTAGGTTTCAAGCTGATCCTAAAGAATCTCACCTCGTGGCTGTGAAGAGGATCTTTCGATATCTCAATGGCACTAAGGAGCTTGGACTATGGTACCCAAAGCAAAAGGATTTCACATTAATTGGATATTCTGATGCAGATTTTGCAGGCTATAAGGTGGATAGGAAGAGCACATCAGGATGTTGCCAATTCTTAGGAGCATCCTTGATCAGTTGGCACTCAAAGAAACAAAATTCAGTCGCTCTATCCACTGCAAAAGCCGAATACATTGCAGCTGGAGCCTGTTGCTCCCAAATCCTTTGGATAGCTCAACAAATGCGAGATCTTGGTATCAACCTCAAAGGCATTCCAATTAAGTGTGACAATACAAGTGCCATCTCCATCACTAAGAATCTTGTTCAGCATTCAAGGACCAAACATATTGATGTAAGGCATCATTTCATTAGAGACCATGTCGAAAAAGGTGATGTGTCCATTTCCTTTATTTCAACTGATTATCAATGGGCTGACATTTTTACTAAGCCTTTGGCAGAGGACAGGTTCACCTTCATAAGACGAGAGATTGGGATGCTTAACAAGGATGCACTTTCGTAGGGGGAGCATTCCCTTTACGAAAGATATATTCTACTTAGTGTCAAGACCCTTGAGAACTATGTCAAGGTGTGTGAACTAAATGGTGGATTACATATATCGGATCATATATTTTTGGTTAATATCTTTTTAGATATTTAATCAATTATATTTTTATCGGATTTCAAAATTGCCCATTTATGTTATATTCTTAACCGTTAAGATATTTTTTAATTTTGGAACTAAATCCCTCAGTTTTTCCGTCCGATTTTAATGGGAATATTTGAATTTTGAATTGGAAACTCTTCAAATCTTGGCAATGTTATCATTACCCTCCCTTGGAACTCTAAACCCGTCCCATCACTCCATCATCTCTTTCTACTTATACCCACCTCTGTACCCGATTTCTTCACACTCTCAAACTGATCCAAACCCTCTCACCTTCTCCTTCTTCAACCTCTCAACCTTTTCTAAAGAAACCCTAGCCGATTTCCTCCATGGCACCCAAAACAAAGAAAGCTGTCACACCCAAAAGACTTGGCGCCACCCCCAAGGGACGTCAGGCCACTGCTACCTCTCCCACACCTGAACCCGCTCCTCAAGCCATTGTCCCAACTGTTGTCCAAAGCACGGCCACTGTTCCCAAGAGCTCTCAAAAGCGCTCTGCTAAGAAGCCTCTCAGTGCCAAATAGAAAGGGAAGAGAAAGATTTTGGCTGAGGAAGTGGACGAGGAAGAGGAGGAATATGACCTAGATGCCATCCTGGAAAGAGATGCTGCCAAGGAGGCCGAGGAGGAAGCCCTGAAGAAGAAAAAGGCCGATGAGGAGGCCGAGCTGGCAAGGAAACTGGCCGAGGAAGAAGCTGAGAGGATTCGGAAGGAAGCCGAAGCCGAGGAGGTTCCATCCGAGGAGGAGCCTGAGGAAGAAGAAGAAGAGCAAGAGGAATCTAGAGATGACGAGGAAGCTAAAGGAGATGAAGCGGGGTCCGGTGAGAACTCGGGGTCTGAGGAAGAGGAAGTAGAATCTCCCTCTCCTTCTCCTCCTCCTCCGTCTCCAAAGAAGCGGAAAGCCCCTGCTGCTGTCAAGCCTCCATCTCCCAAGCGCACCAGGAAGGGCACCCTCAGGAGTCTTGAAGCGCCTGTCAAGAGAGCTGCTCCGACAATTGCTCGCAGAAAGAATGCCGACCCACCTGCATATATCCAGGTAAATCAATCCTTTCCCTCCTCTTGGTTTGAAGATGCTGAGACTGCTGGTAAGTGGGTAGATGAGTTTCGAACTCGTAGGATTTGTTGTTCTGATTTTTTGGACTTTGAGTTCTTCGAAGCTTTGAAATTACCCTACATTGATCTTCTCAAAAAATCCCCAGTCTGGACCCTTCTCAATCTTGAAACTGTCTACTACCCCCAGCTTACCCGTCTATTCTACATTAACCTAAAAGCCAAACACGACACCAGTGGTTGGTCTTTGGAGTCTGTTGTCAAAGGGGTTAGAATCTCTCTCAACTCCAATGACTTTGCAGATTCCTTGGCTTACCTAGCCCAGTTCCACCCTCTGAAATACACCCCTCAAAAGAAAATTGCATCATTCTTGCCCGAGCCAAGTACCTACTACCCGAAGCATCCAACAGCACCTCAAAGCAACTCACCCACTCATCCCTAACCCTTGAGGCAAAAATTATTTTCAACATCATTGTTCGATGCCTCTTACTCCATCTTAACTCTGGCTCACTCCTTACTGACAATGCCATGGTCCTGCTTTACCGCATCCTAAATGGCCTTGACCTTGATCTGGCCAACACTATCCTTGGAACCATGGCTCATGCTAGAAAAGCTAGAAAAGGCTCTCCCCTCCCCTTTGCTACCCTTTTGACCCCTCTCTTCAAAGCTTCTGGAATTGATGTCAAAAATGAAGAACAACAGCGTCATATGGGTAAGTTCGACTCTAAGGGCCTTGAAAAGATTGGCATCACTCGGTCTCCCCAAGGGACCTTGAGTCTTGCCACTCCTTCAAAAGCCCTTCCCACTGCTTCAGCTTTCGATGAACGCATGGACAACCTAGAGTTGGGCTTGGAGGAAGTTCGCCTGGATATCAAGGAGCTGCAAAAGGAGTTTATGACGGAGATGAGCGGGATTTCCAAGATGCTACAAGGACTGTGGACGAGGCTCACTGATGATGCTCCGGACGACGAAGCCTAAACCCTACCCTACCCTACCCTATCTCTATCCTTGATACATTGCTGGTTTTTGGAAACATTTTCAAAACATTTGGTGACTGTTTTACCTCCTCCCTTTGTTGGAAGACAAAAAGGGGGAGATGATCTGTGGTTGTTTAGACTTTGAAAAACCTCTATCTGCTTGAAGGTCTTGGAAGACCACTAGTACAAAAGTGTTGGTTAATACCGATAATTTAACACCGGTTATTTAAAACCGGTAATAACCTGTTCTCGGTTACCGGTTATTTTATATAACCGGTGTTAATTCAGTATCCAACATATTAAAATCGGTTTTTTATAAGATTGGTGGTGTTAAATAATACCCGCGTAAAGTTAAGAGCTATTATTTAATGAACCGGTATTAACAATTTAAAAAAAAATAAAATAAAAACCGGTTTTAAGAAATAAACCGTTAATAGCTTGAGGCTAAACTTAGACAGACCGATACATGGAACAAACCAAGCATTCCTCTCCTCTCAGAGACTCAGACAGATCGGCCAAACCCTAGCACAGCTCGAACCGTCGAAGCCGCCGGCGACTCGCTCCACTTCCCCTTCGCCGGCGACTCGCTCCATCTCCCTTAGCCGCGACTCGCTCCTCCCCTCCACCTCCTCCTCGCCTCGTCTCCTCGTCTCCGTCTCTGCATCGCCTCCGTCGCTCGATTGTTTTGTGCGCCTGGTGTTCGATCGAGCTCCCTCTTCGCCGACGACTCGCTCCTCCTCTCCACCTCCTCCTTGCCTCGTCTCTGTTGATACTGCATCGGCCAGCCTCCTCGCCTCTCCACCTCCTCCTCGCCTGGTGTGCGCCTGGAGTTCGAACTCCCTGTTGATTTCCCCTCTTGTGCGCTTCTATTCAGGTATGTGATTTCCTCTTTCGATTCTTAAACCCTAATTTATTCCAAGTAAAAATTCCCCTTTTGATTTCCCCTTTTGTTATCTCTGTTGTGTTGTGACAGAAAACCCTAATTTATTCAGGACAAGGAATATTGGAGGATTCAGGACAAGAAATATTGGAGGATTAGTATGATACATTCATTCATACTCTTTATTTTTTTCTACTTTTTGTGTGTGTTACACTGTTACTGTAAAAGTTTGAAGTCTAAAATATCAACTTCTCTGAAATTTGCCTTGATAGTTCAACTGCTACATAATTAAGTTGATGATCTCTGAAACATAAGGGTGTGAAGTGGATGAATTTAATCATATATAGTTTCCCGAGAGTTTCATGTTTCTTCTTATCCCACTCTGACGGTTGCTTGAGTTATTTGCCCAACTATAAATTTTTGGTTTGAATTTCAGTGGAATTGATGTGAAACTTGAAACTAGGTAGATCAAATTCATATTCCAATTTTAAATCTATAAATAAAAATAGAAATGTTATTTGGTTGTTGTGAAAAGATGAGCATTTTTTTATAGGTAAATACTCTTATACTACTACGATTACAAGAATGAAAGGAGAAGTGTTGGATTGTTTTTCTGTGTTGGACTTTTTTTTTCCTATATTTGGTTGTACATTGCATTTTTGTGGTGGCACCTTGTTGGAGCATGGAGTGGAAATTATTGGTTAATTAAGGCCTTTTGTAAGAACACATTTCTCCCTAACATTAGTTATTCGTGAGGTTTATCAACTTAATGCTTGTCTAATCTTTATGCGTGAATGTAGTGACTTGTCTTAAATGTTGTTAGCTTGATGAGAATAAGCTAATGTTGTTAAGTTGCAGGTGTTGTGCTCTTGATTGCAATTGGTTCCGTTAAAGCTTCGTGTTTATGCTCCAGCTCTATTTTTTAATATCCTCTTCGTCTAGTTAGCTTGACTACTCTCCGACAAGGTTAGAAATTATCCTCAATTTCTTGCCTTTATGGTTATAAATTTGTCTTCAATTTGTCTTTCAATTTACCTCTCATAATGGTTATATATTTTGTGAAATTGAAGACAATTCGGCTTCGTATGAAATTCAGCTTAGGAGCAAGACTTAGTTTTATAAGTTGATCTTGATATCTTTAATTTGTCTTTCAATTTATCTCTCCATTATGTGATTTTGATATGAAATTCGGCTTAGGAGCAAGGCTTAGTTTGATATGTCTTTCAATTTGTTATAATAAAATTTTTATGAAGACCTTATTAAAAACATGTAAACTAATTAGTAAAGACTTTACAGAAAAATATTATGATAATAATTGCTTCAATGATTTTTCTATGAATAAATTCTAGAGCTTATGGATCGAATGTGGATGATTGCGGATCGATTGTCGCCTGAGTATAAAGATGGAGTTGATAAATTTATTCGGTTTGCATTACAAAATTCTAAGAACCAGACGACCCTTTTATGTCCATGCATAAAGTGCTTAAATGCAAACCGCAAGAGTGTAAGCGATGTCAGGTATGATTTGTTTCGATATGGAATAGACGAATCCTATACTATTTGGCATTGTCATGGTGAAAAGGACAACACAACTCCTAGTATGGAAAATGAGCACGAGATAGACGATCATGAGTTTGGACATGATCGTTTGGAAGAGATGATTCAAGTGGTTGAAGAAGGCTTTCGTGATCATCCTGCCAAGTTTGAGAGGATAGAAATGGATGCTCGAGAACCTTGGTATCCTAAATGTACCAAGTTCACAAAATTGTCGGCAGTTTTGAAGCTTTATGGTTTGAAAGCATCTCACGGTTGGACAGATAAGAGTTTCACAGCTTTGCTTGAGCTTCTGAAAGATATGTTGCCTTGTGATAATGTTCTCCCGGAGTGTACATATAATGCCAAACAAATGCTTCGGTCCTTGAGTATGGATTATGAAAGAATCCATGCTTGTCCTAATGATTGTATATTGTATAGAAATGCATATACATCTCTTGAGGAATGTCCTACCTGTGGTGTTTCGCGATACAAGAAAGAAGGTGTTCCAGCTAAAGTTGTGTGGTATTTTCCTATAATACCACGAATCAAACGTTTGTTTGCAAATGTAGAAGATGCTGAAAATTTAAGATGGCATGCAGAAAGGGATTCAGATGATAAAATCAGGCATCTGGCAGATTCATCTCAATGGATTAATTTTGATAATAAATACCCAGATTTTGGTGGTGAAGCGAGAAACTTGCGTGTTGCATTATCAACGGATGGGATGAACCCGCATAGTAATCAATCAACCTCTCATAGTACTTGGCCCGTTGTTCTTGTCATTTATAATCTTCCTCCTTGGTTGTGCATGAGAAGAAAGTATATGATGATGTCTTTGTTAATTTCTGGACCAAAGCAACCTGGAATTGACATAGATGTCTATTTGGCACCTCTCGTTGAGGATTTGAAGCTGTTGTGGGATGATGGTGTAGAAGTTTATGATGCCTATGGTGAGGAGACTTTTCGTATGCGGGCGATGCTGTTTTGCACGATAAATGACTTCCCGGCATATGGTAACTTGTCTGGCTATAGTACTAAGGGTTATAAAGCATGCCCTATATGTGAGGATGATACAGATTCGTATTGGTTGAAAAATGGAAGAAAGAATGTTTATCTTGGGCATCGTCGTTTTTTACCTATAACTCATAGGTACCGAAGGCTTAAGAAAGCATTCAATGGTAAACAGGAAGACCGAATTGCCCCTAAACCCTTGACCTGTAAACAACTTATGGCTAAGATAAGTGGTTTGAATCTCACCTTTGGCAAGATGCGTCCAACGCCCCCTCCCTCTACTGGATGGAAGAAGAAGTCCATATTTTTCTCTCTTCCATATTGGGAGCATTTATATGTAAAACATTGCTTAGATGTCATGCATATTGAGAAAAATATTTGTGATAGTTTGTTGGGGACGTTGCTGAACGTGAAAGGGAAGACTAAGGATAGCTTGAATGCTAGATTGGATATGGTTGACATGGGCATTAGACTAGAGTTGAAGCCGCAAGAGACTGGACGACGTACTGTTCTTCCACCTGCATGCTATACTCTCTCAAAAAAGGAGAGAGATAATTTCTTCAAGTTCTTCGGCAAGGTTAAGGTGCCATATGGATTGTCTGCAAATGTTAAAAGTCTTGTGAATTTGAAAGAGGGTAAACTACAAGGAATGAAATCTCATGATTGTCATATTATCATGCAAGAATTTTTGCCGGTTGCTATACGTGGTATTCTACCGAAGCACGTTCGAAATGCAATAACTCGTCTTTGTTTCTTCTTTAAGAAGATTTGTAGCAAGGTAATTGATCCTCGAGAGTTGATTCCTCTTCAGAAAGATATTGAGCTAACATTGTGTGAACTTGAAAAGTACTTTCCTCTATCATTTTTTGATATAATGCTTCACTTATCGGTTCATCTTGTTAGAGAGATTCAATGTTGTGGGCCGGTCTTCTTGAGATGGATGTATCCATTTGAGCGGTACATGAAAGTGCTTAAAGGTTATGTGATGAATAGATTCAGACCTGAAGGTTGTATGGTTGAGCGATACATGGTTGAAGAAGCTGTTCAGTTTTGTAATCAGTATTTGTCCGGTGTTGAAGCTATTGGCATTCCGAAGACAATAAAGGAAGATGTAACGATAGGAAAGGGTACAGCAGGATTCAAAATGCTGCCTTTGGAATCTAATATGCGGGAACAAGCGCATTTATGTGTTCTTCACAACATTGAAGTTGATGGTCCATATGTGGAGGAGCATATGTCTTATTTAAGGAGCCAACATTCACACCGCAGGAATGAGAAGTGGATTACAGAAGAACATAACCGTTCATTCTCGAAGTGGCTAGAGTCTACTGTATCTAATTCCACTGATCCGGATGACACTTTGTTGTGGCTATCACGAGGTCCTGATTTTCATGCAGCATCTTTCAAAGCCTATGAGATCAATGATTACACTTACTTTACAGAAGTTCATGATAGTACAAGCACGATGCAAAATAGTGGTGTATCTCTTGTTTCTCAATCTTCTCTCTCCTACTATGGAGTTATTGAGGAAATATGGGAGCTGGATTACAAGTTTGTAAAGATGCCAGTTTTCCGTTGCAAGTGGGTTGATGTTACTCACGGTGTGCGTGTTGATGAGGCTGGCTTCACTCTAGTGGATTTAAAGAGGGTGGGTCATAAAGATGACCCTTTCATTTTGGCAACTCAAGCAAAACAAGTGTTTTATGTCAATGATCCATTAGATTCTAAGTGGTCCGTTGTCGTATCCACAAAAAAGAGATATCAAAATGAGTGTGAAATAATTCCAACCTCTATTATAATGCCGCCGGTTAATATAGATGGTAATGATGATAATGCATACATGCGTATGGATCATGAAGAAGGAATTGTTATTGAAAAATCTTCTAAACGAAAACGACAAGTAAGGTAATTTCTCTAAACATGTAATTTAGCTTGCCTCGTACATTTTTGTATTATCATTTATTGATTATCATGATGCTCTCAAATCCTAACAATAACTTAGCTTTGCATTCTTGTAGTTGAATGGACCCAACACGAGATGATATGGATGAAGATGGATCTGATGGTGATGACGGAGTTGCTGAGGGTGATGACGGAACAACGGAGTGTGCTGATGAAGCTACTGAGTGTGATGACGGAGTTGCTGAGGGTGATGACGAAGCTACTGATGGAGCTACTGACCGACAATCTGCAACATGCGTTAGAGGAGCTAATCTACTCTAAAAAATGAGACGAATGACTAATGCAGGAAAAACAAAAATTTCCTTGAAGTTCAATAGGTATGCTAAACCAGGTGGTGACAATTCATGCTTTTATGAGAGCTTTGTTGGATACTTAGCTCATTCACGGATATCAATTGCATATAATGATTGGAGAAAAGTCCCAAAAGAGGCAAAGAAGTACATTGTCCAGTCCATAAAGGTGACTATTACTTACACACTTATGCCCTTATTCTTGACTTTTATCTCTTATTTTGGCTTATAATATCTATTTTGTAGGCTGCCTTTCTCATTCCACCAGAGGTGCAAGATGCAATGATCCTTTCTGATGCGGGTAACAAATGGAAAAATTTCAAAACCATGCTCACCAAGATGCTGAAGGATAAGAAATCTGGTGAAATTCGTAGAGAACCACCCATTGAGTATCCATATGTTGATCAAGAGTCGTGGACTTCATTTCTTCAACATCGTTGTACTAAAGAATTCCAGGTGCATTATTTATTTAACATCTACTAGGTGCATTATCCATCTGATCAAGCTATAAATTTACCATTTTTTCTTCCATCTCACAACTATGTAAAAAGGTTTTATTGATTTTACATATAAATATAAAAGCAAGTCATATAAATAACCCGTTTTGTCTTATTTTTAGGATCAAAGTAATGCTAATCGTGACTGTTCATTAAAGAAGAGATATCCATATAAATGTGCTCGAAAAGGTTATGATCGGATGGAGCATGAAATGGTAATAAAATTGTCAATTAGAAGCATTGTTTATTTTTAGTAAGGACAGATTCATCTAGCATTAGCATAGTAATGCAGACTTGATTCTCTTTATTGCAGCTCATTGCAGAAAATCGAGATCCTGATACAGAGACAATACCAAGAGATAATTTGTGGCTAGCAGCCAGGCGTGATCCTCGTACTGGTTCGTATGATGTAGATACAAGTGAGGTGGCTCAAAGAATTGTAAGTAAAATCATACCATATTTTTATCAATTTAAATCTGAAAAAGATGGAGAAAACAACAACTATGCCTTTGTAGGAGACGATCAAAGATCAAATATCTCAAGGCAAGTTACAACTTCCTCAACGAGAAGATGTATTGTCAAAGGCTTTAGGTACCGATGAACACTCGGGTCGACTTAGGGGTGTAGGTACAGGAGTTGGGGTCAAGAGGTATTATGGACAAACAAAGACTAGGCGTCCTACCTCTAAAGTTATAAGGCTTGAGGCTGAATTGTTTGAATTGCGCAAGAGACTAGACGAGTTTGAGAAACGCTTTGACAATCCGGGGTGTTCAAAGTGTTCAAAAAATGGATCACAAGTGACCCCTCGAGAAGTGAATGAACCCAAGATCCCTCAACCCGAGATCCCTCAACTTGAGATCCCTCAATCTGAGACCCCTCAACCTGAGATACAACAATCAATGGTTGAAGATAGGTGTTCAATGCCCGGTTATCCTTCAAATGAGCCACCCAAGGTACTTTATCTACGTAATAGAATTTATGTGTTTAGGTCTTAATTTTTATGTTATACTTAATTTGTTTTCCTATTTTATGTTTAGGAAACTCTAAAAAAATGTCGGTTGTTTTTGTCGGATCGACCATCTGAGGTGGCCATAGGACGTGCATTTGTTCCTATAAAGAACCACACATCCACTCTTCATGGCATACCCTTAGACCACAACAAGGCATTGAAAGTTACCGTTGATACTATTTTGGATGAGGATCCGAAAGAGAAAGTACCAGTGCCATATCCGACCGATGAAGTTCCAGATTTATCACGAGCAATAGGACACATAATTGGGTGGCCTAAATCATTAATCATCTTTGAGTCGGAAAAGGTATTTACTTTAATTTATTTAATAATAACACATCATAGTTATTTTGTCACATTTATGACTTATGTTTATGTGTACATTTCAGCATGTCATTCAGAAATCATTAGGGAAAAAAAACCTTGCTCATAACCCAAATGTTGTGGATAGTCGTTCTTCGGCCCAAGTGCAAGCAATGTCTAAATTGAAACAGATGGTGGAAACTGATCCTGGGAATTTTTATGTTGAAGTTGCAATCCCAAAGGGGGTACTACAGTACACTCACACATTGACTATAGAGAAGGAACACTTTGTTGCATGGTTGAAGCGTGATCAGTTGGAGTCTGAACAAATCAGGATGTTTATCAAGTAAGCATTTTTACTTTTATTAAGTTTATTATTAACTTTTCTCACAATCTACTTATTAAATTTAACATTTATATCCAGATACTTGTATGATAAGTATAAACCACCTTTGTTCAAGTTCATGTGTCCTCTACGTGTTGCTTATTTTGCTAAAACTCATGCAAATCCAACAAAGGATGGAAGAACAAGGATCATGGCTAGCACCATTAGTGACCGAACTTTGAAGGGGTGTTTGTGGTTTGTTCCATATCATAAAAGGTAAATTTGGTTATATTCAATATCAAACATACATTATTTATTTTATATCCGTTTAAGTAAGATTTTTTTTTAATACAAATTAGAAATCATTGGATGCTAGCGGTCATCAATCCGGAATTGGGTATAGTTTATTGGCTAGATCCATTGAGAAATCCGGTGGAAGAAGATTTCAAATTGTTGTGTACGGCGTAAGTTCTTTTTATCATTTATTAATAATTGTCATTTTTTAGCTTGGATTATATGCTCTAATATTTTTTTGATAAGGTTTTTTTTTATAAGGTAGAGTATATGCTCTAATATAATATGATACTTATTGATATATATATTTTTTTTTGTAGTGTGTTGAATTCATATTTTGTGAAGACAATGAAAGTCCAATGCCCCCAAATACAATGGAGAGTTATCGAGGTGATTGTCCATTTGTTGATGTAATAACATTTTCATTTTATAAATCTATATCATTATATTAATTTTTTTTTTGCTTCTTGTGTAAGTGTCCGCAACAAAATGACAGTGTCTCATGTGGGTTCTATATTTGTCGATTCATGCGTGACATAGTGCGAGAAGGAGTTGGAGATATTCCACTTAAAGTATGTGACCCTTTCGATATATGTACTCATTGTATTGTTTTTTATAGTTTTAATTGTTATCACAAAGCTTACATATAATTGTTTTGATATTTAATAGTATTTTCCGCCTTCTCCGTCGACTTTTAAAGATAGCGATATCAATGAAGTAATTCAAGAATTGGTTGTCTACCTTGAACCTCTTCTTGATTTGGAGTTAAAATATAGGTACGTAAAGTTAAAGAACATGGATTGCTTTTTGTGTCCATGAAAACTGCATTAACATATATATTATATCCCTAATGAAAATCTAAGCCCCAATTCAATGGGGTATGGTATGAATTACTATTTTGTATATATAATGTGTTTGGGTTATGTGTCATTTCGCTCATAATTTCTTTGTGTCCATGATTAGGTGAATATGAATTGCTTGACGGATGAGATCGTGTCCAAGTCTTTTGTAGAGAATGAAAGAGACGATGCTATATATTGCAGAAGAACGTAATCTAGGTTGACGAATATCTTTTTGGATAATTTTGAAAGGTATTTTGAAGTTTAGTTAGTGAAATGTAGACTATATATATTGACAGCTTAAACTTTATTATGGGTTATTTTTTTGTGATTAATATGGATGAGTTTAGGTTGTTAGATTATGTGAATTGTGTGGACATATTGTGAGGAATGGGATGATATGCATTTTGATGGTTATTATGGATGATCGATTAGATATTGTGTTATGGGGTGATACAGGTGAGAACTGTGAAACTTTTGGAATATTAAAAAATAAAAAATAAAAAAATTAATACCGGTTATTTAAGTGTAGCAGGTGTTAATATCTCGCCATTAAAAAAAAACAATTGATACCGGTTTTCCTATGATAACCGGTGTTAATATCTCTTCCACATATTAATACCGGTTTTCTTACAATAACCGGTGTTAAAATTCTCCATCACATATTAACACCGGTTTTTCTGAAATAACCGGTAACCGAGAAAAATTAATACCGGTTACACATAAAAAGGTGTTAACTAAGTTAATACCGCCGCCGTTAATACCGCCCCAATAACCTGTATCCGGTTCATAAAAAAACCGGTATTAACCGGCTGTTTTGTACTAGTGGACTTGGTTTTTGATTTTTGGTTTTCGGTTGGATGGCTTTTGCATGCTTTAAATTTAGATCCAACATTTGTCTAACCCATGCAGGTACTTAGTCCGATTTCTCCTATATTATTTATGCTTGACTAAGTTGCAGGGATGCACAGGTTTTGTCTTTCATTAAGGGGGAGATTGATAACTCCCTCCCTTGATGAAAATCGGAATAAATGTTTCAAGGGCCTTGACAGGATGTTTGTGTCAAAGGTCTTGGAACATTAACAGTTGATGAAATCCAAAACCTGTTCTATATGTCCGAATATTATTTAATTATATACTTCCTTTATATTATATATATGCTTGACTAATCTTTCAGGAAGTTTTTCGAATTATTTCCTTCCTTGTGACAAGTGTTGAGAAGGTTCAAATCGGAAAGATTATGGCTTCATTTGTTTCCAAGTTTAGAAGATCTTAAAGATGGTCATGATCTGGAATAGCCGTTGGAGAAGATTCTTGGCGCCGATTTGTCTCAATAAATAGAGAAGGAAGATGAAGACAGTACACACAAGTATTACACGAGCTTTCATTCATTCAAGCGAGATCTGTCTTCCAAGTGTACTCTCTGCTAGCGCTCAAGAGTTTATTGTTTATTTCAAAGCCTTTGAGAGTCACTGTGAGCTTATAGGATATATTCATTTATAGTGTTACTCGAGAGTTTGTAACTCGGGAAGTTGCACTAGGCTATTGATTTGTGAGAGTAAGAGGATTGTACTAGATAGCTGAGAGAGGTGGGGCTCTTCTAGATTGGTCTAGGACTCCAAGGGAACGTGAGTTGACTAGATTGCAATTGTATAGGAGAGAGGCTTCTCGGTGAGCTATTAGGATCCTAAGCTAAGTGAATCAATAAAGCCTTTTGAATCCTAGGGTTGTGGAAGAACCCTAGGCGGGGACGTAGGCCAAGTTCGTGCCGAAATTACTCGTGTCCTTTATTGCTTTACCTTATTTCCGCACTTGGTTCGATTGTCTAACTTTGTGATTCAGGTTTATCTCAAAGGGTTTTATACGAGCTCCAAAAGTCTTGAGACTTTCTGCGAAAAACGGGCATACTCTATTCAACCCCCCTTCTAGAGTATTTCTTATTACATTGTTTTACATTATCGAACCTTCATGTATATTTCTATCTCGAGTAGACTCCTCTCATTTCTTCTGAGTCATATTAAATGTAAACGTCAAGAATGAAAACGAAAACGTGAAGAACGAAGACGTGGAAAGAACGAAAATGAAAACGTTAAGAACGAGTTAGGTTAGGGTTAGGGTTTGGCTAGGGTTGGTAGGGTTTAGGGTTAAGGTTAGGTTAGGGTTAGGGAACGAAATGCACGTGGTCAAAGACTTGCATGCACGTCGTTGACCACGTGCATTCACGTCGTTGACCATGTGTGTTGGACGTGCACCTCCGCGTACCTTTAACGCAAAACTACCTATTTGAAGTGAAGGGGGATAGCTTGATTCCGCACTCCAAAACAATGTCCGACTTCGTTCGATATATTCCTTCACTGTTAGAATCGCTATGGCCGAGTCGCAAATCAATCGTCGTCTCCAAGTTTGCCAGGTACGGATACGTTTCGCATAGTGAATATATTTCGTATGCCTTCCGTTTTGTTCATATTTTCACTAATGTTATTACAGTTTCGAGACTTCACCTTTGAGTTCTCGGACCCAAGGGTTTGGAATGACCGTGACGAAATGGTTACCCATTTCAAGGACTTGGGTCGGAGACACTGCATGATTTTAGTAATCAAGCGGTCTTGGACGGGGGCGTCGAACCGTCCAGGCGGGGTTCTCCTTGCTTGCGAGCAGTATGGGGAGTACCGACCACGCGAGAGGAAGCTCCGAAGCACGCAATCGAAGATAAACGGTTGTCCATTCTCTCTACACGGGCACGAAGCTCCGCCGGGTCACTGGGTTATGACGGTAACCCACGGTGTTCATAACCACGGGCTTCCTACGAGCTTGAAGGGTCACGCCATCGCCAGACAGATGATAAAGGGGGAAAAGAAGATGGCTAGGTGGATGAAGGAAATTGGTACCCCTCCAAAAGCTATTGGGTACGGATTGAGGCAGTTGGATGAGATCAGCGTCACGTCGTCGCGTTTCCTTAACAGCACGCTTAACAAGATGGTCGTCGAAGAAAGGGGTCGTCGGACGATGACCCAAGATACCCTGCATCGTCTGCGGGAAAGAGGGTACTACTACGAGTTCAGACGACATCCGGATGACGACAACGTCTTGAGCGACCTCTTCCTGGCGCATCCTGACGGGATCCGGCTTCTCCGAAGGTTCCATTACGTCATCGTATTGGACAGCACGTACAAAACAAATGCATAGGTTAACTATTTACAATTACATTATTACACATATAGTCAATTATGCCGTATTGTACATGTAACACATTTACACTTGCAGATATGGGATTCCATTGTGCGAGGTGGTCGGGTTAACACCCTCGGGCAAGACTTACTGCATCGCCTATGCCTTCATGTCGCACGAGAACGAAGAGACATACGCCTGGGTGCTGCGTCACCTTCAAGTCTTGCTTGGGACGGTTCAACCTCAAGCTATTATGACTGATCGGGAGCTAGGCCTCTTGGCGGCGCTGAATGTTGTCTTCCCCAACGTCCAACATCTCCTTTGCTGGTTACACGTGACGAGAAGATGCGAGGAAGCTGCTCTGAAGATCACAAAGAATTTAAACCACGCTGGCACCTTCAAGGGCAACTGTTGGGGGTTGTTCCAATCGAGGTCGGAGGAATCATTCAACCGCCGTCGTCGGGCGCTACACGCTGCATGGCACCCATTCCCAGGTGTGGTGGCGTATTTAGAGGCGGTGTGGCTTCCGTACAGCAGGAACATCGTACGATGCTACGTAGATAATGTCTTTCATCTCGGCACCCGTACAACAAACAGGTACACCTTACTTCATATCTCCCATTACAATATGATATGACATCAAACATTTAGTGGTACGCACTTCAATGTGTACATAGTTGAGGGTCAACACAAGGTTCTGAAGGAGGCACTGCACTCATCAACTGGTGACTTTCGCATCGTGATCGATGCAATCCATAGAGTCAACGATTGTCAACTGCATGAGCTGCAGACTGCTTTGGAGATCAACCGCTTCAAATGGCCAACAACGGCGCATAAAGTCAACCTTTTTTATGAGGTAAAGACTTTAATCTCCAAAAAGTGCTTCGATTATCTATACAAGATGTGGCAGGATGTCGTGAACCAAAACATTCCTCTGGAATGCACGGACCGACATTGGAGGATTTGTTACGGGATCCCTTGTGTCCATGAGATTCTGACATACGTCAAATCCGGTACTTCGATACCCGCCGAGGACATCCACCCGTTCTGGATGGATTTGTCATGGACTGACATCGACGACACCCCACTGCCGTATGAGCTGTCATCTTCATACACGGCTTCCAATGATGTATGCAACGATGAGCTCCACCCACCCTTATCTACAAGCGTCCGAAGGAAAGGGAGGCCTCGGTGGTCGAGGAATGCCTGTAGAACCAACCCGTTGCCATACGAGGAGTTAAGGGAAAGATTTGAGAGAGAAGAAGCACGTGCTGCCCGACATGCTGCTCGTCATCGTCCACAAGCGACCTCAGCTCGACGTGGACGTGATGATGTGTTCGGAGGGTTCAACTGGGGTCGAAACAACGCTGATCCCTTCATGCTCGGTCATATTGAGGGTGTGAGGGACACTGTTGGAGATGGTCATTGTGGCTACCGTGCTTTGGCATCATTGACATCTCCGATCGGCGAGTCTGCTTTCCCGGAACTCAAAACGTTATTATGCAATCACTTGGAGGATCACGCCGATCTCTACGCCGATTGTTATACGTCCCATTCCAGCAGTTCGTCGACTACCAGAGATGGGCGGGACCTGTGCATGGTGATAGGAGACGCTAGATAGAGCTACCCATCATGGGTTTAGTATTTGCAACGGTATATCAGATTCCTCTCGTCGTCCTAGCTTGGCATCATCCGTTCACATGTCTCCCCATGACCTCACCGACACCTGCTAACAACCCTCAATCAGCAACCCTTGGTGTAGCCTGCATTGGAAACCAAGACCATTTTGCCGCGGTACGACTTCAAACATCTTTTTTTATTACCTATTCTTGCTTTTCATATATATGTCAATACTCTAACTCTAATTTTCCGTTCTCATAGATCTGGTTGCGTCCTAACGCTCCTATTCCGCCGCCTCCGCCAGAATGGGTCGCACATCATCAACCGAGCGTCGAAGGATTGGAAGCTCCGTTTCAAGCTCAGTTTGAGAGATTTCGAGCCTTACGTATCGAGTCCTGTCGCCCTTTACTATTTTCCTAGATTTTATTCCACCGGTTTATCAAAATTATGGATGTAAACCTTTTTTTCGTTCATTGTAACATTATTCGCATATTATCCGAATGAAAACCTTAACAATTATTGCTTTCTATTTAATTAGACCCTAAATCCTTCAACTCCACTAGCTAAACACTTCAATTTTTTCAATTAATAATACAAAACCCTCGGAAACCCTAAACCCTAACTAGGGTTTGCACGTCCTTAACAACATGCATATGTTGAACGTCCTTAAGGACGTGCATGCACGTTGTTAAGGACGTGCACAGTCCCACACTTGCATGTCCTTAACGACGTGCATGCACGTCCTTAAGGACGTGAAAATCCTTAATCATCATTTGCGGTGTATCTATCAACACCCTACATACTCGTGTCGGAGTATCCTTCCCTTAGCAGCTTCAAGTCTTCAACCAATCCCGTTTATGCTACTCTTGAACCAATTCCGTTCTATATACGGAGTTCCTTAAGAGGTTGAAACGAATGAGGCTAGTGAAGATGGTTCATTTCTTTAATCATGAAATCAGTGAGAAGAACGACACCATAGAGATTTTGGAGGCGGAGCTAAAGGCGTTGGAGGAGAAGATAAGCCAACAAAAGTATCAGAGATATCTTCTTCATAAAGCTCGCTTCGACGCCCACCTGGCCTCCACCAAGAAGCAACGTACTTCGACGGCCCAAGAAGTAGCGTACTTCGGGCTCTGGCCGGAGAATTCACCACTATTAGTTTTTCCTTGGTAGTTTGATTATAGGGCAATTTGCAAAACTAGCATGTTTTTTGTGTCACTTTGCAAAAATGTCACTTTTTTGTGGGATTTGCAAAACTAACATGTATCCTATTTGGTGCAAATAAAAATGGGAAAGGGGAAAGCCGGTTGCAGGTCATCCGAAGGGAGAGAGATGAGTGACCAGGAGAGAGAGGAATGACCAGGAGAGAGGGGATGTTTTGGTGGGGGAAAATGGCGCCAAAAATATGAGAGAGATGAGTGTAATGATGGCCCTATGGGAAAAGGTGATGGGATAGGGGCTTTCCCTCCATTTGCAAAGTATAAAAAGAGAGGAGGAGAGAGGACACTCAGTTTCTTCCTCCTATGGACAAAAGAGCTGGAGAAGAAGGCCACCATTGAAGAAACTCCATCGGCATCAAGGTCCAGTTGCAGAGCACTTGTCGGGCTCATTCTTTGTTCGTGTCAGCGTTCTTTAACTTCCATGTCACCGAGGTTTATGAGAAACCCTAATTCTCAATTGCAATGGGTAGGCGTCTCTCCTGTTTCTCCTCATGTTTTGCGAAAAGTAGATACCCATTAACAATGGTGTTGATCCCACTTTTCATTTGCAGGGGAAAACGCCAAAGTATGTGCCACTCTCGTCTTCAACAGTCGTTGGTTGTTCGAGGGTGTCGGATGGGTGTATTCTGGTGAGACCGAGCGCAAGAATGTGATCATTGAAGAGGGCATCGACTTCTCCTCTCTGAATAAACTGACCAGGTTCAAGGTCGGCCATGATTCTTCATATGAAGATTGCCGGTTGTCTTACATGCCAAAGGTGGAAGAAGCGGGTCATCCGATAACGATAGGTGATGATGACGACCTTGAGGCTTTTAAGTTTCTGAAGTCGAAGTGTGGGGAACAACCATGGCCCATGGCGGTATATGTTGGTCCAGTGGTGAAAGAGAGCGTTGAAGTACCGCAACCCGGCGTCGGGGAAGAATGCTTGAGTGGGCCACGTACCTCCCAAAAAGTGGACGACCTGAGGCAGAAGGTAAGGCACAACCAAACCCTGTTGATAGCATGCATTTAGGTAGGCATAATAGGTTGCATTTAGCTTAGTTAAGATGCATTTTATGGATGGATTAAGTACAATTTGCATATTTGCTCTCTATGTTAGTGGAGTCGGAATCTACACACTTTTATTGATTATTTCAGGTAATCGTGGATCCGATGATGAGACAGGAGTTGTTAACGCATTAGATGAGAATGTCGAGTTGATCGGAGAAGCTTACATGAAGATCTCAAGAGGTCCTGAGAAGAAGAAGCGGACCTAAACGAAAAACAAGTCTGCAGAAGTTGTCGCCAGACATGCCGAACTTGTTTGGCACTTTCTGGAGGCCTCGGTTGTCCGATTGACTATTATGACCATGCGTTGGAAAGCTCTTTCAGAGAACTACAACTTTTCTGTTGACAAGAAGAGCAAATTCGAAACAGATTTTCCGTGAATGACAATATGCCGCGGCCGCAGCATGCATGCCACGACCGCCGTCAGGCCGCTGCAGCGGGCAGAAGGGAGCAGCACATGCTGCGGCCGCAGCATATATACTGCTCCCGCAGCATTGGTCGTCAGCGCTTATGTACAGCGTTTTGAATAATAAAAAACCCTAGACCTTAGTTATTTGTTTATGGCCGACTTGAGATCATATATAAGGCCACTTTTAGTTTATTTTTCAGCACTACTATTCTACTCTTTCATTCATTAGACACTTTAGAGATTTTTGAGCGATGTCTTCAATGAGGAACTAAACTCATCTATTCTGCCTGCAATTTGAAGCTTTATTTGGATTGATTGTGAGTTTCTAATTCTCGTTCCTTGTTTTCTATATTTGAATGCTTCAACTTCTTTGTGCTTGATTGTCTATTTTTTTATTCTATCTAGCCCGCGCAACTAGTTAGAATCAATTCAATTGCTAAGGTTTTGTAGATTCCTGATTGTGAACCTTAACCTAAGTGGCAAACTTGTTCTTTTAGGGCTGATTGAACTAGTTGAACAAGTAGGAAGTTGGATGTGTTGTTAAATCTCCCTTTAGGGACTGCAAATACCTTGGTTAATATCTGAACTTAAAGCTATCAATTGGGTTTAATCCTTCTTTATGGACTGTTCGATTGATAAGGGTTTCTAGGACTGATTGGACTAGTAACTATATTAGGTCAGGACAAGGGCATTTATAGGAAAAATTGACACTTGAATCGTTACAAGGATCGTTTCAAACCAAATAAAGTGAAAAATTGTAGGTAGAATTGCTTCTCCTAACTGTCTGAATTACAATTATTTACTCTTGCTTTCATCAATCCGCTTTGATAAAAGGCGGAACTTTCACACTCAAAACCCCCCTCTTTGGTTACTTTGATTGACACTTGAATCAAACTTGTGTTATAAATTTCCCTGTGGATCGACCTCTTGCTTATTGCTATACTTGCTATAGGTTTGAGTTTTCTTTGGCGGATCAACGACAGGTTTTTCCTCCGTCAACAGGGAATCAATAGGGAAGAGCAAGGATATATGGGTGAAAGACAAGGTTGACACGGGGTTTCAAAGGGGTGATAAGGATATGTGTGCAGGTGACAAGGGTAAGGGTCCGGAGGTGATCCTCTTGGGTGAGGTGATAGGGAAGAGCCAGGAGCACGCTACTGACAGGGGGTTTGGAAATGGTGACAAGCATATTTGTGAAGGTGACAAGGGTGAAGGTCCGGAGTTGATCCACTTGGGTGAGGTGATAGGGAAGAGCCAGGAGCACACTACTGATAGGGGGTTTGGAACTGGTGACAAGCATATGTGTGAAGGTGACAAGGGTAAAGGTCCGGAGTTGATCCACTTGGGTGAGGTGAAGGAGGCCATAGGGAAGAGCAAGGAGCTGGGTGCGGTAGACAATACTGACAGGGGGTTTGGAACTAGTGACATGAACATTTATGAAGGTGACAAGGGTGAGGGTCTATATGTGATCCAATTGGGTGACACGGACTCCTTCGATGACACGGTAAAATGTCAAGGTGACATGTATCAGGGGTTAGAGGTGACGGAGGGAAAACCTGTCGTTGATCCGCCAAAGAAAACTCAAACCTATAGCAAGTATAGCAATAAGCAAGAGGTCGATCCACAGGGAAAGTTATAACTCAAGTGTAATTCAGGTGTCAATCAAAGTAACCAGTTTGGGGGGTTTGTGGGAAAGTTTCGCCTTTTATCAAAGCGAAGTAAATAAAGCAAAGCAAAGGAATTTGGTTTTTAGACAATTTCGAGAAGCAATTCTACCTACAATTTTCCACTTTATTGGATTGAAGCGATCCTTGTAACTTCTTCTCGTCCTATTAAGTTTCCTATGAATGCCCTTGTCCCGGCCTAATATAGTTACTAGTCCGACCAGTCCTAGCAACCCTTATCAATCGAACAATCCCTAAAGAAGGATTTAACCCAATTGATAGCTTTAAGTTCAGAGATTAGCCAAGGTATTTGCAGTCCCTAAAAAAGGATTTAACAACACATTCAACTTCCTACTCATTCAATTAGTTCAACCAGCCCTAAAGGAACAAGTTTGCCACTTAGGTTAAGGTTCACAACCAGGAATCTACAAAACCTTAGCGATTGAATTGATCTAACAAGTTGGCCAGACAAGATAGAACAAAACAATAAACAATCAAGCACAAAGAAGTTGAAGCATTCAAATATAGGAAACAAGGAACGAGAATTAGAAACTCACAATCAATCCGAATAAAGCTTCAAATTGCAGGCAGAATAGATGAGTTTAGTTCCTCATGGAAGACATCGCTCAAAATCTCTAAAGCGTCTAATGAATAGAATAGAATAGAAGTTATGAAAATAACATAAAACTTGGCCTTTTAAAACATCAAAGTTGGCCAGGAAAGAAATAAATAAGTTCTAGGGTTTTCATTAATCAAAACGTTGCGAATTAACGCTGATGCTGCGGGCGCAGCATAGGTGCCGCGCCCGCCGCACACTGTTTCCTCCAACCCTTTGCAAATTGATTGGCCGCGGGCGCCGCAAGGTTGCTGCGGCCGCAGCCAGGGGCTTTTCACGGAAAATCTATCATGAATTCGCTCTTTTTATCAACAAGAAAGTTGTAGTTCTCTGAAAGAGCTTTCCAACGCACGGTCATAATAGTCAATCGGACAACCGAGGCCTTCAGAAAGTGCAAAACAAGTTCAGCATGTCTGGCGACAACTTCTGCAGACTTGTTCTTCGTTTAGATTTGCTTCTTCTTCTCAGAACCTCTTGAGATCTTCATGTAAGCTTCTCCGATCAACTAGACATTCTCATCTAATGCGTTAACGACTCCTGTCTTATCATCGGATCCACGATTACCTGAAATAATCAATAAAAGTGTGTAGATTCCGACTCCACTAACATAGAGAGCAAATATGCAAATTGTACTTAATCAATCCATGAAATGCATCTTAACTAAGCTAAATGCAACCTATTATGCCTACCTAAATGCATGCTATCAAACTCCCCCACACTTAACCTTTGCTTGTCCTCAAGCAATGATAGAATGAACATGAATCAACGCATCCCACAGGAAATCCCTTCAAGTTTCAACCTCATCAAAAAGCAACATCATATCAGGTGAAAACATAAACCAAACAAACAAACGTCATAGCATGCATTTTAGTGATCAAAGCTTAGAAGTAGACATTATCCAACCTCACTAGAAATATGTTTTTCACTCATGTGTTTAGGCTTTAAGATACAACTCTCAACTCAAACCAATCATGCACTAAGCTCATAGACATTGACCACCATATCACCAATTCTCTACCGAAATGTCATTACTTGCGGGACACAATAAAGACAATAAAATGCAACATATTTTTTTCTTTTGTTTTCTTTTCTCTTTTTTTTTTCTTTTTCTCTTTCTTGTCTTGGTGCTTTCCTTACGCGAGGCGCAAACATGAGTGTCATGAATGGCCCTGGTCTATCAACACCTCAACCTACTAATATGAAGTCCACTTGAACATCTTTTGACGCAAGTTGCAAACATGGGTGTCATGAATGAACACTACTACAATTAAGGTCTAATGTGGCGGTTTTGAACCGCCACATTAGGCCTAAAAACCGCCACAAAAGACCTATTGTGGCGGTTTTTGACCGCCTCCGTTGCTCGCGTTGCATTAGGTCTAATGTGGCGGTTTTTACATCTATTGTGGCGGTTTATTATGAAAATTAAAAACTGCTACAATAGGTAAGTAAACCGCCACAAGACTTATCTAATGCGGCGGTTCTTTCCTATCTATTTGACAGTTTACCTATCTAATGCGGCGGTTTTAGAGAGCTATTGCAATGATGTTTATGCTACTGTGGCGGTTTTACATTGTTATTCTCACACATTTTTATCTACTGTTGTTGTTTTTGGTATTTATGTTTCATAAAATAATGTGGCTAATAATTAAATAATATATATAATAATAAAATCTAGAATAATAATAAACTGAAATAATTGATTAACCAAAATATATAAACCATCATATGTATATATAACCATAGTATATCCATTACATCAAAATATTCCCACTAAAGTATTAATATCTAAAATTCATTTACAAAATAACACATTTAAGTGTTATCCTAGTTCAAAATATATACACTAAATTCAAGAGTAGCATTAGTTGTGTCCGGAATGCATTAATCTGCTAGTAGCTTGTAAGTGGAATCAACTTGTGTAGGTGTCGAGCTGAAAAAAAATAAAAGAAGAAAATAATAATGATGTTAATTATGCATAAATGGCTTGGGTAATTTTTTTTATATTCAATCAATAGTAAGGCCGGATATAAACATTCAATTGTATTATCTATGCCAAACCAACCAATGAACATAAATTGTTCCACACATCCCCCAGAAACCCACTTGGAAGAACAAAACACCTTTTCCTCTCCAAACAGATTAAACAATAGCTCAAACAAGCATTTGATTAAAAAGCAACAAAACAACTTAGCATACAAGCCTTTTCCTCTCAAAATGGCACGCTTCTAGAAAATTCAGCATACAAACACCAGAAAGGATGTAGCCAATAAGAATTAGAAACGCTCAACGAAAGACATGCTATTACCTCATTTCCACAGCTTAATAGAGCAATCATGCCCTGCAAATGAATCCATTCCAGATAAGGATGTAGCCAACGCTGATATGATGTTCTTGTGAGCGTGAACTGTCATGCTCTTGTTCTTAGTTCTATAGACTGTAAATGACAGAGGAAAGTAGTGAATTAGAGGTAAAATGAAAATAAAGGGAGAGAAAATTTCTTCATTGGCCAATCACAAAGGTTAATAGTTCTTGCCTTAGTATTCCAAATAATTAGTTTAACCGAAATTTGACAAGTTCAATGACTTGCCTGTTAGTTTTTGTTTTTTCATACACGGTACAAGGCCTCTTATTGCAATAGAAGCCATGGGAGGTGTCCTAGATAAAATAAGAAGCATATTTTTAATCATAGAGAATGATTTATTATGTAAAATAAGCATCTTTACATAAGGTAGATAAGTAAAAAAAAAATCATAAGATATACTCCCTAAATTTAGGTGATTCTGAGAGTTTCCAATGTAATGAAATAGTGACGAGTATTTAATAAGCCCTTCTAACCAACTAGTGCTGATACTGGAAATCAAAACAACACATGATCTGAACAACATTATACATACGGCAATTATAGCTTGCTGAGGTCATTTACTAAACCCCCAATATGGAGCATTTACTGTCACTAGTTTATATGCAGTCATGACTTGAGTACGTGGATCGTTCCTATAAGTAATAAAGGATAATGAGTATAGAAGAATCATTAGAGCAGGGTAAGATCTTATCCATAGTGTTCTATTTCACAATTTCTGTCTGATGAGTACGAAGCACATCATTCCTATCAAATGTCATTTTTAACTTTTCATTCCCATTTTAGAAGTGTTGTGAGGAAACATTTAGCAGTTAGCTCGTAAATCAGTGTTTGTCACAATAGCATCTAGCAGTTTAACAAGTAGCTGAGAAATCGGAAACAATCAAGAACTAGAGCGCTCTGCTTTACCAAACACGCCCTAAGTCATTCATCATGCTGTAACCAAAGCTAACCAAATTTTGTTTTCGAATTCTTCAAAACAACCATGTTATATCTATTCAGCTTATTTCCAAGCTCAATAAGATACTGCCACATCATTGAAGGCAAAAGATCACTGGCTAATAGAAAAAAACAGCATATGAAGAGGCTGATCATCCAAAGAAAACCAGGGTGACAAAATGGTCCACTTTTGTCGGTAAAAGTAACAGATCAAGATTCTTACCGTCCACCCTTCTAACAGCGGGCCATGAACATCCCTACGTGATCTAAACTGGGAGAGGTCTACGTCACAGTACCCGATCAAGTAGCTCCAGTTTCCACTTGCCTTGATTTTAGTTGTTCTTTACTCAGACCTATATAGTTGCAAATAGCAAAAATAAATAGTTAATTAAATCAACAGCAAGGGATTGACCTATAACAGTTGAACTGGGTAGTCAATTTGAATTATCAATAAGTATACACAAAATTGGATTTCAAGAAAGCTGTTATTTTTACCTGTATTTCAATGATAACATTGGCAAGTTCCAAACTGTCATACAACTATACAAGTAATGATAAATGTCCTTAAGGATAAAATCATTAAACTCAAGTAGCATTTTGTACTGATAAAGCTAAAAAAATTATCCAGACAGTCATGAAGAAAGAAATGGATTTGTGAATGCCGTGCATACATTTTCAGATTTGCAGTGGTTTAGTTTAAATTAAAGAGAAAAACAAAGGCCAGATTCAAATTAAAGGGAGTCTAGGGTTAGGGATTTACAGGAGAATCGACCTGAGGTGGAAGCGGTGGCCATTGACGAAAGAGATGGTGGTGGATGGCCTTATCATATCGTCGTTTGCCTCCGGCTCCCTAGAACAATCTCTCTCCCCATCCTCGACCATTCTTATTCTTACTAGCAAGTCCCTTCAGGCAGGAAAATCCATCCAAATCGCTCAATGACTCGACCACAGGCAGCGCGGACTCGAATACCATAGCCGTCCGTCGGATACAAATCTTTCAAGCTCTCGCTCACTCTATGGAATCAAACAAACAAAGTCTTCAATAATTGAAATATAAACTCGAAGACAGTGAAGAAATTAGGGAAATCAGGACTCAAAGTAGGAGCTTCAGGACTCAAAGTAGGAGCTAGAGATATTGAAACCTGATGAACGAGTGAAATCTCCGATGAGCTCCGGGGTGAAAATGGCGTAGATCTGAGAGGCGAAAGAGGAGGAGAGGAAATGGGCGGAAGAAGGATTTGCAGATCTAGGGTTCCTCTCATTTCCTTTTCTCTCTCTTCTCTCTTCCCTTTCTCTCTTCATTTTTTTTCCAGATTATAAAAACCGGCCCCAAACAAAATATAAAAAAATATTATATAAAAACCGCTTCAATAGGGTTAGGAAAAAGGGTTTTCCAAAACCGTTACAATAGCTTAAAAAACCGCCACAATAGGGTCTTGAAAACCGCCACAATAGGTATTATAGTAACCTATAGTCAAAACAGCCACATAAACCGCCTCAATATATTAAACCGTTGCAGAAACCGCCTCAATAGCTCAACCGCTGCAATAAAGTGCCACAATAGGCCTTAATTGTAGTAGTGGAACCTGGTTACTCAATGATCAAGTTTTCTTTCCTAGTGGATAGTTTCCAACACCTTTTTGCGCGAATCATACCCATGGGTGTCATGCATAGATCCGGTTACTAAGTGCATCAACCATTGCCACCTTATTCACTAAATATTCACAAATTCAAACAAAAGACTCAAAATATAAACATAAACTCCGCAAGCAATCAAACATGTGCATCGGTCTTTAAAAATAGATACTGCAGTCAATGCCAAGAGGTAGCAACACTAGGAGAGTAATTCACACAACTGAGCAAAAGAATTCAAATAAGGCCAAACATTCTCACATGGTCATGTTTTTAGGACTTCAATCATACTTTAGCTCAATTATATTTGCTAGCTCATGTTCCACAAAAATTAAATAAAGACAATAATCAAAACATCCAGAACCCCATGGGATTTATATGCTCATGCTTGAAATTTAAATTAGAGGACAAACTAAGTTAGATGGGTATTTGAATAACACATATGTATGCAATGCATGATTATTTTTTTTTTTTTTTTTTTAATATGAAAATAAACAAAAATTAATAAAAATGATTATAGAAATTAAACATGATGCAGAAATTTAAAAATATAAAAATAAACAAAAATTAATAAAAATGATTACAGAAATTAAACATGATGCAGAAATTTAAATATGATCTCCTATATACATCTGTATATAGAATTCCTCTCCCCCACACTTAAAATTTTCATTGTCCTCAATGAAACAATAAAGACAACAAAAGTAAATCAAACATAATCAGGGTGAAGGAAAAGAAAAAGGAAAAAGAAAGAAAAACTTACCTCGGGTTGCCTTCCGAGAAGCGCCTTTGTTTCAAGTCGTTGGCTCGACGTTTTGCTTAAGCTTACGACACTAATCAGACATAGTCAAAGCCCTCAGCAACCTGTCAAACTCTTGTGCACAACTAACAAACAAGCATGCGCTACATACAAATAAATTGAAACTAAATAATAATACATTTAAGAACCGTTTAGACTTATTGTATTCAGGAGCTTGACTACCCACAAAGGGTATATAATACCACCAATTCAGTTCTACTGGTGGCTTGTCAAAGTAGCAGTCAAATGGATCAATGTATTCACCAATATTTTCTCGAGTGCAGGAGAAGACCTTTACCTGCTCTATAGCCTCAGCAATAGGCTCTGGACCTGATTCATCAATGGGCGAGCTAGGGATGATCTCATCAGATGGAGTGTCTTCTTCCTCATTCTTCTCAATGTGATTTTCCACAATGACTTCAAGAGGTGCAACAGAGGTCTCAACGATTTGAGATACTGGAGAAAGTGACTCGTTCTGCGCACATTGATTATCCATGTAGCAGAAAAATTCCCACATCTCCGAGAGTCCCATATCTAATAAACCTCCATCACTCAGGCGCTCGGCAAGACTTCGTGTCTCAGCAGTCATGCCATCAAAGATGCATAGAAGCACTTCCCTTATACTAGCTTGATATCCCCATGAATAAACATCGTTAATGTACTCCTGCAGTCTGATAAAGTATTGATGAAAATTCTCTCCAGGTAACTGCAATAACCTAACCATCAACATATGTTAGTAGCAAGAGTGCAGACCATGTAAGTGGTCCACACCAAAAATCAGCACTAAAAACGCACAAGAATTGATAAATTTCCCCGGCAACGGCGCCAAATTTGACGGAGGGAAAACCTGTCGTTGATCCGCCAAAGAAAACTCAAACCTATAGCAAGTATAGCAATAAGCAAGAGGTCGATCCACAGGGAAAGTTATAACTCAAGTGTAATTCAGGTGTCAATCAAAGTAACCAGTTTGGGGGGTTTGTGGGAAAGTTTCGCCTTTTATCAAAGCGAAGTAAATAAAGCAAAGCAAAGGAATTTGGTTTTTAGACAATTTGGAGAAGCAATTCTACCTACAATTTTCCACTTTATTGGATTGAAGCGATCCTTGTAACTTCTTCTCGTCCTATTAAGTTTTCTATGAATGCCCTTGTCCCGACCTAATATAGTTACTAGTCCAACCAGTCCTAGCAACCCTTATCAATCGAACAGTCCCTAAAGAATGATTTAACCCAATTGATAGCTTTAAGTTCAGAGATTAGCCAAGGTATTTGCAGTCCCTAAAAAAGGATTTAACAACACATTCAACTTCCTACTCATTCAATTAGTTCAACCAGCCCTAAAGGAACAAGTTTGCCACTTAGGTTAAGGTTCACAACCAGGAATCTACAAAACCTTAGCGATTGAATTGATCTAACAAGTTGGCCAGACAAGATAGAACAAAACAATAAACAATCAAGCACAAAGAAGTTGAAGCATTCAAATATAGGAAACAAGGAACGAGAATTAGAAACTCACAATCAATCCGAATAAAGCTTCAAATTGCAGGCAGAATAGATGAGTTTAGTTCCTCATGGAAGACATCGCTCAAAATCTCTAAAGCGTATGATGAATCAATAGAATAGAAGTGAAGTGCTGAAAAAATAACTAAAAGTGGCCTTATAAAACATCCAAAGTCGGCCATGAAAGAAATCAGGAGACTCTAGGTTTTTTATTAATTAAAACGACGCGGATTAGTGCTGACGACCAATGCTGCGGGCGCAGCATAGGTGTTGCGCCCGCCGCACGCTGTTTCCTTCAACCCTTTGCAAATTGATTGGCCGCGGGCGCCGCAAGGTTGCTGCGGCCGCAGCCAGGGTCTTTTCACGGAAAATCTGTTTTGAATCAGCTCTCGACGTCAACATGAACGTTGTAGCTCTCTGAAAGAGCTTTCCAACGCATTGTCATAATAGTCAATCGGACAATCGAGGCCTCCAGAAAATGCAAAACAAGTTCAGCATGTCTGGCGACAACTTCTGCAGACTTGTTCTTCGTTTAGGCTCGCTTCTTCTTCTCAAGACCTCTTGAGATCTTCATGTAAGCTTCTCCGATCAACTAGACATTCTCATCTAATGCGTTAACGACTCCTGTCTTATCATCGGATCCACGATTACCTGAAATAATCAATAAAAGTGTGTAGATTCCGACTCCACTAACATAGAGAGCAAATATGCAAATTGTACTTAATCAATCCATGAAATGCATCTTAACTAAGCTAAATGCAACATATTATGCCTACATAAATGCATGCTATCAAGAGGTCATATTCATAAGCAGTCAGGAGGAGGATGAGGACTTCGACATCGGAGTGAAGCGGGAAGAAGTCTGGGATGATTTTGACTGGCAGGATTTCGAGGACGACCCGGGTATGAGGGTGTCGATGGAGGGGGACGAAGTTGAGGATGAGGTGATGAGGGAACTTGAAGATTGGGTTCCGAGGTCCAGCATATCCCCACCTATGATGGAGAACGTTGAAGCTATGGTGGACAGAGCAACGCCTCGTACCCAGGATCCACGACGCAACCTGACAGAACTTTTGGAGGGACAATTGTTCGCCTCGAAGGGTTATGTGCAGAGTCACCTTAAGTGGAATGCGGTGGAGAAGTGCTTCGAGTTTGTTGTGAAGAGGTCGTGTAAATCGTCGTATATAGTTGGTTGTGTGGACAGCAAGTGCACGTGGATGTTAAGGGTGTCGACTTACCGACGCACGACTATGTGGTCCATCCGACAGTATGTCCAGGAGCATACATGTGACCTGAACATGAAGCACAACCATAGCCGACATGCTACGTCGAACATGATTGGACATAACCTCGTGACCACGTAAGTGTTACTTTAGTTGCGGACACCTATTTATGTCACAAAATAATATTCCACATGTCACATGATGTAACTCAACCTGTCACCATTATATGTGGGTTCACCAGGACTCGAAAGGACCTTGTTCCCGAACAAGTGCAGAAAATGACGAAGTCCCAGTATGGCGTCTCGTGTAGCTACTGGAAGGCATGAAGGGCACGACTAGCGGCGAGGGAGGTGAAGCATGGGACCGACGAAGACAACTACCGAGATATTATTTCATACTTGCACATGTTGGAGCAAACTAATCCCGGGACATATACTAGGTTAGAGTTGGACTCATCCTAAAGATTCAAGTACGTCTTTGTTAGCTTCGGGGTATGGCGCAAGGCGATCCCCTGCCTTCGAAAGGTAAAACTTCATGTCGGTACTATGCTATTGCATGTCACCTAACATAAAATACCATGTCACCTAACCAGCTAGTATCGATATCCATGTCCAGATGATTTCAGTGGATGAGAGTTTCCTCAAAGGGAAGTTTAGGGGCACGCTTCTGTTTGCCACAACCCAAGATGCTGACCACAGTGTATACCCGATCGCGTTTGCGATTGTCGATGGTGAGAATCACGGGTCATGGGGCTTCTTCTTCAAGAACATGCTACATGTCGTCGAGGATGCACCGGACGTAATGCTTGTCTATGATCGGCATCTTAGTATCGTCAAAGGTATGAGGGACCACTATATGTTTGCCAAGCAAGGGGCCTACTAATGGCATCTATTTCAGAATGCGAGGTGCAAGTACAAGGGTGTCACGGGCCTCAAGACGTTGTACTTCAAGGTGGCGAAGGAGTACACGAGGGTAGAGTTCGAGAAGCTCTTCGCTGATTTCTGCGCACAGTCAGCCCGTACGGGCCAATACCTGAAAGAGGTTGGTTTTCAGAACTGGGCCCGAGCATACTTCTTGGGGATGCGCTACAACATATTGACGACGAACAACTCCGAGTGTCTGAACTTCGTGTTCAAGGAGCCCATCGACCTACCCATCACTGCCCTGATTGATGCTATCATCGAAACAATAGACAATTGGTTTTACGAGCGACGGGAAAAAAGCACCAAATCGGGTAAGTCGGTGAGCGATTACGTTGAAGGTGAGCTAAAAACGAACTTTGCGTTGGCAATATGCATGGATGTCAAACCGCTCAGCTCAAATGAGTACGTCCGCAGAGGGTCCTCCTTCTGGGTTGTCAACCTGAGTGCCCATACTTGCACATGCAAGCGGTTCGACATTGCCTAGTTTCTGTGCCCGCATGCCGTAACCGTTGCCAAGTATCGAGGTACCAATTTCTTCTCTCTCGTGAATGACTTCTACAAAGTTGCAGCATGGAAGGCGTGTTACGAGAATGTTCTATATCCGCTTCCTCTAAGAGCAGATTGGCGAATCCCCCCAGACATGTCCAGCGCGGTGTGTCTCCCCCCGGACGTGAAGCGGCGCCCTGGTATCCCTAAGACTTGTCGATACCCATCTCGGGGAGAATTTCACTGTTTCAAGTGCCGTTGTTCGTAGATGTGTTCCTCCATTGGTGGTCCAACGCCTTACCTCAGTAGCTGGGTCTTCTTTTGCATTTGCAGTTTGGGGTCAGTGATTGGACCATTCTCCGTCTAGGTTATTTTGTGAACGGGTTAAGTACTTGGTAGTCTAGTTAGGCTGCATGCACATATGAAAAACTCTAGGTAAGAGGTTAAGAACTTCACTTTACTTTTGGGAACGGGTTACATACTACAGGTAAGTGGTAAAGAGCTTCGTAGTACTTTTGGGGATGGCTTCAGGAAATAACCCCAGTCACCACCTTTGTATTACCGTGTCAGGTGAAAGGGGTTATCATGTCGCTGATTTGAATTTTATGTTTGACATTTCGGTGGTTGGCACTTTGATAAGGAAATCACCCTTGTCACCATATTGAAACAAGGGACACGATAATTATTTAAGTTGACACGGGCTGGGATTCCAACTTGGGTGACAAGGGTGATTTCCTTACAACTTATAACCAAAGTTTCGAGCATGACAACATAGTCAACCACTGCCTAACAAATATCATAAAAATATCATAACATTCTACAACACATAACCACCGACGGAAGATAAAGAAAGCAACAAAGTGTAGAGCTGATGTGAGCCTAATTTTCCATGTTTTATACTATCTTTTATATCGGGTTCTGCATACATTTCATGCCTTTGGGCTAGATTAGTTCAGAATCTATGTAGTTTATGCTTATTTGCCAAATTATGGAATCTACACCAGTTTCTGTTTAATTTCGCAGAAATCGAAGCAATTTACAGCAGTTCTGAGAAAGGAAGAAAAGCTCGAAGTCAACTACAGAAGTCCGAGGTCAAGAAGCAGCGGAACAAGGACAAATCGAGCTGGAAAGAAGGAAAAAAACAGTTAGTCGATATCGACATGTCTAAGTCGATATCGAGTTGGCCACATTGAGCTGAAGTCCTAGGAATCGACGAGCAAGCAGAAGCTGGAAGACGTTGCTCGATATCGAGGAAATCTACTCAATATCGAGTAAAATCCAAGTCGATTTCCACTTCTGGTAGCCAACATCGAGGAGCTGATTTGGAACCGAGGAAAAGTTACTCGATGTCGAGGAAAAGTCAAGTCGACTTTGCTCTTGGAAGTCGAAATTGAGTTGCTGAGCAGAAGACGAGAAAGGTGCCAGTCGATATCGAGCAATTCTACTAGATATCGAGGAAACCCCCAGTGGCCGACGCGAGTATTCCGAATCTTGTTAAGGTTCTATCCCGAGTCCAATGGAGATATTTTCCAAATGAAATTCTATCAAGATCTATCAAGTGCTATCAAGTCAAGAGAGAAGATATTTTATCCACATTAGAAATAGTCCTAGTTGATTTATTTCTTTATTCCATTATTTTACCTTAAGTAATTAGATAGATAGATATAGATAGAGATAGAATATTCTTTCCTAATTAGAGAGGGAATGAAGCCTATAAATAAAGCCTTAGGGGCTGATTTCTATGAATTCAATTTCAGTTACAATTAGTTACATAGAGAGAGAGGAGAGAGAGAGAGCTTGTGGCGAGAGCAAGGTGGAAAGGCGAAAGCGGATTTGGCTTGTTCGATTGTAATCTTTCTTTTTAGTTTTATTTTAATGCAAAGTTATTTCCTTTTTTTATTGATGTCTTTCTTGATGATGAAGAGCGAGTTGTCCACCCACTTCTAGGGTCGGGGTGAGCCCGACGGTAGCCATGAGAGGTGATGCGGTAAAGGTTTGAGCTTTTTATGCAATTCGTCTTCTATCCCTATGAGAATGATTCTTTTGCGAAAGTTGAAGGTTATCCGTGTTTGTGTTATTGAAGCGAAAGTGATCTTAATACAACTTGGGTTAATTATGTGAAAAAGGGTTAGTAACAATTAGGGTTTATGCGAAAGCCTCTATATTCTATTTGTTAATAACGAAAGTTATTTGATGAAAAGCATGATCTTTTATGCCTTTATGTGTTATTTTGCATGGTTATCGTTGTGGTGTTGATACCCTGATCTTGGAAGTCTTTAGTTTATTGATTTATTTCGTCAAAAATCGTGTTTGGCTTGCGAAAAGTTGCAATTTTAAGTTTCTGTCTTTACTCGACATCGGGGAGTTTTTGTCGATATCGAGGAGTTTGCTCGATATCGAGGAAAGTTTGTCGACATCGAGTTGTCTGCTTTGATTTCTGTTTTTGTTTGTCGATTTCGTGCACTGTTGGTCGATATTTTTAGTCGATATCGAGGAATAGTAGTCGATATCGACTAGTTTCTGTGCTTTCGTTTTATTTTCCGCTTTTCTCTGTTATTTCTGTCTGTCTGTTTAATTTACTGCCTGTGAGATTTGCTGCTACCTGAGATCTGCTAACGTGCTTCCTCGATGATCGATCCTGACTTCCCGCTGCTACATCATGAGGAGGTCTTGTAATTATTTGCGTGGGCACGAATCTGGTTTGATTTATATTTTATATTTTGAACTCGATTTCGTCCTACAACTATAGCAACGTACTACAATACCAACCTAGTGAACTACCGTCCACAACTAAATGTTCTGAGAAACAACCATGTTCATAACAATCGAACACAATAACAACGATATTCATAACAACCTTCTATCATAACATCAAAGTTCATAATACTGGGCAGTGGTGATCACAACGGCGATCATAACCGTCTACCATGGAAGATGCCAACAACAAGCATGTGCATGTACGCCCCGATGAATGCGTCGTTAAGACCGTCGAAGGTGGGGGCGTCCTTTGTGAGGAGTTGCATGAACCTCATCGTGTATGGTCCACATTCTCCACTGCAATAGGGATGCTTAAGTCAGATTCATAACAACCGGATACCACTATGAGACGAAGAGATATGTAAGGGTTCCACATAAATTACCTCTGTTTGTTCTGCGACATCCTTTTCCCGCAACTAAGGGCGAACGACTTTGGCAACTTGTCGGCGTAGGTGGCGTTCAACGCGAGGTGGGCATTCATCAGTACCGGGATAAGGTGGGTGACACAGCTTAAGTGTGCCGGCAGATGGCGGTCCTTCATGATGTAAACGTCCGAATCATAAACCCTTACCTGCCACCCGATTAGATCAATTGCTACGGCGATTCAGTGAATACTGTCCATGTTTAACAGTAGTAGGATGAGTTCCGCCCCTTCCCACGAACGGCCTATCGTCGTCGGGGATAGGCCGTTTTATATTAAAATGGCCTATCCCCTTACCTGCCACCCGATTTATATTAAAATACATTAACATATATTGAAAATACATCGTTTTATTTTCCGCTTTTCTCTGTTATTTCTGTCTGTCTGTTTAATTTCCTGCATGTGAGATTTGCTGCTACCTGAGATCCGCTGACGTGCTTCCTCGAGGATCGATCCTGACTTCCCACTGCTACATCAGGAGGAGGTCTTGTAATTATTTGCGTGGGCACGAATCTGGTTTGATTTATATTTTATATTTTGAACTCGATTTCCTCCTTACAACAAATTGGCGCCGTTGCTGGAGAGGCAATCATTCGCGCCTTAGGTAGTTAGATCTCACGTTTTCTTTTAGTTTTCTTCTATAGGTATATGCAAGACACCTTCGAGTATTTCGAAAGGGAAAGAGAGAGACGGTATGCAAAAGAATTGGAATATTTGAGATGGCTATACATCGTTGATGAGGAGGCATGGCTTGAGGGTGTACGCGTGTTTAGAAAGCTACAAGATTTGTCAAAATCACCGCCAGAAGCCCCAATTTCGCTAGAAGGAGGATCTGAACCTGAGGTCGGCCTCGACCAACACCTAGTCGATGTCGACCCATCTCCAGTCGATATCAACCTATCTACAGTCAATACTCAGGTATGTCCTTCCGCTATCTCAATTCCAACTTTGCTATCTGTCTTTGAAAAACCATTTGAAGAACCTCAAGAAAAAGAAGAGCCAGAAAAGAAGAAGTTGGACGTCGTTGCCCATGTTGTTTCAAAGTCACTTTTGCCTTATAAGGTGAAGGCTACCCCCGACGATTTTGAGCAACCGATGTTCATATTCAAGTATGGGGTCCTCGCAAAGTGGCATGAAGCTCCACAAGATGAGGTGGAAATATCTCTTTCCACTCCATCGCTCTGCTATGGTGGAGACGCCCAAACAAATCAAACTATGAAGGTAAGGGGATACGATGATGAGGTATGCGAATTTTCTTTATATATTCCCTTATGCAGGCTAGCTGGAGCCCATGAAGATGAATGGGTGGAGCCATGGAGCATTCACTCGGGGAGATTTAAACTTCACCACATGTTGCCTCCGGATGACATCCCACGCTTCCCACCACCGGAGGAACCACCAGACCCACCTATACCTCCGGACAAAGATGAGCCAGGCTAATGCTTAAAGCGGTGAAGTCGGCCTAGCGACTATAAAATCTAGAGCTTATAAATAGACATTTATTTTTGAGACTTTTGGACATTGTTGCTTTTTTTTGCTTTTGGTTTTTGAACTTTTAGTTTTTTCTATCGTGGGTATTTCTCTTCTATATTTTTCAGGTCCATGGGAATAGAAGCAAGCTAAAATCGGACTAGGCCCAGCAGCATAGCACTCGATTTTGACATCCTGCACACCTGTCTAGTAAGTCTCTTTCTTTACCCTTGTTTTTATACAGTGAGGACACTGTAATGTTTAAGTATGGGGTGAGGGAAGGGCTTACTTTATCCATATTTGATTTTATTTGACATTATGTATGCATGTTTAAAATATTTCTTGAATGGCTTATACATGGCTATTTTGGAATTCATTATCGATTTATGTGCTTACATACATGTTTTCCAAAAGTTTATAAAAATGACCCCCATTGAAAATTTTGATAAATGTCATGGAAGCTTTATTGAACTCGACGATGAAAAATTGGATTCATTAGAGATATAGCATAAAATTGCCTAGTAAAGGAAAGTCACAATGAAGTGCATATTTTCTTGAAAACCATGAAAGGAGGTAAAATTTCAAATTGCTTTTGACATGTTGCATGATAAGAGGATGGAGGACTTTATATTTCCATATAATGCTCATTGTTATATTCCTAGCCCTTACCTTTGCTTATGCATCACAAAAGCCATATTATGCCTTATTTCATATATTGCTCCACATGATCTAAATATTGCCCATTCTTTACCTTATTTCCTATCCGGGGATTATGTTGAGAATGATATTACATTATGGAGATTGTTATATGGTTGTTGTGTTGTTATTATCATTATTGGAGTTTGGAAGGATTGTTTAAAATTATGGAAAATTTAATGAGTGAAAGAAAATCCGATCAAAGATCGACCCTGCTCGCTGAGATAATAGTTCGGCGAGATGGGACACAAATGTGAGGAGTCCAAAGCACTAAGTATCCGGGGCCATTCATGACACCCATGTTTGCGACTCGCGAGAAGGCAGTGCTGAGGTTAGAGAGGTAAAAGCATTATTACTGATAAAAGCATTATGAAAGGTGATGAATCTTATGAAGAAGAGATGTGGTAAAGAAAGTTTGAAAATACTCCATTTCCTCGAATCATTAGCACCACATTGCCAAAAATTGCCCACCTTTAGCTTTTTACCAATCTACTCCTTATTTGAGCTTAAATTGAAGTCCTCTTGATTATTAATGCTTTGTCACTTATGAATATTTTGCATAACCCTCCTTTTGTGAGTAGATGTTGCTTTTTAATTGCACATGCATGGATTTGTGACACTAGTACCTTTTCGAGGATGGTAATTGATTGCAGGGTTATATGGCAATGAATCTAATATGTTGAGAGTTTTGATTTCTTCCCCTGAATGACAATTAAAAGTATTGCTTGAGGACAAGCAAGCTTAAGTATGGGGTGTTTGATGTGAGCCTAATTTGCAGTGTTTTATACTATCTTTTATATCAAGTTCTGCATACATTTCATGCATTTGGGCTAGATTAGTACAGAATCTATGTAGTTTATGCTTATTTGCCAAATTATGGAATCTACACCAGTTTCTGTTTCATTTTGCAGAAATCGAAGCAATTTACAGCAGTTCTGATAAAGAAAGAAAAGCTCGAAGTCAACTACAGAAGTCCGAGGTCAAGAAGCAGCGGAACCAGGACAAATCGAGCTGGAAACAAGGAAAAAAACAGTTAGTCGATATCGACATGTCTAAGTCGATATCGAGTTGGCCACATCAAGCTGAAGTCCTAGGAATCGACGAGCAAGCTGAAGCTGGAAGATGTTGCTCGATATCGAGGAAATCTACTCGATATCGAGTAAAATCCAAGTCGATTTCCACTTCTGGTAGCCAACATCGAGGAGCTGATCTGGAACCGAGGAAAAGTTACTCGATGTCGAGAAAGTTTAGTCGATGTCGAGGAAAAGTCAAGTCGACTTTGCTCCTGGAAGTCGAAATTGAGTTGCTGAGCAGAAGACGAGAAAGGTGCCAGTCGATATCGAGCAATTCTACTAGATATCGAGGAAACCCCCAGTGGCCGACGCGAGTATTCCGGATCTTGTTAAGGTTCTATCCCGAGTCCAATGGAGATATTTTCCAGATGAAATTCTATCAAGATCTATCAAGTGCTATCAAGTCAAGAGAGAAGATATTTTATCCACATTAGAAATAGTCCTAGTTGATTTATTTCTTTATTCCATTATTTTATCTTAAGTAATTAGATAGATAGATATAGATAGAGATAGAATATTCTTTCCTAATTAGAGAGGGAATGAAGCCTATAAATAAAGCCTTAGGGGCTGATTTCTATGAATTCAATTTCAGTTACAATTAGTTACATAGAGAGAGAGGAGAGAGAGAGCTTGTGGCGAGAGCAAGGTGGAAAGGCGAAAGCGGATTTGGCTTGTTCGATTGTAATCTTTCTTTTTAGTTTTATTTTAATGCAAAGTTATTTCCTTTTTTTATTGATGTCTTTCTTGATGATGAAGAGCGAGTTGTCCACCCACTTCTAGGGTCGGGGTGAGCCCGACGGTAGCCATGAGAGGTGATGCGGTAAAGGTTTGAGCTTTTTATGCAATTCGTCTTCTATCCCTATGAGAATGATTCTTTTGCGAAAGTTGAAGGTGATCCGTGTTTGTGTTATTGAAGCGAAAGTGATCTTAATACAACTTGGGTTAATTATGTAAAAAAGGGTTAGTAACAATTAGGGTTTATGCGAAAGCCTCTATATTCTATTTGTTAATAACGAAAGTTATTTGATGAAAAGCATGATCTTTTATGCCTTTATGTGTTATTTTGCATGGTTATCGTTGTGGTGTTGATACCCTGATCTTGGAAGTCTTTAGTTTATTGATTTATTTCGTCAAAAATCGTGTTTGGCTTGCGAAAAGTTGCAATTTTAAGTTTCTGTCTTTACTCGACATCGGGGAGTTTTTGTCGATATCGAGGAGTTTGCTCGATATCGAGGAAAGTTTGTCGACATCGAGTTGTCTGCTTTGATTTCTGTTTTTGTTTGTCGATTTCGTGCACTGTTGGTCGATATTTTTAGTCGATATCGAGGAACAGTAGTCGATATCGACTAGTTTCTGTGCTTTCGTTTTATTTTCCGCTTTTCTCTGTTATTTCTGTCTGTCTGTTTAATTTCCTGCCTGTGAGATTTGCTGCTACCTGAGATCTGCTGACGTGCTTCCTCGAGGATCGATCCTGACTTCCCGCTGCTACATCAGGAGGAGGTCTTGTAATTATTTGCGTGGGCACGAATCTGGTTTGATTTATATTTTATATTTTGAACTCGATTTCGTCCTACAACTATAGCAACGTACTACAATACCAACCTAGTGAACTACCGTCCACAACTAAATGTTCTGAGCAACAACCATGTTCATAACAATCGAACACAATAACAACGATGTTCATAACAACCTTCTATCATAACATCAAAGTTCATAATACTGGGCAATGGTGTTCACAACGGTGATCATAACCGTCTACCATGGAAGATGCCAACAACAAGCATGTGCATGTACGCCCCGATGAATGCGTCGTTAAGACCGTCGAAGGTGGGGGCGTCCTTTTTGAGGAGTTGCATGAACCTCATCGTGTATGGTCCGCATTCTCCACTGCAATAGGGATGCTTAAGTCAGATTCATAACAACCGGATACCACTATGAGACGAAGAGATATGTAAGGGTTCCACATAAATTACCTCTGCTTGTTCTGCGACATCCTTTTCTCGCAACTAAGGGCGAACGACTTTGGCAACTTGTCGGCGTAGGTGGCCTTTCAACGCGGGGTGGGCATTCATCAGTACCGGGATAAGGTGGGTGACACAGCTTAAGTGTGCCGGCAGATGGCGGTCCTTCACGATGTAAACGTCCGAATCATAAACCCTTACCTGCCACCCGATTAGATCAATCGCTATGGCGATTCAGTGAATACTGTCCATGTTCAACAGTAGGAGGATGAGTTCCGCCCCTTCCCACGAACGGCCTATCATCGTCGGGGATCGCCCGTCGAAGTAGCCAAGCAACTTATGGTCCGCTTCATAGCTGTCCGCATCGTTGTTGTATTTGCCCCACTCAGTCTGCAGATAGCGGCCGAAATATGTGTCTACAACTACAACTCGATGGCCAGCGTCACTCACCACCCCTCTCCGTTACCTCTTTACGCAGAATTTAGCATGCTTGTTCCATGTGCTGCATCGATTACAAACCTAGTGAAAATCCAATGCTATTGCAGTACCTATTACACTAAATACCGTGTCATTCACTAAAAAAAGGTAATCAGTTAGACGGGTTTCGTACGTCAGAGTTTAGCCAAACTGTGGGTGTTTTTACAGCGGTGAAGAACTCCTTCGTAAGCGCAGTGCCGTACGCAGTCTTCCAGCTGTCCTCATCCCCGCTGCACAACCACAACCACAATGTTAGGAGAATGGAGTCATGTCTGCAATCAGTTGGGTACGTCTACTGATGAGGGTCACCTATCCATCAAGCGGAGGAAGCCATCGTTGTCTGAGACGGATACAAGACCCAGCTTAATCGCGTCCGTTCCTTCGACAACGTTCTTTCCTTTTCGGCCCCGCGGTTTCTTCTGAGGGGGGGGGGGGGACTTGACTTATCCTTCACCTCCTGGACCTCGCTTACTCTTCTTGCCTCGAACGGGCTCCGCTCTTGCAACCTCTGAGATCTGACAATTGGTTAGAAAGTTTCAAGGGTCAGGCCGAAAATTTTTGTACCCCCGTGTCACCCGAATAATTAACCGTGTTGGTTAACAGTGATACACTTGTCAGTTAACTACTACTATAGATTCAAATGACAATCCCAGTTTTGATTCCCCCTTAACCCTGAAGCGAAAATACCATGTGAAGTAACAACCAATTTACCTTCCCATCCCGTCCTTCCGGTGTTGGCTGGTCGTCCACTGTAGGTGGTACCTCCGTTGATCCGGCCTTAAGGTTGTTCTCCTCAGCCTCCCTATGTTTCCCGTCATTCTATCCACTGACATCTCTCCCTTGTGGCTGCACACTTACTCCAACGGCCTCGGCTTTCGCAGCCTCTGAGATCTGGCAAATGGTTATAGTTATTTCAACTGTCATTCAGATAATTTATTTGTTCCCTTATCACCCGACATATTGAAACGTGTCGCTTGATGTAAACAACCGTGTCAGTTGTCTACAATATATTGAAATATGAAAAATCTTGATTCTATTAACTCTTGACCCATTGGGAGAAAATACCAGGTGAACTAACAACCAATTTACCTCCTCTTGTCCTTCTGGTGGCTGGTCATCCACCTTAGTTGGTCCCTTTGTCCCCCCGACATTTTGGTGGTTATCCTCTCCACGAACATCGCTCATTGGTTTCTGCACACCTCCTGCATTCGAATGGCCATCTCTCATCCCATTCACAACACCTTCCAAGACCTTCATCTGAAACACAGAGTACATAAATGAGGGGTGGTTCACAAATGTTATTCGACATTGGGAGAAAAGTTACCCGTGTCACTTATGGAATATACCTGTGTCGACAATGGGGGAAAAGTTACCCGTGTCATTTATGGAATATACCCGTGTCACTTATGGGAGAAAAGTTACACGTACCTTGTCATCCATTCTCCGCATCCATGTTGACATAGTTCCCAGCCTCTCCAACATCAGTTCAAGTGTTTTCCACACCTTATCTTCCTAGGATTCCCTGGTCCCATCTCGTTGCTCCGAACTCGGGCCGGGCTTGCCAGAGCCTTCACCGTAATAACAGGGTGCCAACGCAGCCTCAATGTCATCAAAGTAGAGGTCAGGCTCCTCGTGTTGGTAGAAGCACCCGAGCATCAATTCAAACTCGTCGGCCTTCGGTACTAGTATCGGGTTGTCTCTAACTTTTATGCTTTCCGAATTCTCCAGGTCCATGCGGGTTTGGATCGTCTCATAGCTTAGATTGTCGTCATCGGCTGTCCACCTCAGCATGCGAGTCAACACCGTCTTCGACACCCTGTTCGCAAACTCCTCCCCAATTTCCGGTACCGCTTCGTACAACCAAATCTACAACAACCACACATGACACTCGAGTTCATCAATTGCACTTAATAGTTAAAATATAACTTCGGTCGAGAAGGTAACCTGGAACGCATACGGAAACCCCATTAGGCCATAACCATGTTTTTCGTCCTTCGCCTTCGGCTTCAAGTCAAAGACACGTCGTTCTATGACACCCGACATGAACTCGTGGGTGACCTCGTACACAATCCTGCCCCAGGGGTATTCCAGGAACCGATCAACGTTCTCCACAAGCTTCACAATCCACCCTTGTATGGGTTTCCTGGGTTCTCCCCCCAGCAGAACTCCTTCGACGATGAGGAGGAGAGCGATCTTAAAACGCCTTCTCGCACTCGGCTCCTTCAAGATGGAGTTCTTGAACGCGTTCTCTAGCTCCCCCACCTTCATGCTGTCCGTTCCGAATAAGTCCTTGAGAGCCTTCTTTGTCTTCTTGTCATCCTCCGTCTCCGTGTCTTCCCCCCGAACTCGACCACACCGCAGCCCAGTAACGAGCGCAAACTCCTTGATCGAGAATCGCCGGAGCTTGTCTTGTAGCATGTACCAAGTCTCCCACTTCTTCTCCGTCACAAGCTGTCGTTGTAACACGTAATGCAGCAGTTGTGACGAGAATTGAACCCGGTTTGCCAATTGCACAATCCCCCTAAATTGACTTCGATGTAGCTTCTCCCAATCGTCGGGGTCGACCCAGTCGTCCAAGTTCACCATCAGCGACACTCTCGAATAATGGTTCACCCGCCCCCGAAAATGCTTCTCCTCCGGCACTGCAAGTCATGGCTCCACCTTCTTCGGTGGTCGAACACCCTTCCTCCTCAAGTTTTGGGACTGAACCATCTCCTTCCTGGAATTAGGTGGACATGAACATAATCAAATATCTAGACAAAATCATCCCCTAATTATTAAATCTGTCTGCGAGTGTCTCCTGCTTTCACGAGCAAGTGCCCATGTCACCTTAGTCAGAACCCGTGCCACCCAACAACATAACCCATGTCATGAATGTCAGTTGGCTTCTCCCAATACTCCTAAAATACTCGTTTCTGACAGGTGTTCTTCTCCACGCTGACATTCTGGGTGAAAGGACCCGCAACCCTTCCTCGCTCATCATCAACCCCCCTCGCTCTTCTCTATCAATTCCCCAGATCCCCATACCCCTTTTACCCCATATCCCTATTTCCCCTTATCCCCCAATTCCCCAGATCCCCGTTCACCCAAATCCCCAATTTCCGAATTTTCTCCATTCCCACAATGCATGCCTTTGAACGAAACAATGGAAGATTGCAAATTAAGTGGGGAAGATTGCAAATTAAGTGAAGATTCAGAGTAGTAGAGAAGGGAGAGGGATTTCAAGAATAATTTGTGCTGTACCTCTTTTCCGGCGCGCTCCTCTCCGGTACGGTCTTGTCCGGCGTGTTCCTCCCTTCTCCTATGCCCTTTGTTCACATCGGCTGGCGTGTTCCTCCCTTCTTTCCCTTCAATTCACAGCGGGCTCCCTTCTTGGCCTCTATTAATATTCACTCTCTTTCCCTTGTGGTGGTGGTTTTTTTCCCCAACTACAATGAATGCAAGTTGGTGAAAATTACTTTATTTTCTTTTCTTTTGTTTACCTTTTTTTCGAGAGAGAGAATATTTGGTTTTTCTTTTTTTCTTATATATTTTTTCAAGTAGGTCAAACTAACTGTGTAACCAATTGTCACTTGGAAAGATTTCTTTTCGATTGTCGTTTTGTTGTTTTGTCCCAGTATCGAGTCACGTCATTGCATGCACGTGTCAATTTCCAGGTTTTTTCGTGTCAATATTCACTCTCTCAAATTCCTACGTATAGTCGAAATGACCCATGTCACCCCTTCTAATCCCCGTGTCATGTAACAAGATCTACCTTGTCACCAATTTGGATCGATTGTACAACGTACCAAGTGCACCCATGTTCATACCTACACTACCAAGTTTAACAAAATACATGTCTACATACCTAAAATACCAAATTTGGATCTTTTCTTTCTGACAACCAGTGTCAACTACATAAATATTTCCTGTTCAGATTTTAAGTTTATTTTGTTATGCATAAAGTCAGTGATGCATACCTTTTCCCAATAAGGAGGGTCTAGTAGCATGTGAGGTCTGTGGTAAGGCCAGACATCAGAGGTCCCCTTTTCCCAATAGTTCAATCACTACTACTTGTGCTTTTGATCTCATTCATGTAGACACATGAGGACCATATAGCTCTTGTAATTACAATGGTTTTTAATATTTTTTGACTATTGTTGATGACTTTACAAGAGTTACTTGGACATATCTGTTGAAATCCAGGAAAGATGCTTTCCATACATTACAGTGCTTTATTCAACTTGTCCATACTCAGTTTGGTAGATCGATTAAAATAATTCGCACAGACAATGCTCCTGATCTTGGTTTTAGCACTGTTGGTACTGAGTATTTCAAGTCTAAAGGAATTGTGCACCAATCATCTTGTGCTTATTCTCCTCAACAAAACGGAGTTGTTGAGAGGAAACATAAGCACCTATTAGAGATTGCTCGTGCCTTGCTGTTTCAGTCATCTATTCCTATCAGATTCTGGGGTGAATGTTTGTTGACTGCCACCTACCTTATCAACAGGTTTCCTTCCAAGGTCTTGAACAATGTGTGTTCCTTGGATACCCACCTAACAAGAAAGCCTACAAGCTTTTATGCTTAACCACAAATCAAATAATCATGTCAAGAGATGTGGTTTTCCATGAGAAAATATTTCCTTTTCATTCTTCAACCTCAATTCCTAATTCAACCACCTACAGACCTATCCCTTCTACTGATCAGTCCTATGACCTTGATCCCTCACATGTTTCCCCTTCACCTGCTGCTATACCTGATACACCTGCTATACCTGCTGCCTCTGTTGCTAATCAGGTCCCCACATTTGTTCCTAGACGCTCTTCTAGGACACCAATCCCTCCTGCTTACCTCCAAGACTATCAATGCAACTTTGCCCTCAATTTACCCAGCTTCTCATTCAATGCCTTGTCCTCTTCTTCCCAAAAGATTTTGACCACCCTTACTCCCCTTGTTGAACCCTGCTGCTATGAGGGTGCAGTGCCTCATTCTGAATGACAGGAAGCTATGAGGATGCAGTGCCTCATTCTGAATGACAGGAAGCTATGATTACAGAACTAGATGCTCTACACAGGAATAACACATGGGATATTGTGGATCTTCCTAAGGGAAAGAGACCCATCAGCTCTAAGTGGGTTTATAAGCTCAAGTTTCGAGCAGATGGAAGTCTTGAGAGACACAAAGCACGTTTGGTTATTAAGGGATGTACCCAGAAAGCAGGAGTGGATTATCAGGAGACTTTTTCTCCGGTTGCTAAGATGACTACTATTCGTAGTCTTATTGCTATTGCAACAAAGAAAAGATGGCCTCTTTCACAACTTGATGTCAATAACGCCTTCCTATATGGCGACATTGACACTGAGGTGTTCATGAAGGTTCCTCTTGGATTGCAACACATTCATCCAGGCAAGGTATGTCGACTAAACAAGTCCTTATATGGATTAAAGCAAGCTTCGCGCCAATGGTACAGTAAAATCTCCAAATTTTTTATTGCACAAGGTTTTCTTCAGTCTATGAATGACTATTCCATGTTCTACAAGAAGAAAGACAACTTATTTGTGTTCCTAGTTGTATATGTCGATGACATCTTGGTCACAGGGAACCATATTTCAGAAATCAATCTTCTTAAATAGGCACTGCATAAGCAATTTAGCATCAAAGATTTGGGTGCATTGAGTTACTTTCTAGGCATAGAATTTCTCTCTCACAGCAAAGGTATTCTCATGACACAAAGAAAATTTCTTCATGAGCTCCTCAAGGACTTTCCCAAGAACTCTTCTCGAAATGTGCTTAGTCCTTTGGAGCCTGCTTTCAAGTTAGGATCAGTTGATGGTTCTCCTCTCCAAGATCCTTCTCCATATCGTAAATTAGTGGGTAAACTCAATTTCCTCACCAACACTCGCCCGGATCTCTCTTTCATAGTGCAACATCTTTGCCAATATATGCAGTCTCCAACCACTATTCACTGGAAAGCTGTCCTTCATGTGTTGCAATATCTACACTGCACAGCTGACTTAGGAATTCTTCTTGAGAATTCCCCTGATTTCAAACTACAGGCTTCATGTGACTCAAATTGGGCAACTTGTCCCATCACTAGAAGATCTATCAGTGGCTATTACATCACCATTGGTAGCTCCCCAGTTTCATGGAAATCCAAGAAACAAGCCACCATCTCCCTCTCTTCAGCAGAAGCTGAATACAGATCCATGAGGAGGGTCACTACTGAGCTTGCTTGGTTAAGCCGTCTATTTCATGAGCTTGAAGTCCAAGACATCACTCCAATTCCTCTCAAATGTGACAGTCAATCATCAATTTACATCGCCAAAAACCCGGTCTTCCACGAGCGAACAAAGCATATTGATATTGATTGTCATTATGTTCGTACTCAACTTCTTCAAGGCTTGATTACATTGCATCATGTTCCAACTCATTCGCAGCTGGTAGACATTTTTACAAAGCCTTTACAGGGACCTTTACACTCCTCTATCCTGCCCAAGTTAGGGTTGATTCCTTTTGCATCACCACCAACTTGAGGGGGGTGTTAGTATGTACTTAGCTTGCATAAGTCGGGGTATTGTATTCATATAAATAGGGTCATTGTGTACATGATATTCAGTTGAACATGTACATAATCAAAACACACATTTTCCCTCTCTTCCTCTCTGTTTGTTTTCTGTTATTCCAACATCAACACTTAGTTTCTCAATTGTTGAATTCTCATAATCGAGGATAAAATCAACTTAAAAACCCATTATTGGGGCCGTTGCGCACTTAACCATCCCTTACATACAAAAATTCATAACATATGTGACACAATTTGCAATTTGCAAAGGTAGGACATCAACATAAGTGATACAATTTTTGTTAAGGGTCACATTCACAGTTGGCCTATAAGTCGAAACAAGCTGTTTTTATATAATTTCATTTATCAAGGGTGAAACTTGACTCAGTTGCTTCATCTCTGAATGGATTGCCTCCAGTTTGGTATGATTTATACTAAGGGCCCGTTTTGTACTGATATACATATATCAGATATGGGTATGGGTATCACTCATACCCATATCTGCGTTTGGTAAATGAGTATATGGATATCAACTTGATATACCCAATCTTCCCTTCCTTTGTATTTTTCTCCCTTCTCATACACCCTTTTAAAGAGGGATATCAAATTAGAAGCTCTCCTCTTCTTTCTTCCTCATCTAGAAATCCTTATGGTAGATTCCTCCTTCAAGCTTGGATTTCTCAACCAATCAAACATTGTTCACTTCTATTCTTTGCTATTTTGACTTCTATTTGTTGAAATTTGTTGTTTAATAGAATAAAATTCAGATCTAGGTTAGGTTTTTTTTTTCCTTTCATATGCGTCCCTCCACTCCCAAACTGAGCCCAGACCTTGGCCGCTCCGACCTCCGATCGACCTTTGACCCCTTTGGTTTCAACCCAATCTAAAACCCATATTCGATATCTCATACCCATATCCTTAACATACCAAACAGTATATCAGATATCAGATATCAAATTTGATACCCATATCCCTGATATCGATATCTCATACCCATATTTGATATCTGATATACGTATATGGATACCAAACGGGCCCTAAGTAGTGAGAATTAGATAAAATCATCCGACTATATAAGCTCCAAGCTTTTACAAATGCTACCAAGTTGCAAACCTCAAGCTTCACTGAATGATTATTTGTGTTCAATCGATGAAAGTTTTGACATTTTCTACTTATTGCAAATCCTAAGCTTCGTTAAATGATTAATTGTGTGTAATGGGGTTTTATCGGTGTTGGTTTTACATTGCAAAGCCTTTGATGTATTTTAATCGATGAGTTTGATGGTTGGCTTAGGTCCATGATATGGCTCTTCAAGATTACATTGGAGTATCTTCGATTAAGCACGCTACCTATGTGCCTCACACTGATGGGCGATACCAAATGAAGAGGTTTAGGAAAGCTCAATGCCCGATTATTGAAAGGCTCACCAACTCTTTGATGATGCACGGGCGCAACAATGGGAAGAAGCTCATGGCTGTTCGTATTGTGAAGCATGCCATGGAGATCATTCCACCTTTTGTCGGACCAGAACCCAATACAAGTCATTGTTGATGCTATAGTCAGCAGGTGTTGTTTACATGCTCGTCTTGTGCAAAATGTAATGAATGTTCTATTACTCCGTATTACAGTGGACCAAGAGAAGATGCTACTAGAATTGGTTCATGCTGGTGTTGTTAGGCGGCAAGCTGTTGATATCTCTCCCTTGAGGCATGTGAACCAGGCTATCTATCTATTGACCACTAGTGCCCGTGAGTCTGCATTCAGGAACATCAAGACCATTGCTGAATGTCTTGCTGATGAACTCATCAATGCTGCAAAGGGATCTTCCAACAGGTAAATTTAGACATCCTAAATTTTGATATATGCCGTGCTTGCGCTGTACTGCTTCAGGAAAAGATCTTGATTTATTTCAGCAGTGAACACATGGGCAGTTTATACACCTTAAATTTTGATAGTTAATCTGCTCGAGACCTATGCAAATAGGGTATTGTTATATGGCCTTTATGATATATTATACGGAGCTGTTAAATTTCAGTTAACTCAAACTAATCTTTTCTTCCTGACAACCAGAACTACATAAATATTTCCTGTTCCAGTTTTATGTTTATTTTGTTATGCATAAAGTCAGTGATGCATACTTTTGTATTCTTATTTCAGCTACGCAATCAAGAAGAAAGATGAGATTGAGAGAGTTGCCAAGGCCAACCGGTAAAGAGCAGTTACTTCATTCCAGACTTGTTTGAGCTGCCTGTTTTTTTGGACTTCTGGATGAATTACTTAGATTTAAAATTTTGAATTTTTAATGCTATTGAACACTTCCATGGGTGTATGCATCTCTTCTATGTTGAACCTTGAGGTACAATGTTTTGTTAGAAATGTCAGACAGTAAGATACTATTGTTCGGCATTAGACCATGAATCTCTCACGACGCACATTTCTTTCACGTTCATACTTCTAGGCCAGGACTTGTTTATGGTGAAACCATTGTCTGCTATGTTTCAACTTGTTCACGTTTGCATTATCTTGGCCAAAATTCTTTGGTGCTATGAGAACCAGCTACATATGTCTGCCCATTCTGTTCGACAAATAGACAATGCTGGTTCCTAGTGGTGGTCCTGAAACAATGCTCATTAGGAATGTGAGCAAAACAACGCTCTATCGTAATTGTTCTGTCAGCAAATCAAGCAGAACCAACCCTTTTATTCATAAATAGAATGTATCAGACATAAATCTTACAAATGTGAGAACATAAATCCAACATGAAATCACAAAATTTTCTTTATTTTGACTTCAATCCGTTGAAATTTGAAATCAGCCATCATCTTTTATTTGGGTTCTAGCTCATTAGAAACCATGGTTTCTAGCTAGCTAGCTGTAATGATCCAACGCCCTTACATGAAGGTGTAGCCAGAGCCTTGGAATTTCTCTTGCATTATCTTCTGCAAACGCTCAGCCATGCCGGTACTCACATGGTTGATCCAATCGCCCACCTCGCCCTTCCGGAAGTAGTCACTGTTCTTAACATAGATGTTACACCTTCCGTTCTTGTTCACCTCCAACTCCTTCAAATTCCGGAAGCTGCAAAGCTTCGATATCTCATCTATAACTCCACATTCCTCTTCTTCACTGGTAAATCCGCATCCTATAAACTCTGCCAACTTCTTCAACTCGGCTCTCACGTCTGCCTTCATGTCCTCGTACTTCATGAACAACACCTTGTTCGGCCTCCTCCGGCTCTCCTCCCAGTACCCTAGAACATGGTCCCAATACGGCCCATACTCCTCCACTCCCCTACAAATGGAGTTCAAGTAGTCCTCCAAGCTGTCCGCGCCATCCTCTCGTATCTCCTGGTGGTTCCCTTCCTTCTTTGCCAGCTCCTTTGACCGGCGTGAAAAGGTCCAAAATGACACGGCCGTGTCCAGCACGTTCCTCGAGATGTAAACTATCCGACACCCAGAGCTCTTGACAGACTCTGGGAGGGCATCGTAGGGGAGGTGGGTTCCAAATATCCTAGGACGGTGATCCACATGGGTCGTTGTCGACTTAGAGAACACGGTGATCTCCAAGAAAGGGACAAGCTGATGGGGGTTGTTAGAGATCAAAGGGTGGTCTTGGCTGTTCGTTGGGAAGATGTCGCGGTTCAACATGGAAAAGGCTACAGCCTTGAGCCATGTTGTGCCGGATTTGGGCTTCGAAGCAAGTATGATATCGGTGTCTCGAGGCTCGAAGTGGCTCGGAAAGGAGACGATACCGGGGAGGAACAAGGAAGGGCACCAGAAGTTTTGATACAAGTACATGTATGGGCTAAAAACTGCAACCTCTCTTGGGAGGGATGCCTCAAGTTCTTTCACCCTTTTGGCAGTTTCATCTTCACTCATGGGTGGAGATTTGGGGGTTTTGTTCATCATTATAGATTTGATGATAGTGGATACTGATATATCTATTTGGGTTTTGGGTATAACTTGGGAGCTAACTATATATAAAGGGGCTGAGTGCGTACACAAACGAACAAACCACCCCTTGTTAATTGGAGTAGGTTGTATTAATATTATATTACACCAAATGGTCTTAATTACCCTTTACTTTAAGAAGTGCATTCAATCACTCTTCAATATTTTTTTTTTATTAGGAAATAATTCGAGGTCGAACAAGCCCGGAACCTCGAGAGGCCGACAAAGTCGGCAGACGGCAAGTCGTCTAAACATACAACATAGAAATAGAAAATACAACATATAAACAGAAAAAAAAAGGTGCAGTACAAACGGAGGGAGGCACACAAATGCAGTCGAACAAGCGAACTAAGTCCAACCCCAACCAGGCTGGAGACAACAATGTAGACTAAGAGCCGACGCCAAACACCACCAAGAAGTGACACCGCTGGTCAGCGGTACATCAGGAGTCCTCTGAGATCTCATCAAATTAAATAGAAAGAAATCAAACGCACCTGAAACCCTAATCGATCGTCCCCTTTCGCAACCGGCGGCATTCTTGTCCACCGTCGCCACCTACCTCCGGCGCTTGTAATCTTCAGAGAGAAACTGTCGGCTTTTGCACGGAGACTGTTCCTCGACCTCCCTTCTCACCTATCCTCGCCCTACGGCCACCAAACTCAACACCGAGCGCCGACGCCTTATCACCACCGGTGAGGACCTCATTATCGACGAAATCCCGGGCTCCCTCCTCGGTGTCCTTCTCGTCGAAATTCCATCGCAGAAGAGAAAGAGGGAAATTGACAGGGAGAAGACTTGAAGAGGCGGAAGACAATAGGAATAGAAATGGAAGACATACCGATGGTGCACAAAAATGGCAATTTCGTAAATAATTTATGCCATAGACAAAGGTTGAGGGCAAAATAAGCCCCATCTTTGTATAGCATGATTTACTAACTTTTTTTTTTAATATATGCTTTTAAAGTATAGATTAAACATTTTTATTTGAGAAAGATTCTTTTAAATACACTGATTTAGTTATTATTTTTAAAATAAATTAAGGAGTTCACCAATTTATATATAAGGAAATAATTTTCAAATTTTACTTCTTAGCCGATTAATATCATCGTATTTTACATGTTATATGATATAATTTATAGTCGGTTTTAAGTCATTTTTATATGTTTTGCATGTCTTTTACATATGTTTTTGTTTCATTTTTAGAATAGATATTTACACTCGTATTTTATGTGTTTTTAGGTAATTTGGAGCTTGTTCGATGTCATTTTAGAATCACAATAAAATAATATTAATTGAAGCCAAATTTAAGATATTCACGGACATTGGAAGAGCCTTGCATAGTGATCTCAAGTGTTCAGAATCAAGTTAAGAAGAGATTATTGTCGAGTCGACGTTTTCCGGACAGTTTTTGCATGACAACGTCTCGGAAAAATGAGTCGTTTGAGCTCCATAAAATTAGGATCGAGTTGTTCTATATCTTGTTGGAAAGCCGGATCGAGTCGTTCTATATCTTGTTTATGAGCAATCTATTTAATTTTCTTGAGGATAATAAACTATCGTAGATAATGTAGGTTTGCATTGGTTATGTGGATCAGATAGGCGAATGTTTGATCAATTTTCTTGCTAGGGTCTAACTGTTTAAAGGTCCAACTTGATTAATTTTGCAGCTTGCATAAGCTAAGTGGTAATTAATTGAACTAATCATTCCGGAATCGTTCAGGTGGAAAGGACTTGTGGGTGGTATCCAAAGGTCTCAGGTTCGAACCCCGGATGACCACTCTCTATTTACCAAAATCAAGGTAATTAATTGAACTGGACATATTTATTATAACATGTGTATGTTGAGTGATAATGAACCTAGATAGTTTAGCTTCTAATATTGTTTTTTAATTTGTTATGGCATGAAAATTAAATTGGTGTATCAATGATGCATTGTTGTGATGAACCCTAACATTGGAATGCTTCTTATCATATTATTTCATAAACCTTGCAATTTCTTATTTTTCTTTTTTTTTTAATTTTAGAAATTCCTCAAAATTATTGCTTATATTTTTGCCTTAGTAAACCAGATGATGTTATACAAATACAATTGACATTCATACGGTCCTTGTGAATTTGACACTCGATTATTACAACTCACACTGTACGCTTGCGGGGTGTTGGTTTTAGACCGATCCCCCATGCCATAAGAACATAGGTTAGATAAACCGTATTATTTATAATGTGTCGTGCCATTTTCTTTTTATTTGTCATTTATTATTCATACATTTTTTAAAGATGATAAAACTATATAAAATATCATTTTTTTAAAGTTGCATACTTATTACTTGGAGTAAATATGAAACTATTAAAAATAAAGCATTTGATATTTTATATAGTTTTATTATCACGAAAAGGTATATAAATAAAAAATCACAAATAAAAAGAAACGAAGGAAGTATCTCAGTACCCTTCAATCAATTTACTTAACTAGTGTAATGCCCCCAAAAGAATTCAGATGGCCCAGGCAAAGTCCGACAACCTCCGGTCGCATCCTTGTGGATGAGCTCCATAAGACCTAGATTGTTTATTAGGTTGATTCCCTAAAGAGGGTAACTAAGGTATGCGACTTTATCTCCTATAACATTTCCCGAGCAAGGAACGAAGCCGAACGAGAAGTCCAAAAAGTCTGCAAACCAAAACCGGTTGAACCAAACTGACACTCCAAAAAAGACAAATCGAGAATCTAACCTAGGTTTTGATTCGGATTGATTTGTATTAGGTTTGGCTTTGGACCGAGATTTTCTAGAGAGGAATCATATCAATGAACAAATTGTATAATACTTATTGAAAGTCTATAATGTATATATAATATTTTCTTAAGCCTTACAAACTTAATCAAATTGTATAATATCTACATAGGAGTATTAATTTTATAAAATTAGTTAAAATATAGGTGCAAACTGAACCAAATCCAAACCTGATCAAACCAAACCAAAAACCAAGTAAATAAACTAGTTTTCATTCTATTGAAAACCCCCTTTGGGTTGAAAGATGAACGCGCTGACTCCTTTGGGCCACGAGCCCCCAATCCGTATTCTTCAACCCTTAATTCGCTGCAAATCCTCCTCCCCAACTTACATGCCTGACCTCCTCGCCTCTTTTTGGGCTTGTTCCCGACCGATTGTGGTCTATGATTGGCTCCCGCTGTGTTTTAGGCTCAATTTAGGATGGGTTTTGTAACCTTAATTCACATCCTCTGTCCCTAATTCACCTTCTTCCTCCTCAAATTTGTTGGGATTCGAGTTTCTCTTGGATTCCTGGCCATTGTATACTTGGTTTCAGTCTCCAATTTGGAGTCTCGATACCTCCTTGGCTTTCCCTTGTCTACGGTCATGGTTTGTTTGGTAGACTTCCATTATGTCTTCGATTCATGTGTTGTGTGACTGGGCCGATTCTAGGTTTTCCGTCTTCGAAGCCCCCGCTGAGTCCTCCTTTAAGGTCTAATTTGACGCCTCCGGCGCCGACGTCCCCTTCTTGTGGGTGTCGCAACCCGGCGCCCCCAAACACTCCCTCGTCCCCGACTCATCCCTCTCGTCCCTCATCCACCCCCTTTCTTCTAAGCCCTTGTTGCCGTCACTGGTGCCTGAGAAAAAGATGAACAATGGCAGCTTTGGCCTGCGTTTGTCGTCTTGTCATTCCCTGCTTCTTTGGTTCTTTTGGGTCTTCCTCGGGCCTGTGGTGGCCTGAAGTTGCCTTGGGCCCGGTTATTTGTGCTTTGAGCCCAAGGTTTTGGGCCCGAGGCAACCCGAGGAAAAATGTTAAATTTTTTTCCGAAAGGGTTTAAACAAACTCCCGAAAGGGTTAATCATTGAATCGCTAGATTTTTAATACGACTCCTTATTCTAAAACCCGATAGGTCTTGAATAAAAATTATTAGGTTACTAATAATTTCTAGGTGCGTTATGTTCGACTTCGCTCGGTGTGATGTGGTGGTCTATTGCTTTGTTGGGGTTATGGCAGTCGGAATCGGGATTGACTTGGATCATGGCAGTGTGTACGGGACAACTCCGTCGACGATAGATTCCTTGGAGGTTCATCTTCACTGCCCACAAGGATGCCTGATGTATCGCTGGTCAATGGTGCTATTCTACGATGGTGCTTGGCTTCGTCTGTAGTCTACGTCCCCAACCTGCTAACTTTAGGTCTTTTGTGTCTCATCTTTCGTTGTTTGTAATGCCTGTTCTTTTGCACATTTTCTGTATTTGTTGTATGCTTTAGGTCTTCAGGCTTGTCTGAACTCGAATTTTTACTTAATAAAAAAAACCAAAAACTGAATTTGTTTTTATATATGATAACTACATACACATAAATGGTAAACGGGCAACAATTTGCGCCGCCAAGCTCTTTTGAATAGCAAAACCAATTCTTTTGAATACGACATTCATAGATTTATGGGTCATAACATTACTATGCATAACTTTTTTTTATAAGGAAAGATTTCGGCTGGCAAAGACCTAGCCGATCGCATCCTGACGGATGAGGTCTAAAAGACTTGGATTTGTTGTAAGTGCTTGTCCCCGCAAAGAGAGACTAAGGTGTGCAACATTATCAACCACTCTATTCCCAATGCGAGAGACATGCGAGAAGGATACTTCTTGAAAATGTTGAATGATTGTTTTGATATCTCTCATAGTCATTTCAATTTTCCATGGTCATTTTTCTTTATTTGCGAGGTGATTGATGATGATTTGTGTGCCTCATTTAATCTCGAGTTTTCTGATATGGAGTTTTCTAGCTTTAAGTAGACCTTCTTTCAGGGTGAGGGCTTCCACCATAAGAGGAGTTTGGTTGCCTATGTGTTTGTATCCCAAAGTAAAGGGTTTCCCCTCCCAATCACGGATAACAAACCCCATGGTACTTTCATCCGTGATTGAAGATGATCCATCGAAGTTCAGTTTCATGAAACCAAACCTTGGTTTTCTCCATTTTATTTTTGATTTGTTGACTTTTCGACTAGAATTGTCCTTTGTAGTCTCAATTCCAATATCTTCCTTCTATTTACATGCTTTTCTCCAGTTCTCTCGGAGTGTGTTGATGAACAATTGTATTTTTATATTTGATGGTATGTGGTCGTCCCGAAATGTTATCTAATTTCTGTAAAACCAAATAGTCCACCACTTAAAAACTAGTGTTTCTTTCTCTGTGGTACTGAGTTTATCTCCTAAGGTACTCATGGTCACTTTAATATCTCTTGTGTTTCTTAGAATGTTGGGTGTGATGTTTTGGATTGATTGTATCTGCATAGAAGGATATTTTACGAGTGAACATTCCAAAAACAAATGTGCTTCATCTTCAAAATGGTGGTTACACATTTTACAAAGAGTAGAGACAGAAACACCAGATAGTCGAGATGTCGTTGGGAGCCCCTTTTGAGCTAACTTCCACATAATTTATTTTTTTTATCTTTGGGGGAATATTTAGTTTCCATATACATGAATTAGGGTCATCTGTCACATTGTCAGAATTTATAATGAGTTTTAATGCACTTGCTGTTGTGAACCAACCATCTCTATCCGACCACCATAAAAGTCTGTCTGGGAATGGCAAGATAGGGAGAGGAACATCTGTTATTTCTTTAACGATTGTGTTATCAAATTCAAGTTTCAGTTTCTCAATTAACCATTTTCCATTCATTATATAGTCGTTGACCTTTTGGTTAATATTTACTCCTTGCAGTGGGTTTATCTTTCCTAAAAGAGGGGTTGTTGACAACCAGTTGTCTGTCCAGAAGTTAATTGATCTCTCAGCTCCTACAGACTAGATTAGGCCTTTTTTGAATTTATTTAAGAGTCGACAAAGGTTTCTCCGCTGCCAAGATGTATTGCCCTTTATGTTATATTGTAGAAGCTTTGTATTTTTCAGATATTTCTAGCTTATCAGTTTTACCCAGTATTTATTTGGTTTGGCAAGAATTTTCCACAATAATTTCATTTGTAGAGCCTTACTTATACCCTTAGATTTACTAAGCCCGATTCCACCTTTACTTTTTGACTTGCAAATTCTATCCCAGATTATAAGTGGTTTATGTTGGAGGTCTTTGTTCTAGAAAAAAGTTCTGTTGATTTGGTCTAGTTCTTTGAGTATATTGGTCGACAACATAAAGCTTTGCATTGTGTAGAGAGGTTAATTTAGAAGAAAAATTTAGAAAGTTGATCTTTTGATTTGCATACAATTCCTTCAAATGTCTCTTGATTTACCTTTTCATTAATAATGGGGCACCCCAAATAGTTTTCTAGTGATCTTGTATGTGGAATTTGTAAACTTCGCTCTAGTTCTTGAACTCTAGTTCTAGGTACACCACAAGTTGTTTGGAAAAAGGATTTCTGAAAATTAACCTTTTGGCCCAAGAATTTGCAGTATTCATCAATAATTTTCCTGATATTTTCGCTTGTAGATGATGTGGTTTTTGCAAAGATCATGATATCATCCGCGAAAGCAAGGAAAGGTATAGTGAGACCATCCCTTCTGAATCTAAAACCAATGGTTCCTGAACCTGCTGAGGCCTCAGCTTGTAATTTTCTAGCAAGGATTTCTGAACCCAAGATGAATAAAAAAGGAGACAACGAATCTCCTTCTCTGATCCCCCTAGTTGGTTTAAATAAGTGTGTAGGACCATTGTTTACCAAAACTGAAAATGAGACTGTTTCTACACATTCTTTAATCCATCTAATAAAAGTTGAAAGGAAGCCGAATTTATAAGAATTTGAAAGGGGAAATCCCATTCAACTCGATCTTATTCTTTTTCCATGTCTAGTTTTATCGCCATTCATCGTTCATTTCCTTTTCTATTTTTAAATGTGTGGAAGATCTCGTGTGCTATTAGTATATTGTCCTGAATTGCTCGATCAGATACAAAAGCTCCATGTAATGGATGTATGTGCTTCCCAATCACACCTTTTAGGCGATCAATAATGATTTTTGAAATTAGCTTATATATAGTCGAGTAAAGACTAATTGGTCTATAATTATTTCATTTATTTGTTGTAGTTGTTTAAGAAGTTTACTTGATTGGAAGAAACCTTTGGTTGCTTTTATCACTAAGGGACCAACGATGTTCCAATAAGTTTTATAAAATTCTATCGTCATCCCGTTAGGACCCAGGGACTTATTTTTGCCCATACAGAATAGTACTCTTTTAATTTCTCCATTAGTAATCGGTCTTATCAGTCCCTCATTTTCACGCTCCGTAATAGATGGATTTATAAAGGATAGGTAATTTGAGTTATTTGATCTGTTCTCCCCATCTTTTTTGAATCGTCTTTCAAAATCCTGCTGAATTTTCTTTTTAATATTTTCTTCACCAATGATTTGGGTTCCATTTGCAGTTGTAATGTTTATAATAATCTTTCTATTTCTTCTACCTGTTATTATCATATGGAAATATCCTGAGTTTGTGTCAACAAGTTTTAGGTGTTTAGTTTTTGCTCTTTGATTCTAGAATTTCTGATGGAAAGCTTGTAATACTTCCTTTTTCTTAAATGGATTTGTTTGTTTAGTCAACATGAATGTCTTTTGACAATTCGATGTTTCCTTTTGTAAATCGAGAAGACTTTTTTCGACCTCGTTTAACTGTCGGAAAATGTTTCCGAAGGTTTTTCTATTCCATTCCTTGGATTTTGCCTTCAAAATTTTTGTCTTAAAAGACAATTGAAAGATGGCTGAACCATCGCAATTTGCTCTCCAAGCTTGTTTAACAATATTTCAAAAGTCTTTTCTGTGTAGCCACATGTTTTCAAATTTGAATGGAGGGGCCTTATGTATCTCACCATTACTTAATTCTAGGGAGATAGGACAATGGTCTGACGATGTGAATGCATGGTGGGTAACTTGTATATTTGGGAATTCCTCCAATAACTGATGCTTGACAATTGCTCTATCAAGTATTTCAAGAATATTATCCAGTCCTAAAATCTTCTTTCTTCATGTGAAAGGGTTCCCTGAGAAAGATATTTCAAGTAGAGCACGTGATCCTTTAAGATCAAGAAGTCGTCTAAATCACACGGAGTTTATTTCGACTCCTCCAAACTTGTCTTCACCATAACTATCTCGTTTCTATCCTCAATCACCATATAAGGCAGGTCTGTGGAAGTTATCAAATTTTTAACTGTCAGCCAAAAACCGCCTTTATCTCTTTCATCAGGAGGTTCAAACACAAATATAATTATGTAGGAGATATTTGAATTAAAGTTTTTGTATTTGATTGTAATGATTCTCTCATATTATCTTTCTAGAGAAAGTTCTTCGTGTGTAAGGAAGTGTGATTTCCAAAGTACCCCTATCCCACCAGAGTGTCCAATGGGCGGAGACCAGATTGCTTTATCAAACCCTGCGCTTCTCCAAAATTTCTCTTCAGGTATTCTTTTAGTTTTCATTTCAGTTAAAGCGATTAGATGAATTTGTTCATTTTTACAAAAAGAGTTAATGTTGGTCCAGAAAGTGGGTTTACCAATACCTCTACATTTCCAAGCACATATTTTCATTTAATCTTAGTTTCTTGTGTGGCAAACACATGTTTGATCCCAACACCTTTGTTGTTGCCTAAGAGTTTGTATTCATTTTGATTTTTTAAATAAGTGGAAACTTTGTAATCGTTGTTTGGTGATTCGGTTCATGTACCAAGATTACATGGTATTGCCCAAATTAGATCTGTATAGCCAAGGTATTCATCAAGAAGAGTGTTACTAAGAGTTAATATTCGATTATAAAACTTATTCATCAGTCTTAAAGACAAAATGTTCAAGCACAACTCAGATATTTTATTCCTCCACCATTCTTCCTTGCGGAAATAAATTTTCACATTAATTGTGCTAGACAAACAAAATGTAATGGTTTGATTAGAATACTTTTCATACTTGAATTTTAACTTATACACTGATGTGGAGGAATGAGAGTTAGACCACTTCATTTGTTTGTAATGAATTGTATCCGCACATAAGAGATTATTCATCCGCCAACAAGTGATAGACAAAACACATGCACTGATGTGAATCCACTTGTACATACAAACTAATTTATTCATAAGGATATATTCTACAAAGATCCGTCTATTTGCAACGACAACAGACAAAGGAGCGAAAACAGTCCATAAGTGCCTAATAGGGACAACAAGTGATAGACAAAACATATACATGCACACATCTAGATTAAGAGACAACTTTCCATGCCACACATTGGTTTTGAGTAGAAACCATTTGTTTAATACATGCAGAACACAAATAAACTTGTTAAAGCTGCAATTTGATTCACTAGATAGGTTTTTTTTTCCAAATTCCCTTCAGTTGGGAAGATGTGATATCCATATGAAATTCATCTTTGCAGTTATCGGGAGCAAGGGTAATAGGTTCACTTACTCCTAGCTGCTCAGACCCATATACATTACAGAAAGGAACACGAGGAGCCATAATAGAAGTAAAGGACAACTTAGTAAAGCTAGATTTAACTAATCTGTTAAGTACCCTTATAGCGATTTTAACTAATAGATTAACAGAAGAATCAATCATCTGCTCAACATCATACTCAAGCCTATTTCCATCCATCCCCGACCGCAAAGGATGAATCTCATGAGACTAATCAACAAAATTCCCAAATATGCATCTTCAGGGATGTCGACAAGATACAAATAATTTATACCTGAGAGTCGAGTGTAAAGAGACCATAGAAATACCCTGAAGTCCACATACCTCAATGATTTCCAAAGCCCAGATGGATCAGCCATGAGGGTAGGGCCCTCAACAGAAAGATTGGTAAGACTTTTAGAGGTCGCTACAACCACAATTAGTTCCGAACCCTTTTGGGTGGAAGGGGGTGAAGAGACATGCGCCTCAATCACAGGGTTGATCAAACACCAGTAGATGGTGTGGTTTTGTACACAAAGTAGCAAGTGCACCAAGAGATGTGTCAGAACAATGTATTCCAAAAGCAAACTGATACCAGAAGAGAGAATACTCAAAACCAAGGGTTTGAGAAAGAACCTGAACTGAATTGCCCCAACCAAGGGCCATAAAGACCCTCTGAAAACCGATTGGAAAGCCACATAAAAGACCTCCCACAATCTGATCCCGCCTCTAATTCGAGTGCACATACTAGAAGCATCCCCACTGGAAGTCCTCGTCATCGATCCTTTTCCCTTCCAACCCCAACAGCGAGGTCTCTTCTTGCTTTTCCTGGAATTTCTCCCAACTTTTTTGCTTTCACTGCTCCTGAACAAGTAGAGCACGAATTTGTGGCCATTTGATAGATTACATAGATGACATATTGTATAGTGGGTCAAAAGTCCCAATCTCTTGTAACCTATATATATGATTGTCTAATGAATAAAATCCTCAAGGAGGAGTTTACATCAATTCTATCATTCTACATGGTATCACAACCTTTTCTTCCTCACGGAACCCTAATTTGATCCTCCCGCATCCCCTCTTCTCTTACCGGCAAGCGCTACCGCACAGTGTGTCTCCCCTTACTCCTTGTGACGATGTTGCTCTTATCCTCCTCCCACGCCTCCGATGATGATGATTCAGAAGACGACCCGACAACCCGATTCCGGCAGTACCTTCGTTTCAACACCGCCCAACCGAACCCGAACTACACTCCAGCGGTGTCCTTCCTTCAACGGCAGGCTCAGTCCATCGGCCTCCAAACCCGTATCCTTGAGTTTGTACCCGGCAAGCCTGTCCTCCTCCTCACATGGCCCGGTTCTCACCCGTCTCTCCCCTCGGTTATGTTCAACTCTCACCTCGACTCCGTCCCCGCCGAGCCCGACAAGCGGCCACGACAGTAGACTGGCGGCCGCAGCTCTATGCAGCGGCCGCGGCATACGTGGACTGGAGGCCCTCGTCCTTGGAACGCCGCCCCTCGATGGTCCCCGGTGCCTGGCTTCAACCCTCATTGGATGCACTCCGGCTCTCCTGCCCCGCGACATGCCGGTCCTCAGGCCTATCTGACATCGTCAGATCAAGCCTATTTTCCGCCTGATGGGTATCACGCCTTCTCCTCTATGCAGCCGACATCTCCCGACTCTTTGTGGTACATGGACACTGGTGCCACCTCCCATATGACAATCTCCTCAGGTAACCTCTCTTCTATTTCCTTTAAAGATCCTGCACACTCTATTATCGTCGGCAATGGTAGTAACATTGCTACTTCGGGGATTGGCCATGCCAAATTACACACCCCAACCCACCCACTACACCTTAACAATGTCCTCATTGCCCCAAAGATTGTCAAAAACCTTATCTCTGTCCGTCGATTCACTACTGACAATAATGTTTCCCTTGCGTTTGATCCCTTTGGTTTCTCTGTGAACAATCTTACTACGGGGGTTACTCGCCTAAGATGTAACAGCACCGGGGAGCTCTACCCTGTCACACCGCCTTCTACATCCCGTCAGTTGTGTCTGATTGCCCTCTCGGCATCGTCGTCCAGCATGTGGCATGCATGCCTTGGCCATCCCAGTGCTGTCGTTATAGATGTCCTTCGTTCTCAGAGTCTTGTCAAATGTAATAAAGACCTACGCTCTAATTTATGTTCTTCCTGTCAGTTAGGCAAACATGTAAGACTGCCGTTCCAACGGTCTTTGAACTCCAACCTTGCACCTTTTGATATCATTCACAGTGACATTTGGACCTCTCCTATGCCTAGCAAGGATGGTCACAAGTACTACCTCTTGTTTCTTGATGATTACACTCATTTTCTTTGGGTTTTTCCATTATAATTCAAGTCCCAAGTGTTTCCTATCTTTGTCAAGTTCCATGCCTACATTAAAACACAGTTTCACACATCCATCAAATGTTTCCAATGTGACAATGGTCGTGAATTTGATAACAAGGACCTTCACTCTTTCTTCACCACAAATGGGATATCCTATCGGTTGTCTTGCCCCTATACTTCCCAGTAGAATGTCAAGGCTGAACGAATCATTAGAACCATAACCAACATGATGCGATCTCTCTTTTTTCACGCATCTATTCCCCTTACCTATTGGCCTCACGCCTTATCAACCACATGTTACCTCCTCAAAATTCTCTCATCTACTACCCTACACCATCGCTCGCTCACTCATGCCCTATATTGCACCTTGCCTAGGTATGATCACCTTCGTACCTTCGAGTGCTTGTGCTTCCCCAACCAGTCCTCCACGACCCCACACAAGCTCCACCCGCGCTCCACTCCATGTGTCTTCCTAGGCTATCTGTCTGATCATCGCGGTTACTTTTGCCTCGATGTTCAGAGCCATAAGCTTTATTCTGTCACGTCATGTCACTTTTGATGAGTCTCGCTTTCCCTTCTCTTCCCCTTCTCCCTCCTCTCCCACCCCCAATGTCTCCCAGTCTGAGTCTTAGTCTCCCTTCCCACATTTCCTCCTTCCCTAGAGCTCTACCGGTGCTTCTGCTTCTCCTCCTACACCACCCCCACCACCGCCTCTCCCCTACCACCAGACCGCACACCCGTAGCATCTACGGTGTGTTCAGACCGAGACAAATTGTCTCTATGTCCGCCTCCGACCACCCCAACACCACCCACCCTCAGCCTCACACCCCCCACATCCGGCATCGCAAGATGCCACAGCCGCAGCATGGTGCTGCGTCCGCGGCACACCCCCTGTCGCGGCCCCTGCCTCCCCTCCCTTGCCGCGGCCGCAACCACATGTTGCGCCCGCCGCACAGTCCCCACCCGCCCCCACCGTCCCCGTGGCTCCTCCTACCTCCCCTCCGGCCTCCCTTTCCCCCATCCCCACCTCCCACAAAACAACCCTCCTCGACCCGAATTGGCAGGCGGCTATGCTCGATGAATACAAGGCCCTTACAAGGAATGGTACCTGGGTTCTAGTTCCTCGCCCTCCTGAGGTGAACGTCATTCGTTGCATGTGGCTCTTCCGCCACAAGTTCCGCTTTGATGGTTCGTTGGAACGCTACAAAACTCGTCTTGTGGTTAATGGTCGATCTCAGCAGGCAGGTATTGATTGTGATGAGACATTCAGCCCCGTGGTCAAGCCTGCCACTATCCGAGTGGTGCTGAGCTTAGTGTTATCGCGACATTGGACATCTGAATGAGACAGTTTACATGTTTCAGCCGCCGGGGTTCGTTGGTGCTAATTGTCCCAAGCACGTGTGTCTCCTGAAGCGCTCTCTGTATAGTCTGAAACAGGCTCCGCATGCATGGTTCCAGCGCTTTACGTCTCATCTGCTTCGGTTGGGCTTTGTTGACAGTCGCTCGGATACGTCTCTGTTTATCTATCGCAGAGGCACAAACATGGCCTTTCTGTTACTATATGTCGACGACATCATCCTCACCGCCTCTTCTGATGCTCTTCGGACGTCTATTATTGCCCAGTTGAGCGCCGAGTTCGCCATGTCAGATCTGGGTCCGTTGTCTTACTTCTTGGGAGTCGTTGTGCAGCGTCATGCGTCTTGGTTGTTTCTCTCTCAGAGTAAGTATACTGCTGAAATTGTTGCTCGGGCCAAGATGAGCAACTGCCAGCCAGTCATCACCCTTGTGGATACCTCCAACAAGCTCAGTGCTTACTCTGGTCCTCTGTTTGATGATCCGACGTTGTACCGGAGTCTCGCCGGTGCGTTGCAGTATCTTACGTTTACTCGGCCCGACAACAGTTACATCGTTCAGCAGATCTGCCTGTTTATGCATGCGCCCAGGGAGCCGCACTTTCAGGCCTTGAAGCGGATCATCCGGTACATCAGCGGTACCCTCGAGTTGGGCACCGCGATCTCCCCTTCCCCTCGGCATGACCTAGTGGCTTACACTGATGCGGATTGGGGTGGTTGTCCTGACACACATCGCTCCACGTCTGGCTACTGTGTCTTCCTCAACGACACTCTTGTGTCATGGTAAGCGAAGCGTCAGTCTGTGGTGTCTCGCTCTAGCGCCGAGGCTGAGTACAGGGGCGTCGCCAACGTTGTTTCCGAGTGCTCCTGGCTGCGCAATCTCCTCCTCGAGCTCCGCTGCCCTCTCCAGAAGGCCACCCTGGTCTACACCGACAACGTCTCTGCCGTCTATCTGACCAGCAACCCAGTCCAGCATCAGCGAACGAAGCACATTGAGCTCGATCTACACTTCGTTCGGGACAAGGTTGCTCTTGGACATGTTCGTGTTATGCATGTCCCGTCCTCCTATCAGTACGCTGATATCTTCACAAAGGGTTTACCTCATCAGTTGTTCCTTGATTTTCGGTCCAGTCTCACTGTACGGAACCCTCCACTTTCGACTGCGGAGGTTTGATAGATTACATAGATGACATATTATATAGTGGGCCAAAAAGCCCAATCTTTTGTAACCTATATATATGATTGTCTAATTAATGAAACCCTCAAGGAGGACTTTATATCAATTCTATCATTCTACACCATTAATGGCTTCCACGGTGAGCCCCCCAAAGGGCTGCCCTTTGAAGGAGAATGAGATGATCTATGAAGGAGAGAACCAAGAAAGGCCCTTGGGTTGGCATCAGTGTTGACAAACCACACTGGTTTGGTAAGGATCTCAACGAAATCCATGGAGATGAAGAGGATTTGGCTGGAGAAATTAGGTTTTCTCTGTACAAAATGAGGCGCGCGAGCTTTGTAGACGCGCTCTTTTTTGATGGGAAAAGGTTTTTTACTATGTATAACCTTTTGGACTCGCTTGAGAAGTTTGACAACATCAGGTTTAGTTAATTTTTATACTAAAAAATTTTAAAATTGATGAACCTATAGATTTGGTTTAATAGTTAGGTTCAGTTAAAAAATTCGATTCGAACTAAATCATAAACGCCCCTAAATATTTGTCGGGTTTGAATTTTGATTCATTTTTTTTTAACTATATAACAGGTATGGATTTTTTTTATTTTTTTTGATATAGCGATATGGAATGTTACTTTATTATTGTATTAAATAACTGGATGAGAACGTGGAATTGTAGTTGTTTTACCTAATTCTTTTTTTAGTTACATTATTATTGTATTAAATAACTCCATAAAATCAGAAAAAGAATCTATTAATTTTTATTTTATACTACAAAGTGAAGGTTTTTTATTGGCAAAATCAAAACAAATCTGGAATTTTGTATCTAACTAGAGTAGGAATCTTGGTAGAGTTGTTTCCCCTTTCCATCTTTGTTATTTTCACGTTTTTAATTCATTTTCTTCAATGATATTGTCTTAATTGGATTGTTATTTTTTAACAAGTCAATAATTTGGGTGGTGTGTGTGAATTTATTAACCCACCATGCATCTAATAACGTATTTTCGTGCAAAGAGGAAATGGTAGTAACTAGATCAATTTTTGGGCTTAATTGCACAAATAGACCATTAGCTAAAAAATTGGCCCAAAATAACATCTCTACCTCCAAGCAAATATAACAACAGGTTTTTTGGAACTGTTCGTGACCGGCTCTAACAGGTCGAGGGAGGGGAGGTTCAATCTCATTCCCCTTTGGAAGAGCGTTCATCCGTGGCGGTGGGGGAGTAGGAGAGATTTTGGGGGACTGCATCTCGCCACGCAGGGTCTCACTGGCTTCTTCTCCGATCGGTGGCCACCTTATTTCTTCTCCGGCGGCGAAGAAGAAGAGAGGGGAGGGTGAGGCGGTGGGTGCGGGTTGGAGATGCCTCTGAAGCGACCCATCAAGCTCTTCGTCCCACTCGCGCTCTCCACCTTCGCCCTCCTCTACTTCTACTCCTCCCTCCTCTCCCCAACCTATCCCTCCCAAACCCTAATCCCCAATTCCACCACTGCAACCCCGATCCCCGCCCGCTGCAACCTCTTCCGTGGGCGCTGGCGCCTTTCCTCTAATTAAATTCATATGCGAGCTCCTGTGACGCAGATTAGGTCGATCTAGGTGGTTGGCTATTCAGATTAGGTCGATCTAGGTGGCATTGTGAACAACACACTGAGACCGCGTATACCGAGCTCTTGTGACGCAGAATGGAGGCTTCTGATGGAGCATCGCTGGCACCCGACCCTTCTGTTCGTCCTTGCTTCACCGAGATTGCGAGACACTTGCGTGCAATGGCTGCAGGTTAGGGTTCGCCTCTCAACTGGATTCCACGTCAAAAGGGGGATACCTACTTAAATAGGAAAATCAAACGCCTGCAGGTTAAGGTTCCGTTCTCTATGTGCGACTATTGTTGTTTGTGGAGTTATTCTGATTATAAGAAATCTTTTAACATTCGGTACAGGAAGCCAGCAGTATGAAATCAACACTTGATGAGACCCTGGGCACTGCAAATCCTCATTACTGTAGATTGTTAAGGGGGAAAATTGCTGCCAAACAGGCAGCAATCAAGGCAATGGAAGCTCGAAAGGTTGCAATGGTTGAAGCTTCGTGGTGCCGTATACTTAAAGCGGCCAGGTACCACTTTGTTAATGTTAGCCTAGACCATCACCTCTTGCTTTTCACCAGTTCAAAGCAAATGTAAAGTGAGGTAGAAAAGGGAAAGTTATACTTATGATTCTCAACATTGTCTCAGTACATTTCTATAGTTATCTAGTGTTTATGTATGCACACCCCTAGATAAAGTTTCTCTAATTTGATTATAGTACCTATTGAAATAAATGAAAACTGCCTATATCCAAGGCCATAATAGAAGATCTGGAGAACTATGTCAAGTGTGACTCTTCTAGCTTTGAAAAATAGTGTTTGATGGCATTTTTAATGTGCATATGTAGGATTCAGAGCAAAGAAGCAGAAGCATTGCTGTCTAGAGCAGAGAAAAGCGCATGTGAGGCTACAGAAGCCGCGACTGCCAAGCGAGTTATGATGTATGATACTGTTGATTGCGCTCAGAAACACTACGTTGTTGAAACGTCGTTGGCCAAAGGCAAGGCTTCTACTCATACCGTGAAAGCAACCGCTGAAACAGCGTTTGAGGTGGACAGACAAGTAGCTGCAGCAGTCAAAACTGCATTTGTTAAGCTTGCTGCTGATTGCCCTTCTTCTCTAAACAAAGATGAATACATTGGCTTGTTGAGGAAAATTAGTGAAAAGCCTGATGCTGATGAAATCAATCATATTACATGCATACTTATTCTTTTAAATATACTCACTTGCCCTTGTTCTTGTCAACCAACCGACCATGGCTTCATCTCAGCTCTTCTGTCTTTCAGGATGGTTCGCGATTGCCTTCTTAGAGGTTTAACACTTATACACAACTAACACTGCCATGTCAATCATATATCCTTTGTTGTCTTGTACCAGTAAATCAAATGATCAATTATTTTTCATTTTATGGAGTTTGTTTCATATAAGAAAACAGTTGAGTTTTTTTTGTATGTTTGTGTGTGACATATTTCTGATTGATGTGCAGACCAGAAATGCTATTTCTGGAACATACTCAGCACCACAGAGATCAGCTAGTTCAGCTGTTCTTTTAGTCGGAGATCCTACAATGATGCGTGACAGAGCAAGGAATTTTGTGCTTCCTAGAGCAGATGTTATGAAATTGAGAGATCGTTTGAGAAATGAGGAGTTAGCGGCAGGTTCTTTCTTATCTAGGATGAAAAGGATATTGAATATGCGCCAAGAACACATGTAACAACAATGTTTGGTTCAATTGGATGCCTGTTAATATGCATTCATAATGAATATGGATGAAAAATATTAGTGTTTTTATTCTACTGAAGAGCCTTCTCAGTGATGTTGACTCAATGAGCTTGATGATGCATTCCACTTATTCTCTATGACATCGGTAACATACACGGATGCCTTTGAATTTTTTTACCTTCTTGTTAGCATAATTCATTCAGAGATATGTTGCTGGAAAATAGTCTATTAGCTCAATCGGTAGAGCGCTGTGTTTGAACACAGAGATGTGAGTTCGACTCTCACGTAGGCTAATACGGAGTATGCGTTCATATCTCTATGGACTTATACGATTGAACATGGTAGAAAATATATACACTAATGGAAGGACAAATTTGTGAATCTGGTACGACAAATTTGTGAATTATGAATATCTCTGAACTTATAAAATTATGAACTTGGTAGGAAATATATAGACTAGTGGTAGGAGAAATTTGTGAACCTGGTAGGATAAATATACGATATTGGTATGATAAAAATGTAATCACCGAAATTCCTAAGTGTATAACTTGACACTAATGGTAGGATAGATGTACACGAATGGTAAGATATATTTGTACTATTGGCAAAGAAGTAAAATTAATATTGACCAATCCACAAATCCCAGACTAGTAATCATTGAGGCGTGAATTGACCCTAATCTCAATCTCAATTACCAATCCATAAATCCCAATCTCAATCCAATTTCTATCAATCAAAATTCATGAATCCAATCTAATTCAATGCTAGAACGACCGAATTAGAGCCTCTACCCTTGGATATAATGTTATTTAGGTTTCCTTCATCTTCTATTGTAGATTGGAAACCCTCTACCCTTGGTTGTTTTTCTGAAAAATGTGGAACATAATTTGCTACGGTTTCTAGCTTGATTTTCCTTGAAAGCTATTTAAATTGGTATGATAGATGCACAAAAATGGTAAGATTGATGAAAACTAATGGTAGGAGAACACAACGATATCGGTAGGATCAGAATGATAGGATTGATGGAAAGTAATGGTAGGAGAAAACAACAATATTGGTAGGATCATAATGGAAACTCAGTAATTCCTGTATAACTTGACACTAATGGTAGGATAGATGCACACTGACGATACGATATATTTATACTATTGGAAATATGTAAATGCGTAATTGACTTTAAGAAAAAAAATTACTTCCACGTGAATCTCAGAAAAGCAAAAAGAGAAGGCAGACTCCACAGGCAGAGACTGAAGTTATATGAACCACATATGCAAAATCTATACATGGATATATCATGTGTGATGATGAATCTCAAGCTATGGTCCATATCCTGGATAAAGTTAGTGCTGCACTGAAAGACAAGATCCAAGTAGTGAATATTGACACTCAGAGAGATTCATAATTGTATAAGTTTAGAGAGATTCATGAACACATACTCCGTATTAGCCTACGTGAGAGTCGAACTCACATCTTTGTGTGCAAACACAACGCTCTACCAATTGAGCTAATAGACTATTTTCAATGGGTCCTTATGATCGTCTAGTCATCAAGAAGTGATAATTTCGCAAGAAGCAAAAAATAACGCTTGAATTTGTAATCTTAAATTGCAAGTTATGCAATTGATAAAAAACAGAGAGTATAAATTACGAACTCTCTGCAACTAGTCTCGTGAAACCGTCACCTTGGGGTAGTTCTGTTATAAGAAAATATTCTACGTACAAGATCACTTACCCATCGCTGCCACTGTTATTGGACAAACTTCTTGCACTTTTTTAGGTATGAAAGGACAGTTGTACACTATTGGTAGGACGGAAATATTCTATTGGTAGGATGGGGACTGTATCGTTTCTTGGAATGAACGTGTAACTTTTTTACCGTCCTTTCCGCTTCTCTCCTATTCTGCATCACTTTTTGCAGAGCATGTTATGGTGTTTCAGATCCTCCACTCAAGCTTATATATGTTCTTGGGGGACACCCATCAATGCAATCATTGCATTTTTCCCATCATAAATGCTCCCCCCTTTCCCCAAAGGAGGAACCCTGTTTTGGCGCCAAAACTACACTGACAGCCCGCCAAATCAGCTACAGTGAATCCCCTCCAGATTCTCTCCAAAATATCTACAGGTATGGAAAGACAGGTTTAGCCTATTGGTAGGACCGTTTAATTCTATTGGTAAGATGGACAGTCTACAGTTTTTTAAAATGAACGGAGGATGCCTTTTGGTGCCACATGTCACTGACACCTACTGACAGCTACAATGTAGCTACAGTGTCCCTCCCCTTCACCTGCAACTTCCTCTCCCGGTTGCATTTTTTATTTGCAAAAATAGACCACTTTCTACCCCTAGCCAAAAAAAAGGGGACATGTCTAGTTATGCAAATGGGCCCTTTTTTTGGTCTAATTATGCAAATTGGCCCTCGTGCAAAAGCAGGAATTTTTTTGTTTAAAGATATTGCAAAATCTTAAATTTGTGATTTAAATAGTCATTTTTAGTAGAAAAGATAATGAAAAATAAAAATTATGAAAAAATAAGAATTTTTTCATGTATATATATGTAAAAGAATTATAGGAAGTGAAGCAAATGAGGGATTGAACACTTGACCGATGTAGTTAGTGATTTTTAATGGAAGAAAGTTAAATGAAACAAAAATTATAAAAAGTTAAAAGAGGATTGGACCCATGACCTCAAGGTATTAAATCTTTATAATTAAGCTAAACTATCTTTATAAAATTAATAAAAATATAAAAAAACATATAATTTTTTTTTCTCGATTTTTTTTTCCGAGCTACAAGTGCCCTTCAAATTCCACCAATAATTGGATGAATAATATATTGTTGCACCTGATGTGACTTGTATTGAAATTAAATCATAATATTTTTATATTTATTATCTTCCTATCCACACACTATAAGTTGGATCGATAACTTCATAATGGGAGGTCATATTACTCATTTCAAGAATTGGATTAGAAGTTATATACACACACATGTATATAGATTTTATTTAGAGTTATACATTCACATACGAAGATAAAAATCTAAAATTTTAAAAAGAAAAATTGGGTGGAATATCCATCCCTATAATTCATTTATCTAAATGTCCCCCATTTTCACTCTTTAAATAAAGAGACAGTTTGTAAAACATACATATTAGTGGGCCAAATTAGAAAACTATACATAATTTGGTAAAAATTAGCAAACTATACATTCCATTTTATACCTCAAGCGCGTGTAAAAAAAAAAAGGCTGCGCATGTGAACAAGGAAGCCTCCCCCCTGGCTGGGCCCACCATCCCACCTCTCTCCCAGCGTAATCCCTCCCACCTTTCTTTCTTAATTTACTTTTTCTTTTTTTTCTTTTCCCTTCCCCTTTATTTCTCATTTTCTTTGTTTTTCATTTCTTTTTAATTATTGCATGAATAAGATTTGCCATTAATTTATTTTTTAACCAATATATTATTTCTCATTTTCTTTGTTTTTTATTTCCTTTTTTTTTCTTTTTTTTCTTTTTTTTTTCGCGCGTCAATGCTGACGCCGACGTCGGGAATGTTGACGTCCGCATTGCTAACGTCGTTTAAAGGGATGCTGACGCCAAATTATTTTTTTTCGCGCGTCGGTGCTGACGCCGACGTCGAGAATGTTGACGTCAGCATTGCTGACACCACAGACTCCGACAACGCTGATGCGGAGGACGTCGACGATGCTAACACCGGGGATGTCGACGATGCTGACGCCAACTATGCTGACGTCGGTGTCGGAGATGCTAACATCGGGGATGTTGTCGATGCTGACACTGTTTGAGGGATGCTGACACCGACGTCGGGAATGCTGACGTCGTCTACGAGGATGCTGACTCCGACGACGATGACGTCGGGTATGCCGACGACGATGACGTCGGGAATGCTGACGTCAGCCTTGCTGACGCCCTCTACGAGGATGCTGACGCCGATGGTGATGACATTGAAGATCAATATATTTGACGTATTAAGTCATTAATCAAATAACATTAAAAAATTTATATAAAATATAAAAGGGGGAGAACAAAGAGACAAAGAGTGTTCTACCAAAAAAAAAGAAATGAATATTTTATTTTATTTTTGGTAGTGAGAAACAAAGGATAACGGTAAACAATTAAAACAAAGAATTTTTCGACGCCGACGATGCTGACCTCCTTCCTCATCCATCTCTTATATTGCAAAAACGATGTTAGCAAATATATACCTATATAAAAATATGCATAAAAACGATGTCAGCACTAAAAAATACGTATAAAAACGATGTCAGGACTAAGAAATAAACCAATTTTTAAGGACTTAACCATACATATATACTTACATATATAATATCAAATTAAAAACGATGTCAGCACCAAAAAATACGTATAAGAACGATGTCAGCACTAAGAAATAAACCAATTTTTAAGGACTCAAGCATTCATATATACTTACATATATAATATCAAATTAAAAACGATGTCAGCACTAAAAAAAATACGCATAAAATGATGTCAAAGCTAAAAAATACTCATAAAAACGACGCCAGCACTAAAAAACAACCCAATTTCTAAGGACTCAAGCATACATATATATACCTACATATATAATATCAAATTAAAAACGATGTCAGCACTAAAAATTACGCATAAAACGATGTCAGCACTAAAAAATAAACCAATTTTCAAGGACTCAAGCATGCATATATATCTACATATATAATATCCAACTAAAAACGATGTCAGCACTAAAAAATATGCATAAAAACCATTTCCAAGCACTTGAAGAGCAAGAGGCAACTTGTTCAATTGAAAATATCCTTGAATTGGATTGACAAAGCAAGACCATGGATCTCAAGAGGTCTCTCAACAAATCGGATTTACAGCGTACTCATCTACCAATCCCTCGACTCTAACCTCGACACCTTCCAAAGAACGTTCGAGCCTTACGTCATTGACTGCTATGCACTGGCCCTGACTGAGCTCCAGGAGGACCCTCATCTTGTAGTCCGTCCTGGGATCCAAGAAAAGGAAGATCCACAGCTATGGTGAGTCATGTAGTTACCTCATCTAGTTGCCTCATCCTGATGGCTGCTGCAAGGAGGAGCTTCTTAAATTCGCGTCGATTTCGAGCAGTAAGTTGCAGATCGTCGAGGAGAGGATTTAGGATCATCTCTCTTCCGCGTTTCAGGTTTGTAGCATTAAGTATATAGCAGGGGTAAAATTGTTATAAATATTTACTTAAAATTCTTATAAAAATGGACATTTACTTAAATAAGATAGACAATATGGACTGTGGCGGCCACAAGACTTCCCGAAAGATGGGGCGAGAAATTCTATAGTACGTAAGAAAGTTTTACATCATCAATTTATCAACAAAAATAACATTCCATGCTACAAAATAGGTTCATTGTTGATAAAACAAATAGGTTAAATGATACAAAATAGTACATAATATAAGTTCACTTCGAAGATAGAGGAAGTAAATCCATTTTGCGAGTTCTCATAGCTTGGTAATGCTCCAAAATAGGTTCATTGTCGATACTTTTGAAGATCTCTCTCTCAACGTAGCACACAAGATTATAAAAAAGGTGATCATCTGACATCTTGTCGCATACTCTCTCCTTACAACACCCGTGATTGAAGGTTCATAGTTCATTACAGGCTTTCTCAATACATGATCGATCACTAACAATATTCAGATTATCAATTCTAACCTTTTCTGAATTTGACTATCAACTTTATCTCTCACACTCGGTCCGGTCGAACTTTCTCACTACCATTAATAATATCATCTCCATTATCAAGCTCAACATCATCTCCATCAACAACCTCAACATTATCAATCAAAGAACTAAGAATTGAATTATCCACATTTGCAACTATATTGTGAGGAGTGGATTATCTAAGACTTGAAACTTTGTTGATTCGATCAAAATATTTATCCATACCGGAATCCTTAGTCATAATTCATAAGCAATGAAAATGGAAAAAAAAAACCCAATTTTCACACTTGAAATCAATTCAAATCTCAAATCCTAAAATCTAACAAGTAACAATATTTCAATTCTCTAAATCCCTAATCCTAATTCATTCATAAACAATGAAATAAACAAATAAAAAATAATAATAATAATCAAAATCCCTAATTTTCACACTCCAAATCTCAAACCCTAAAACCTTACAAAATTTCAATTCTCCAAATCGATTCAAATTTCAACATTTCAATATTTTTTTTACAAAGGGATCCGTGGCTCAAAAGGTGGGGCGGCATAGGTTTCACATTTCAATTTTTAATAGAAGAAAACTAAGAGAAATATATATAATTTTTGTTTCTCTTAGTTTTCTTCTAATAAAAATGCCTAATTAAATAACAATTTTAAAATTTTCTCCAACCTTTACTACATAAAGGAGGCAACTCCAGGTTACTTTTTTTTACAAATTTTACTATTTAAGTCGTTCATTGCTTGGTGGTGGAATTGATAAACGGCTGAAATCGTCCCCCATGTGTATTGTCTTCTTTGCCCCTAAAACCTTGAATTTGAAAATATTGATTTTTTTTGTTTTGGTGGGCGTTTCAGTAATTTCGACTAGTTCCCTTCTCTCCCCTAGCCGCCTCTCGCTCCTCCTCCAAAGGTCTCACCTCTACGGGCCTACGGCCGATTCCGCCACCAGTCCCCGACGCCATCTTCCTTAGGATCGCCGGTAAGGATCTTTCTCATATCTTCTCTTCGCTATTCTTCTTCACTATGAGTCTGGCCTGTGCTTTGTCGTCCACTGTCCCGTCCTACCAATTTTAAGCGGACCTTTCCCCGTTACCAGGTATTAGGTCTCGGTGGCTTTCTTCGTCTTCCCGGCCTAAACCTCACTTATGAAATTTCCCAGATCTAGGGTTTCGTTGTTGTTTCAATTCCTGTTTTGTTTCTTCTATAAACCTATTCGAATTCCTGTGATAGTTTACAAATTACCGATACCTTGGGCTTCTGTTGTTGCTTTCAGTTAGAAGGTTTGATGCATGGAGAACAAATTGGAAGTGAATTCCGGGAGCTTCGCGGTGAGAGGTGAGGGATTTGTGGCGGCAGTGACACGGGCAGCGGAGAACCCCACCAAATAGTTTGAGATTCCAATAATGGCAGCTTTACAGGCAGTAAATGTGGGAGTGGGGATGTCAGAACAAAACTCAACTCCTGAGATGAAGAAGAAGAAGAGGGGTAGGCCAAGGAAGTATGGCCTAGATGGTACAGTGATAGCTGCTTTGTCACCAATGCCCATTTCTGCCTCAATTTCACTTTCTAGTGACTTTTCTGGCTGGAAACATCACCCCCCTTCCAAACCCAAACATTTTCAGCCCCTAAAGAAGCCACACAAGTTGTAGTTTCATACCTCAGGTATAAATGATTTCTTTTTCATTTATCTCAATTTGTTTTTATTTTTTACCTTCCAAGTTCTAACTAATTGTGTTGATAATTGATATAGTTTGTTTGTTGGACTATTGGCTGAGTGAGTTGGTGGTTAGGTATGTTGTTAGAATCTCAGTTTTATGGTATTTGTGTATATCTGTATGAAACTCTGCTGTTGGTGTATACGTGTTAGTTGCTAAGCTTATACTATGACATTATTAGATATGGAATATTTGTTTATATATCTCTCTAAAACTCTGTTGCTGACTTAAGTGAAGCAACTGGCTTACTAAAATTGTTCAGGTTTCTGCAATTTTATCGGTGATATTCCATCTGCTAGGAATGTCACTGAAGTGGTAATTGATGAAAGGATTTTTTTAAATGTTAAATTGACATGTATCACATGGCACATACACTTTCCTTCGAATCCTTCTTTGAGCTCTACTTTTTCCAACCGATCACTGTTTCCTTGTCTTTATTAGAGACAAAACCATTCTTAATTAGTAGTTGTGGCAAATTTTGGTGAGAGTTACCAAATTTAATTGTTAGGATAAAAGGTTTATCAGTTGTTAAACTTGGAAACCATTGACTTTAAAATTCATGTTTTCAGTGTTGTTTGGGTTGAATGTAAAGTGATAGCATGCAACATTTATTGATTGTCACTCCAGGAAAACATCAACATAGGTTCAAGTTGTTTCTGTGTACTTTAGATGTTTCTTCGGTTCAAGTTGTATCTGTGTACTTTAGATGTTTCTTCTTTTTATAAACCATTTTATTTCCATTCGACTGTTTCAATGTTTTGCTTCATCTATAAATTTGCCTTTTATTTCCTCCACAATTAAGGCAAGAAAGCCCCTTTTGATAGTTCTTCTTGCTTATGCTAATGAATGTGCCCCCCTTTTTTTCTAGCAATTGAATCCATAGATATCCCTCAGATTCTTTCTCGTCAAGGTGAAGAAGTCACTTACACTTTATCACATGTCAGAGCCTTAGAAGTTCACCCAAAGTTAAATATGGAAGCATTACTGTTTGCAGTTGAGTGTTTTTTTTTTGGTCAAGTATCCTCTCTTTCTTAGTTAATCCCAAATGTATTGAGCCATCTCTATTTTAGCAGATGATGAGTAGAGAAAATGGTAAAAATAGAGTTGCATTTACAAGGGAGGGAAGGAAACAACTCTTATCTGTTATGCAAAGTGCAAGGGGATCTTTAGGTGAGTAAAAAAAATTTTAAATTTGAGATCAACTTGTCGTACGTTTTTTAATCTCTAACTAATTAACCTTTGTTTCTTTCTTTTTTAGAATTGTTTAAATTGAAATTTGGCCACTTTTTTAGTGTGTAATCTGTAGTGCTGTCTTGTTACCTCCATTTTTCTTTTTTCTTATTATTGTTTATCCATTTGGTGTTTTGAACCTTTTCGCTTGCATGATGCTATGTTTGACTTGTCATACTCTTCAGATTCATATGTATTTTAATTTGATAAAGATAGAAAATAGAATAGTTGAGATGGTTAACTTTTGTACCCCCATGAGATGAGAATTGGCAAGGGACTCTCCTCCCTTACAAGATGTTTTCTGTTCGAGCACTGGGATTAGAATGGAGCACCTTAAAACCCTGAGAGGAGCACTTTTAGATCCTTTACATAGTAGTATGTTAAGGCTGTTGTTAACTGTTGAAACTTGTATTTATATTGGTGTGGGCATATCATATGTATCAACGAAATAATAGAGGTGTATATGATTATATTTTCTTTTCTGATGCTGAATTTGAAATCCAAAGTTGGTTGATTAAGGGTTAAGGGCACTTTTGTTGCTGTCTATAGATGTCAAAATCATCTCTAGAGGATTTCCATTGTGGAACATCTCCTCTTCTGCATTTGTGTTACTCATATGATTCCATTGTGGAACATATCAGCATTTGATTGGGTATCAAATAGAGGTATGAGACCTGACAACAAATTATCTTATGCATATGCCACTTTGATTACAGTTGAATGGAATACGACACTTTGATTATCTTATGCATATCACCTTTAAGTCAATTAAGGAGTCTGAATGGTTTTATAGCTTTTCCCTTCTCAATTATTGTTTGTTACCAAAATGCCAACTCTATTCATTGAATGTGAACTACATATTGACTCACTGAATAATATAAAAGGAGTAGTTTTACCTTAAGATTTGCATGAATGCCTCCTTTTAAAACAAATTCAAAGACCATTTCCTTTCCTTTTTTCTGACTACATCTACAATACATTAAAAGACAGCCTCCCTTGTGGTCACTGGCTTCCTCGCGTTTGTCGTTCTCTAGGTTCCTCTTTGTTCTCTGCCCTTATTCCATATTTCAATTTCGATTCAATTGTCTACTTGTCCTCTCCAACCTGCTCTTTATTCTTTTTTTTAGGATTTGGATTTCAATTGTTAGACAGGCATAATAATATTTAGTTCATTGAATTGGAATTTGATAAATAACTGAATTTGGATTTTCTTTTTGATATGACTGTGCGCGAGTTTAATGTGAGGTTTTCGAGGTGATGGTTCCTCTGATATCGAACATCTACCGACTCTGATATATGCTTTATTCTCTTCAATAGGTATGTTGCATTTCAGGAATTAAATCCCGGGTGTCTAAGGTAATGGTTGCTTTCTCTCTTCTTTTCTGGTATTTTACTTCTTTGGCGCCATCTTGTAGGTGGTATCTTATTTGGTTTCTCTTATCATCTCTGGATCCTTTCAGGTAATGATTTATTCCTTTCAAATGAATTCAATGTTGGTTGTTTTCATGCTTTTGCGCTGCTGTCTTATTTGATGTTCTTTCAATTCTTATTCTGTCCTTTGATTTACACTTCATGCTTCCTGCTTTTAATTCCATTATGAATGATCCCTCTTTTGTCCCTAAAACCCTCCAATTTCTCAATCATCTTGGAGAAGAGTTGAACCGCAGCAACCATGGCAAAGGCGGACTGGTGGAAATTGATCGACCCCCCTTTGTTGGATTTTGTTTTCAGTTTCCTCGCGCCTTCATGCAAGAGAACAGGTACTCTCCCTCTTGAATTTTGCCTCTTTTTTTTCCTCTCAAATTCTAGAATGGGTTCAGTTTAATTGGTACTCGCATATCCTATCAATTATTTGCAATCTGTCTAGATGTACAGGTGGTCATTGATTGCAAAGAGGATTATGGGGAGTTCTCTCCGCTCATTCATGATAACCAAACCCTCTAGCTCAACTACCACCGACAGGAAGCCTTTCCTGGCTTAATTGTGTTCATTCATAATAATTTTATATGATGCATTCATCTCTATAGGATCGAGTCTCATACTGCAGGATTGAGATTGATGAATTTATTTTTCTAATCATATATGTCTATCGGTCAAAACATTAATTCAATGATTCTTTTTAAACAAATTTAGGAATTAGTATAAGGGTTGCTAAATTCTCAGCCTACCTTCTCCATCTAGTTTCTTGTTGTTTGTTGATGAAGCTTAGTTCAACAATCAGTTCACTGACCAAAAAAAAAAATGATCAAGTCAATGGATTCCAAGCTAAAGTGTGAATGGTTAGTTTGTGTGCTCGAAATTCTTAGCTATAAGGACTTCTTTGTAGAATTTATATATTCTTTCTCCCCATAAGATTACAAATGTGTTCGAACGTGTAGGAGAAAGAAAGAAGGGGTTAACAAAACTAAGAAAGGAATAAATCATTATTGCCCTTATTTCTCGTCGTCGTCTGCCGCTTTCTTCCTCCCTCCTGGTCATTCGCCTTTGCTCCTCTCTTATCTTCTTCTTTTGTGTCTATATATTTACCCTAATTCCTACCGCCTTTGCTTTTGGCCTTTTTTCTCTGATCTCTTCGTTTTTTTTTTGGTAAGGGTCTGCTCTCTTCTGTTATTTGGGTTTTTTTTTCCAAAAAAAGCTCTTGAATTTTTACCTATTAACCTTTAGCAGGGACAAATATTAGGGTGTTAATTAGTCTTAACAAAATTCTTACAGAGCTCAAGAGCACAAATAAATACAATCAGAATTCATACACTCAACTAAGGAACCAAAGGTTCCCCAAGCTGAAATCCACGAAGTTAGCATTAGAGAAGGGAATCTTCTCTCTCACCAAAGCACTAGGAAAAGCCTTTGAATGCAATTCTCACAATTCATGAATACTTCCAAATGGAGGTCAAATCCCTTTAATTATACACATGCCAAGCACTTATGTCAACATTACCACATTGGGACCCTATCAAATTTCTATGCCTATAAGAGCCTAATTACAATATTATAGACTTTTCTTGGTGTGTTGAAAAGTTTTATGTGCCTATTCCTTATCAGGAAAAAAGTGTGTACTCTTTATAGTTACTATCGTGTTATGTTTAAACATTAAAATTTTAAAAGAGTTCCTTGACTTGAATTACTTTCTCTTTGTAGGATGAATTACCTTCAAAGGAGATGTCCACAACAGAGAGACAATTTCAAGTTACAGGCCTTGTTTTATGTCTGGGTACAAGGTGGGTTCTTTCCAAAAATGTCATATCATTCATTTTTTCATTTGTGACTCTTTGTGCATACGTGGTTAATGAATAGTTATGCAAATCATGTAGCTTGCAGATAACTATTGCTTTTGATCTCCCTTTGAAAGCTATTCATAATGGTAGGAAGGTTGTCATAGTCAATCTCCAGGTAAAATTACTTCCTTTCTCGCTTCTGTTTCCAAAATATTTATCGTCCCAATTTTTCTGGGTGCAATTTCAGTTGTGTGCATGAGTGACAAAAATGGGAACTCATCACTGTCTAAACTGGTTAGAAAGGATTAGTTCGTTTATAGTGTTTTCTTAATGGACTATAATACATCTAGGACTTGAATCATCACCACCTGTGTATGGGATGGGTAAAACCAATAGAAGAAGTATAATATTACATTGTACTGATTTCATTAGTTTCTATGATCAGACAAGTCTTTGGTTGATCCATGGGATTCCATGCTGCTTTGCCTTGATTTTTTTCTCAAACAAGTAAGGTCTAAAATGACATTTTCTCATTGCAGCAATCTTCTAAAGATGAGTAAGCAAGTTTGGTGATTCACGGGCTTGTTGTCAAGGTATCCTCTAAATTATTATCTTTGTTTCATTATAACCTTTTTCAGCTAGATATTTGGTTTATTACTTACATATTTGTGATGATAAACCAATTTTGTCAAATAGGTATAGTATTTTCTTACTTGAACTTGTTCATATAGATTTAGACTGGCCATGTTGTATCCATAGCTGACATCCCTTTATTTGAGTTCTTGAATATCCAGGCTTTATATGTTTGAAGGCAGTGTTAGAGTGTTTGTCGGGTTGATGCTCTCAACCTGATGTTTATGTAAGCTCTATCAAAAGCAAGAGAGGTAGGTAACCATGCTTGTCAGAAAGCAGAAGACATACCAACTTTTGGATGTTGATGAAATGTTCATGACATACCGAAACCTTCCACTACCACACCTATTGAACCAAGCAAAGGGTACTCACATAAAACAAAACTTCGGAACAACTAGAAAAATTACAGGGTGAAGCTTGGATATTGCCTGGAAGAGTGGAAGGTATAGATCATATTCTATACACAAATACTTTTCGCAAAACTGATCAACATAGGAAGTGTTAAAGCTTATGTTTCGATTAATGGTTATCCGATATTGTTTTTCAGGTTATTGAGAGATTTCTTAGCGAAAGTAAGGACACTGAAAAGCTAGAAGATTTGGTGGAGAGCTTGAGATGTGGCAATGGATAAATTCATTCTTCTCAAAGGTAACAAACTAAGCTCAAGGGTTATTTGGATTTCCTATTGGACGAATAGCTAAGAACGCAATGTAATGAACTGCTTGCCTTTCACATGTAACCTGACATGTATGATTCGGCAAGTAGCTCAGAGTACAGTAATGGATCCAATAATGCAGGTGAGCAAATGGAACAAACTCAACCAGAGGTGTACACGTTACATGACAATGCTGAAGGAGGGCTGCAAGCAATCGAGGCAATCAGACAACAAGATTCTTTCCAGGGAAACCACCAATCAAGGTTATTAAACTTCATCTTATTCAATCTGCTAAGTGATGACCTTTCTCGTTCCCAAAATCAGTTTTATCATTTCTGAAAGTGAAAGGAATCAATTAAGGATGCGTTGAAGGAGAAATGGATGAAGGCGTTTCAACCTTTTTAATGATAGAGTTTAGCTCTCCTTTTCAAATAACTCCACTATTCAGATCCTTTGCGGATACAGTCCCCAATCCACGATTTTCAGAAAGCTTAAGCTAGCTATCCTCTCTTACCTTCATCCTTAATCTACATATCATTCAAAGTGCCACAGATAATGTGTCCCATGTAATGTGAGCCAAGACTGTCAAGTAGTCCATGACCAGCCACTTATTTTTTATCATGAAATATTCATCCAGGTGTTATTTCAATTTCTGTATTTTTGCAGGTGAAATTGATTATTCAGGGCAAATAATAGCATCAGCATGTTGTGAGCAGCATCCTGCTATTGAAATCCTTCTCATGTGGGAATGGAGTCCTTGGCAGAGGTCAAGCAGATGGTACATCGTGGAAAAGGATCCCGCACTTGAACATTGCCAAAAGTTGATGCTCAAACTAGAGTTGCAAGTCCTACATCGCCTAAGTTCGACACAAGTCGGAAGCCATGCGTAGCACGGCCTCCTTACCTAGTATATTAAAAAAACGTTCTTTTCTATATAAATATAAAAAGAAACTTAAATTTTTTTAATAATTTTTGTTTTTCCTACTAAAAATGACAATTTAAATCACAAATTTAAGATTTTTCTAATATATTTATATATAAACAATATTTATCACATTTATATGTAATTTTTTAGCCCCCTCATAGAAAAATTCATGGATCTGCCACTCTTTTAATATGTGTGTGTATTTTATTCTTGGTGTATTAATTGAACTAATCATTATATAATATTAATATTTTGAATGTTGTAAATAATATTTTAATTCTTTTTTTTATAAAATATTATAAACAGAGTATATAATATTAAGATAATTTTAAGAAATAACACATTAGATTAGGTGGTTAAAAAAATGATACATTAGGAGTAGGTTTAACCAATAATATAAATTATAATAGATATAGAATAATTACCAACTTGAAAGGGTGGTAAATAGTAATTAATGAAATACTAACTTCTCATTAATTTTTTGATTACTTATTATTATATTATTAAATTATTTTAGTATATGGAATGAATATATATATATATATAATTGAACATATATTATAAATATTATATTATTTGACCATATGTTATAATGATAAATAATCAAATTTATTCCTCTATATATTATAAAAAGAGTAATTTATTTCACCATCCGCCTGTGTGTGTTCAGCTAAGGTTGGGATACTTTCTCTTTACAACATATTCCCTTTAAATATAACTCATGACAATATTCATGTTGTTGTGCTTGTTGTCTCTACAACTACTCCTGCATTTTTGTCTTTACATGATTCAAATGATGTGACTGAACCTAGTGAGACTATGAGAAGTAAAAGACGTAATTGAAACTAGCTTTGGTCCGGACTTTGTGACTACATTTTTCACTAAAGTCAATGATTTAGATGTAATCAATGAATCTCTTCTTTGTGTTCATATGTTAGAAGATGAACCTAGTACATATAGAGAGGCTATAAGTTTTGTAGATTCGAGTTTCTAGAAAGATGCTATAAGCAATAAAATTGAATCTATCATGAGTAACCGTACATGAGAACAAGTTGATTTAAGTTAAGTCATTGGTTATAAATGGATCTTTCAATGAAAACTTAGAACAGATAATTTTATAGAAATGTTTCAGGAAAGACAAGTGATCAAAGGGTATAAACACATAAATATGGAGTAGATTTCTTTGATATATACATATTCTTCTTTGACTAAGATTACAACCATTCGAACACTATTCGCTTTAGCATAAAAGTGCATGCATTTTCAAATGGAGATCTTAATGAAGAGATATCGGTGGAGGCAAAGTGTCATGTGCCTCACCCCCACCAAAAGATAATAATGATAATCCAAACATATAGCTTAGTATAAGAGCTAAGTCCAGATGTCGATCCACAGGGAGAATACATTTCTTGTATACTCAAATTGCTAACAAAAGGGATGAGATCAAGTGTAATTGTAGTCGAACTAATCGGACAAAGTAAACATAGCAATGGTGAAATGTTAGAATTAATGAGAATGAGATAGTTTCACTTGCAATTTGTCAACAATGGTTAGGTTATTGGTCCTTGACTTAATTTTAGTTATTCTTAATAGATTAATCCGACTTGGGTTCAGAAAGAATAGCAATCATCCCTGATACATCAATTCCTCTGCAAACTCCAAAGTCTTTGGCAATTAGGGAATATCAAGTTTCTTAAGCAATTAGAAACAGAAGCTCAGCGCCCTACTTCCAATCACGCAAGAGTTGGTATTTAATTTCCACAATTGTCAATATCCCACACACCCAATTGATGCTTTCACGGGATCAATTGATTGTGTTTGCTACTGAGGTTCAATTTATTCTCATTAAACAATCAAACCCTAGCAGGAAAGCAAATTCCGTCAAGGTAGCTAATCAAGAGGGAATACATGTAATTAATCAGTAGAAGAACAAAGATATTGAATCAATCATAGAATAACATCGAAATCAAGTCTCACAAATCATCTAACCATGTCTCGGAACCACATGCGAAACAAATAGGTTTAGTTCTTCATACCAAAGTAGACAACCATTCTTCTCTCTCAATCTCTAACTGCTGGAAAATAAGTCTTCAGAACTGTACTTAAAGTCGGCCAAAACAAAACCCTAAAAACATAACATAATGTTCCACAAGTGAAATCCGGGTAATCGCGTGTCCGCCCAGAGCGGTGGGTGCCGTTCCTATAGTAATTGTATTCTTCAATCTCTTCTCTTCTGCTCCTCTGCTCAACTCCTCTCCAAGCGTCTTCTTTCCTTGATAAATCTTCCTCCAGCTTCTAGCTCATAATTCTCGACCCTAGCAAAGCCATATCAACTCTCTCGAGCGTTGAAGCACAAATCTGCAATTAAAGCTCAAAAGGCACCTAGATTCTACACTCGAGAACCAAAACACTAACAATGCAATTTACTTAATAATAAACATGCAATATGTACACCCAAATGCAATAAAACCTATCTATAATGCCTATCTAAAATATGCATTATCGGATATATATATATATATATATATATATATATATATATATATATATATATATATATATATATATATATATATATATATATATATATATATATATATATATATATATATATATGGAACAACCTCGTGGTTTGTAGTTCCAAAGAAGGAGAACATGGTGTGTAAACTTAAGAAATCTCTCTATGGCTTATAAAAGCACCTCAACAATGTTATGAGAAATTTCACCAAATTGTGTTGAGTTTTTGTTTTATAGTTAGTCGATTTGATGCATGCGTATATACCAAGATGTATGATTCTGGTTGTTTGGTTGTGTGCCTTTATATTGATTATATGTTGGTATTTGACATTGATATGTATTTGATAAATGAAACTAACTCCTTTCTTTTCTCTCTTTTTGAAATGAAAGATTTAGGTAAAGCTTACGTGATGTGATAAATGAAACTAAATCCTTTATTTCCTCTCATTTTGAAATGAACGACTTAAGTATGACTTATGTGATTCTAAGTGTTAAAGTAATTAGAATTGAAAAGGGTTTTATGTTGTCTCGATCCCATTATGTAGAGAAGACATTGAAAAAGTTTAAAAAATGTGATGTTATGCCAATAAGGACTCTATATGGTGCTACCATAGAGTTCCTGAGGATTTCAGGAAAAGTGTTTCTCTAGAGGAATATTCTAAAGTAATTGAGAGTCTTATGTTTTTTTATGAATTATAATTGGCTTGATTATACTCTTAGTAGACCCAACGGATACACAAATAATCCTATTAATGAACATTGGTACGGTGTGCTATGAAAAGGTTAATGTGGTACCTTAAGGTTACACTTGATTAGGGATATTGAATTATCTTAACATTGGCTTTCCTATTGATCTAGAATGGTATTGTGATGCTAACTGGTTAAGTGGGACTGTTGAAATTTGCTCTACTAGTTGATAATTATCACATTTTGTGATGCAAATATTTTATGGAAGTCTAAATTAAAAGCAAAGTTGTATAGCCCGTTTGACAATGGAGTATGAGTTTATAGCTCTAGACTTGGCAAGGTGAGAAGTTGGGTGCTGAGAAGTCTAATGGCAAATATACCATTATTGGAGCATCCAACTCCATTGAATTTTCTATACTCTAACTCACCAGTTGCATGCCATCGGTGTAACTAACAACGGAACGTATAATGACAATTTGAGGCACATATACATCCGACATGATACGTTCATCATGTGGCTAAATAATTAAAGCTCATCATGTGGCTAAATAATAATTTTAATATATAAGAATTAGAATATTCTACACGAATATAATTAAATATATATTTAATAATAAAATATTTATGACTAAGATAAAATAACTCAAGGTATATTAGTCTTAATTATTAGAAAAAATGATAGTTTTTTAATTAAGTCAGTCTCATATACACCCCCCATAAAACATATAAATGATGATTTTGTAATAAATATTTGTTTAATATATATTTTTAAAATTTTATAGCTTAACCATTTTTTTCATAAAAATGGATTTTTATGTGCACATTTTATCAAGAAATCAATATGTTATGCGGTTTTAAAAATATTGGGTGTTTTATGTTGATTTTTTTTAAATATGGGGGGTTTTGTTTAATTTTAAAAATCAGTGTGCTTTTGTGTTGCATTTTTGGTAAAAATATAGATAATTATGTGCAATTTAAAAGTAAGGGGTGATTTTGTGTAATATTGAAAAAATAAAGGTTCATTTTTGTTTATGAAAAAAGTGAAAACATTGATTTTGGACATTAGACGAACTTTTGAAAAATCTCAACGGTACCATCCGGAAAAAGAAAAATCATAGGACACCATCCGGAATAGCCAAAACCTCATGATACCAACCGAAATTTCCCTTTATAATTCTTTTTAAGGGATAGAAGCATTTGAAGAAGTGTACAAGTTAAGGGTCATAATTAAAATAATAAACTGCACTTTAGCACGAGGATTGTACTAGTTTTAATAATACGTAATCATTTCAATAACAATAAAAAAATATTTAATTTTAATTTGCCTTTTTCTTCAAAAAAACATTTTTTTTTTCAAATTTAGGCATTTTTAAAAATTCTTTTAGGCATTTATGCAATTGTTTTTGGGTATTGTAGAAACATTGAAGAAAATAAGGTATTTTTGCGAGTTGATTTTCCTTTTAGAGTATATTGTACTTTTTTTAGTCTAGGGACTATGTTAGAACAATATAAAGGTTGATGACCAATAATAGAACAATTTCAAAAGACCTCAAGGATCATAAGAGGAAATTACCCAAAATAAAAGGTCATTTTGAACAACAATATACTCCAAGGACTAGATTAAATCTTGAGTCTAAACTGCGAAAAATCCGACTTTGCATCATTGGACAGCAGCTTCTTGTAATTGCAGATCCTATTGCAGTCAGTCACCTTGGAACCGATTGGCCAAGCACTAGCACACAAAAAATTGGAGAGTTCAGTAAGAGTTTGCTAAAGGAACAACACAATTTTATGAACTGACAGTGCTGAGATTGACATGTTAAAGAAGTTATGTTGTGAGACAGAGTGTTTGACAAATAATGCAAGCTGAAGGTTGGCAAGAGACGAACAGCTAAAAAGTGTTCAACGACGACAAAACAGAAGGTATCGAGCATAAGAATTTCAAGCACTTGAAAACATTGGGATCAAAGGTGATTTGGCCAACCTTCAAAAAAACAGCAGTCCTTTCACGTACCATCAATTTCATCTGGGAAAACAAGCAGGTTCGTTACCATGAAATTCATACTAGTTCATGCATTAAACTATTCACTTGACACATACCCCTACAACTAGAATTTGCATGTTTTGAGATTATGCACATCAAGCAAATTCATCTTGGGCAGTCAATAATGTATGGTCTAAGAACTAGGGAGACTGTTTAGGATTAAACATAGCCTGCTGTCATCGGCTAATAACTACCAAATCAACAAACTAAACATGTGAAATTACAGCAGCCAATCACATTTAGCACCACAGAGTCAGGCAGGATTCTGTCATAAAAATAATCTCTTTAATGTCTGTACAACAGAATCACACTACAGGTCACTCTTTGGCAACAGAGAATAAACCAACTCATATTCATCCGATAATGAGATCATTTAACCATCAAAGAAATATAGGTTTACACCAAATACTTCCCACTGTTTCCAGAAATTTGACAAAGACGGAATAATAGAAGACTGAAGTAAAGAAAACTATCTGAATCAATGACATGTTGAAGTTTAGAAGTTAAAGCAAAGAACAAAATCCTCAAATAAAAATGATGTTTGACATCTTTAGAGAATGTTCTTAGTGTCATACTTGAGAACGAAGAAGAAAATCAATATTGGCAGGTCCCAGAATTTTTCTTTCAACCCTACAATATTATGTGCCTGCAGGAAGCAAATATTCCAGTCAGATTACAGCTATGTTTTCCTTAATTAGGTTAGAACTGTAGTCCCTAATAGTCATTTCTGTTTCAAGGATTATTAAAAGATCGGTCAATATATGAAGGCCAGCTAATCTCAGATAAATAAAAGGTGCAGCTTAATCACATTCTTATCGAGAAGTTTTTTTATAACCATTAACCAGTAGGTCTACTCCTTAGTTACATACATCAAAAGGAGGACCAAAAATTCATTTACTTGGCATTATTTGCATCACTAGATTTCTTTCAGAAATTTGTTATGTGGTAATATACTACTAATATATTTTAATAACATTATGATCACTAAGCTTTTTCGCAGCTTGCTATCAAAATGAAAACTTCATACACGGAATAGGGTCAAGAATAAAAGCACAAACAACCAAAAAGTGCAGGCAGAAACAATTTTAAACACCAGCAGAAAGACGTAATGTCATATAATTAATTGGAAAAAACAAAATCCATGAAAAGGAGAAAGAAGGCACTGCCAAGTTCAACAAAAATTCACAAAGATTTTCCCTTGGAATCACCATAGTAAGGAGTAAAAGCCACTCACATAAACTAGTGGAAACAGAAATTAGAGGCTGGGAGAGGTCCGGCAGAGTGTACCCTGTAAAAGTGATCGACAATTCTGCGACGTTGTGCTAAGGCAGGATGTCATCCTAGCCACTGCAACTGCACTGTGAAGAGGCAACAGGGATTGCATGCATCCCAGCTCCGAAGGAACTCTGTCTCCAAAATTCATTGTTCGAAATCAATTACCTCAACCAAAGTCTCAAGCAAATTAAACTGAGCACAAACATGAAGCAAAACACGTATAACCATTGAGAGGTGGGGGAACCTGGAGAAACTGAAACGGGGGATAGGTGAAGAGTTAGCTTTGAACGTAGACGAAAAACCTGCAGATTTTGGAGCTGAGGCTGTTTTAGAAGCTGATCTGGTTGCAGATTTAAAAGCCGAAGCTGTTGTTCTGAATGCGAATCTTCTACAACTGGGCACCATTGCTTCTCTGCAGTAATGTTCCCTTATTTCACCATATCAGAGAGCACTACTTAAAATTTCGAGATCAACAACATCAAAGAATTATAGGAAAACGAATATATTTTGCCCAATTACAACTTAGGCTACGTGATAAGCTGAATTACATTAAGGTGCAGTCTAATTTCTGAAGCTAGAAACAAAACACTAATTGAAATTGTCAACTGGAAACAGCTCTAGCAATGAAATTCCAACTGCCTAAAACATCAACAATCGGATTCGCAAAGGAAAACGAAAAATCAAACATCAACAATCACCATCCAGATCATGAACACGATTAAAAACCGAATACAAATAGCATGAACAACAAAATATTTACAAATGTCAAAAGAAGTCAAAAACGAGAAACTCGAAACTTCAGCACAGATTCAAAGAGAAATAATCGATACACTATCAAATTACAAAGTATACACCGCAAATAAAATTTATCGAATTAGAGATCTCCAATGAGAGAAACATACGAGAGAAGGAACGGTTGAGGGAGAGATGAGCGTTCGTTGCGGCGGAGTCCGTACCGAGAGTCTTGCTATCAGGAGGCGTCGACGGGACGACGGCAGATAAAACGCAAGGTCATTTTGTGGGAAGCGGATACTGGACGCTGCGTTTTGAAACACTTTTATTCAAAGCACGTCGTTTAGGTGTACTGTAAATATATTATAAACCCTCCTCCACCTTCTCAGCGGTTCTACGTTCGTTCTGCACTTCTGCCTCCTCCGTACCGGCCGTCGTTCTCGCCACTGCCGTTGAGCCGCTCCAGGTGAGAATTCAATCCAACACACCTCCATTTGACACCTGCACGAAAATCTTACCCCTAAAATCCCTTCCAGCAACTTCAATTTCAATATTTTATCAATTAGGGTTTTTCTATCTTTCGTTTTCTTGTTGCTGTTTTGCCTTCCTCAAATTCACCAGCTCTTTGCGGTTGCTTTGTTCGATTATATGCTCAAACTTTCCTCCATTTCTCCTTTCGCAGAGGATTAGCGTTCGTTCGTGCTGAAGTCAGTATGCAGGTAACCTTCGAACTCCCTCCGTGTCGATGATTCGCCTCAAACCTAACGGCGGAGGCTTCGTTAAGCTTAGGAAAACCCTAGCCCCCAATTTAATCTCTGAGTGTTATTGGAATATGCAACATCTTTATAGACGTAGTCTAAATCCTTCAACATTGCTGATTTCTTTACATAAACTCCAAGAACTGAATTGAATTGAATATCCATTGAGTATGGATTGCTGGCATTAGGTAGGTGGGATTGCTGGCATTAGGTAGGTGTTGTTTTGTATGAGGGAAGGACTCAATGAGAACGGGGATCAACACTGTTGGTTGAATCTAAGGAATAAAAACGGGTAATACTAGGACTCGAGTGGTTAAAATGTGCAACCATTTCTTTTGAATTTGCTTAATGTCCCATGCTAATGAAAAACCATGACTTTAAATCAATGTCATCCTCGCAACCAAGTTGTGATACTTTTAAAGTCCATTGAAAATTTGAGACTACATATGCTCTTTGTACCTGGTAATCCATCTCTCTAATAAATAAGCTGTCATGATTTCCTTGATTTTTTATTTTCAGGCTAGTGACAGATTCAATATCAACTCCCAGCTTGAGCATCTTCAGGCTAAATACGTCGGGACAGGACATGCAGATTTGAACAGATTGTAAAGTCTTTTGTGGTGTTCTTTGTTTGTGTGTTTTTCCTGTTCTTCTGTAGCTCACAGCTCTGATACTTGTAAATTTGTATGTGAAATGTTTGTGCAGTGAATGGGCTGTTAACATCCAACGTGATAGCTATGCTTCGTATGTTGGGCACTACCCTATGCTTGCATATTTTGCCATAGCAGAAAACGAGTCGATTGGTAGAGAGCGCTACAACTTTATGCAGGTATAGCTAATCAGTAACTAGTGTTCGTATCTGAAACTGTTCAAATGCAATGTAGGCGTCTTAGGATAATTTTTTGCATAAGATAACAAAGATAAGTTTTTTTGGCTTTTCTTGGTCGAATGTCGCTCCCTTGCATGTGTCTCCATCCCTTTTTATTAAATTGTAAAAGGAGAAGTCCCAGAATGTATTATGCACAAGAGTTTGAGATGGTCACATACTCACATATGTCGGGCTAGTTCTGGTTGGTTGGCTTTTGTTATACAACAAAACTCACCTTTTCCACTTATTTATATTTGCTTTTGTCAATTTGATGGTATTTATAGAGGTTGGAGACCATATTTTCATGGTTCTCTTGTTCAAGTTTGATCTGAAAATTTAACTCGAAAGCCTTTTTGTGAACCTGCAGCTGTTTGTAATCCTGCAGTTTACGTGCTGCTTAATTTCCGTGGATTTAACATTAACAAGTTCTTTTCTTTTGCAGAAAATGTTGCTGCCTTGTGGTCTTCCCCCAGAAAGAGAAGACGATGTGTGAGAATGATGTCTTCCAAACCATACTGGTTGGTATTTCAATAGACAACCTGCGCATCTTGTTTCAGTTGTTAAGGACATTCGAAAACTATGTGAAGTTGTACTCTTCTAGACCAGCTCCACTGTGTTCAATTAAATTTCATATTTGAGGTGTAGTAGTGTAAAAGTTGTCTTTTAATTGAATATGTCTTCTGCCAAAATGGTTTCGTGTTGCATTTTATCCGTTTCCACTGAACTTTCAGACATCAAACCAATAAAGGAATCTGATTTCCATTCCATCTTCAGAAATCAGATTCCATATAATATGTTGATCTTGAGGAGAGAGAGACCAACCAAAATATGCAAGTGTAGAACAGATCAGCAAAACAATTCACCTCTAATTTGGCTATTCACATATAGGAAGTTGACTCTCGGAAAATCGTCTTCTCCCGTCATGGATTCATGATGCAGGGTGGGATGCAAAATGCAATACATTACCTCTTCCAAATACGGTGCACACAAGTTCACTGTTCATCTCTCCCAGAGCTTCACAAGTTCACTGTTCATCCCTCCCAGGGGGGACTCCTGTTGCAATGTCAAATAATGTACTTTCACATCTCAGCAAATGGCTTTTACTTTGAAAAGAAAGTGTGATTTTGCCTCATTCGTGAGGAATGTGGATATTGACACCCGGGTATTGGAGTATGACATGGATTCTCTTGCTCCTTTGTCGTCAGCAGCTTCGCTGAGAGCATCAGGTCTGCTTGGTACGTTTGAGGCCAATCATGCTGGGAAGAGAAATCAAGTCAGCATATAATGTTGCAAGGAAACATGCATCGGCATGAGAATCTAGAGTCGTAAATACTCACCTTCTGTTAGCGATGACCACAGACCGCAGCTCACAATTTCTAAAACTGCAGATAAGATGATGCAAACATTTTTAAAATTATGGCTGGTTTAAAACTAGATCAACAAGCTCATTATATTTTACAAGGAGAGATGAGAAAAAATGCCAGCAGTAACAGTCAAACAACACCAACCCCCACCAAACAAAATCATCCATTTCTTGCGGAGTCTCAAAAACCTGATGCCTAGCCTGTTGGTGCTATCTATCGAAACAACTTGGAAGTGTTGTTGGCAAGAATTGCTATTATAAAGTTAATGAAATGTTGTAGATCCGGCCATTTCTAAATTCTAAATTTGAAAACAATATCCACTGAAAAGAAAAAAAACAAGTAACACGAGCATAAGAACAGTAATGCCTGCCCATTTCTAATTTCTAATTTCTAAGATCCGGACACTTCTTTGTGAACCCCCTATTAGTATTACCCCCATTACTTGGCCTACCCGTGAAAAAAAAAAAAAAAAAACAAGTAACACGAGCATAAGAACAGTAATGCCTGATAAATGCGATAACAAACCAAAGTATAAAGAAGATGGTGAAAAAGACAAAAGGTGAACAGAACTTTTGACAAAAATGGTGCAAATCTCTCCATCTGGAATAAAAGGCAGGTGATTGCTTACCTTTTGCGAATTTCAACCTCCATTGATGGGTGACAATCATCTCCAAATTGGCTCAGGGTATGAAACAAAAATCCATTGTGGGAAACGACAGCAATTTCCCTTTCCTTTAATGTCAATAGCCTGCGCTAGAAATATGTAGTTAGTCTTTGACTGGCAAGGACAATGTCAATTGTTCATATATGGTGCAGTCATTATCTGAAAAAAGTACTTATGTCAACACAGTTGTATGATCTATCAAATAATGACAAATTAAAAACAAGAAAGTGACAAGAAACAGGAACTCAACACAATTCATCGGTCACATTAAAATTTTCAAATTAAGTTTACATTATTCATGCCTTTCCTATTTCGTGGACGGTGCATTCTAAACTGCAACTGATATAGCATGAGGATCTAAATGCAATACATCATGCAGCATAAATCGTGGTCAATGTTCGCTGCGCAAAACTAACTGAGGACTAGTAGCATCAAGGATAATAAAATACTCACCAGTTAAAAAATTTCATTCCACGTGCTGCAAGGTCTTTTTTCTTCTCTCTTACATCAGCCTTCCACAGAATATCCTCGTCACTTTCTACCTACAACCAAGTGTAAGAATAGCCTCCAAATCTATGAAAGTAATCCAAGTTTAAATACCAAATGCTAGGATACATACCAGAGAAAAATTAACTGCAGGGAAAAGATGTCGATATTCACTGATGTTTCTCCTCTTGTCACAAGGATGAACTCCCTGAGATAGATATGAATGGGAAAAAGTGATTAAACTCTCTCCCTTCAAACATATGCATGGATAATGAGGTCAAAACTTCTAAAGAACTCACATCTGACATCCCTATATATCATGCATCAATATAATTTAAACGATTCAGGACATCCCATGTCATAGATAACACCCAAATTGTTAAGTTAATTAGCCTGGATTAATCCAGTAGTCTAGGAAGCTTTTACCATCTCATGTATCAGTTGAGATACAAACACAAATTTTTACTAGTCAGGCTACTCAGCTTACTTGGAGTGTTAGAAAACTAGTGCTATAGTAAGCTCCATTTTGGACAAATGCAGGGAATTAGATGTATAGGCCTTTCAGAAGCCACTATTATGCTTAATCTTAAATTATTTCGAATGGATAGCTGATTTTATTTGTATAATAAGAATTTAGTTTACCAGATGTTCTCGACAAAGTTCAACAGCAACAATAGGTGGGCTGTTCAAACTTGAAATGGCAGAATGATTATTGTTTCCAGCATTATAACCCTCACCACCGAAAACTCCAACAGCTGTTTGCATAGTCCTGCAATGCCAGTAACAAATCACATCTCTCAATCAAAGAGAAGCTTGCAACCCTAACTGATTCATATAGAGATTGTTCCTCAAAAAACACAAAATTCATATAGAGACCAAACACCACAATTTGAGTTTTCAACTTTTCATACTACGGGTGATAATTGATAAGGGATATCAGTTACTTCTAGAATTGAAGTACAATTCACCTGACAGTGACAAACGAGGTATTCCTTAGACCCCTTGTCAAACAGTTCTAACAAACAATATTCCATATATGCTACCAGATAGTTAATAGGCAGACTATATTCTCAATGTGATAATCGAAACTTTTTTTGGTATGAACAAGAAAAATAGGCATTGGCGCCTCTACTTATGTATGCTTCAACTCTTTGGACGAAGAAAACGCATTTAAAAAGAATATTTAATATTTAATACCTCATCAAAGGGGATGTAATAACTAACTCAATTCTCTTTGAAAGGCCAGAGGAATGAACATGCTTGCGGAGATTGCCAACCTGTCACAAAAGTATGAATCTTCATAAGTAATTTAATCCTAGATAAGATACTATCAAGAACTAAGAGAATAAAATAAAGTGCATACACACATTTGCATGATCAATACAATGTCATTTCACAGTCAACTTATGTGAATATAGTATTATACATTTGTTACCTGCTGCCAACCAAGCGAAGTAAGTTCTGCATCAAAATATTCAGGTGACATATATGCTTTATAATTTTTGTCTCCTTCAACATTGTGGATTCCTTGGGCATGCCTCACCTAGAGAGTACAACCAATAAGTTGTCAACGTCTTTAAGTCACTTGAGATAAAAGAAAAGAAAAAAAAAAGGCTGGAGATTTTATTTGAAGAAAGGTATATTACTGTATTATACGAATCAATACCCACCAGGTGTATAGTTTTGCAGTGATGCAGAGGATACAAACCTGGAGAGGTTTGAAATTCCATATCTGAGACAAAGTGAGGAAGAGTCAGCTTTCTACAATGAACCAATAAATCGGCAGATTAATCGAACCAAAGGCATAGAACTGAAACTTATTGTTGTAAGTATGCACATATGAATTACCATTCCATGTATAAGAAAGAAAACAATGCAAGCATGGAAATGGACACCTTCTTTTGTTGAAGGTTTCAAAAGAAGGTGAATAGGCAGATTATTTCATGAAAGAACTTCATACAAGTTGGTTGACATTTGTACCAGTCTTGTGCACAGTTTAAGGAGGATGAGCAGCTATAGTTTTCTATCGACGAATCAGAAGCAGATAATTCATAATAGGGTTCTTTTGGTGAACTAGCTAATTAATAATACAATCTATTCAGCTTTGAGCATAAACATTCTGTGGAATTTGACAATGAAGAAAGCTCGTATGGGGAAGTTAATTGCTTTGACATGCTGGCCAAAATGCAGAAGCAATGAGAGTTGCACTTAACTATGCAATTGAACAAGAAACCTGCCTGGTGTGAATGCAATCATGAACAAAATCTAGCACAATATAATGAAACAATGAGAGTTGCATTATCTTGTGCAATTGAAAAACGAAATCACTTGGTATGAATGCAGTCATGGATAAAATCTTACACTATATAAAGAACGAAGAAAAATGAAAGCAGCCAGCATACACAATTTCAAGAATTACAAGGATCTCTTGGCTGAATGACTGATCTGTGTGCTTTAACATTTCCCATTACAGAGATTCATTCCCAAATAGTAAGCTCAAGAAATTAAGCAATTATCCACAACAATTACAAACTACGATCCACGAGATTGCACCGGAGCAATCAAATTATCGAATTATAATAAGGAATCTCTCATATAATAAGACGCAGCAATGAATTATGGCATGATAATGAATAATGATGTATGGTGATGAGCAAACCGGCTATGGATTCCCTGGTTCCTTTTTCAACAGCAGCCTCACTAGGACCATCAGGCCCGCTTGGTATCTTTCCAGGATAGTTAGTAGTAGGTGGGTCAGAGCTTATCATACTGGTAAAAGAAGTCAAGCCAGCAAATTAAGTTGCGAGAAAACTTGCATAGGCATAAAAATCTAAGGTCGGTATACTCACCTTCTGTCAGCAATTACCATAGATCGCAGCTCACAATTTCTAAAACTGCAGATAAGATGACAGAAACATATTTACAATGTTGATGGTTTAAACATAGAGCAACAAGCTAATTAAAAGGAGATGAGAAAAATGCTAGCAATAAAAATTGCTCAATCTTCGCTTTCTTGGGGAACCTCAAAGGCCTGATTATTAGCCTGATGCTTGCTATCATTTGAAGCAACTTGCGAGTGTAGGACAAGCGTTGCTGTTATGAACTTACTAAATGTTGGGACATCAAATTTAGATCCATATAAAGTAGATCCCGCATTTAGAAATACAAAATTGAAAACAATATCCACTGTGATGGTGCCACCTAAGCTTGATAGTTAATGATACTTAATTTTAAAACCTATTACATCCCTGTAAGCCTGCTATACTCTTCCTCATGAAGCTGCCACGAGCTCTTGTCCCTACCCAATGTGCATACATACAAATGGCAGGGTGCCTAATGGGACTAGAAGTAACAAGGGCATAAGTACAATGATGCCTAGCAAATGACAACAACGAGCTGAAGAGTAAAGATAGTGAAAATGACAACAGGCAATCAAAATTTTTAATAAAAATGGTTAAAATATCATTGTCTATAATAAAAGGCAGGTGAATGCTTACCTGTTGCAAATTTCATACTTCATAGATGGATGACACTCATTTCCAAATTGACTCAGGGTATGAAACAAAAATGCACTGTGAGTAACAACAGCAATTTCCCTTTCCTTTCGTGTCCATAACCTGTGCTAGAAATAGGTAGTTAGTCGTTGACAAGCAATGACCATGTCAAATATGGTGCAGTCATTATCTGGAAAAAAAAAACTCTTTGCAAATATATCCATCATAACATAGAAAGCCACAATTTAAAAATCATCAAAAGATTCCAATTGTTGTTATAGCCAGAACTGCCCCATTTCAAGCGGGTGAAAAGATCTATTAGTATTGTCAATGAAGAAATCAAGTACCTAAGTTTAAAAATGCACATTTCAATTCCATTGATTGTTTTTGGGTGGAAAGATTCATCCACCCTTGTTACAACAGGCTCAATAATGTTTTCTGATATATCAAATAATGACGAATCAAAGACAAGAAAGTGTCGAGAAAGAGGAACTCAACATGATTCATCAGTCGCATAAAAAATTTCAAATTTTGCAAATTAACTTGCCTTTTTTTATTTTGCAAAGAGGTGCATCTAAACTGTGAATAATATAATCTGGTGCTCTAAATGCAATGCATGCTGCAGCATGAATGGTGGTCAATGGTGTTGACTGCACAAGGCTGGCTGAGGACTCTTACCATCAAGGATAGGATAATCAAACACTCACCAGTGCAAAAATTTCATTCCACGTGCCTCAAGTTCTTCTGTCTTCTCCCTTACATCAGCCTTCCACAGAATATCCTCGTCACTTTCTATCTGAAACCAGGTGTAAGACTTTCCGACAACTCTATGAAAGTAATCCAAGTTTAAATAGAACGTGCTAGGATACATACTAGAGAAAAATCAATTGCGGGAAAGAGACATCGATATTCACTAATGTTTCTCCTCTTGTCACAAGGTTGAACTCCCTGAGATAGATATGCACCAAAAAGTGATTAAGATATCTCTCATATCATAGTCAACGCTTAAAATCTTAAGTTAATTAGCCTGGCTAAATCCAGTAGTGTTACAAGCTTTTACCATCACATGTTAGTTGAGTCACAAACACAAATGTTTAGTTGTCAGGCTTATCAGCTTAATTAGTGTTGGAAAAACAAATCCTACAGTAAGATACATATGGACAAATTTAGAGAATTGGATATATAAGCCTCTCAAAAAGGCCTCTGTTGTGCTCACAGTTCAAATATTTGAAAGAGAAGGCTGATTTTTATTTGTATAATAAGATTTTATCGTACCAGAATTTCTCGACAAAGTTCAACTGCAAGAACAGGTGGGCATTTTAAACTTGAAATGGCAGAATGATGACTGTTTCCAGCATTCGCCACCATTAGTGGCAGACTACACATTCCATCTGCATAACCCTCACCACCAAAAACTCCAACAGCTGTTTGCATGGTCCTGCAATGATAGTAACATATCACACCTTTCAATCAAAGAGAAAATTTCTCAACAACCATGGAATTTTGGACGAAGAAAAAACATCACACATCTAAAATGAATATCTAATACCTCATCAAAGGAGAAGTGATAACTAACTCAATTCTCTTTGAAAGGCCAGAGGAATGAACATGCTTGCGGAGATTGTCAACCTGTCACAAAAGTTTGAATTTTCAGAAGCAATGTATCTGTGTAGAAGATTCCATCAAGAATTATATACATGGTTTAATGAATAATACAATGTTGTTTCAGAGTAAAAAAAAGGTATAAATTTATTACCTGCTGCCAACCAAGTTGTGTAAGTTCTGCATCAAAATAATCTGGTGCCATATAGGCTTTGTAATTTTTATCTCCTTCTACATTATGGATTCCTTGTGCATGCCTCACCTAGAAAATAAAGTCAATAAGTGTCAGTGACTTTGAGTCCTTGAGATAAAAAGAAAATTTTGTTAGGACAAAATTATGAAATCCCAAACTCAATACCCACTAGGTGAATCGTTTTGCAGTGATGCAGTGGATACAAACCTTGAGAAGTATGGAATTCCATACCTGAGGCAAAGTTAGGAAGAGTCATCTTTCTGGAATGAACCAAGATATCAGCAGATTAAATCAAATCAAAGGCATAGAAATTGTTGAGATGTGAATGGGACCAAATATGACTCGCTTGCTATGAATTCAATCACGAACAAAATCTTAACTGAATGATTGATCTACGTTCTTCACCCTTTTCCATCACAGAGATTCATTCCCGTACAGTCGGCGCAAGAAATTAGGCAATTACAATCCACAAAAATCAAATTAAGAAACTGCAATACTGAATTCCTAACAATAGCATACTAATTGATCCAAGAGAACAAAAACTTCCGGACAGTCAGTTGATCGCTAACATAACTTTGCCTAGCATCATCGCGCGCAAAGCAGAATTTCTCGAATGCAGGCCGAAAAAGCCGATTCGAGTGAAATTAAAACCAAATGAAGAGCGAAAATGATTGGAAATCAGCACGAATCAAAAGCAACTGGAAAACAAGACTGTACGGAAGCAGAAGCGAAGATGGAGTGGAGTCGAGGAGAGAGAAGGAACCAGAAAAGAGCAACTTACGAGGAGAGAGCGAAGCAGAAGATCGAGTGCAGATGAGAGAAACAGGGCGGCGGGAGGAGATGGAGGTTGGAAAGGCGCCGGCGATGGCGGTGGTGATGGAGCTCATACTACCCAACCCAACCAAACATCAGTCTCTCGTTCAACCAAACTTGACAGATTTGAGTATCCGTCACCTTTTCAAACTGTGCACTTTTTAAATTGGACGGTCACATACACAAACAAGGAATAGTTTCAATTAGATTTCGTATATAATACTATCAATAAAATTTCATAGTGAGGATTTGCCAAATATACAAATATGAAGGCCAAATTAGTCAAATATACAAGATTTTGGGAATTTTGCAAAACTATACATCCCAATTTGCCCCCCCCCCCTTCCCCCGTGTGCCCCCCTCTGTGCCCCCCCGCCAGTTTTTTTTTTTTTTTTCCGCGCGTCAGTGCTGACGTCATCGTCGGAAATGCTGACGTCAGCAATGCTGACACCGTTTACAAGGATGGTTTTTTTTTTTTTTCGCGCGCCAATGCTGACGCCGACGTCGGGAATGTTGACGTCAGCAATGCTGACACCGTTTACAAGGAAGGTTTTTTTGTTTTTTTTTTCGCGCGTCAATGCTGACACCGTTTACAAGGAAGTTTTTTTGTTCCACGCGTCAATGCTGACCCCGACGACGGGAATGTTGACATCAGCAATGCTGACGCCGTCTACGAGAATGCTGATGCTGACGACAATGACGTCGGGAATGCTGACGTCAGCATTGCTCACACCCTCTACGAGGATGCTGATGCCGACAATGATGACATCGAAGATCGATATATTTGACGTATTAAGTCATTAAAAATATAAAAGGGGGAGAACAAAAAGACAAAAGAAGTGTTCTACCAAAAAAAAAAAAGAAATGAATATTTTATTTTATTTTGTAGTGAGAAACAAGAAATAACGGTAAACAATTAAAACAAAGAATTTTTCGATGCCGACGATGCTGACCTCTTTCCTCATCCATCTCTTATATTGCAAAAACGATGTCAGCAAATATATACCTACACAAAAATATGCATAAAAACGATGTCAGCATTAAAAAATAAGTATAAAAACGATGTCAACACTAAGAAATAAACCAATTTTTAAGGACTCAAGCATGCAATTATACCTACATATATAATATACAACTAAAAACGCTGCCAGCACTAAAAAACAAACCATTTTTTAATGATTCAAGCATACATATATACCTAAAGAGCAAACTAAACAAGCTAATAAAGACCATGTCAGCACGAGGACATACCTTCAATCTGATGATGTACTCCTCTTCCTTCTCGACAAAGACCATGTCACCGAATCGCTCAAAATCACTGTACATCCTTCCTTCTTCATCTCTTATATTGCAAAAACGATGTCAGCACATATATACCTACATAAAAATACGCATAAAAACGATGTCGACAGTAAATAATAAGCATAAAAACGATGTCTGCACTACAAAATACGCATAAAAACGGTGTCAGCAGTAAATAATAAGCATAAAAACGATGTCAGCACTAAAAAATACGAATAAAAACGATGTTAGCACTAAAAAAACCATTTTTTAATGACTCAAGCAACAGTAAATTATTTGCTGACATGAATTAAAAATCATTAAGCAACAGTAAATTAAAAATGGTATTGAATATCTCCATTCAACACCATTTCACACAAGACCAAACGCAGCAAAAGGAATTAAAATTCACCAACAGGAGAACCAAGGATGCATATAAATTCAGTGGCAGGAAACAGAGAATTGGCAAGGTACTTGAATTGTATTAAACTAGTTACATCTAAGTCCATATATCATCCATATCATAATACAATTAGGTTTGGCCGGAGCATGTTTCAATTTAGCAGTCCATATCCAACTAATCAAATACTTCAATTTTAATCGAATTCCTTCAATTTGTCTCGTTACCTTTCTAAAAAGCAATCAAGAAATTAACGATAAACAGTTGAAAAAGCATACAGATTAGAATAAGTAAACCCTAAGAGTGAGGGTTCTACGCATAAATCTCCAAATTTCTAAACAGCCAAGGGAATCGAGCAATTATGAGACTAGAAAGGAACGAAAGCAAAACTTATTCAAAAGCTCAGCAGAAAGGCTTACTATATCGATTTGGGTGAGATGATTTCCAGAATGTAATGAATGAGAAATTGAATGTCCATTTCTATTCAAATCCATGTCAGCACATCGCAGAAGATAGATTGCAGGTCGAAGCGATTGCAGAAGAGGTTGCATACCATGTCAGCAACGAATTCACCGCTTCGGAAAGGAAGAGGAACAACGAAATCACGTCCTCGGTAGGAGCAACTGAACTCCAGTAACGCCTAATCCATTGGAGAAATGGATCGATTTCGCAATTGATGAGGAGATCGGTGCCGCTCATCCTCAATTGAACAACTGATTAATCGAACTCCAGCTGCAATTACGTCGGAGACCGATTCGAATTGGAACCTGCAATTGAACAACTGATTAATAAGAGCAGATTCAGTGCATATAGAATTCGGAAACGACGACGCTGAGCTTTCAAGAGGAGATAGAGAATACCTAATTCCAAGCCTGCAATGCCCCCTTCGATTCATTCATCTGTTTTAATTTTGATGCTACTCAGCTCCTTCCTTTGAATCCCACCACCGCTGACGTCGGAGGCGGACTGTTACACGCCACCGGTGAAGCTTCGCCGCGCTCGGAGGAGAAGATGTGTTCATCTACTGCAATCGTCACCTCCAATCTCGACCTCCCTTCCCTGACTTCTCGAGCCCTAGATCTTCAACGAACGGCGAATTTGAAGCCCTGACTTCTCAGATCTTCGATCTGAGCCGGTTGAGCGAGAGAGGTAAGCGACAAAGGCGTGCAAGGGGTGAGGAAGGTGTAGATCTCGGATCCGATCCATCTCCGTCGGCGGAGGAGAGTGCGAGTGGAACCAGATCTGGTGGTTCTCCGGTGGCCTCCCTCTGTTGTCGCCGGATCTGGTCGGGAGAGGCCGGCGGTGGCGGACCTGGCAACGAACAGGCGGTGCCGGGAGACAAACGGCGGTGGCGGATCTGGTGGTTCTTCTTCTTGTGCTTCTTCGGCCGGATCGCGGCGCCCTCGCGGATTGTCTCGAGGTGAGGACTGAATTCGGTTGAGGAATCCGTCGAGAAGCTTCTCGATCCATAAGGAGATGGAGAGCTCCGGCGAGGCTAGATCCAGAAGAACGAGGCGATGCAATCTCCAGAAGAATGAGGTGAGGCGAGAGGGAAGAAGAACGGGGAGGTGAGCGGCTGCGGCTAGGGTAAAATTAGTGGTGCATACTTTTGTAATTTTTACACAAACGTGTATATTTGGCTAATTTGGCCGAAAATTTGCGCCTTCGGCGCAAATTTTCTCAATTTCATAAGTATTGTAAGATTGATCAAACGCTATGATTGTATTAATTGTATTCTCAAGTTGTCTTTTATAGGTAAGAGAGTCTTAATATGATCAAAACTGATAGAAGGCCGTAAGGGCCGTAATACAAAGGAGGCGCAACAGGTACAATAAGTTTACAGTAATAGGAGGTGAATAATTAATAAATATCACAACACTCTCCCTTGAATATTCATCTTTAGAGCCGAGAGTAAATAATGATGCCGCCTTAATAAAACCCGGCTAAGGAAAACCCAGAGGAGAAAAAGACAAAGCTTAGCAAAAAGAGTACGGCTTGCTTTGTACGCTTCTGGGATACTGTACTGCCTCATTAAAAACCTTGTCAGGAAAAACCCTGTGGGCAGGGACGGAGCCAGAAATTCATTGAAGGGGGGGCGAAGTTTTATACAAACTTTTGATTCACTCTTCGATAGATTTTTTTATAATACGTTTAGCGAGCCAAAACTATGATATTTTAAATTACATGATGATATTTTAGTTTAAACAAAGTTTTCTTTAGTTCAAAACACAATGTTTTTTTGTTCAAAACGATGATGATTAAATTTAAAATTGTGTCAGTAGTTGTTATATATTTTTTTCTCTTTAAACGAAAAAATGATGCCGTATGAATCAATAACAATATTTTTTTCGTCTAAAAATATATCGTTTGAAACCTACAAAGTCAATATGCAACTTGTTGTTCTGTTAGCATGCAATAACGTGCCTGTTGGAGTCGACACATCCCGATTTTGTACACAAGTTCTTTAAAACTGTTTGGGGGTAGTGACTTTGTGAATAGATCAGCATGATTATCACTTGATCGGATTTGTTGTATATTCATTGTGCCTTCTTTCTCTAGATTATGAGTTGAGAAGAGCTTCGGTGAAATGTGCTTAGTCCGATCGCCTTTGATGTATCCTTCCTTCACTTGAGTGATGCATGAAGAATTGTCTTCATAAATAATGGTTGGGCTTCCAGCGATTGATCTCAATCTGCATTCTCCTTGTATATAACTAACTATGGATCTCAACAAAACACACTCTCTGCCTGCTTCATATAGAGCGATTAATTCAGCATGGTTTGAGGATGTAGCGGTAAGAGTCTGCTTTGTTGACTTCCATGAGATTGTCGTATCTCCATAGGTGAATACATAACCATTTTGAGATCTCTCTTTGTGAGGATCTGAAAGATATCCTGCATCTGCATACCCAACAAGAGTGGCATTTGCATGATTACGATAATACAAACCAAGATCATGTGTACCTCGCAGATATCGGAATATGTGCTTGATTCTGTTCCAATGTCTTCTTGTTGGAGCTGAGCTATATCTTGACAATAAGCTTATGGAGAAAGCTATATCTGGTCTAGTATTATTTTCCAAGTACATCAATGCACCAATTGCACTTAAGTAAGGAACTTCTAGGCCAAGAATTTCTTCATCTTCTCTAGGTCGAAAGTGATCATCCTGTATACCAAGAGAACGAACTACCATAGGTGATGTTAATGGGTGTGCCTTGTCCATGTAAAATCTCTTTAAGATTTTCTCGGTATAAGTACTTTGATGAACAAATATTCCATCTTTTAAATGTTCAATTTGTAAACCAATAAGATTCAAATCATCAACATACACTACAATAATAGCAAAACTATTTTTGGAATGCTTTATAAAGACACATGGACAGATAGCATTATTGTGGTATCCTTCTTTAATAAGATATTCACTTAATCGATTATACCGCATTCTTCCAGATTGCTTAAGACCATATAACGATCTTTGCAACTTTATAGAGAACATTTCTCTATTATTTGTATTCTGCATCTGAGGCATTTTTAGTCCTTCTGGGACTTTCATGTATATGTCACTATCAAGTGATCCATATAAATATGCAGTTACGACATCCATTAGTCGCATATGTAGTCCTTCTGAGATAGTTAGGCTAATTAAAAATCTCAACGTAGTTGCATCAACTACTGGGGAATATGTTTGCTCATAATTTATCCAGGGTATTTGAGAAAAAGCTTGGGCTACAAGCCTTGCTTTGTACCTCACAATTTCATTTTTCTCATTTCGCTTTCTTACGAATACCCATTTATAGCCTACTGGCTTCACACCTTTTGGTGTAAGCTTAACAGGACCAAAAACTTCACGTTTTCCTAAGGACTTTAACTCAGCCTGGATTGCCTCTTTCCATTTTGGCCAGTCATTTTTGTGACGACATTCGTCGACACTTTGTGGCTCAATGTCATTGTCGTCAACGATTATTTTCGTGGCAACAGAGTATGCAAACACCTCATCAAGGATAATATCCTTTCTATTCCATTGTTTTCTGGTAGAAACATAATTTACAGAAATTTCATAATTATCAATGTTTCTATCCTCATCCAGAATACTTTAATTTGTCATCTAATGCGCCCTCCGCATTTTCCGAGATATCTTTATCACATTCCTCTTGTATTTTAGCATTTTCTCCCCCTGAACTTATCAATGGGACAATTTTCATGACGTCTACTTTTCCTTGGTTTTAAATCTTTAGAACCAAGAAGCCTGCCCCGTTTTCGTTGTATCGGGGACTCATTTACAGGTTGCTGCACAACTGCTTGTCTCTCATGAATTTCAATCCTTTCAGGGGCATTTATAGCAGGCACATGTGACTTTGTCACTTTCTTTGTGTCTGTAAACGAATCCAGCAATTGATTCGCTATACTCTGTAAATGTATAATTTTATCCACTTCTTGTTCACACACTTTAGTACGTGGATCCATATGAGATAATAATGGAGAATTCCACGTAATTTCTTTGCTCTTTTCTCCACCTAAAGTTGGGAATAGATTTTCATCAAAATGACAATTAACAAACCTTGCTGTAAATAAATCTCCCGTTGTTGGTTCAAGGTACTTAGTTATCGATGCAAATTCAAAACCAACATAAATTCCCAATCTCCTTTGTAGACCCATTTTTGTACGTTGTGGTGGAGCAATGGGTACATAAACTGCACATCCAAAAATTCTCAAATGAGATATATTTGGCTCTTTACCAATCACAAGTTGTAATGGGGATTGTTTGTGATAAGCGGTTGGTCTTATCCTAACCAGCGCCGCTGCATGTAAAATAGCATGTCCTCAGACAGATGATGACAGTTTAGACTTCATTAATAATGGTCTAGTGATTATTTGTAATCGCTTTATCAAAGATTCGGCAAGACCATTTTGTGTGTGAACATGAGCCACTGAATGCTCAATTTCAATACCAATTGACATACAATAGTCACTAAATGTTTGGGATGTAAATTCTCCTGTATTATCAAGTCTTATTTTCTTGATTGTATAATCCGAAAATTGAGCTCGTAACCGGATAATCTGTGCAAGGAGTTTAGCAAAAGATGTATTTCTTTTTGATAAAAGACTTACATGTGACCATCTTGCTGATGCATCTATTAGCACCGTAAAATATCGAAATGGTCCACACGGTGGAACTATTGATCCACATATATCTCCTTGTATTCTTTCTAAGAACACTGGAGACTCATTCTCAAGTTTACTCTTGGAAGGCCTGATTATTAATTTACCAAGTGAACAACCAGTACAATTGAAATCATTCGATCTGAGAATTTTCACATTCTTCAGTGAATGTCCATTTGAACTTTCAATAATTCTATGCATCATCACATTTCCCGGATGACCCAAACGTTCATGCCATAATGTGAACATCCTTTTATCATCTGACTTTTCAGATGTTACATTTACTTCTATCGGACTTATATATGTATAATATAGTCCAGAAGAATAAGCTAGCAGCTTTTCTAGGATGTTCTTCTTGCCATTTCTATATCCAGTGATACATAGATATTCTTTTCCACCTTGATTCATGGTTTCCATATGAAACCCATTCAAACGCATATCTCTGAAACTCAACAAGTTTTTACGAGATTTACTTGAATATAATGCATCATGTATAATTAGTTTTGTCCCTTCAGGGAGCAAAATACAAGCTCTTCCAGAGCCTTCTATTATCTTTGCCACACCGGATATTGTTATAACATTTGCCTCGATTAATGTCAATTGTGTGAAGTATTCTCTGCTTCTCAAGATGGTGTGGGTAGTGGCATTGTCTACCAAACATTGATCTTTGCCACTTGGTTTAACTTCACTTATATCCATATCTTCAATATAAAAAGAGATATAATTAAAACTTTAATACATTTTTATTCATTAATAATATATAACAAGTACATTAAAAGTAATGCAGAAAGTAAACACACTGCGATATGTTACAGGAAATAAACACACTGCGATATGTTACAAAAGTAAACTACATGGAAATAAAAGTACTAGTATTTAATAGTTCACAGCATCACTAAGTCCAAAATCTCCATCTCCATCAGGAGTATTTGCGAAGAAACCAGAGATGTCCAAATCGGGCTCAAGTGAAGTGTTATTGACAAAATTACTCTCCACCTTCTTTCCTTTGTTCTTGGATGTCTGATACAGCTCAACCAAATGTTTAGCTATGCGACATACCTTTGCCCAGTGGCCTGTCATGCCACATCTGTAACATGGAGATTTGGATTTCTGAGTAGAACCCGATGGATCTTTCTGGACCATCAGCTTATCATTCCCCTTTGAAAGAGGATGCTTCGGGAGCTTTGTGCCACTGATTAGTAGCAAAGCTTCTACCGCGACCACGACCATGACCTCTTCCACGACCTCGACCTCTACCGCGATTATTCCCATCTCCATGGCTATTCGTATTCCAGCCACCATCTCCTTGAGATGTATATTGACCTGGGAACATTCCATGTGCTGCATTCGTCTAAGTATATGGAACAACACCACTAGGCCTTAGGTTGTGGTTCTTCATCAGAAATTCATTATTTTGCTCAACCACAAGTAATACTGATATAAATCAGAATACTTTGTAAAACCCCTCTCTCTATTGATGCGTGCATTGTAGAGAAGGTTTTATCGAGCATATTTTCTTCAGAAATTTTCTACCCACATAAACGTAACTGAGACGTGATCCTGAATAAGGCAGAATTAAAATCACTAACAGACTTAAAATCCTAGAACCCCATATTGCTCTAGTCATATGTGGCTTTTGGGAGTAAAACTTTCTTCTGATGCTCATATCTCTGACTTAAGTTCTCCCATAACTCTTTAGGATCTTCCACCAGCAAGTATTCAGACATAAGGCTTCCATTCACATGATGCCGCAAAAATATAATCGCCTTTCCCTTATCTTGCGGAGATGTATCATTATTTTCAGAGATAGTTTCCAGTAGGCCATGAGCTTGGAGGTGAGATAGTGAATCAACCCTCCATTCAAGATATCTCTAGCCCGATAAGTCGAGAATATCAAATTCCCGCTTTGTAAGATTCACCATTGAATTAACTACAAATAAAATCATATGAATTAATATTGACATAATTAATTATTATATAAATTAAATTTATGGTTAATTAAGATAACATAAATATTAAATTTCATTAATATATACGTAGATGCTATAAAACAAATATAATAACAGCTTATATATATGGCGAATTTGCAAATGTCCTATGAATTTTGGGTATTTTTCGCTATTCTTCCTATATATATATATTTTATATATGTATGTACGTGTTCATACGGTATATATATGATGCTACATAATAAATATATATATATATATATATATATATATATATATATATATACACACACACACACACACACACACACATACATGATACATGCTTCTTCTTTTTTTCAAAAAGAAAAATATATTATATACATATATACTACGGAGTATGTACATGTATATGTGTTTGCATGTGTTGGAGTACTGTGCATGCTATAATAGTTAGATGAGATGTTTCACTAATATTACAAGCAACCTAATTTGCAGGGATATATATTGCATCTAAAGAATGACACATGAGAGTAGGTAGTCTATATAGAGAAGTAAACAAGTAATCTCCTAAAGAATGACACATGAGAGTAGGTAGTCTATATAGGTTCAACAGTTCTTCTTCCGAAGGTGGGGAAGCCCGAGCTCATGAATCAGTTTCGGCCTTTAAGTCTCTGCAACGTCCTTTATAAAGCTATATCGAAAGTCATGACTATCAGATTGCAAACGCTTATGTCTAAACTGGCCGGGCCGATGCAGGGTAGCTTCATCCCGAATAGGTTCATTTCGGATAATATTGTTATCGCCCAGGAAGTGTTTCACTCTATGAAGAGGAAGCAAGGTGTGAAGGGATGGATGTGCATTAAGTTGGATCTCGAAAAAGCCTATGATAGGCTCAGTTGGGATTTCATTGAGGAGACGCTCCTGCGCACTGGCATGCCTAAGTACTGGATTGAGAGAATTATGGTATGTATTCGATCGCCGAGGATGCATGTGCTTTGGAATGGGGAAGTCTCGGAGCAATTTATTCCTTCCCGTGGCATCCGTCAAGGTGACCCAATCTCCCCATACATTTTTATTTTATGTATGGAGAGACTGGGTCATCTTATCGAGAAGGCGGTTGATGTCGGGGAATGGAAAGTGGTGAGTGTCGCCAGAGGAGGACCAAAGCTTTCGCACCTCTTCTTCGCTGACGACATTCTCCTTTTTTCCGAAGCTTCGGTTGCGCAAGTTAGAGTCGTGAAGCGCTGTATTAAGCAGTTCTATGGGCACTCGAGGCTTAAAATCAGCCCTTCCAAGTCGAAATTCTGCGTGTCCAGGAATGTTGATGGGAGGCTGAAGGAACGGATCCAACATGCTGGTGGTATAGAGGCATCTAATGACCTTGGCAATTACCTTGGGATCCCTATTTTACATAAGAGAGTTTCTAAGTCGACATTTGATTCGATCATGGAGAAGTTCAATGCTAAATTGTCCGGATGGAAAGCGAATTTGCTTAGCTTCGCCGGGAGGGTTACTCTAGCCAGATCAGGGCTTAATACTCTTCCTGTTTACGCTATGCATGTCTACTATGATCCTCCCGGATAAGGTGTGTAAAGCTATGGACAAGAGTTGTCGGAGTTTTATTTGGGGTTCTACGCCGGAGAGGAAGCGGATGCACAAGGTGGCTTGGGATATTGTGGCTAGACCTAAGGGGATGGGTGCCTCGGAATCAAGAGGATGGCGGAGATGAACCTTGCCCTCGTGGCTAAACTAGGGTGGAGACTCTTGAGTGGTGAGGAAGGAGTTTGGGCGGATGTGCTGGTTAACAAGTATGCAGCTAAGAGGCTTGGGAGCTCGGCTGGGGCCTCGAGTATTTGGAAAAGCATCACCAAGGCGACTAGCACTGTTATTAATCCTCACATTAGTTGGCGGCCTAAAGATGGTTCTTGTATTCGATTTTGGGATGATGTTTGGGTAGGTAGCAGCACGCTGCGCGAGCTGTTTGAAGTGGAGGGGCTGGTGCCGACGGGTAGCCTGATGGTGGCGGATAGGCAAGGGCTGGTCTTGGGAAGATTTTGCTCAATTCTTACCCAGTTCGACGATCCTAAAAATAGCGGCCTTGGCGGTCTCGGATGCTGTAGATAGGTTTTGCTGGGATCTGAGCAATGATGGAGACTATTCGGCTAAGTCCGGGTACTCGGCGATTTGTAGAATGGATGGCTTTTGTTCTGCGGATGTTTCCTTTGTGGCTAAAGTCTGGAATCTCAACATCAACGAGAGGATACGTCACTTCATGTGGCTAGTGGGCAATGGGGGAGTTCTTACGAATGTCGAAAGAGTTAGAAGACATTTAGGTAACTCCGATAGGTGCCCAATTTGTATTAATAATTGCGAGTCTCTTATTCATCTCTTCAGAGATTGCGCGTCTGTGAGAAGCTTTTGGTTGCAGGTGGAAGGCGCCGAACGGGAGGAAGAGTTCTTCTCCCTTCCGTTCGCTGCGTGGTTAAGGAGCAACATCTCCTCAGCAAACACCGGACCTGATGGGCTGCGCTGGAAGGAGTTCTTTGATATTGCCCTTTGGAGGATCTGGAATAGAAGAAATGGAGTTGTCTTCAAAGATAGCAGCACAGTGCGAATTTCACCAGGGAGCTGCTGGCAAATGGCGAAGTGCTATGCCATGGCTAGAAGTAACATCCTGGGGATGATGAAAGCAAAAGAGAAGTACCCCATTTCGGTGAGTTGGAGCTCGCCCCCCCCCCCCCCAGGCTGGGCAAAGCTGAATGTTGACGGTGTGGTGAGGAATTCCGGGGCTGCTGCAGCGGGAGGAGTCGTCCGGAAAGAGATGGGGGAATGGATTGCTGGATTCGTCTACAACATTGGATCCTGCTCGGTGGTGGAGGCCGAGCTTTGGGGTATAGCCAAAGGCTTGGAACTCGCTTGGAGCCTTGACCTCAAGAAAGTTATCTGTGAGACCGATTCTAAGAGGGATGTCGAGCTTCTGTCGAAGCCGATTAAAGATACGCACCCGTGTGCTAGCCTGGTGTCCGTCTGCCAGGGCTTCCGTCGTAGGAGTTGGGACGTCCAGCTCCGGCATGTCTTCCGTGAGGCCAATGACCTTACGGATGGTTTAGCAAATTTCACCTTTTCCTTCCCTCTTGGTCACTGTTGTTTGAATATTTGCCCTGTTCCTTTTTTGAACTGCGCTAGGGAGAACGCCAGAGGTGTTGCTACACTCCGATGGCAGCCTACCTAGCCGGTTCGTTTCTTGCTTTTGAATAAAATCTCCCTTGCGGAGTGGGGCTTCGCCCCATTTGCTTACCAAAAAAAATCTCTTATACATGTAATAGATGAATACGGAGCAAGAAGTCCTTCCATTCCCTCATAATATCAAACCACAAAAACCTCTCTTTTGTAAAAAAAAACAGTACAACCGAAAAAACATCAAAATTTTCGGTAGAAAATTTTCTCCATCTTCCAGTATGAGGTATTTGAAGATCATCAAATAAGTGAAGAACAAGGGTATATCAAGTGTGAATTTCCAAATTCAAGAGGTAATTATGGGTGGAAAAACATCTTCAAAATTTTACATCTTCCATCTTTGTCTACCCCATCCTCATATTTTCCTTCTCGCTTTTTTTTTAAATTACCACCACTCCTTCCATTTTTACTAACATCCCATCTCTCTACAAACCTTTTCTTCTTTAAATTACCATCACTCCTTTTACTTTTACAATTATCTCATCTTCATCATCATCAACCTCATCTCCTCCGGCCTCCTACAAACCACCATGAACTCCTCCGACCGATTCGATCTTGAGATACTTATTAGCATGGTAATAATCTATACGGTTATATTCTTTCTGTTGTTTTGGTGGAGGTTTGTTGGGCTCTAAGACGAAATCAAATCCGGTGATTTTGGTGAAGATCCGACGGAGAGGTAAGAAGAAATCGGTTTTATAGTTTAAAACTTGTATTAGTTTTCAAGTTTGGACCGATTTAGTTGTAAATCCGTTTGGATCTAATAAAATACCGGGTTTGTGTATGAAATCGTCTCATATCTTGTATGAATATTTTCCTTCTTGCTTGCTACTATTTCGTAGAACATAACCGAACCATATAAATGGTGATTTGTGTTCTACGAGTTGAAAACTTTGATTTTCAGAAGAAGATTCAAAGCTTTACGAGTTTCTGTTGTAGAAGATCCCTTAATTAAGGGCAACTACAGAGCATACTTCTCATAATCGGTTTCCTTACGAAAATAATTAAGCAAATCGGTAAATTTTGAATGTTCTACCTTTTATTTGCTGGCTTACTCAGTTGGGTCTAAAGAACACTCGTGCTTGATAACGTATTGTAATATTGATCAAAAGCTCTGATTGTATTAATTGTATTCTCAAGTGTACCTAATTAACAAGCGGGTACATTGCCTTTTATAGGCAAGAGAGGCCTAATATGATCAAAATTGATAGAAGGCCGTAAAGGCCGTAATACAAAGGAGCCGCAACAGGTACAAAAAGTTTACAATAGTAGGAGGAGAATAATTCATAAATATCACAACAATAACCTATTTTTTCATTAAAGGGATTTGTTAGGGTGTGTAGATATGTTTAACTATGCAAAGTCTAGGGATTTTCTACGCAATTTGCCTTGGGATTTTATGTTCTTGTAATAGTGATATGTTTCTAACCGTTTTTCTTAATTTATTTAAATTACTTGATCTAATTAATAGTATCATCGATATGTAAAAGGATAAGTGTCTCACGTCGAAAGTATAGAGTAAACAATGCACTTATGTGGATGTCTTGAGATGTAAAAGAATAAGTTTCAGAAAGTATGGAGTCGGCTTGTGTGTTAGCCTACTAGCTAATGTGCGCTCGTGAACCTGATCTTCAGTCATCAGTTCGAGTCGGACTTTGATAAGTATAATCCCTTAATATTAGATAAGTTTAAATTAGTAAAATTCTTTTATAAATTTTCAATTTTTTTTATTTTACCATTGAATACTATAGGAAAAAAATTTACTGCACAAATTAATGGGCATATTAGGGCTTTAATATATTAGTTGTAGATTTGTGCATGTCGACTCCTCTTTTTAAACGAGTGAAATTGAATGTTTATAGTATTTTCAAATTCCAATGGCAATCCAACATTGACAGGAGGCGAGGGGCCAGAGGCCTTCTCCGCAATACAGTGGGATCCTTTTCAAAAACACCTCTTTTTTTCTAGCGGTAATTGGTTGGCTAACTTTGAAGTATGTGTAGAGACTATGTCTCGTTGTGTATAATCCTTAAGTTTTTCTGATTTATTTTAAATGTTTGGGTTGGGAGCTTTGGGCCTGTTGTATTGCAACCAGACTTTGGGCTTACAGAGTCCAAATCTGAGAAGGCAACGTCTGGCCCATTCTCGTTGCCTTATATGTGTTGCACTATGTTGCTGTTCTAGGGTTACGACTCTGTTTTTCAGATTGGTTATAGGGTTTGCTCTCCCTCTTGCTCTGTCTCATTGGCGACCATTTGTGGTTTCCTTGCCTCCGGGTGAGATGCCTTGACAGAGCCTCTTGATAGAGCTCCCGATCAATCCAAAGAGCCTGAGACACTGAGATTTCAAGACGATTTCATTGGAAATCGTTGGTGCAAAACATCATTGGATGCCCTTGTTGAATCTCTTCTGGCTGTTTCCTTCAAACACATAGACACTTAGTTTCTCTTTGCCTTTCTCGTTCTTACCTTGCGTTTCTTGAGCGTTCCATTTCCTTGCAATCGCCAAGGGATGGTCTATTCTTGAGCGTTCCATTTCCTTGCAATCGCCAAGGGATAGTCGAATCTCTTCTTGAGCGTTCCATTTCCTTGCTATATTTTGCTTACCCGTTCTCAACTACATCCAATAGGGATGGTGTAGCGCTTTTACTACCCCTTCGTTACCATTTGTTTGATTGCCGAATTTATTAAGTCAAGTCCATATTTAGTCCATCTGAGTTAGCCGCATTAAATTCATTTTGCCCTTTCTAAAACATTCTGAAAACCATTTGAAAATCTTGGGCCATTTTCAAAACCACTTCAACCTATCATACTCGGTTTGCACAACCTCAGCTCTGATACCATCTTTGTAACGGCCCGGGATTATGATTCCCAGGTTACGTTTCGAGGGATGAAACCCCTCGTTAGGATCTTGCTCCCCGAGTACAGGTTGAAGGTTTGAAATTCTATCCTAACATTTTGAAGTGGGATTTCATACCCAAAATTCGAAGGGATCGTTGGAATCCCCGGGGAAGTCCCCTGTACCTGTCATAAGTCTAAGCGTAGAAAACCAACAGTAATGCATATAGTAGACTCAAGATGCAATACAAGAGGGTGCCACGGCTGAGCCGGGTCAAAACAAAATCAATAGTGTATTTATCGAAATCTAAGGTTAGACCATTTCCTTGCAATCGCCAAGAGAGTTCCCACGTCACAGAAACAAGGAGCAATAATGCTGCAAAACAAACCTAAAAAAAATGTATGCGGGGCGGTGTCAGATCGAAGCCCTACGCAATATAGTCCCAAACAAGAAGACACATACACACGCTAGTCCTGATAAAGATGCTTCTAGATGCAAGGCGGAATGTTAACACACTAACATGCCCCTAAGATCAAGTGCGTAAATATAATAAGGCCTTAGCATCGAATACCAAGTGGTATATCCCTCTCCTACCTCCACCCCCTTCCGATAGGGCGGAGACTGGCCAGCTCGTGAATGCATTCCTTTATCATCGGGTGGCACGCATGCCCAACCCGTATCCACAATAAAGCCCGCAGGCATCTCATAATACAAGGAAGTTCATGACTCGATTGACTCAGGACGGGACCCGATGAGACTGGGTCGTCCTATAACCCTAGCAATGACTCTAGTTACTTCACAGATAACGACCGTTCTGTTTACACAAGCAATGAGTAGACGAATGCTCAATCATGAGTGCAATCCTAGCAGGATACTACATGACATGCTTTATTATGAATGCAAGCACCTAGTATGCACATGGCTACAAGCAGGGAGATCTCTTTTCGAATCTGAGTGAGCTCATATAGGAACTCACCTAGAAGTGCAGAACAGCAAAAGGCAACAACTAGGTATACAGAAAGCCATCATATCACAAATGATCACCTAACACATATACAAGTAATATAAATAAGTCTACTCCTAACGTTACTTAAAGCATATAATATCATACACAAGTCATCAAGTTTATTCACCAAGTTAGGCAAGGTAAGTCATTTTCCCAAGATTTTCCATAACTCTTTTAAAACCTCAAGTTATATCAAATCACCATTCGAAACGCTTTATCAAATCATCCAAAATCTATTTATAAAACATTACCCTTTCATCAACTTATTTTATTATTATTTCAAGACAAATCCGGCAAGGTTAGTATATTTCCAAAATTCTCTTTTTAGTTTTATTAAATCAATTCTCCAATTAAACCTACATAACCAATTTTATTCATAAATTAGGGCCAAGAAGAAGAAAGGCCCAAAACCCAATCAAATTTTCTTTGATATTAAAATAGGCCCAACAACTCTCTTTTATACCCAGACCCGGCCCAAAGTAACAAAACCCATCCTCACTCTCTCAATTCCGGCTTCAGAAGGAAAGAAAGAAAAGAAGTGGGCCAAGGCTGATGTGGCGGCGGGCCCCACAAGGAGGGACGTCTTCTTCCCCAGCTTCCTCCCGATTCCTCTACAACGCTCCTCGCCGGCGGGCTTGGGCTCGCTTCTCCGCCTGATCCCGCTCCCGTCCTCGCTCTCTCTCTCTCTCTCTCTCTCTCTCTCTCTCTCTCTCACCTCCCCGCCATCGCTGCTCTCTCGCTGGATTGCTCCACTCTCTCGCAGCTGCTCGCACTGACCCGCTCTCGCCCTTTCCCCGCCGGAGCTCCCGAGCTCACCACTCTCACCGCCATTGACTACCCCAAACTCCACCGTTTCACTCCTCGGATTCAATATTTCAGTGACAGTACAAATCCTAAGGATAGGAAAACAAAATCGGAAGGGAGAAGGCTCACCGAGTGGAATCGAAAGCGAGGCTCGCAGGAGGTTCGTCGGAGGTCGATTTGGTTCGTCGAAGACTCGAGCCAGATCTTGCTTGTCCTAGGACGAGAATAGGAGGTTAAAGGTGAACCCTTTACCACGTTTTGAGGAGGAAGGAAGTGGAAAGAGCCTTACCCAGCGGTTTGGAGCGAAACATTGAAATGGAGGAGAAGGAGAAGGATCCGGCTGTTAAGGGATGTTCCCGGCGACCCTGGGCGTCCTTCGGAGTTTGGGGTGGCAGCTTCTGGTTGGTGGCGTTGCTGGCTTTGAAGATCAGTGGAAAGGAAGCTCCTTGGGGATTTGTTTGGAAGATGAAAGAGGGGAAGAAGAAGGAGTTTGAGGCAGTGCTTAGAAATGGGTTTTAGGGTGGTTTGGTGTCCAATTTTAAAGGGAAATGGGAGAGCTGTGAGGCTGCCGACTAGAGCATGTGAGGGAGGGTGTTTTGGGGTTTGAGATGAGTCAACACTGTCTGAAATGGGGGGAATAGGCTGCAGCTTTGAAGGAGAGTTTGTTGTCTCATTTGTAAAGGAAAAATGAGGAAGAAGACAGGGATTGTACATTTGTACAACTGCCTCTCTGCTGTCGATCAGATCAGGGGGGGAAAAGACAATGCAGTGCGGTCCCAAATCACAATTTAAAATACCCGAAAAAATAAATCCAGAAACCCGCTCTCTTGAAACTATTCTGTCTCGTTCAAACTAAATTTTAAATTTTCCAATCCGAATTTAATAATAAAATCCAAACATCATTTTTCAATTCTCGGCATATAAAAGCGAAATAAAATCTATTTTGCATAATTTCAAAATTTAGTCGGAATCCGCTTTAAGAGTTTCAAGTTCTATTTATTAAATTGAGGGCAAGTTTTCCTTAAAATATCCGATTTAATTTCATTTTTAATTTCTTCTTTCCGAAAATTAAGATTTGAAAATTCGGGTCTTTAGATCATCCACCTCTAAAAACAAGTCTCGTCCCCGAGACTAAAACCAAGACAAAGTAGGGGATGAAGTTTGAAATTGATGAGTCCAAGGATAATGTCCAAGGATCTTGTAATCATCTCGGTTGCATCTTCCGGGATTCTCACAACATCCTAATCACGATCGTGGCATCTCCAATTGGCCTTGACAAGTATGCAATAAGCGCCCCTATCACATCCTCGCTTCGACTTTTCGGAAGTACCACAACTCTAAAAGCTCTACAATATCATCACTAGGTCTTAGCAAGCACCTTACAAGCGCCCTCATAAAATGTTTGTATCCACTTCGTGAAGTATTGCCCTGGTTTGAAAAGTTTCAAAGGGGATTCCGCAATTGAAAAAGATTGGCCTCAAAATCGTTGAAATTTTCGATCGCGTTCGGTTTCTCAAAATCCAAGTTAGTCTTTTTCAAAATCGTTCTAAACCCTTCAAATCAAGCAAACCTCTCAACATCAAAACCATTCCAAAGCTTATCAAAATCCGAGTTAGTCGTTTCCAAACTCTTTCAAAACCTTTCGCATCCCAAGTTAGTCAAGCAAGTTCAGAATTCAAGAGGTGGAATCATCCACCTCTAAAGGCTAATCTCATATTCTCTTCCTAGGTTCCAATCTCAAAAGCAATTCCAATCTACGAATCTCTTGCCGTTATTAGAATCAATATAACCAAGACATGCCACATCATAACCAACCAACCACCGAAATTGGCCACGCCAAAACCGTAACAAGAATAGCCACATTGTCGCACACCAATATATTGAAACATCAACACTCAACATTAGCATTTCATGTTCTAAGTGTCAACAAATAAGAATGCATCAAGCAGAAATGTCATTCTTGAAAGGGCAACACACAAACACATCAAGTCTCAACCTTAGTAGATCACATCAGCATAGTTTCCTACTCACCACTACCAACACAGTAGAATTTTGTCATAATAGGGGTGTCAGTCTAATAGAAAGGTGACAAGTCAGCACAACAAAATCCATTTCAACAAGATTCAGCAAGCCAAGATATCCACCATTTTCATAGTCAAGGATCTAGATGAAAATCAATTTTTTGAAATATCAACGCATAGAGGTATCAACGCAATCACATTTCAGCAGTTCAAATTCAATTGTCAACATAGAATTGGCCATGCTCTCATGGTTCAACAATAGCAAAGTGTAACAACATAGCAGCACAAAATAGCATTGCGATAACATTTAACTTAACAGGACATTACATACAATTATATCAGAATAACATGCACCTTACACTATGGACCCTACATGCTACTATCACTTAGCCTTCAAGTATTTCATATCAATATAATATAACATGATTCCACACGAAGTTTATACACCATTATCTCTTATTGTTCCAAAACGGTCACATGTCATAAATCCTAAGATACTATCATGCTCAGCAAGTATTGCAGAATATCAGGTATCGACATAGCAAGACAAGTTACCACATAACCTCATGCTAATAATAATTCGAGCAAAGGTAATATCAGGCCAGAATCACAATAACATACTGTCACATATTAACGGGGCACATAATATCATGACTACTTAACACAAGGTCAAGATCTCAGCAGGTATAGTTCACGTTCCATGAGTAAAAGAAACAGGCAAGGCTTACCAACACAGAACACCAATCATATCACAAGGTCAGTCAGATAGGAACACCAAAGCACTAAAATTCATCATCATGTGTAGAAGTTAACCACGTAACGTCCACTACCAGTTCGTCATTCCAAGAATCAATGTGTCAGTTCTGGGACCTGGGGTTTATGGGCCCACCGTGCTTCTGTTGTGTCGCTCCCGTGCTATTTGGCTAAACGTGCTCTTTTCTACGTCATCGTTCGTCAAAGTATTGCAAGAAAATTTTTAGTTAGCGGAGATAGGGGAGAGACAAGGAGGACAACCCGGACTCCCCACGGAACCGAACTCAGACCAACTAATGATGACACGACAAAAAAAACAAGATCCCAACCCAAGAAGGAGTAAGGTGCCCTTATGGAACTCTACGAGGTCACAATTGCAGCAAGCAAGACACATACCATTCGCGGAGTAAACTAGTCACATCACTGAACACTAACATGCACCTACCTTGATGAAAGATGTTAACAAATAGGGGCATAAGAGGCTAGCTAGCAACTTTTCATTTCATATATTAGACAAGCTTGATATGTATAAGAGACATGTATATACGAATGCAATAATAGATTGGTGCGGCACAAAGCTTATGCAGAATCTAGTAAAAAGCATAAAGCATTACACGTAGGGTAAATTGTTCGTAACAAGTACATATGGGCAAGTAATATAAAAACGGTACATTAAACACATCTTATAGCAATGAATTCTCACAATGATAAGGTAAGCGTGGGATGTCATCACACAAGGATCTATGGGGAAAGTAAGCCCTTCATGATACTAGTAATATATATTTAAGGAAAAAGCGCAATCAAAGGTACTCATTGAGGAACAATTCACCAAAATCATTTTTCATGCACATATGTATCCACCATGCCATAGGGTATAACATGCAACGGGACACTCAACTGCCAATTAACACACATTTCATAAAAGTACGAGTTCATCCAGTTAAGCATTGGAAGGCTTCATGTGATAAGAACAACTTGGATGAGAACATAGATAAGCATGCCCCTAATCATATTTAGCATGATACAACCATGTAGAGGCATAGCATTCTAACTGGCTAGCAATATCTAACATGCTTGAATAGTCATAAGATCATGTAGAGAGAGTATAGCAAGGCTATCACAACCTATGACAAGAGTAGCTGCATGAGATGCAAGTTGAGCATGCGATCTTACAAGTCATATCTCTGCAGGCATAGATTTTACAAGGTACTACATGACAGTCACAGATGTATATGAATAAGATGCATCGAGCAACTCCACATAATAGTAGGACGAGTCATAGAAGTTTAAGCAGGATCACTATTGCACCCAATCATTAGCACATATAAAAGGAATATAATCGATTGCGATGAAAGAGTCACGTGCATATCATAGTGTGAAACAGGACAATGCTCCTAAGGTATCATGCTTCAAAAGGGCGGTATGCTACATTATATATGCAAGGGTAATCATGTGAGTGCCTTATAGCTATCGTGATGTGTGTGTGGTCATGCGAGGTGCCAGATTATTCATTTGCGGAGCCTTAAGAATGTCAGGAGCATATAAAAACAACATCGAGTGATGAGATGATAGGCACACATTGGTAATCACCTAATGCTTAACATGCGTCGAAAATAGGCACTAACTCTACAACTGGGTCTATCAATTCCTAAACAGTTCAAAAGATCACACATCAAACATGTTGGGAAGAATACAAGACTCCGCGGAGTCTATCATACAGAAGAGCAGGTCATAAAGCAGGTAGAGCATGAATACACACAAGTCATAATTAATGGGTCATATAACATGTAGTTTAACATGATAAGAGGTGCATCTATGCAACATATGTTACATGTTCATTTAAGAACTAGCACGAATGCATTTAAGGAATCAACCAATCGTAACGTGACCATATGAGGACAAGGGGGGATATGGCGGAAACGACAACATGAGCTTAAGACAAGCACGACTTCACATGAATATAAAGCATGCAAGTACACAGGTATAAATTGACAGTATACAACCAAGGCATGTATTTAACACATGAATATACCAAGTCACATCGTGATCCTACATGATGCTAGCAATACATGATAAGACATGGATATCTTTTACAAAGTGAGCATGAGAACATCACGGACGATAGATTATAATCATGTTAGGAATGAACCATCATAAAAGTGCATGAAATGGTACAACAACTATCACACCATAGGACAATCATATTCATGTGATGAAGCAAGCATGGCAATTTATCACTCAACGAGTCATATTGGAATTCATAAGCCCTATAGAATACTACCAGCACATATCGAATATGAGTACAATCAAGGTACTTCGGCTAGACTCACCCTAGCATTCATGTGTCATTTATATGCAAAAACATAATACTAACTCATGATTCGTACATACGTTCGTTCGATTAGCACAATAGTTTGCAAAGAGCCAAATAAGCCACACCGTAATGATCTAGAAGCATGATAAACATATAGCGGAGTATAACATGGGCCTAGAGCAAGATAGCTAGGGATAGATGTAATGATAGACAATTATAGGTCCGTGCAATATCTAAACGGCACATGCACAAAATATAAAGTCATGCATTCAGGGAAATACAAAAGGATACCACTGAGTAGGAGAAAACATCACGGAAATCAGGAAGGTAAGCATGCTATGGTTTAGTGGTCATAAAGGCACGAGGAGTAGTAAGAGTGAGACTAACATGCTAAGGGTCACACTATGATGATCCTAATCCAAGAGAGTGAGTAAACATCATGCATTCATGCGAGTTCATAACTTGTGACATATGTGTTTAATCAATCATTAGTATAATGGTGCGGGGACCCAATGAAATCAAGTTGTGCATGCATGGGGGATATGACATGAATACAACAAAGTACGACGTGAGACCTAAACAAGGTGACCAAGCATGAATATATAATGACTTACAACCACAAATCCACATTAATGATCATCATAATATGTGCTAGGAATACCACATCATGTCGAGTCATGCATATACGAAACCAAGAATTATAGTGGTGTGTGCTAGTGCGGCGTGTCAGGTCATATATTCATGAAAACATGTGAGAAGTATGGAGGTCATCATGACATGAGAGTTGGGTAAGCATATTGGAAATTAGGCATCGTATAAATCAGGTTGAGCATCAAGTTGTAACACACACCCCTCAAGTAAATTACTCTATCAGGATATCAGAATGGAACGAGCACACTATTATGAGCCTACTTGCAGAGAGGACAGATCATGCGGTTTACTAACATATGACACATTCATTCGAGCATTAATATAACAATGCATATCCTAAGTAGATCATGCTGGGATGATATGGGGGCATAACAGATGTAATACTGATCTAAACAATGGCTAAACATAGACATCAAGACATGTAGGCATAATTTCACACTATGGATCAATCTGCAAGTCTATGGGGTAGTACATGTAGAATCATGCAATCATGGATATAACATTTAAGATAACCCGACAGAGATCTACAAGGGCGACTCTGACTCACTCCCAGAATCCCAACAATTTATTTCCCGTGGAATATTCATGTGACTCTCGAGTAGGGTAGCAAATGGATCAAGTAAACATCGTACTCCAATACAACCTCATATGTGGTTATTCCTCCCAATTTCCCGTAGATCACACCGACATCGCAAGAAAAGCTCAATAAAGACGTTTAGTGGGGTCGGGAAAAGAAGACCGAAGAAGGAAATAGTCAGGCTTAAAAGATCAAAGGCAATCCCACAAGGACTGGGATCCCAACTCTATAATGGCAGAAGATCTCCCCCGCTATTCCATTCACATAGGCATTTAACACATGATTCATAGTCAAAATATCAGCCAGGTCTCCAATTCAAGCAAACAGCACTCAGCATAGAACAATAAACAATCAAGCTATCCTATGGCCGCCTTTCAAGGGCGACAGACCGGAGGGGCAAAATCTCACGGTCTCTACCTAACTTGCCACTCCAACCACTACGGCGCAATCATGTGGAGTCTTGTAAGCCCATCTGTAAAGAACAAGCTATATTTTGCTTACCCGTTCTCAACTACATCCAATAGGGATGGTGTAGCGCTTTTACTACCCCTTCGTTACCATTTGTTTGATTGCCGAATTTATTAAGTCAAGTCCATATTTAGTCCATCTGAGTTAGCCGCATTAAATTCATTTTGCCCTTTCTAAAACATTCTGAAAACCATTTGAAAATCTTGGGCCATTTTCAAAACCACTTCAACCTATCATACTCGGTTTGCACAACCTCAGCTCTGATACCATCTTTGTAACGGCCCGGGATTATGATTCCCAGGTTACGTTTCGAGGGATGAAACCCCTCGTTAGGATCTTGCTCCCCGAGTACAGGTTGAAGGTTTGAAATTCTATCCTAACATTTTGAAGTGGGATTTCATACCCAAAATTCGAAGGGATCGTTGGAATCCCCGGGGAAGTCCCCTGTACCTGTCATAAGTCTAAGCGTAGAAAACCAACAGTAATGCATATAGTAGACTCAAGATGCAATACAAGAGGGTGCCACGGCTGAGCCGGGTCAAAACAAAATCAATAGTGTATTTATCGAAATCTAAGGTTAGACCATTTCCTTGCAATCGCCAAGAGAGTTCCCACGTCACAGAAACAAGGAGCAATAATGCTGCAAAACAAACCTAAAAAAAATGTATGCGGGGCGGTGTCAGATCGAAGCCCTACGCAATATAGTCCCAAACAAGAAGACACATACACACGCTAGTCCTGATAAAGATGCTTCTAGATGCAAGGCGGAATGTTAACACACTAACATGCCCCTAAGATCAAGTGCGTAAATATAATAAGGCCTTAGCATCGAATACCAAGTGGTATATCCCTCTCCTACCTCCACCCCCTTCCGATAGGGCGGAGACTGGCCAGCTCGTGAATGCATTCCTTTATCATCGGGTGGCACGCATGCCCAACCCGTATCCACAATAAAGCCCGCAGGCATCTCATAATACAAGGAAGTTCATGACTCGATTGACTCAGGACGGGACCCGATGAGACTGGGTCGTCCTATAACCCTAGCAATGACTCTAGTTACTTCACAGATAACGACCGTTCTGTTTACACAAGCAATGAGTAGACGAATGCTCAATCATGAGTGCAATCCTAGCAGGATACTACATGACATGCTTTATTATGAATGCAAGCACCTAGTATGCACATGGCTACAAGCAGGGAGATCTCTTTTCGAATCTGAGTGAGCTCATATAGGAACTCACCTAGAAGTGCAGAACAGCAAAAGGCAACAACTAGGTATACAGAAAGCCATCATATCACAAATGATCACCTAACACATATACAAGTAATATAAATAAGTCTACTCCTAACGTTACTTAAAGCATATAATATCATACACAAGTCATCAAGTTTATTCACCAAGTTAGGCAAGGTAAGTCATTTTCCCAAGATTTTCCATAACTCTTTTAAAACCTCAAGTTATATCAAATCACCATTCGAAACGCTTTATCAAATCATCCAAAATCTATTTATAAAACATTACCCTTTCATCAACTTATTTTATTATTATTTCAAGACAAATCCGGCAAGGTTAGTATATTTCCAAAATTCTCTTTTTAGTTTTATTAAATCAATTCTCCAATTAAACCTACATAACCAATTTTATTCATAAATTAGGGCCAAGAAGAAGAAAGGCCCAAAACCCAATCAAATTTTCTTTGATATTAAAATAGGCCCAACAACTCTCTTTTATACCCAGACCCGGCCCAAAGTAACAAAACCCATCCTCACTCTCTCAATTCCGGCTTCAGAAGGAAAGAAAGAAAAGAAGTGGGCCAAGGCTGATGTGGCGGCGGGCCCCACAAGGAGGGACGTCTTCTTCCCCAGCTTCCTCCCGATTCCTCTACAACGCTCCTCGCCGGCGGGCTTGGGCTCGCTTCTCCGCCTGATCCCGCTCCCGTCCTCGCTCTCTCTCTCTCTCTCTCTCTCTCTCTCTCTCTCTCTCTCTCTCACCTCCCCGCCATCGCTGCTCTCTCGCTGGATTGCTCCACTCTCTCGCAGCTGCTCGCACTGACCCGCTCTCGCCCTTTCCCCGCCGGAGCTCCCGAGCTCACCACTCTCACCGCCATTGACTACCCCAAACTCCACCGTTTCACTCCTCGGATTCAATATTTCAGTGACAGTACAAATCCTAAGGATAGGAAAACAAAATCGGAAGGGAGAAGGCTCACCGAGTGGAATCGAAAGCGAGGCTCGCAGGAGGTTCGTCGGAGGTCGATTTGGTTCGTCGAAGACTCGAGCCAGATCTTGCTTGTCCTAGGACGAGAATAGGAGGTTAAAGGTGAACCCTTTACCACGTTTTGAGGAGGAAGGAAGTGGAAAGAGCCTTACCCAGCGGTTTGGAGCGAAACATTGAAATGGAGGAGAAGGAGAAGGATCCGGCTGTTAAGGGATGTTCCCGGCGACCCTGGGCGTCCTTCGGAGTTTGGGGTGGCAGCTTCTGGTTGGTGGCGTTGCTGGCTTTGAAGATCAGTGGAAAGGAAGCTCCTTGGGGATTTGTTTGGAAGATGAAAGAGGGGAAGAAGAAGGAGTTTGAGGCAGTGCTTAGAAATGGGTTTTAGGGTGGTTTGGTGTCCAATTTTAAAGGGAAATGGGAGAGCTGTGAGGCTGCCGACTAGAGCATGTGAGGGAGGGTGTTTTGGGGTTTGAGATGAGTCAACACTGTCTGAAATGGGGGGAATAGGCTGCAGCTTTGAAGGAGAGTTTGTTGTCTCATTTGTAAAGGAAAAATGAGGAAGAAGACAGGGATTGTACATTTGTACAACTGCCTCTCTGCTGTCGATCAGATCAGGGGGGAAAAGACAATGCAGTGCGGTCCCAAATCACAATTTAAAATACCCGAAAAAATAAATCCAGAAACCCGCTCTCTTGAAACTATTCTGTCTCGTTCAAACTAAATTTTAAATTTTCCAATCCGAATTTAATAATAAAATCCAAACATCATTTTTCAATTCTCGGCATATAAAAGCGAAATAAAATCTATTTTGCATAATTTCAAAATTTAGTCGGAATCCGCTTTAAGAGTTTCAAGTTCTATTTATTAAATTGAGGGCAAGTTTTCCTTAAAATATCCGATTTAATTTCATTTTTAATTTCTTCTTTCCGAAAATTAAGATTTGAAAATTCGGGTCTTTAGATCATCCACCTCTAAAAACAAGTCTCGTCCCCGAGACTAAAACCAAGACAAAGTAGGGGATGAAGTTTGAAATTGATGAGTCCAAGGATAATGTCCAAGGATCTTGTAATCATCTCGGTTGCATCTTCCGGGATTCTCACAACATCCTAATCACGATCGTGGCATCTCCAATTGGCCTTGACAAGTATGCAATAAGCGCCCCTATCACATCCTCGCTTCGACTTTTCGGAAGTACCACAACTCTAAAAGCTCTACAATATCATCACTAGGTCTTAGCAAGCACCTTACAAGCGCCCTCATAAAATGTTTGTATCCACTTCGTGAAGTATTGCCCTGGTTTGAAAAGTTTCAAAGGGGATTCCGCAATTGAAAAAGATTGGCCTCAAAATCGTTGAAATTTTCGATCGCGTTCGGTTTCTCAAAATCCAAGTTAGTCTTTTTCAAAATCGTTCTAAACCCTTCAAATCAAGCAAACCTCTCAACATCAAAACCATTCCAAAGCTTATCAAAATCCGAGTTAGTCGTTTCCAAACTCTTTCAAAACCTTTCGCATCCCAAGTTAGTCAAGCAAGTTCAGAATTCAAGAGGTGGAATCATCCACCTCTAAAGGCTAATCTCATATTCTCTTCCTAGGTTCCAATCTCAAAAGCAATTCCAATCTACGAATCTCTTGCCGTTATTAGAATCAATATAACCAAGACATGCCACATCATAACCAACCAACCACCGAAATTGGCCACGCCAAAACCGTAACAAGAATAGCCACATTGTCGCACACCAATATATTGAAACATCAACACTCAACATTAGCATTTCATGTTCTAAGTGTCAACAAATAAGAATGCATCAAGCAGAAATGTCATTCTTGAAAGGGCAACACACAAACACATCAAGTCTCAACCTTAGTAGATCACATCAGCATAGTTTCCTACTCACCACTACCAACACAGTAGAATTTTGTCATAATAGGGGTGTCAGTCTAATAGAAAGGTGACAAGTCAGCACAACAAAATCCATTTCAACAAGATTCAGCAAGCCAAGATATCCACCATTTTCATAGTCAAGGATCTAGATGAAAATCAATTTTTTGAAATATCAACGCATAGAGGTATCAACGCAATCACATTTCAGCAGTTCAAATTCAATTGTCAACATAGAATTGGCCATGCTCTCATGGTTCAACAATAGCAAAGTGTAACAACATAGCAGCACAAAATAGCATTGCGATAACATTTAACTTAACAGGACATTACATACAATTATATCAGAATAACATGCACCTTACACTATGGACCCTACATGCTACTATCACTTAGCCTTCAAGTATTTCATATCAATATAATATAACATGATTCCACACGAAGTTTATACACCATTATCTCTTATTGTTCCAAAACGGTCACATGTCATAAATCCTAAGATACTATCATGCTCAGCAAGTATTGCAGAATATCAGGTATCGACATAGCAAGACAAGTTACCACATAACCTCATGCTAATAATAATTCGAGCAAAGGTAATATCAGGCCAGAATCACAATAACATACTGTCACATATTAACGGGGCACATAATATCATGACTACTTAACACAAGGTCAAGATCTCAGCAGGTATAGTTCACGTTCCATGAGTAAAAGAAACAGGCAAGGCTTACCAACACAGAACACCAATCATATCACAAGGTCAGTCAGATAGGAACACCAAAGCACTAAAATTCATCATCATGTGTAGAAGTTAACCACGTAACGTCCACTACCAGTTCGTCATTCCAAGAATCAATGTGTCAGTTCTGGGACCTGGGGTTTATGGGCCCACCGTGCTTCTGTTGTGTCGCTCCCGTGCTATTTGGCTAAACGTGCTCTTTTCTACGTCATCGTTCGTCAAAGTATTGCAAGAAAATTTTTAGTTAGCGGAGATAGGGGAGAGACAAGGAGGACAACCCGGACTCCCCACGGAACCGAACTCAGACCAACTAATGATGACACGACAAAAAAAACAAGATCCCAACCCAAGAAGGAGTAAGGTGCCCTTATGGAACTCTACGAGGTCACAATTGCAGCAAGCAAGACACATACCATTCGCGGAGTAAACTAGTCACATCACTGAACACTAACATGCACCTACCTTGATGAAAGATGTTAACAAATAGGGGCATAAGAGGCTAGCTAGCAACTTTTCATTTCATATATTAGACAAGCTTGATATGTATAAGAGACATGTATATACGAATGCAATAATAGATTGGTGCGGCACAAAGCTTATGCAGAATCTAGTAAAAAGCATAAAGCATTACACGTAGGGTAAATTGTTCGTAACAAGTACATATGGGCAAGTAATATAAAAACGGTACATTAAACACATCTTATAGCAATGAATTCTCACAATGATAAGGTAAGCGTGGGATGTCATCACACAAGGATCTATGGGGAAAGTAAGCCCTTCATGATACTAGTAATATATATTTAAGGAAAAAGCGCAATCAAAGGTACTCATTGAGGAACAATTCACCAAAATCATTTTTCATGCACATATGTATCCACCATGCCATAGGGTATAACATGCAACGGGACACTCAACTGCCAATTAACACACATTTCATAAAAGTACGAGTTCATCCAGTTAAGCATTGGAAGGCTTCATGTGATAAGAACAACTTGGATGAGAACATAGATAAGCATGCCCCTAATCATATTTAGCATGATACAACCATGTAGAGGCATAGCATTCTAACTGGCTAGCAATATCTAACATGCTTGAATAGTCATAAGATCATGTAGAGAGAGTATAGCAAGGCTATCACAACCTATGACAAGAGTAGCTGCATGAGATGCAAGTTGAGCATGCGATCTTACAAGTCATATCTCTGCAGGCATAGATTTTACAAGGTACTACATGACAGTCACAGATGTATATGAATAAGATGCATCGAGCAACTCCACATAATAGTAGGACGAGTCATAGAAGTTTAAGCAGGATCACTATTGCACCCAATCATTAGCACATATAAAAGGAATATAATCGATTGCGATGAAAGAGTCACGTGCATATCATAGTGTGAAACAGGACAATGCTCCTAAGGTATCATGCTTCAAAAGGGCGGTATGCTACATTATATATGCAAGGGTAATCATGTGAGTGCCTTATAGCTATCGTGATGTGTGTGTGGTCATGCGAGGTGCCAGATTATTCATTTGCGGAGCCTTAAGAATGTCAGGAGCATATAAAAACAACATCGAGTGATGAGATGATAGGCACACATTGGTAATCACCTAATGCTTAACATGCGTCGAAAATAGGCACTAACTCTACAACTGGGTCTATCAATTCCTAAACAGTTCAAAAGATCACACATCAAACATGTTGGGAAGAATACAAGACTCCGCGGAGTCTATCATACAGAAGAGCAGGTCATAAAGCAGGTAGAGCATGAATACACACAAGTCATAATTAATGGGTCATATAACATGTAGTTTAACATGATAAGAGGTGCATCTATGCAACATATGTTACATGTTCATTTAAGAACTAGCACGAATGCATTTAAGGAATCAACCAATCGTAACGTGACCATATGAGGACAAGGGGGGATATGGCGGAAACGACAACATGAGCTTAAGACAAGCACGACTTCACATGAATATAAAGCATGCAAGTACACAGGTATAAATTGACAGTATACAACCAAGGCATGTATTTAACACATGAATATACCAAGTCACATCGTGATCCTACATGATGCTAGCAATACATGATAAGACATGGATATCTTTTACAAAGTGAGCATGAGAACATCACGGACGATAGATTATAATCATGTTAGGAATGAACCATCATAAAAGTGCATGAAATGGTACAACAACTATCACACCATAGGACAATCATATTCATGTGATGAAGCAAGCATGGCAATTTATCACTCAACGAGTCATATTGGAATTCATAAGCCCTATAGAATACTACCAGCACATATCGAATATGAGTACAATCAAGGTACTTCGACTAGACTCACCCTAGCATTCATGTGTCATTTATATGCAAAAACATAATACTAACTCATGATTCGTACATACGTTCGTTCGATTAGCACAATAGTTTGCAAAGAGCCAAATAAGCCACACCGTAATGATCTAGAAGCATGATAAACATATAGCGGAGTATAACATGGGCCTAGAGCAAGATAGCTAGGGATAGATGTAATGATAGACAATTATAGGTCCGTGCAATATCTAAACGGCACATGCACAAAATATAAAGTCATGCATTCAGGGAAATACAAAAGGATACCACTGAGTAGGAGAAAACATCACGGAAATCAGGAAGGTAAGCATGCTATGGTTTAGTGGTCATAAAGGCACGAGGAGTAGTAAGAGTGAGACTAACATGCTAAGGGTCACACTATGATGATCCTAATCCAAGAGAGTGAGTAAACATCATGCATTCATGCGAGTTCATAACTTGTGACATATGTGTTTAATCAATCATTAGTATAATGGTGCGGGGACCCAATGAAATCAAGTTGTGCATGCATGGGGGATATGACATGAATACAACAAAGTACGACGTGAGACCTAAACAAGGTGACCAAGCATGAATATATAATGACTTACAACCACAAATCCACATTAATGATCATCATAATATGTGCTAGGAATACCACATCATGTCGAGTCATGCATATACGAAACCAAGAATTATAGTGGTGTGTGCTAGTGCGGCGTGTCAGGTCATATATTCATGAAAACATGTGAGAAGTATGGAGGTCATCATGACATGAGAGTTGGGTAAGCATATTGGAAATTAGGCATCGTATAAATCAGGTTGAGCATCAAGTTGTAACACACACCCCTCAAGTAAATTACTCTATCAGGATATCAGAATGGAACGAGCACACTATTATGAGCCTACTTGCAGAGAGGACAGATCATGCGGTTTACTAACATATGACACATTCATTCGAGCATTAATATAACAATGCATATCCTAAGTAGATCATGCTGGGATGATATGGGGGCATAACAGATGTAATACTGATCTAAACAATGGCTAAACATAGACATCAAGACATGTAGGCATAATTTCACACTATGGATCAATCTGCAAGTCTATGGGGTAGTACATGTAGAATCATGCAATCATGGATATAACATTTAAGATAACCCGACAGAGATCTACAAGGGCGACTCTGACTCACTCCCAGAATCCCAACAATTTGTTTCCCGTGGAATATTCATGTGACTCTCGAGTAGGGTAGCAAATGGATCAAGTAAACATCGTACTCCAATACAACCTCATATGTGGTTATTCCTCCCAATTTCCCGTAGATCACACCGACATCGCAAGAAAAGCTCAATAAAGACGTTTAGTGGGGTCGGGAAAAGAAGACCGAAGAAGGAAATAGTCAGGCTTAAAAGATCAAAGGCAATCCCACAAGGACTGGGATCCCAACTCTATAATGGCAGAAGATCTCCCCCGCTATTCCATTCACATAGGCATTTAACACATGATTCATAGTCAAAATATCAGCCAGGTCTCCAATTCAAGCAAACAGCACTCAGCATAGAACAATAAACAATCAAGCTATCCTATGGCCGCCTTTCAAGGGCGACAGACCGGAGGGGCAAAATCTCACGGTCTCTACCTAACTTGCCACTCCAACCACTACGGCGCAATCATGTGGAGTCTTGTAAGCCCATCTGTAAAGAACAAGCTATATTTTGCTTACCCGTTCTCAACTACATCCAATAGGGATGGTGTAGCGCTTTTACTACCCCTTCGTTACCATTTGTTTGATTGCCGAATTTATTAAGTCAAGTCCATATTTAGTCCATCTGAGTTAGCCGCATTAAATTCATTTTGCCCTTTCTAAAACATTCTGAAAACCATTTGAAAATCTTGGGCCATTTTCAAAACCACTTCAACCTATCATACTCGGTTTGCACAACCTCAGCTCTGATACCATCTTTGTAACGGCCCGGGATTATGATTCCCAGGTTACGTTTCGAGGGATGAAACCCCTCGTTAGGATCTTGCTCCCCGAGTACAGGTTGAAGGTTTGAAATTCTATCCTAACATTTTGAAGTGGGATTTCATACCCAAAATTCGAAGGGATCGTTGGAATCCCCGGGGAAGTCCCCTGTACCTGTCATAAGTCTAAGCGTAGAAAACCAACAGTAATGCATATAGTAGACTCAAGATGCAATACAAGAGGGTGCCACGGCTGAGCCGGGTCAAAACAAAATCAATAGTGTATTTATCGAAATCTAAGGTTAGACCATTTCCTTGCAATCGCCAAGAGAGTTCCCACGTCACAGAAACAAGGAGCAATAATGCTGCAAAACAAACCTAAAAAAAATGTATGCGGGGCGGTGTCAGATCGAAGCCCTACGCAATATAGTCCCAAACAAGAAGACACATACACACGCTAGTCCTGATAAAGATGCTTCTAGATGCAAGGCGGAATGTTAACACACTAACATGCCCCTAAGATCAAGTGCGTAAATATAATAAGGCCTTAGCATCGAATACCAAGTGGTATATCCCTCTCCTACCTCCACCCCCTTCCGATAGGGCGGAGACTGGCCAGCTCGTGAATGCATTCCTTTATCATCGGGTGGCACGCATGCCCAACCCGTATCCACAATAAAGCCCGCAGGCATCTCATAATACAAGGAAGTTCATGACTCGATTGACTCAGGACGGGACCCGATGAGACTGGGTCGTCCTATAACCCTAGCAATGACTCTAGTTACTTCACAGATAACGACCGTTCTGTTTACACAAGCAATGAGTAGACGAATGCTCAATCATGAGTGCAATCCTAGCAGGATACTACATGACATGCTTTATTATGAATGCAAGCACCTAGTATGCACATGGCTACAAGCAGGGAGATCTCTTTTCGAATCTGAGTGAGCTCATATAGGAACTCACCTAGAAGTGCAGAACAGCAAAAGGCAACAACTAGGTATACAGAAAGCCATCATATCACAAATGATCACCTAACACATATACAAGTAATATAAATAAGTCTACTCCTAACGTTACTTAAAGCATATAATATCATACACAAGTCATCAAGTTTATTCACCAAGTTAGGCAAGGTAAGTCATTTTCCCAAGATTTTCCATAACTCTTTTAAAACCTCAAGTTATATCAAATCACCATTCGAAACGCTTTATCAAATCATCCAAAATCTATTTATAAAACATTACCCTTTCATCAACTTATTTTATTATTATTTCAAGACAAATCCGGCAAGGTTAGTATATTTCCAAAATTCTCTTTTTAGTTTTATTAAATCAATTCTCCAATTAAACCTACATAACCAATTTTATTCATAAATTAGGGCCAAGAAGAAGAAAGGCCCAAAACCCAATCAAATTTTCTTTGATATTAAAATAGGCCCAACAACTCTCTTTTATACCCAGACCCGGCCCAAAGTAACAAAACCCATCCTCACTCTCTCAATTCCGGCTTCAGAAGGAAAAAAAGAAAAGAAGTGGGCCAAGGCTGATGTGGCGGCGGGCCCCACAAGGAGGGACGTCTTCTTCCCCAGCTTCCTCCCGATTCCTCTGCAACGCTCCTCGCCGGCGGGCTTGGGCTCGCTTCTCCGCCTGATCCCGCTCCCGTCCTCGCTCTCTCTCTCTCTCTCTCTCTCTCTCTCTCTCTCTCTCTCACCTCCCCGCCATCGCTGCTCTCTCGCTGGATTGCTCCACTCTCTCGCAGCTGCTCGCACTGACCCGCTCTCGCCCTTTCCCCGCCGGAGCTCCCGAGCTCACCACTCTCACCGCCATTGACTACCCCAAACTCCACCGTTTCACTCCTCAGATTCAATATTTCAGTGACAGTACAAATCCTAAGGATAGGAAAACAAAATCGGAAGGGAGAAGGCTCACCGAGTGGAATCGAAAGCGAGGCTCGCAGGAGGTTCGTCGGAGGTCGATTTGGTTCGTCGAAGACTCGAGCCAGATCTTGCTTGTCCTAGGACGAGAATAGGAGGTTAAAGGTGAACCCTTTACCACGTTTTGAGGAGGAAGGAAGTGGAAAGAGCCTTACCCAGCGGTTTGGAGCGAAACATTGAAATGGAGGAGAAGGAGAAGGATCCGGCTGTTAAGGGATGTTCCCGGCGACCCTGGGCGTCCTTCGGAGTTTGGGGTGGCAGCTTCTGGTTGGTGGCGTTGCTGGCTTTGAAGATCAGTGGAAAGGAAGCTCCTTGGGGATTTGTTTGGAAGATGAAAGAGGGGAAGAAGAAGGAGTTTGAGGCAGTGCTTAGAAATGGGTTTTAGGGTGGTTTGGTGTCCAATTTTAAAGGGAAATGGGAGAGCTGTGAGGCTGCCGACTAGAGCATGTGAGGGAGGGTGTTTTGGGGTTTGAGATGAGTCAACAATGTCTGAAATGGGGGGAATAGGCTGCAGCTTTGAAGGAGAGTTTGTTGTCTCATTTGTAAAGGAAAAATGAGGAAGAAGACAGGGATTGTACATTTGTACAACTGCCTCTCTGCTGTCGATCAGATCAGGGGGAAAAGACAATGCAGTGTGGTCCCAAATCACAATTTAAAATACCCGAAAAAATAAATCCAGAAACCCGCTCTCTTGAAACTATTCTGTCTCGTTCAAACTAAATTTTAAATTTTCCAATCCGAATTTAATAATAAAATCCAAACATCATTTTTCAATTCTCGGCATATAAAAGCGAAATAAAATCTATTTTGCATAATTTCAAAATTTAGTCGGAATCCGCTTTAAGAGTTTCAAGTTCTATTTATTAAATTGAGGGCAAGTTTTCCTTAAAATATCCGATTTAATTTCATTTTTAATTTCTTCTTTCCGAAAATTAAGATTTGAAAATTCGGGTCTTTACACAGACCTATGGGGACCTGCCCAGGTGGACACTATAGGTGGTAAGAAGTATTTCCTATCACTTATAGACCACTATTACAGGAAGGTCTGGGTGTACCTCTTGAGGGCCAAGAGTGAGACTTTTGATTTCTTTAAGCTCTGGAAATCTAAAGTTGAAGATGAGTGTGATTTTAAGCTTAAATATCTTAGAACTGATAATGACCTTGAGTTTTGTAACCATGAGTTTGATACCTTCTGTCAGCAGAATGGGATCAAAAGACATCTCACTATGCTTGGCACCCCTCAGCAGAATGGCACTGCTGAGAGAATGAACAAAACCCTGCTTGAAAAGGCAAGGTGCATGCTCATTAGTAGGGTGGCTCATCCGAGTCGACCCAACCCGAACATTCCGGGTGGGGGTCAACCCGAAGGCCCGAAATTTTTAAAAATGCGACCCGCCACCCGACTCGAACCCGAGATTTGTAATTCCGGGTTTTCCGGGTCAGGTGACGGGTTCACCCGGAAACCCGAGTTTTAAAATTCCGATATATTTTACGGTTTTCAAAAACGTAACACATATAGATTTATAATATTTTTTATATTTTATTATTTTCCTTATATATACTATAAATATATATATATATATATATATATATATATATATATATATATATATATATATATATATATAATATCCAGTATATAAGTGTGCATCCATGTGCTATTTTATTACAGTGTATATACACTGCACTTACGAGTTACGGTATACATATGCACACTGTATACATATATACACTGTGGATTATGTGGATGAAAGTCCTTAATTTGTACTCTGTATAGTACCTAATTAGTCCGTCCAGTTCAAATTAACAACAATAAAAACATGGAAAGACGGAAGTTCATATGAACACAACAATTAAAAAAAATTAAAAATTAAAAATTCGGGTCAACGGGTCAAACCCGAGACCCGCCGGGGTTGACCCCGACCCGCCCGTTGACCTGGGATTTCCCAAAATTCGACCCGAGACCCGACCCCTAGGGGTCTCGGGTCAACCCCGACCCCGTGTTTTCCGGGTCGGGTCGGGCGGGGTTTTCGGGTCGGGTCCATTTTGAGCCACCCTACTCATTAGTGCTGGGATGAAACATTTCCTTTGGGGTGAAGCAGTCACAACTGCCTCATACCTGATAAACAAATCACCCTCTACTGCCATTGGCTTTAAAACTCCACAGGAATTGTGATGTGGTAGGAAACCCGGGCTAGCACACTTGAGGCCTTTTGGATGCACTGCATTTGCCCACGTGAGTGATGGAAAACTGAATCCAATGCCAATTAAGTGTGTCGTGCTGGGTTATCCAGAAGGGGTGAAAGGTTACAAGCTACTGGTTGTGCACCCTGGTGGTTACAAGGTCATAACCAGTAGAAATGTAACCTTTAATGAGAATGATTTCCATTTTAAAAATGTACTAACATCTTCTGTTGAGAGTGCAGGTACCCCTGAACAAACTGGAAATCATTTCTACATGCCAAGTGAGGATGATAGTGACTCGGGAGATGATGGAGATGAGTTTGACATTGGTCACTCACCATCTAATCACACTGAAGCTTCAAATTCTCATGGGCAAAGTAATTCAAACTCAAGTACTGAAGAGCACTCACATGTGCACCCCTACCATTCAGGTGGGGAAGTAAGTGACTCTGACTCAGATTCTTCTTCATCTCATTCATCCTCTTTCTTCTCTTTTCAAGCTGATAATGATGAGTTTCTTGAGTTCTCTGCTTTTGATGCTTCTTCTATTGATATTGATATTGATGCTACTATTGATAAAACTCGTGATTTAACTCATTATCAGCTTACTAGAGATAGGTCTCCTCATGTGAGGAAACCTAATTAATAGAAAATATGTGAATGAGATTGAATTCTGTTTTATGATTACTGAAGTGCTTTATGCTTATACACCTAAGCTTTATGAACATGTTAAGTGCTCTCATGCTAAGTCTTGGATTGCTACTATGAAAGAGGAAATGGGCTCACTACAGATCAATAAGACCTGGGAACTAGTTCCCAAGCCTGAAAAGGCAAGGACTATTGACTGCAAGTGGGTCTATAAGCTGAAAGATGGTGATGGCCCTGGTGATCAACCTAGATTCAAAGCTAGGTTAGTTGCCAAGGGCTTCGCCCAAAGGGAAGGTATTGACTATAATGATGTGTTTGCTCCTGTTGTCAAAATCAAAACCATGAGATTGCTGATTTCCATGTCTGTTGTGTATGATTTAGAGATAGAACAAATGGATGTTAAAACTGCTTTCTTACATGGTGAATTGGATGAAAAAATTTATATGAAGTAGCCTAAAGGATTTATTGAAAATCATAGACATAATCATGTGTGTTTGCTTAAAATGTCTATTTATGGCCTTAAATAATCCCCTAGGCAGGGGAATCTTAAATTTGATTACAGCATGAAAAAGATTGGTTTTGTTATTAGCAAATATGATCATTGTCTTTATGTGAAAGATGTCAATACTATTTTTCCCATGTATGTGTTGCTGTATGTGGATGATATTTTGATTATCTGCAAATCAAGGGCAAAAATATCCACTGAAGTGCTCTCTCAGGAATTTTTTTGACATAAAGGACCTGGGCCCAACTCAGGTTATTCTTGGCATGAGAATTATCAGGGATCGAGCTAACCATTTGATATTTTTTCCCAAAAGGACTATCTGCTAAAAGTCCTTGAAAGGTTTAAGATTTTAATCCTTTAGGAGGGCATATTGATCTCAAAAAGACTAAGATGCCACTCTCTAAGGAAGAGGAGCTACGCATGAAGTATGTACCTTATGATGCTGCTGTTGGTTCTTTGATGTATGCCATTATTTGTACTATACCTGATCTAGCTTTTGCTATTAGTGTCCTGAGTAGATACATGTCTAATCCTTGTGAAAAGCATTGGCTTGCAATGAAATATTTGTTGAGATATGTTTCAGGTACTTCTGATTATGGTCTAGTCTATGGTAAGCATTCTCCTAAACCTGATCTCCTTGGTCATGTTGAATATGATTTTGCTAGCAATAATAAAGACAATACAAAATCTACAACCTCCTACATGTATACCTGGCATGGAAACTGCTCTCCTGGAAGACTCAACAGTAGGTTATTATGGCTCTGTCCTCTACAGAGGTTGAATACATAGCAGCTGTTGAAGCTTCTAAGGAACCAATCTGGCTTCAAGGTATACTTAGGGAGATTGAAAGAAAACACTATGTGTCTGTATTGCATATGGACAGTCAAAGTGTCATCTATTTGTGCAAGGATCATGTCTACCATGACAGGACCAAGCATATAGATGTTAGATATCACTTTATTAGAGATAAAGTGTATAAACGGGTGTTTTTGAGTAAGATAATTGATCGAAAGTTAAATCCTGCTGATTTTGGAACTAAAATTGTGACAATTGACAAGTTTGTTTTCTGTAGGGATTTCTTACACATCAAGGATCTCAAGGCACACTAAGGAGCTGTTATAACAAACGGGTCAGTGATAGAGAAGGATATAAGACTCAAGAACATTGCACGCAAGGTTGTTTTACACTAGTAAACTTAAGAATTAGAAGGGCAAATGTAGAGACTATGTCTCGCTGTGTATAATCCTTAAGTTTTTCTAATTTGTTTTAAATGTTTGGGTTGGGAGCTTTGGGCTTGTTGTGTTGCAACCAGACTTTGGGCTCGCAGAGCCCAAAGCTGAGAAGGCAACGTCTGGCCCATTCCTGTTGCCTTATATGTGTTGCACTGTTGCTGTTCTAGGGTTACGGCTCTGTTCTTCAGATTGGTTCTAGGGTTTGCTCTCCCTCTTGCTCTGTCTCCTTGGCGACCATTTGTGGTTTCCTTGCCTCAGGGTGAGATGCCTTGACAGAGCCTCTTGATAGAGCTCCTGGTCAATCCAAAGAGCCTGAGACACTGAGATTTCAAAACGATTTCATTGAAAATCGTTGTTGCAAAACATCATTGGATGTTTTGCTTATGCCCTTGTTGAATCTCTTCTGGTTGTCTCCTTCAAACACATATACACTTAGTTTCTCGATCTTTGCCTTTCTAATTCTTACCTTGTGTTTCTTGAGCATTCCAGTTGAGGCCTTAAGATTTTGTATTCATTATCGCATATAATGATATACTTTGTTGATTCTGTCGTCTATTGTTGCTTTGTTTGAGTTTTCAGTATGAGTTGGTTTTTATGGGTTAAAGTTTTCTTTCAAGGTGAGAATCTCCAAACTATTACTACAACTCTTTGGTTATTTATGGCTTATTATATTGGAAATTTTACAGCAAACCACCCCTTATTGCTTATGGTTTTCATTTAACCACCTCCTATACAAAACCTTTCACTAAACCACCCCTTATATAATTCTGTCAACAGATAACCACCCCCGCCTGTATTCCGTCCAATTTCATGTTAAAAAAGAATGAAAAGACCAACATGCCCTTTTTTTAACTATCCATCTTCAACTGAAGGAGATGTCGATCAATCAGACAAGGGAGATGTCGATCATCAGGTGAACTGAAGGAGGAGCCGGAGAGGGATCATCAGGTGAACTGAAGGAGGATCCGGAGAGGGATTCGGAGAGGGATCCTCAAGATTCTCCAATCACAAGGTATACTCGGTCCTATCTCCCTATCTATCTATTGAGATGTTAAAAATTAGGGTTTTTTTTTTAATCCCAAACCTTGTTTTTCGTTCGATTTTGGTGAGATTTGGGAGCAATGTCAATCGAAGTTGCATTGTATAGATGTCCTAGTGTTGAATCTGTTGGATTTTGGTGAGATTTGGTGCGATTTTGTGGTCTATGTTGTTTGGGCGATTTGGGTGCGATTTTATGACAGATTTTGGGTCCGATTTCTTCGTTGCTCGAAATTGCATTTCATGTTTCCTTCTTTGATTTTGGGTGCGATTTTATGACATATTTTGGTCTATGATTCCTCCTTCGATGTTCTATGTGTGAATTTCATGACAAGTTGCTTAGCTAGGGTCCTACGAACATTTTTTTTTTAATTTAGGTTCTGCCGATTTTATGACAGATTTTGGGTGCAAGCTATGGATTCATCTCAAGGTTCATCTCAGGAAGGTGGTAGAACAGGGAGCAGACAAATACATAGGTCCCCATTCATTAAGAAATGGAATGATTTTGCAAAGAGCAAAAGGGTGTTTAAGTGTAAGTGTGGAGTTCAATGCACTTACTATACATCTTTAACATATGAGAATCCTGGTAGATGATTTGTAACTTGTGGAAATCGAAAGGTGAGTTAAATCCTCTTGCATCCTTTATTCGAGTATGGCGTGGCATTATTGAGCTATATGATATTGTGTTGCATGATTAAAGGTGGGAGGCTGTGGATATTGGAAATGGTATGATCCCTCATTGTGCAACACGACAACCGAATTTATTCCGTTGATGAGGGACGAGTTAGAACGGCTGATGAATGTGTTAGAGGTAAAAGAAATCGTGGTCATAACACATGAGAATGAAATTAGAAGGCTTCGAGAAAAGGTGGTGATACTTAGAAGGATTGAACTCAGGATATTTTCTTTTTGGTTCACCTTCACCATCACTCAAGCTTCTCAACTCATTTGATTCATCACTTTTTTCTGTGTCCTCAACAAGATCTTTGTCTTCATTGCCCAAAACTAACCAACTCACATCATCTTGCACTTCTCCATCAACAAAATCATCAAAATTTTCATCATCTTCAACATCACTTTCACTAGCTGTAAATGCAGAACCTGAATCTGAAGATTCTGACCCTAATAGACAATCATTACTTGCATCTACATCTTCAACTGACTCTAAATTTGGCTGAACTCCCCTTGACGATTTGTTGTCCTTGTCTTCTCTCAGTTGAAAAATATTCATTTTGCATTGAATTTCTGAACAAAGAAGGAAAATCGCACCAATCTGACACAATCAACACAAAATACATAGAACATCTAAACCTAGAAACCTAAGAACACAAAATCGAACATAAATGTCAACACAAAGAACAAAGAACATCTATACAATGCAATAGAAGACAACATATATCATAAATAACACACCAAACCAAAATCTATCATAAAAATCGCCCAAAGAACATAGAACACAAAATTGCACCAAAATCTCATCAAAATCCAACAGATTTAACACTAGGGCATCTATACAATGCAATTTCGATCGATATTACACCAAAATCGCACCCAAATTGCACCAAAAGCGGTAGGGGTGGTTATTTATTGACGGAATTATATAAGGGGTGGTTTAGTGAAAGATTTTGTATAAGGGGTGGTTAAATGAAAAGCTTAATCAATAAGGGGCGGTTTCCTATAAAATTTCCTATTATATTCTAGGGATCAGCTTCCGCACCCTATTTTCTATCTTGGTGACCATTGTCTTGACCTAATGAAGACCATGCTTGAAAAGTCGAGATTTGTCATAGCCAAAGCCGGAATGGGATCTCCTACAACCTAACATGAGACCCTTGTGTAACACAAAAATATTTGAGGTATTTTTTAATGATAAAAAAAATTATAAAAATTATATTTACATTGTACATTTCAAATAACATATATTTATATACTTTTATAATATAAAATGATATTTAAAAAAATACTAAAATTAAAAGAGTTGTTATTTTAGAAAATTAATTATAATACTTATTAAAATATCATTTTGAAAGAAAAAATATACAAATATATATTATTGGACATGTACAATGTAAATGTAATTTTTATAATTTTTTTATTATTAAAAAATATCTCAAATATTTTTGTGTTACACTAATGGTCTCATTGTAGGGTGTAGAAGATCCATACTCGCCAAAGCCATGCTGATAAATCAGTAAATAGTTAATTCTTATGTTGAATTTAATATTGGATACCAGAATGTGTCCCCCTCCTATTCCCCAACTCCTCCCTAAATTTCTATATTTGAAAATTAATAATTGTTCCATAAATTTTGTTGATTTAAAAAAAAACACTAATGCAGTGCTTTGAGGAAGCCACCTGTCGGCATGTGTCGTGAAGTGAATTGAGTTGTGGACTTGGTGGCGAAATTCAGACATACGATAGACCTTGGAGTAGGGTTGCTCAGAATGTAGCCCGGCCCGAAAACCGACCCATAACCGAACCGAAAAACTCGGTTTTGATCCGGCCCGATAGGTAACGGTTCGGGCTTCGGTCCTGAAAATTCTGAAATTCGGTTTCGGTCCAATAACCGTAACCAAACCGAATTTTTCGGTTTTGGCCCGAAACAAACCGAGTTCCTTTTTTAAAAAAAAAAACCCTAATATTGTTGACTTGTTTGTGACAAACAGAGACACATATTTGCGTTTGTGCAGGCTCCAAGAGAGTCGCTCGAGAGACACAGGATTCGCTCGCGGCTCGCGCTCCCTTCCTGCCACCCTGCCCAGCCCACCGCTGACATCACGGATCGGCGAGTCTGCTTTCCGAAACTGAAAACGTTATTATGCAATCACTTGGAGGATCACGTCGATCTCTACGCCGGTTGTTATATGGGAGGGTACTCATTCCAGCAGTTCGTCGACAACCAGAGATGGGTGGGACCTGTGCATGGTGATAGGAGACGTTGGATAGAGCTATCCATCATGGATTTAGTATTTGCAACGGTATATCAGATTCCTCTCGTCGTCTTAGCTTGACATCATCCGTTCACATGTCTCCCCATGTCCTCGCTGACACCTGGTAACAAACCTCAATCGGCAACCCTTGGTTTAGCCTGCATAGGAAACCAAGACCATTTTGCCGCGGTACGACTCCAAACGTCTTATATTACCTATTCTTACTTTTCATCTATATTTCAATACTCTAACTCTAATTTTCCGTTCTCATAGATCTGGTTGCATCCTAACGCTCCTCTTCCGCCGCCTGTGCCAGAATGGGTTGCACATCATCAACCGAGCGTCGAAGGATGGGATGCTCCTTTTCAAGCTCAGTGTGACAGATTCCGAGGCTTACGTTTCGAGTCCGGTCGCCCTTTACACTTTGTCTAGATTTTATTCCACCAGTCTATTACAATTATGGATGTAAACCTTTTTTTTTCCGTGCCTTGTAACATTATTCGCATATTATCCGAATGAAAATCTTAACAATTATTTTCTTACCATTTAATTTTCAGTTGCCAATTAAACTCACCAATGCTCGGAATGACTTAAACCCTAAATCCTAAACCTCTCCTACCTAAACCCTTCAATTTTTTTCCTTTAACCCTAAAAAACCCTCGGTAAACCCTAAACCTTCAACCCTAAATAGGGTTTGCACGTCACTGAAGACGTGCATAATTGCACGTTGTTATTGACGTGCATTTTTTCCAACCCACCACATTTACATGTTAATACGATGTGCTTGCACGTTAATTTCGACGTGCAAATCCTTAAATGTCATTTGCGCTGTATCTAACAAGACCCTTAGTTAGAAAGGATGGATATTAGCTAATTAAATAAAAAAAATTAAGGTTTTCTCCAATGTATTTTTAACAAAAACATTTATGGATATAAAAAAATTCTTTTCTTTTCATTGATAATTTTTGTTTTTCTTTTATTTTTCTTTAAAAATGACTATTTAAATCACAAATTTTTTTTAATTCTAATATATTTAAATAAAATAAATTTACATGAAAAAAATTCTAAACATTTTTTTTAACCTCTAAATAAAAATTTATAGATTCACCCTGAATATAGGTTAGACATACCATAATATTATACAGATCGATGGATAGACGGGCCAACAGATGCCCAACAAGATCAGACTGTTTAAACATTGATGCAAACTTACCGAAATATTCAAATCTAGCTTCATGATGGTTATAGACTTTCTAGTCTTCTACCCATAACACATTACACCATCAACCGATACACACAAGCACAACACTAAAATCACCAAACGAAACCCGTTATGGGTTAGTTCAATTCAACATAACACACTAGTTTCATCGAGGATTCGCCGTAGCCTCGAAAGGCCAAGACCGTTTCCGATCCAGCCTCACGAGCAACAACAGACGAAGGGCCCCGATGTAAGCCAAGGACGAGTTGCCTTTCAAGAAAGGAGTGCAGCAGCCAAAACGGAGACGATCGATCGATCTCCGTTCGGCCGCAATCGTATCATCAAACCCTGAGGTCGAAGCAGCCGGCTTCGTGGCCAATGCCAGCCGGGTTTGATAACACAAAAGAAGACGACGGATGGGGAATGTTGAACTGGAAGAGCCCGAATTCCTCTCGCGGATACACACTGCTCGCCTCGAGTGCTGAGTTCCCTGCATCCGTCTCCTTCGAGTTCAGGTTTCCGCTGTCTGACTGCAACACCTCTGAGCTCTGGGAGCCTGTCGGCTGCCCAAGGGGCGCGGTAGTGTGCTTGTTCGTGCCATCTTCCTTCGCAGCATTCAGCGCCTTTGCGTTGAGGAACCGGCCACCAGCGCCCCTTGCACGACGCTTTGCGTGCAGGTGTCGGGATTCGTGCAGGTACGGCTGTCAATTGCACGCAAGAATGTCCTTTAAAGCATGTGCTCGATCGGATCTTTGATGCATATTGAGTAGTTAAGCGAAATACCTTTCGTGCTCGTAACTGCTTGTTCAGCAACTCGGCTTTGGCACGAGACCGCCTGCGCCTCATGATTCCATGGTACTGCTTTGCATTCACGAATATCGGTCCTTCATCCGTGGTCAGGCTCAAAGGCAGCATGATACGTTCCTGTGACCACAAACACAAGCTCCATAACAAATTTGTTTCGACGAAGATGTTCTTAACAGAATCCGAAAGAAAACTCACCCCAGACTGTGGTTCGTATTCATACGATGGGAGCAGCCTGTAACTCTGGTCTCCATACGAATACTTCGAAGACATCTGCACCGAAGACATTAAAGGATAAGTACTATGACTGGGAGCAGAATAAGTCATTTCAATCAGCTTTGAATGTGTTCTTACTGGAGATTGATCATATCCGATTCCCAACCAAGTGTGATAGTCCGGCAGAGTTGAATGCATAGAAAATGCTGGCTGAGGCTGTTCGGTTTTTCGTTCATCCCCTGAAATTTTTTGTTCACCTGATTATAGTTTTAAAAATTGCACTAAGATCACTATGAAGAATCATATATAGTTCATAACTAGTTCCATAACTTGAAACTACCAAACCAACTAACCCCAACCCGCCTTTCTCGATTAACAATACATTTGAAGTCGAAACCTTGAGTAAGAGCAAAAGTTTTCATGATAAAAACAATTTATATATCCTTACCTGCTAACTTGTAACATGTAAGAGACTATGCATTTCGAGTTTACAACCTAATCAATCATCCTTCCATTTGGCAGATCTGGTTCTTGTAAAAGCTAAAAACAACTCCATCCAATATAATATGTTTTCCGAAACACTAAGAGCGTGTTTGGCATAACGTTTAATGTATCATTTGAGGTAACATTTGGCCCAGTTTGGTATTGATAACTAATATCTAATGTTTGGTTTATTTTTTAGGTCGAATAATATCTAATGTTTGGTATAACACGATATCAATATCACTTATACCGTATTTCATATTCTAATTTGGAAGGAGGTATCACTTGATATTAAGATATCATTCAAGATATTGATATTTGATATCTAGTTATCAGTATCCAATGGCCTTAGTAGCGGTTTGAAACCACTACCTACCACTTGCCCAACCGCTACAACTACCACTTTGGCAGTTGAGACGCCGTATATATGCAACCAAGCAAATAAAGATTACCCCATGAAACAGTGATTTGAGTTAAACCCTGGGTCCCTTGCTTGGCATCAGTAGACTTAAGCTGCCCACCGGAATCAGCCTGAACCGTAACGGACCCAACAGAGCCCCACCACGGCATTGAAAGCGCCGACTCCAGCTGTGCCACTGGGTAGTAAGTAGCCATTCCTCTAGTTTTGTAATTGGTACAGTCCCTGTCATATATTTCCACACCAAATTCATCATATCAGATTCAAATTGATCAAACTTATGGAAGTTTTTGGCTCAACTTTCTGTAAGAAAACTCAACACCCACACATGTTTGACTTTGTGGGGTAAACAAGAAAGGTACTGGAAATACATAAATCCATCCAACACATGATGTACTTGATTTCAAACTTAAAGAGGAAAGGGCCAAATTAAAGTAAGATCCAAAAGCATGTTGCAGCAGCTACAGATATGAGATACATACCGTTTCTGATTTATTGTGTATATATACATTTCAAAGAAAATTATTTTCTTAGAAAAAATAAAAAAGGATTGATACCAGGATAAATTCATAGTTTCAGAAACAGATTATTGAAGATTAAAGCAATGAAAAACACCCCCAAAAAAAGGAGGAGAAAAATTGAAAGACATAGCAAAAAGATTTGAGGAAAGAAATCAAATTAGATGCATCCCAAAGAAGATGGAGCGAGTGGGGATATGAGAGAGAAACCAACAGCCAATCAATATACGTAGAGAGAGGGGGAGAACTGACTTATGGAGAAGAGGGTTGGGATCCTAAGCAGAAGAAGGAGAGAAACCCCAATAGGGAGGAGCCATTGTTTGTCTCTCTCTCAAGTCTCAAGTTTAAGCAAACCCAAAAGGTATCTCAAGAGAGAGAGAGAGTGGGGAAAGAGGAGGAGTGGTGGGCACTTGGAGAGTTGGATGGAGGAGGAGTTGGAAAATACAATAAAAAAGGTAGTGGCCAATGGGAGAGAGGAGCTTTTCATGGTGTTTTCTTTATGTTTGTTTAATTTGGGTATTGGTATTGGCTTTACTGTGTTTGGGAAACACAAATGCTACTATAAAATTATTACATTTTCTGGTTTGTACAACGAACCAAAACAACGTTTGCCTAACTCCTTTTATCAGCTAGAAATCTATTGTTAGAATATTTAACTTTTAATATAAAACTTGAAACTATGATAAATCGATCTCGGTTAAAAAAATAAATTCGGGTAATTATGTACTCATTCATCCCTTATCTAAAAAAATTAAAAGATACATTTCTCATAAAAATTGGTGAATATGACATTTATTAAAAGGGAAAATAAAAGAAATTTGTTCTTCTTCAATGTACGATTGTTCTTTCAGAAAAGTAAGTGAGAAAGGTAGAGGAATTGAAGTCTCATCTATCAGAGATAAAAAAAATTAAGGAGAAGACTGAGGGGCGAGAATTGCTCAACGGTTCATTGATTCCGCGACGAAAACGCTAAGAGATCGAGGTTAGTCTTCTATATAAAAGTAGGGTTGAATTATATGAAATTTAGATCCTATTTTCATTGATTTCGTGATCGAAATCGAATGGAATCTAACATATATTTGTTAAGAGTATGAAATGTTATAAATTTCTTAATTGAATGGTTTATGTGAATCATTTTTTTTTCGGAATTTTCGCCAAATACCCCTGAGGTTAAGGCTAATTCGCGTGGTGTACAAAAGTTTGACATATTTCGCCAGGTGCCCCTGAGGTTTTCATTTTTTTCGCCAAATACCCCTGAGGTTTATACTTTTTCGCCAAATGCCCCTCTGTCGAATTTATTAACATTTTTTTATTGAAAAATAGTACAATTCCCCCAATATGGCGCATATTTTTAATAAAAATAAAATTTTCTATGTATAAAAAATTACTATGATAAATTTAAATAAGATATTATCAAACGTCAAAATAAAATACAAAAAAAAAAGATTTGATAATTAAGTAAAAAATAATTAAAATATTTATGAAAAATGTGTAAAAATTACACGAGTTTAAGATTTAAGTAAAATATGTTTATTGGATTAAAATCCTAAAATAAATATGTTTATAACACCTAATAAAAAATGCTTATTAATTAATATTTAGATATAACTAGATTGATTAAAGAAACGTGTACAAATTTCAATAGTTTGATTTTTTTTTTCAAGGTTCGGTTGATTGGGAGGAAATTGTGAAATTAAAATTATTATGTCATCTAAGAAAAAATATTTCTCATTTAACAATTAGAATAGATAAATCTCATTGGTTAAAAAAATGTTTAAAAAATTATTATTTGAAAATTTATGTAGATTAGGTTGATTGTGTGAAATTCCAAAAGTTAAGATTATTATATAAAAAATAGTTTTCATTGTACACACACAAAAAGAGAGATTAATTGCTTTGAAAAAAAAGAATTCATATATTTGGAACTACATATTTTTTTTAAAAAAAACGTTTTGAATTAATCTCATTGTTTAAATAAATAGCATGAAATGATATTATGTAATTAATACATAATGAAATAATAATGTATAGTTAATTTTAACTTTATCAAAAAAAAAGTTTTGAATTAATTCAATTGATTAAAAAATGTAATATGATATGGTATTGTGTATATAATATTAGATAATTTAATTACCATAATTAAATAATATTGTTCAAATAATACCTTACAAAAATAATAATGAAATAATATTTTCTATTCTTTTTATTTTCAATAAAAAAAACGTTAACAAATTCGAAAGAGGGGCATTTGGCGAAAAAATAAAAACCTCAGGGGTATTTGGCGAAAAAAATGGAAACCTCAGGGGCACCTGGCGAAATATGTCAAACTTTTGTACACCACGCGAATTAGCCTTAACCTCAGGGGTATTTGGCGAAAATTCCGTTTTTTTTTTTATTGACAAGGTAAATATGAGATACAATATGATTGACACGGATCGTTTCAAACGTCAAACTTACTATTTAACTAAAGAATTATTCATGAACTCGACTAGAAACGTTATTGTCTTAAATAAGTCATTTAATAGATTAGAGACTATGCAGTAGGGATTCACGACAAGATTAGACATACATATACATGGTAAAAAAATTGGCTTCAAATCATCTATCCCCTAATTTGTCCCCCCTCCTAGCCCTCAACCCCCTTCCCTCACAAACTGCAAATAAAAAGAAAAATTAAAATTAATTAAAATTAAAAAAATAGATTAAAAGAATAAAAAAATATTTTTTTGTGAGAGGGGACGGTGTAATGGGACGTAATCGGGGATAGAATATTCAGACCCGTAAAAAATGGTCTATTTTGGGACACGGTCGGACATGCATGAACACATATTTTCAAAAAAAAAATTTCATTTTTAAAAGATGAAAAAAATAGTTTAATTTGTTTTATAAATATGTAAGACAATAATGAGCTCATGTCCGACACGATATATTTGATATGGGTGTGAAACATTAAGGATGTCCGACACGATATATTTGATATGGGTGTGAAGTGAAACATTAGGGATCAACGATGAAATTTTCTCTTATAAAATAGACATGTACACGGTACAACTCCAAATCATCTTATCATTCTATCCCCTAATATCCCCAATACCCTCCCCTCACAAACCTAAATAAAAATATAATAAAATAAAAAATTAGATTAAAAAAATTAAAAAATAAGATATTTTATATTTTTATGAGAGGGGACATGAGAGGAGGGTGGGATCGAGAACAGACAATTCAGACCCACATGATATATAGTACACTACTAGTTTGATCTTTTATTACACATATAATTATTGGTGCATCCTTAAATTATTTTGGGTATAATTTAACATTAATTTTTTTAATTAAAATTATTTAATTTAATTTTCTATATAATTATATCAACATGTTTATAAATTTTTATCATGAAAAACATGTTTTAAAAAATAAAAGTAACTTAAAGATCAAATATTTTAGAAATTGTATACAAACATAATTTTTTTTAATTGATATTAATTTATACTCAAAAGAAATAGTTGTTAATGAGAGTTTTTTTTAATTATAATTGATGAATACATAGTGGATATAGTTATGAAAAATTAATGGCGATCTTTTTAATTATAATTAATGAGATTTTTTTTTTTTTATATAAAAGACTCTTTCAAAAGAGAAAAAACGCGCTGGCCCCTAGGGGCCACGCGCTCCCAATTTCATTATCCCCAACCTCCGTCCTCATCAATCCTCCGCCATAGCCCTCTTCCTGTACCCCCTCGCCCCTCCTCGGTTTTGATTCTGGCCTTGTGGTGGCCGATTGGCCTCCTCCCGGTGAGTTTCGGGCTCGATTTGGAGTGGGTGTGTAACCCTAACTTTGAGGCCTCCGCCCTTTTCCATCTCAGCCTGTTTTTTTGGTGTAATTGGACTCCCCGTCCGTCGATTGCCATGTCGATTTGTCTGATCGGGGCTCGTTGGCTTGGTAGTGGCGTTATCGTTGCTCTCCGATGTTGCCTCTCCCTTTGATTCAATTTTCGACGTCGTTGTTGCGGTTTTGGGTTGTACGCATCGTTGCTTCGTCACCACCTCCTTGCCACTACTTGCGTCCCCCTTCCCCCTCTATGGCCTTCCTCTTCCTTTCCTGGCGGCTTGCCTGGTTTCTGGCCATCTCCGGCTAGAAATCACCACCCGATTGGTCACTCCTGGATGCGCACCCCTCTCTCCCTTGGTCCTTCGGGCCCAAGTTTCGGGTCCTTCGGGCCCAAGCTTCGGGTTCTTCGGGCCCAAGCTTCGGGTCCTTCGGGCCCAAGGTTGAGATTTTTTAAATTCAAAATTAATGATATATATATATATGGTGTAGCCCCACCCGAAAGGGTAGTCTAAATCCCGAAAGGGTTTTTGAGTATAACCACCCGAAAGGGTTTGAGAAAATCCTGCAAGGGCTTGTCGATACTTTTGCAAGTGAAAGTTTGTTGGCGTTTTGTTCGAGCAGTTTGCGGCTCTGCTTCCGATGTTTCTAGTAGATCTTCTGCTTGGTTGGGGGGCGTGGAGTCTGTAGTCGGGTCTGGCTGGGGTCGTGGTGGTGCGCTCAAAGGCGACTCCGTATTCGGGATAGAGTTTCCTTGAAGTTCATCTGCACTACCCACAGGAGTTAGTGTCCTGTTGTACTACTGGCCCGCGGTGCTACTGTTCGGTGGTGCTTGGCTGCGTTCTTCGGTGGCTTCCTCAGCTGTTCGGGTGTTTGGTCTTCTTGGAACGTTTGTTGTAGAGTTTATTTCTGTTTGGTTCATTACGCCTGTTATTTGTATTTCTGTTTGTAGGTTGCTCTGTTAGACAGTTCATCGTCTGCCGACTTCGGTCGGTCTTTCGATGAGCCAGACCTGTCTGACCTTCGAATTTTTACCTAATAAAAAAATGGCGATCTTTTTTACACATGTGCATTCAGAATTTGACTTGGTAATATCAACTCCACATAATATCAACTTGTTTATTAATTTTTTAAATTAATTTTATACTAATTACTAATAACTAATAAGTAAAAAAATTTATAAAACGTAATATTTTAGTATGAAGTTTTTAAACTTTTTTTAAAACATATTAAAACGTCAAACGACTCATATTTTGATATGAAAAGAGTATTAGATTTGATTTTTTTTAATAAGTAAAAATTCAAAATTTTATCTAGTAAATCGAGAGGTGCAAAGAGCGTCAGACGAACAACATGTTATGATACAACTGAAAAACAAACCGATCCACAATTAATGAACCAATCGATCAAAGAAAAAAGAAAAAAATAACCCTAAAAAATCATGAACCAAGTAGAAATCAGGTTGAACGAGAGGAACGATTTGACGGAAGAATGTGGATAATGAGCGCATAGGGTAACTGACATTGACACACGAAGGTCTCAAGAGTATTAGGTTTGATGATTTTGCATGATAGCGATCTTTCCTTGCCATCTTGTATGTTTTTATTCTCTTTTGTTTGCTTGACTCACTTGTTTGTTGTTGGTTATAATGTGTCAAGTACCAAGGTAGAAGTTATGAGTTATAACCAAAGAAAAATGTATCATTAAATAAAATAAAGTTAGACTAGTTCAATTGTACTAAATTGGGGTCAAGAGCAAGTCAAATAAAGTTATCCCTTCTCCTTATAGGTAAACCAATTTGACGGGCTTTTAGCTTTGTCCATTTACCTTATTTTCACCCAGACAAGACCTAGCTCGTCAAATTTAATTAACATAATTCTTGTTTTCTATGTTCATGTACATAAATTGCATAATGCATCTATGTGAAATTACACGTTCACGCGAGTTAGCTTAGCACACAAGTCGAGTGAGGTTTCATTGTAAAATCAATTGGCAATAGAAAGAGTAGCACATCGGCTCATATAATAAGATTTGTTATGTTCAACTTTCGATGTGGGACTCTTTTGATCTCAATATCTCATTCACATCTCTCAACAAATACGATTAAAAAGGTTGTGTGTGGGTCCACATATGGAAAATAAGCCCAACACATAAACTCAATAGAGATAACTTAAAAACCATTCCGGAATGGCTCACCGGAAAGGACTTGCGGGTAGTACCCAAAGGTCCCCGATTCGAACCTCGGATGGCCGCTCTTTATTTATGTCAATCTAATAGAGATAACTTAAAACCAATTGACAATGAAAACAGTAATCCATCAAACTTATATATTGTTCAAGTAAATTCTTATATTGGTTTATTTGTCATGTAAAGAAGGATCAGAGACAGAGTTGTTCAGAATGTTCATCGACTTAGAAATTGAATCGAAACCGACGTGAAAATTTCAAAAATTTTGTTGAATTTGAGTACAAGTTGTTTCGAACTACAATCCTAATTTTTTAAAATTTATTCTTAGTTTTTTCGGTCGAAATCGAAAAAATCAGTTTTATTGTTGTTGTTTTTCTCTCTCTCGACCTCAATTCGCAGTCACTCCTCTCCTCTCTTCTTCGCCTCTCCTTCACAAGATTGTAAGTGACAATTTAAAGGGCGGAAATTATGTTTTTTTTTTTAGTTTTTAGCATACTAGAGTAGTAGAAGAACTCATTTCATTTCCCACTTTTAACATTTTAAATATCAAATACGACCCTACAATAGTTATATGTAATATCCGATTCCACTAAAAAGACCTAGGTGGTCCATGGAAATTCCACATTGTTAGTATTCTGCGGCCAGTTTAAATAAATCATTCATAAAATAATTTTTTCCACAAACCATATATTGTTATTATTTCCTAGTTTTAAAGTAGTCGAAACGTTTCTCAAGGGATCATAAAGAAACGTCTATATATTGTTCAAGTAAATCCTTATATTTATTTGTCAGGTAATGAAGGATTAGGGTTGTTCATAATGTGAACCGTCTCAAAAACCGAATTGAAACGGATTGAAAAAATTAAATTTTGTTTCAATTTGAGTACAAGTCGAGATTCGACGGTTCTGATTTTTTTTTTTTAATTTTGGTTTCGGTTTTTCGGTCGAAATCGAAAAAATCAGTTTTGTTATTTTTTTCTCTCTCTCGACCTCAATTAGCAGTCATTCCTCTCCGCTCCCCTTCGCAATTGCAAGTGACAATTCGAAGGGCGAAAATTATGATTTTTTTTTTAGTTTTTAACATATTAGAGTAGTAGAGGATTAACTCATTTCATTTCTCACTTTTAACATTTTATATATCAGGGCCGACCCTACAATCAATAAGCTACATCAATGGAGATCTTCCGGCTCACTTGGTGCTTCACTCAATGTAACACAAATTATTTTAGCTTTTATTTTATCTTAAAAAAATTATATTCATATTCTAAACATCTATTTTCTATATATTTATAAAATTTTATTTTAAAAAATCACGTTTTATTTTTTTTTAAATTATATTTTGTAAAATATCATATTTTTAGTTTTAAAAAATTTTAATAGATGATTTTTCAAGACAAAAGTTTATAAACATATTAAAATAGATAGTTGAAATATGAATATAATTTTTTTTTAATTTTTTTAAGATAAAATAAAAGTTAAAATAATTTTGTGTTATATGGAGTGAAGCACCAAGTGAAACGGGAATCGCCATTTTAGCCACATGTGATATCTGATTCTGCTAAAAAAGACCTAGGTGGTCCCTGGAAGTTCCACTTAATTCCCACTGTTTTTCTCCAGTTTAAATAAATTCATTCATAAAATAATTTTTCCACTAACCATTTGTTATAATTTTCTAGTTATAAAATAGTCGAACCGTTTCTCAAGGGATCGTAAAGAAACGTTTATCAAGGGACCATGGTCCATGAAGGAAAGGAACGAAAATAAAAATTAAAATATTACGGGTCCATGATTTCCCACTTTCCATTATCATTAGCCACCTCTAGCCCAAATCAACGAAACTTTCATTTCGTTGATCCCGAAACGTGGCAACCCAAGAGCAACCAACAATTATAGACCCATTAGCCTTATAAGACAATTGCGAAAATTCTGACCGATAGAATGAAAACTATTATAGGAAAAATAATTCATCCACTACAAGGAGCCCTTATTTCAGACAGAGCGATCCAAGACAATGTACTCATTGCTCATGAAATATTTCATTCCTTTCGTAGTAGGAAAGGTCGTGACGGATGGATTGCAATCAAACTTGACATGGAAAAAGCTTATGACGGAGTGAACTGGGACTTCCTTTTTGCGATTATGTCAAAGTTCGGTTTCTGCCAAAAATTTTGTGGATGGATAAAAGAATGTATCCAAATTGTTTCTTTCTCCATTCTGGTGAATGACGATCCAACTGAGACTTTCTGCCCTCACAGAGGACTTAGACAAGGTGACCCGATATCTCCCTACCTTTTTATCTTAGGTGCTGAGATTCTTGCTAGAAAGCTTCAACGACAATGCGAGCAATCATCGAACACCATATGTTTCAAGATATCTAGAAATGGATCTCGTATTCCATTTCTATCATTCGCAGATGACATAATGATATTTGCCAAGGCGACCCCGGAAGCATGTACAACAGTAAAAACTATACTCGATGATTATTGTGCGATATCCGGCCAAAAAGTTAATTTTCAAAAATCAGCATTTCAAGCGACAAAAGGGATCACAAACAACCAAAAACAACAAATCCAATCCTGGTTACAAATAACTAACCAAGTTGTCTTAGAAAAATATCTTGGTTGCCCTATTATTAACGGCATAGTGAACAAGAACACTTTTGACGATGTCCTTGGAAAATCAAAGAACCAATTAACGAAATGGAGAGCAAACGAACTAACCCAACAAGGACGGGCGATTCTAGTTAAAGCTAATTTAGCTGCCAAACCAAGCTATGTCATGTAGAATTTCATGCTCTCTGCAAGTATACATAATGACCTTGATAGACTTAACAGAAGTTTCTTCTGGAACAAAGACCCACGATTCAAGCCACTTATCGAGTGGGATAAAGTATGTAGACTGAAGAATGAAGGTGGATTAGGAATTCAGAAGACGAAAGACATGAACAAGGCCTTGCAAATGAAACTACTATGGAAAATAATCGCGGAACCGCAAAATGAATGGGTGAAAATAGTTAGAGAGAAATACTTGAAGACAGGGAGCATCTGGGACTACATGAGGAAAAAGAACACATCGTGGCAATGGGCGAAGTTGATGGAAATTAAAGAAGATTTCTGCTCAGGTCTTGTCTGGCAGGTTGGAAACGGAACAACCATAAGGTTCTGGAAGGACAACTGGCTAAACTACGACACAAAACTTAAAGAAAGCAGTATCCGTGCCATAGATCACAGTGAAGAACAAGAAACGATCGACCAGTTCTTAAAACCAGATAAAACTTGGAATGTGGAAAGATTAAAAGACTTCCTCCCTTGGGATATCGTCGAAAGAATCCTGGAAATACATATCCCCACAAATGAAATCGAAGATAGACTATACTGGAAACCAAGCAGAAACGGATGGTTTTCAACCGCGAGTGCTATAGACCATGTCACGAGAACTAGGAAAACCAACTCCGATCCACTGGGCTGGATTTGGAAAATTGATTGTCCTCAAAAAATAAAAAATTTCCTATGGAAAAACCTACTAAACGGGACCCCAACGAAAGTCAAACTACAAAGTAAAGGTGTTCATCTCCCACTTGATTGCCCTCTTTGTAACTATAATGGTGAAGATGCTACCCACATCTTTAATGAATGCCAAACTTCCTTATCCATTATCGGAAGAATGGATAGAAAAATTGAGCAAATAATCAGGAACACAAACAAAGAAGGCAAGCCTTACAAGAATATAATTATGGTCTTGTCTTCTTTGATTTTCGGCAGAACAAAAATCGATCATTGCCCTTTCCCTTTGGGGAATTTGGTCAATGAGAAACAAAATTCTATTAGACAACAATGACGTTAGGAATACGGCATGATGGATAAAAAAATATAAAACAATACCGGATAAGCTGGAGAAAAGCACAATCGGAGGAACAAGAAGATGACACGCCCACTACAAGAGTAAATACCCACCAAAACAGAACAAAAAATCGAAAATTGTAAAATGGAAAAAACCCGCTGACGACTTTGTAAAACTCAATTTTGACGGTGCTATGGTTGGTTCGGGCATTGCTGCCTCTGGATTTGTTATTCGTGATAGCCAAGGGTCAGTTCTCTCTTGTGATGCTCGAGGCCACGGTAGGGTGTCCACGGTGCAAGCAGAGTGCCTCGATCTTTTGTTTGAACTCCAGGAAGCTACGAAGAGGAGCTTTTCTCGGCTCGAGGTGGAGGGTGACTGCTTGATGCTAATCAACGTCATGAAGGGGATCTGGCGGTGTTCTTGGGAGATTGAGATGATAGTCTCAGATGCCCTCAGCTTATATCGCGCCTTCAAAAGGGTCTCCTTTTCACACACCTTCCGCGAGGGGAACCAGGTTGCTGACAGACTGGCGCATATCGGTCTCTCTTCGTCATTTATCGCCGAACGCGTTCCTACTGAGTTTGCTGACATCGTCCGTCTGGACGCTCTTGGGCGATGGGTCAACCGTGGTTGACCATTCCCAAATCCTCGCCTTGTAAAAAAAAAATTTAAAATTAGCCACCTCTAGCCAAATATTAAGGGTATATATAGAAGTGTATAAAGACGGTCCAAATAAAAAATAAAAAATAAAAAATATAGAAGTGTATAAAATAATATCAATCTTATCCCTAATTAACTAGTATAGTGTTATGATCCTGAGATCACAAAAATGGAGTGGTTAGTTGCTTGACTAATCAGTTCTCCAAGCAAGAAAGGAAAGGAAAGGAATGGAGGTGAGAGAGTTAGAGTTGTGGAGTTGAGAGGAAAGATTATAGAGAAGAGAATAGAGGTTGAGAGGGAAATTGGTTAATATTCTTCATACCCCTCTTCTGGTCCTCCGAGTCCCTTTTATAGACTCGGATATGAGGTTCACAACATTGCCTCACCCTTACAAAGCCTTGACCCAAGACTTGAATCTATACAATTGATGACTAAGGGTTCACAACATTGCCTCACCCTTACAAAGCCTTGACCCAAGGCTTGAATCTATACAATTGATGACTAAGGGTTGCTAGTAAGCTGAAAATCAGGAAATTGAGACAAAATGTGGACAGCATGTTCCCAAGTCGCCTCCTCATGGCTAAGATTCTTCCATTTGACGAGTCACTCTGTTACCGGATCCCCATTAGGTAAAGTATGCAACCTGGTATCCAGAATAGCCTCAGGTTGTGCTAAAATTTCCCCATCTTCATCCGTCTCTGGCATCACAGCACTGGCAGTAGCATTTGTGCTCATCTTGGGCTTGAGTTGGGATACATGGAACACTGGCTGAATCTTGGAAGAGGGAGGAAGCTCCACACGATAGGCCACTTCTCCCACTCGACTGAGGATTTTGTAAGGGCCATATAACTTGAAGATGAGCTTGAGATTTCGTCTCATAGCTACTAAAGATTGCCGATAAGGTTGAAGTTTCACAAACACCAGGTCACCCACATTGAATGATCTGTCAGAGCAATGACGATCTGCTAAGGTCTTCATCCTATTTTGAGCTTGCTGAAGATGTAATTTTAACTGCTGCAAAAGGGACTGTCTCTCCAACAACCAATCATCCACAGGTGAAGCACTAGATGACCCAATCTGAATGCCCAAGTGTGCATGAGTGGTACCATACAATGCCTTAAAGAGAGACATCTTCAAGGCTGTATGAAAATTGGTGTTGTACCACCACTCAGCTAGGAATAGCCATTTTGCCCATTTCCTCGGATTGTCTACAGTCATGCGTCGAAGGTAAGTCTCAAGACATCGGTTCACCCGCTCAGTTTGGCCATCAGATTGTGGGTGGTACGCCGTACTCATGTCCAAGCTTGTGTTCAAAGCTTTAAACAAGTGCTGCTAGAAGGTACTAAAAAAAATATTGTCTCTATCAGACACGATGCTAATGGGCATACCATGCAACTTAAATACATGTTCCATGAAAAGAAATGTAGCTAAAGCTGCTGTAAAGGGACGATTGAGGGAAATAAAATGGGCATATTTCGTCAATCGATCCACTACAACAAATATGGCATTCTTACCCTGAGACTTGAGCAATCCTTCAATGAAGTCCATACTGATATGAGTCCAAGGTTGGGATGGAACGGGCAAGGGTTGCAAGAGACCCGGACTGGCAATGTTTTCAGACTTACTCCTTTGACAAATATCACACCCTTTTACAAGAGCAGTAACATCTCCCTTCATCCCAGGCCAGTGACAAAGCAACTTCAACCGTTGATAGGTGCCATTGATGCCCGAATGGCCCCCTACAAGTTCTTCATGGAAAGCACTCAATAATTTCTCTTGTAAGGGACCTGTTTTGCCAATATACAACCTACCTTTATGCCTTAGCAACCCTCCAGTAAAGGACAGATGACCAGGATCTGCAGACATAACCTTCATAATCAAGTCCTGCATTGCCTGATCACCCACATAGGTGTAGACTACCTCCTTGATCCAAGTAGGTTGAATGACAGTTAATGCTGCACACTGACCTTGATCCTGCTCGTACACCCTTGACAAAGCATCATCTGCTCGATTTTCCAGTCCTTTTTTGTAGGCAATTTCATAATTGAGACCCAATAGCTTTCTAATAGCTTTCTTTTGTAATTGTGTGGACAACTTCTGGTCAAGAAGGTGTTGCAGAGGCTGATGACCTGTCTTGATAATGAATCTCTGTCCCTCCAAATAGTGCCTCCACTTTTCCACTGCAAGTAATAAGGCCAGTAGCTCCTTTTCATACACTGCTAGGAGTAGCTGTCTTCCTTGCAAGGCCTGACTAATAAAGGGCAGTAACTAGGCCTAATAATCCCATTCAAAAGCATATCAGAAACTTGTTTTTCAATCTCGGCCTTCTGAAAATAGGGATACCTGTATGGACGTGAAGCAACTGGATGAGCCCCTTCTTTCAACACAATCGCATGCTCATGCCTTCTAGAGGGGGGAAGCTCTCTGGGTTCCCTAAACACATCCTCAAAGGCCTGTAGAACCGACTCCACCTCTGGTGGGCACTGAACTGTTGAAGAACTGAGATTGCAAATTTGGCCAACCTGTGCACCCCAATCCACTTCTTGTCTCACATACAACTTCTGCATCTGTCTACCTGTTAGCATCTTCACAAATGCTATGCCCTGCTCACCATCCTCTTTGATGCCCTTAAATATCACCTTCTTCCCATTCTTTTCAAATGAAATCTGAACTTTGATAAAATCAAACAGGACCGGGTTGAATCCTACCAACCAGTCAGTCCCCAAAATCATATCATTGCCCTCCATCTTTAACAACCTTATGTTGTATTCAGAACTCGCTCCTTGCATTTCCCACACAAAGTTCTCACACATCTTATTGTTGAACATTGTACCGTTTATGGTATTGACCTGCATCAATCCAACCTTACCAATGTAAAACCCAGTCTCAAAAGCCAATTTAGTGTCCAAGAAGCTATGAGTCGCCCCACTATCGATCAAGATAGTTATCTTCTTGCCCTTGACCGTTCCTTGCACTCGGATAGTACTACCCGAATCTCCGCTGGTTAAGGCATGGACATAGACTTCAGTCTCTGCTTGCTCAATTTCATCCTTCCAATCATCTTTCTTATGATCATCGCCCTCCACTGGTTCGTGCACTTCCTGTGCAATCAAACTGAACAGGGATTGGGCATTACACTTATTCCCAAAGAAGAATATATCCCCACACTTATAGCAGAGCCCTTTCTTGGGGTCACCTGAGCACCCAGTGGACACTTTTGATCCTGAGGAAGATGTCGTCGATCTTAGGCCACTTAAGGCCGGTTTTGAATCACTTCTAGAACCTACATCCCTGGAGTACCCACTACTGCGCGGCGTATAGCTGGAACTCGTGGGAGGTGTGGACCTCCAATGAGCCTTAGTAACTCTGATGAGAGCCTGAACAACTCTGAAATGAAGGCGCGCTTGTTCGATCACTGCCGCCATGGTCTCACTCCTTCCCAACAAAACGAGTGATCTGATTTCTTCTTTCAAGCCACTAATGTAGCTCGAGACAAAGTAAGACTCGGAAAGATGGCAATTGAATGCTAACATGTTCGCTCGCAATTCTTCGAAGGCCTCATTGTATGCTTCAAGATCGTATGACTGTACCAGTTTATTGAATTCAACAACAATTTTAGATTCCTGTCTATCTCCAAAGCGTACACAAAGATCATCACAGAACTCTGCCCATTTCACCGAAGGCTTTCACATCGTATAACCCTGCAACCAAGTGTCGACTTTATCATTAAGATACATGGCCGCGATTTTCACTTTCTGTTCCTCATCAATTGCAAAGATACTGAAATATTTTTCACATTTCCTTATCCAACTCCTTGGTTTCTTGCCATCGAAAGGGGGAAAATCAAGTTTGGGCAACCTGAGTCCCCCAATTATAATCCGATGACCAGCTGCTGGATCCGCCGGAGTTGTTACTCGATCATCCCGGTGCTCCTGCGAACCTTCTTGCACCCGGAATTTCACGATTCACCGGTCTGGACCCCATCAACGAGTGATGATTTCCCAGTGATTGATCCGATTGCCTAGCCCCTGGATCAAGATCCTCCACATTTCGATCTCGTTGCGGTGGATTCCTTATGTACTCCGTCAATTGCTCCAATTGTTGTTCAGTCATCTTCTTGAACTCCTCGAGTTGTTTCTCGTGCTCTGCTTGCCGGCGCTGAGAGTCCTCCATAATCTCACAGTCGACGCCATGAATGCTCGCGTATCATCTCGGAGTTCTTGAAATTGCGCCTCCGAAGTTTTTGATCTTGTCCCGTCCGCCATGGTTGACGCTATGGTTGAGCTCCTGATCGTAACAAAGCTCCGATACCAAATTTGTTATGATCCTGAGATCACAACAATGGAGTGGTTAGTTGCTTGACTAACCAGTTCTCCGAGCAAGAAAGGAAAGGAAATGAATGGAATGGAGTTGAGAGAGTTAGAGTTGTAGAGGAAAGATTACATAGAAGAGAATGGAGGTTGAGAGGGAAATTGGTTAATATTCTTCATACCCCTCCTCTGGTCCTTCGAGTCCCTTTTATAGACTCGAATATGATGTTCACAACATATAGTACCCACACTATGCTTGAAATTGTATAAAATGAAATGTGTACTGATAATTAAACGCATTATTTTGTAGATAAATGTTAGTTTATATAATATATCATTGAGATAATGACGACTTCATAATATCAATTTGGAGAGTCGTCACAAACTAAAAAGAGATTGAAGATCAATATTGTAAATGTAAATTAAAAAAAAAAGATAAATATGACTTCTTATTATGTGAGTAAATAAATTAAACGTTATACTCACATAATTAATATAGCTTGTGATTGATTAATAATAGTTTGAAATCAATAAGTCAACTAAATATAGGTTTTCCAAATATAAATGAGTGTGTACTAAATGTATTTCACATTTAAATTCATGAAAGAATAAATTTAAAAATGAGTAAATTCTATTTGGTTATAAAACCTAAATGTAAGATTAGAAAGGTTACTGTTTTTTGAATAAAATCATAATAATATAACAAATTAATATTATAAAATTAAATTAAAATATTGATAAAAGTTAGCATAAGATTAGAAAGGTATAATTTGATTTGTTAAAAAATCTACAATTAATGTGGTGATAACACCTCATTAAAAATGGTTTTCATTTAAAGAAGTATATATAGAGATAGATATAGATATTTTAAAATGATCTCATTGAAAAGAAGAAAATAATAATATAATTATAATAATATTTAAAAGATTTAAATAAAGACAATTTTATGAAAATCGGTTAGATGAAGAAGAGAAAATATAACATGTGATATTCTCATGTTTTTAGTTTAATAGTATATAAAGATCTACATACAATTATAGATTATATACTAATTTTTTTTAATAATTTTATACTTAATAATAATAATTATCAAATTATATATATAAAATAATATTTTATATAATTTTTATCATCTTTGAAAAATATATCAATAACAAATAACTTAACTTTTGAGACGAAGAAAATATTATATAATAACTAAACTATCTTCAGCACTAATATTTTATTTCTTTATCACAAAACACACTACTTGTGGTGTTTGATATATGAACACAACACCCTAAGCATTATTTAGTCTCCAAGACTCTAAGGGGTGTTGTTAGATACACTGTAAATTCCTCATTAAAAGTGCACGTCGGAATTAACGTGCAGATCTTTTCAATTAATTGGCACGCTAAAAAAAATAATTAACCCACGTACAAAATTTGGGGTGTATTTAGTCTGCTTTGTGTCTAAGAAATAAAAGATTAATTGTGGAGAATTTAAAGCTCGATGCGTGCACACGACCATTAATAGATTAGACTCACTAAAAACCTGGCATTTTAATGACATGTTTTTCTTTTCATTTTTGTTAGGTTGTTTGCCTTGCATTTATTTTAATGTTATTAGTTTGTATATAATGGTTAATCCATCTGTCGATTTGTTCGACTTTCTCAGCCGGCCTCCAAGTTTATCTGAACTTCCAAATAATAAATAAAGCACTAATAGATTTTATTTATTTAAAAAATAAGTGCTAAACAGACTACCCTCATAATTGCAGCTTTTTTTCAAAGAATCTAACTAATATGAATTGTATATAAACACTACTCAATTTGACCGAATAATAGCTTGGATGTATGATTATGTGGAAAGTATATAGTTTTGGCTGCCCATCCCATTTGTTTAGCTATAAACATATAAAACAAATTAAAACAAGAAAGCAAATGGGATGGGGCAGCCAAAAATATAATTATAAGCACAGCACAACATAGAAAATCCACACATATGTGCGTGTGCAAAGTTAGCAACATTTGAGCTAAAGTATATATATGTGCAAAAAGTAATGTATACATAATATATTTATCAAAAAAAAGGTACATAAGAGTGGATAAAAGGTGGGGTTTGACACTAAAGTTCGGGCGACTGGATTGGCCTTGCGACGTGCATGGTTTTAGTTAAGCAACCTTGGTTGGATTTGGGTGCTATTTTTTCTCTTTAGTTTATCCTAGGGTTTTCTATTTGATGGTTGTGCAAATTAACCTATCTGTATTCTGTCTTTCAAGGGTCTGGTAATCTGGTATATATCACATTGAAATTAATTATTTATTTATTTTTGATAAAGTAAGAATTAGAGATCGATCATGCTTGAAACTTGAAAGGTTGGTAAGACCGGCAGATGAAGAAGTCGTCATATAAAATTACAACAATGACACACAAAATAAACAGAAAAAAGCGTGTTGCACAGGCAAAAACACAACACTATAAGAGGAACTCAGGCTACTAGAAACCAATAAGTCGAAGAAACAGATGAGGACCAAGTCAAACACCACCACAGTAGGATCGTTGGCCAGCGGACCAGCGGTACGCCGGCACATTAGGATTCGATCTCCTGTGGATAATGAAGATGGAGCTCCAAGGAGGATTCTCCCGAAAAACGGAGCTGTCAGTATCTGAGAAGTTAATGATCTAAACAAAACAAATGCTGCATTTACAGAGCAGCAATGTGAAATATAGAGCAAAGAAGTAATGAAGCCACTCCCCTTTTCTCATTCATTGGTGGCGGCCATTGGCCCCTTTAGGTAAGCTGCAATCCCGAAAACAAAACCCTACCTAAATGAGGTGACAGCTAATGATTATATACCTCATAATCACGTGAGCTGCACACACTCGGATGCACTAGAGTCCAAGCTGCAGAGCAGCTCTTATTATAGCAAAAGCAGGGAAATAAAAGGAATAAAACAGTGAGCAACATAAAGCTAGGAAATTACAGAATTCGACCCTTATTCTCCATATCCCCCCTTCAAGTTGGGCTTGGTGGGAACCCAACAAGACCCAACTTGGCAGCAAGAAAGTGACGATGTTTCTCTCCCAAGGGCTTGGTCAATATATCTGCAATCTGGATACCTGTCCTGATGTGTTGAGGCTGAATGAGACCAGCTTGCAACCTTTCTCTAATAAATTGACAATCAATCTTCAAGTGCTTGGTACATTCATGAAAGACTGGGTTCTCAGCTATATGCAAGGCAGCCTTGTTGTCACAGTGAAGAGGAATAGGTAAAGAAATATTGGCCTTCAACACAGTTAAGACTCCCTCAAGCCAAACTAACTCACTTGAAGTCATAGACATGCTTCTATACTCAGCCTCTGCTGATGATTTTGATACCGTGTTTTGCTTCTTAGTTTTCCAAGACACTAAGGAATGTCCAAGGAAAATACAATAGCATGTGAGGGATCTAGCACTGAATTGACATGCTCCCCAATCTGCATCACAATAAGCAACCAATTCAATGGTTGAAGTTCTTGGATAATGTAATCCAACTGCCATAGTACCACTGAGGTATTTAACAACATGAAGGGCTGCATCATAATGAGGTTCACGAGGCTCTGTCATGAACTGACTCAAGTGCTGCACAGCATAGGAAATATCTAGTCTAGTTAAGTTTAAGAAAAGTAATCTACCAACCAACCGTCTGTACTTCTCAGGATCTCCCATTACTGTCCCAATATCAGTTGAGAGTTTTAAGCCCCTTTGCAAGGGAAATTGAGCTGGCTTGCAATCAAATAAATTGCAGTCTTGCAAAATATCCATAATGTATTTCCTTTGATGCAAATAAGTTCCTGAATTGGTCTTAGAGATTTCAAGACCTAGGAAGTATCTGGCTATTCCCAGATCTTTAATAGTAAACTTCTTGTTCAAAGCCTCCTTCACTTTATGAATTTCATAGAGATCATCAACATAGATCAAGGCTACAACAATTCCCTTTTTTACTGATTTTGTAAATAAGGAATAATCTTCATTGGCTTGCTGATAGCCCATCTGTGCAAGAAAGGTACACAGTTCAGCATTCCATTGCCTTGAAGCCTGTTTTAATCCATAGATTGATCTCTTCAATCTATAAACTTTGCCTGGACTTCCCATCACATAGCCTTCTGGAGGCTGCATATAAACTTCTTCATCAATGAATCCATGTAGGAAAGCATTGTTAATGTCTAACTGGTACAAATCCCAATCTCTGATTGTGGCTAGAGCAATAAGCACTCTCACTGTGGTGAACTTTGCCACAGGTGAGAATGTATGTTTATAGTCCTTCCCCTTTATTTGATTGTATCCCTTGGCTACCAATCTAGCCTTGAATCTCTCAATACTCCCATCTGGTTTATACTTGATTTTATAAACCCACTTACTTCCTATGCCTTCTTGCCTGGTGGCAAATCAGTCATTACCCATGTCTGATTTTGCTGTAGAGCATTCACCTCCGCATCCATAGCTGCAAACCATCTCTTATCTTGTTCTGCTTGAGAATATCTGTATGGTTCCTGAATACTGGCCATCATACAAAAAGATTTGACAAAATCTGTATTCTGATCATATGTATGTTCCAAGCAAGAGACTAGAAAGGACTGTGACATAGAGTCTCTTCTAGGATAATAATTGCATACAAAGTCACTTAGCCTTCTTGGCCTTGTCTGCTCCCTAATGGATCTTCTTAGAGGAGGAAATTCATTTAAATCATGAAGGGGAACAAAAGCTGTCTGATTCACTGAATCCTGGGGAGAGATTGCTACTGGGGATGGAATAACATTAACTGGATTAATGGGACTAATACTGTCTGAGACATGAATCTCAGAAGAGGCATCAATAATTGGGAAAGGAGGAATCTGAGAAGTGGAATCCTGGGATGTACTGTAATGCAAATCCTGATAATCTGAGGCTGGATTCACCAAAGGCAATTGAAATGTATCTGGTTGTTCAAGATTATCTGCTACAGAAGTGGGAGTTTTGAAGGGAAAAATGTTCTCTTTGAATACTACATCTCTGCTAACAAAGGTGCATTTACTATCTATATCCCAAAGCTTGTAAGCCTTTTGTCCATAAGGATATCCCAAAAAAAAAACACATTTCCTTGCTTTTGGTCCCAGTTTATCCAATTCTCCAACAGGGACCTGAGCATAACATAAGCAACCTATCACCCTAAGCTCATCATAGCTTAGTGATTTTGTAAATAATCTCTCAAAAGGATATTTCCAGTTTACAGTTTCACTAGGCATTTTATTGATGACATAGGTGGCTGCCAGTACACAGTCTCCCCAAAATCTCACTGGTAAGCCTGCATGAATTCTCATAGTTCTAGCAGTTTCAATCAAATGCCCGTGCTTCCTCTCCACTCTACCATTCTGTTGAGGGGTGTAAGGAACAGATCTTTGATGCATTATCCCCTCTTTAGCAAAGAATTCTTGACACTGAGTTGAAGTGAACTATGTGCCATTATCAGATCTAAAGCATTTTACAGTTTTATCAAACTGTGTTTTGACATATGCTGCAAAGTCAGTAATGGCCTTAAAGACCTGAGTTTTGCTTTTCAACAAGAAAGTCCATGTGACTCTTCTATTGTCATCCACTAAGGTTAAAAAATACTGAAACCCATTATAGGTAACATTTCTGTATGGACCCCAGACGTCCATGTGAACAAGATCAAAAGGCTCACTTGCCATGCTGATACTCCTTTCAAAAGGTAACCTGTGATGTTTACCAATAGAGCAAGATTCACACATGAAATCATTCATCTCTTGCTGATTAAAAACATGCAAATGCCTTAGTTTAGACATAGAACTATGCCCCAACCTGGCATGAAAAAGGTTTAAGCAACAATTAAAATCCTTAGAACTGCTAGAAGCAAAAACTGATCTACATCTTCCAACTTCATCCTTGCCATGCTGTTTCCATCCCTCAGCTTATTTCGAAGAAAGAACTTTGTACAGTCCATGCTGCCTCTCTCCAGCCAACACTATATGCTCAGTTCCAGGGTCCTGAATAAAACAAGCATGTCTAGTGAATATGGCAATCAAATCATTATCATCAAGCATCTTCCCAATATACAACAGTCTGTGTTGGAAATCAGGCACAAGTAGGACATTGTTCAATGTCACTTTATCTGTCAATTGAAACTTTCCCATTTCAGTCACAACTTTAATAGATCCATCTGGCAAACCTATATGAACTGGTCTTTCAAGCTTAAGAAGCACTGAGGCAAACTGTTTTTTGGCATCATATGATCACTAGCTCCAGTGTCAACAATCCAATCAAAAGATGAGCCATTAATAACAAAAATATTAGCAGTAGAGGTAAATATTTTACCTGTAAAATTGGCAAAGGACATGCCAGCCATTCCTTTCCCTTTCATCTTCTTCATGACTTCCTGAAAGACTACATTCACCATAGCTGAATCCATGCGGCTTGTCCATACCATCCTCATCTAATGGACTTCCCTGCATTCATGTTTCCTACAGCATTAGCAGAGCTCTTGCTTCCTCCATTGGCCCTTTCCTTCTCCTTCAAGGCCTAGAACCAATCTGGCACTCCATGTAATTTGAAGCACTGATCAGCACTGTGACCCCTATATCCACAATGGCTGCACTTGGATTCATACTTTATCTTCTTCAACTCTTTCCAATCCCTTTTGACAGGATGAGAAGACCGAGTTCCTGGAGATCCACTCTGAAACCTCATATTCCCAAACTTATTGGCTGCAAAAGCACTGCTCTCAGTAGAAGCATTTCCAGAGTCATTAGAAGCACCTTTTCCACCTTCCACTTGTTGAAGAATATAATAAGCCCTGTTCAACACAGGTAATGGATCCATAGCAAGGATCTGATTCCTTGCTGCATCATAGTTCTCATTCAAACTCATCAGAAGCTGCATAACTTTGTTCCTGGAATCCATGTATGTGAATTTCTTTACTGCATTACAAGTGCACTGTTTCATAGCCCCACAACTGCACTCAGGTATCCCTTCCAGGACCTGAAGATCATCCCAACATCTTTTAAGATTGTTGTATAGATCTGCTAGGGACATGTTCCCTTGAGTAATATTTCCCAATCTCTTTCTTAACTGATAGATCCTAGGTGCATTAGACTGACCAAACCTTTCCACAATCTCATCCCATAAGGCTTTTGCAGAATCAAGAAACATGAAACCCTCAGCAACATTTTTGCTCATAGAATTAAATAACCAGCACCTTACCATATAGTCAGCCCGAATCCACTTTTCCACATCAGTGCCTGTGCCTGTAGGCTTAGCACATCTACCATCTATGAATCCCAGTTTACATTTTGCACCCAGAGCCATCACGACTCTCCTACTCCATGTCATGTAATTTGTTCCATCAAAGGGAATCCCCACAAGTTGTGCACCAGGATGATCAGAATTAGATAAATGCATAGGATATCCAAGGTTACCTGAAGGAGATTCATTATGCGGTGTCCTCTCTTCAGTACTCATGTTGTTACTGCTACTGAACATAAATTTCCAAGCAAGAAAACGTTAATGCGAAGGATCTACTCCCTTTCGCTCTGATACCATGAGAAGTTAATGATCTAAACAAAACAAATGCTGCATTTACAGAGCAGCAATGTGAAATATAGAGCAAAGAAGTAATGAAGCCACTCCCCTTTTCTCATTCATTGGTGGCGGCCATTGGCCCCTTTAGGTAAGCTGCAATCCCGAAAACAAAACCCTACCTGAATGAGGTAACAGCTAATGATTATATACCTCATAATCACGTGAGCTGCACACACTCGGATGCACTAGGGTCCAAGCTGCAGAGCAGCTCTTATTACAGCAAAAGCAGGGAAATAAAAGGAATAAAACAGTGAGCAACATAAAGCTAGGAAATTACAGAATTCGACCCTTATTCTCTATAGTATCACACCACCACAATCCCGGTCAGTCCGGATTCAGACATATTGCCGCACCTTCAACAGCAAAGTAATGCCAATATCAATTTAAAGGAGAATTTATGGCAAGTGTACATTTTAAATAGTTTCCTGCAATTGGGCCTCCAAACAAATCCGCTTAAAGCAACCCAACAAGCCCAATTTTGAGCCCAATCCCAAAGTTGAAATCGGCCCAAAACTGAAGGCTGCAAGAAATTTTGGAGAAACAACGGTACATCATCTTCTTCTTCTATACTCCCCACCTCTGCCTGGCAGCTGAACGAACTCGAACCTGCTATCTGCTGCGTTGAATTCATTGCATCATTTCTTCTTTCAAGCTCCCATTCAGAATTTCTCTTCTTTGGTAAGTCCTTCTACATGGCCTGGTTCTATGAGGCTAGGGTTTAGAATTTTTTTAATTTTTGCTTCGACTTCGTTAAACAATGGAAGCAATTTTGTTTCCGAAGACAGTCCCGATCCCTAAAACCCAGAATTTCTTTCGGAATGACGCAACTTCCCGGTATAATATCCAGACCTGGAAGTGTCAGGTGCTGAAATCTGAAGAATTGGGATTGACCCACCAAGTGTTCGATAAAATGCCTATCTCAGACGCTTATCCTTGGAACGGCCTAATGAAGACCCATCTCGGTTGCGGCGAGCTGGATCAAGTGGTTTCTATTTACGAGGAGATGCTTTCTCGAGGTGTTCGTCCTGATAAGCACACCATCCCTCGGGTTTTAGCGGCTTCTCGTCGCTTGAACTCTTTGTCCTTTGGGAAGCAGCTTCATGGTCATGCTGTCAAGTTTGGTCTCTCCTCCAAGGATTATGTGATCACTGCTTTGATGGAATTGTATGAACAGCTTGATTGCTTGAGTACTGTGAAGTCGCTGTTCGATAATCCAGAGGCTCAGAGGAGTTGTGTCCCCTGGACTTTGCTCATTAGAATGCATATGAGGGATGGGAGTCCCAGATTGGCCATTGATGTGTTTCATCAAATGGTGGGTTTAGGAGTTGTGGTGGATACTCTGGCTATGATGGCGGTTATTGGAGCCTGTAGTATGATAAGATCTTTGCAAGAAGGGAGGAAGGTACATGATATAGCTCAGTCTTGTGGATTGGATTCTGATGTTTTGGTGGGCAATTCTTTGTTGAAAATGTATCTTGATTGTGGAACTGTGGAAGCTGCTCGGAAGGCATTTGACCGAATGCAGACTAAAGATGTGATATCGTGGACGGAAATGATTCGTGGGTATGTGAAGAATGGTGGTTTCAATGAGGGTCTTAAGTTGTTTAAGAACATGTTGGTGCAGGGCATTCGGCCTGATCACCTTGCTGTTTCTACCATCCTGCCTGCTTGTGCAAGGATGACGGCTCACAAGCAGGGGAAGCAGATTCATGGGTTCTTGATAAGGAACAATTTTGATCTGAATCTGACCTTGAAGAATGCATTAATGGACATGTATGTGAAATCCGGGTTCATGGAGCCAGCTTCCAAAATATTCGCTCAAATGACATGCAAGGATGCTGTGTCTTGGACAATCATGATACAAGGCTACAGCTTGCACGGTCAAGGGGCCCAAGGAGTTGAGTTGTTCCGTGAAATGCAAAAGATGGGTACGACGAAACTTGATCAGGGCGCTTATGTTTCTGTGATTCATGCTTGCAAGTCAGTTAATATGGTTGAGGAAGGCAAGTTTTACTTCAGCTTCATTGAGGAACCTGAAGTAAGGCACTATGCTTTGATGGTTGCCCTTCTAGCTCGCGCTGGGCTTTTTGACGAGGCAAAGGGCTTTATTGAAGAAAAACAGATTGCAAAGAACCCGGAGGTGCTTAGAGCTCTTTTAGACGGTTGCAGGGTTCACAGGGAGACGGAAATAGGCAAGCAAGTAACTGAACAGCTCTACAGTTTACAGCCTCTTCCTGCCAACAATCATAGTGCACCGCCCGACCAGTTATCAAGCAGGCCAAATATGGGATTGAGTCCAAAGAAAGCCTACAGTTGGATAGAGTTCCACAATAAAGTTCATGTCTTTGGAACTGGGGACGAATCCCATCCGAGATCAGAAAGGATATACCAGGAACTCCAATGTTTAATGAAGGAAATCGTGGAAATGGAGGAGTATACTCCTCAAGAAGATTTCAGTTTCCATGACGTAGAAGAAGAGAGAGAGTGTCCTACGATGAGGCACAGTGAAATGCTGGCGATATCCTTTGGACTAATCAGCAGCCAACGAGCAACCATCTATATCACCAAAAACCTTCATGTTTGCCGCAACTGTCATGAAATGGCAAAGGCAATATCTAAACTAGTAAAGCGGGAGATCATCGTTAGGGATCCTAATTGCTTCCACCATTTCAAGGAAGGGAGCTGTTCTTGCGGAGACTTATGGTAACATCCAACAAAGAGCTCTCTTGGGTTGCTTAGATTTCTCCTTTCTAGTTCTGTTGCCTATCTAAATTGCAACCAAGGCTTGATAATCAGGTTATTCAAATCTGTTGAGAGGCAGATGATGCTTGTGGCTACTTGGAGGATGCGATGTGTGATGAGCGATGAATGTAAATCTCGCTCCACCTGTGCCATACAATATGTTTGTTCATCATGGTGTGATTAATGTTGCTAGTCTTATGCTCTTGTTGGGGTTTTGGTCATAACTTGTTCATCATCTCTGCCATTGCGAACTCAAGTGTGGTGGTGGCGGTGGTTGGTTGTGTCCGTCCCACCTACCATCATGTCTTGCAACATCAAACTTGTATTGAATTAGAGCTAACCCTAAGGTGAGCAATTGCAGTGTGTTGGAAATCAAGGCACTTGAGAAGAAGACCATCATCTCCTGGAGAAGGCATTCTGAGATTAAGATGAAGGCATCAAATGTTATGTTGCTGTCAAATAAAAATGTCCTTGAATTGACAGGAGAACGATGATGGTAACCAACTGCTTAATTTCGATTAAAACAACGCTCAACACATGGATTCGATTGTCGTCGTGCTTAACTCAACAACATCAAAGACTATATATTTATCGATCCGTGCAGATTAACTTTCATCTGCTTCGACGAACTAGATCCATCAACATTATCTATTCCGCGAAGAAGCAACTCACATCCCTGAACCTTGTGAGAACATATTTGGAACTCATTATCGCCTTGCCTCTACCATGCTGGCCTGTTCAATCCTTCTGCTTCTGATGACCATATTTTCCTCTTTCTGGGAGTACATTCTCATCACAACTCTTTCTTTCCGGGAGTACATTCTCTTCTTTATGGAATGAAGTGTTACATTCTTCTCCAAACTTTTAAAACAGACCTGTTTTAGAACAAGTCTCACATTTTTTTCACAAATTCGATTTGAATTATCACTTTATTCTTGAAAAAAAAAACTGAGAGACTGGACAAGCGGTAGCTGGACTAACCATAATTTACAACCAGAAATAAATGACATAAAAGAAATTATACGAAGCAAAAAAAATGCAAAAATAAAAGTTCATGTCATTAACCTCCGGCTCCGACCGGCATACCTCGACTTCGGCCACCTTATCTGGCTCCATCTCCGGCCACCTTCGCACCATTGTGGTGCCGCTTAGCCTTCTTCTGGTGTGTTTCCCTCTTGTAGAATAAGGTCAAGAAAAACCCCTAGCCCGAAAGTCCCGTTTGATCGACAAAGGATTGTGGTTGTGTTTGTGGTCTTCAAAAATACTCCATTTAGGTGGGGACAACGTCGGTGATCCACACATCCTCAGAAGTTGCTCTTTCCGGCTGAGGTACCGCCGTGAGTCTTTACACTCTCCGATGCTAGCTCTTGGCGCTCGTAGCACCTCTTGGTTCTCCATCGACCTCTTGGTTGACTGACGTCTTGTATTGATTGAGTTTTTCTTTCTTCTCTGATGATTTGTGTCCTTGTGTATTGTTTGTATGATGGTTTTCCGTCTGCCGACTTGTTCGGTCATCGAGTTTCAGGTATGTCTGAACTCGAATTTTTACCTAATAAAAAAAAAAATTCCACAATCTGAGTATCGCCTATCGAGTATCGATCCATTATTAAAAAAAAAAACAATTACAAAAATACAATTTGGCCTAGAGTTAAATATTGGAATTATAGGTTCATCATGGGTGTCTCCTCCATCCTTTTGTAATTCCATTCCCCAGCTCCAACGCCTCTTCCGACATTCAAATGTTTGTCCCTCTCCTTAACAGAAAAAAAACTACTTCTCCCGCGTTCTCTCTCCTCTCCAAATCAATTCTGAAGAATTAAGCGCACGCAAGACAGAAATCCCCTTTCGCAATATCTGCACATTCAATCCATCATATTCACACCCACTTTCTTCATCCACCCTTCTCTCTTCCCCCAATTTTCTTTTCTTCAATCAAATCTTGACTTCCAATTTGCCATTTCTGGAATCTGGGTCCTCTTCGGTTCATTGTAATTTCGTAAGTTTTCTTCTGATTTGTTGAATTTCTTTCTAACCCTAATCTCCGAAAAGCTAGGGTTTCGTTTCATCCAATCTCAATCCTTGATTGCAATTTGCAATGCGGCATCTTTTGGGCGATTTGCAATTGTGACGAAATCTCATTGTTCAATTACACATGCTCTATGAATTGGGATTATTGGATTGGGATTCAAAATTATCAGAATCAATTGGGTTTGGGTTCTTGATCATCAATGTTAATAGTGATCGGTAAAAAATGGGCAACAATTGTGTTTCAAGTCTGGCAAAAATCAGAGTTTTCCGGTCATTTATGGGATCCAAGGCAAAGAAGAGGTTAAAGAGAGAGGACGATGGCGAAGAAAAGCATCCGGGTTCATCTGGAAAGGACTTTGAAGACCCTCAAGTGGCTATCATGAAGCCGCCTGGAGCAATGAAGATCGGAAGGCAGGAGAGTAAGCTATTGAGACAGCAGAGTAGTCGACTGAGGTTCGATGCTGCAGGGAGGCAGGCGAGCAAGCTGTTTAGCCAACAGAGTAGTAGGCTGAAGCAGCCTGGCCATGTGAAGCGAGCATCAAGCATGGGGCTCCAAGTGGAGCATGTTTTGAAGAGGAAGACCGCGGATTTGAAGGATATGTATGCAATGGGAAGAAAGCTTGGGCATGGCCAGTTCGGGACAACTTTCCTTTGCGTGGAAAAGGCGACAAGGAAGTCATTTGCTTGCAAGTCAATTGCCAAAAGGAAGCTCGTGACCCACGACGATGTGGAGGATGTGAGAAGGGAAATCGAGATAATGCACCACTTGAAGGGGCATCCGAATGTTATCTCCATCAAGGAGGCGTTTGAGGATGCAGTCGCGGTTCATGTTGTCATGGAACTCTGCTCGGGGGGTGAGCTCTTTGATAGGATCGTCAAGAGGGGGCATTATACTGAGAGAAAAGCAGCTGACCTAGCTAGGACTATGGTTAGTGTTGTACAAGCATGCCATTCTTTGGGAGTCATCCATCGTGATCTTAAACCCGAAAACTTCCTTTTCGTCAATGAGGATGAGGACTCTCCTCTCAAGGTCATCGACTTTGGATTGTCCGTATTTTTCAGACCAGGTAGATAGGCACGAAACCAGAATTACAATCTTGGGCAGGCTGAATAGCAGAAGAGAAATGAACTCTGAAAACTTGAAGCAGTAAACTATCTCTACTGTAGATAGTTTATTACTTCAAGTTTTCAGAGTTCATTTCTCTTCTGCTATTGCTTTTATATATTGATAAGTGCAATTAAATCAAACATTTATCAGGAACTATAAGAATTGCCTGATTTCCTTTTCATCCAAGATGAAATTGTTTTGTAAACTTTGTAGGATCTATTAGATGTTGATTGAGTTATTTGCTATCTATAGGGGATATTTTTTATGATGTGGTCGGAAGCCCATACTATGTGGCACCTGATGTCCTCCATAAACATTACGGTCCAGAAGCCGATGTCTGGACCATAGGGATCATCATTTACATTCTCTTATGTGGCGTTCCACCGTTTTGGGCTGGTAAGAGATGCAAGTTTATTGCTTCAATGGTGTTTGAAGGTGTTCATTGTTGTAGATATTGTATATATCATTGTCTCTTGTATTGATCTAGAAAACGAGGATGAAATATTTGAAGAAGTCCTGCACGCTGATCTGGATTTTTCAGAAGATCCATGGCCAAATATCTCCGAAGGAGCAAAAGATTTGGTCAGAAGAATGCTTGTTAGAGAGCCTAGGAAACGGTTGAGTGTTCATGAGGCTCTATGTAAGTTTCTTCGTCGCGTTCTTCCTTACTATATATGATTGGAGATGCTTTTCATAGTTCACATTGTGATGTCCGAAGGAGCAAAAGATTCGGTGAACCATCTCTTGTGTTGATGATGTGATGATGATAATGTTTATCTCGGTTTTCATGTGTTGTGCAGGCCATCCATGGATTAAGGCAGATGGCATGGCTCCTGACAAGCCTCTTGATTCTGCAATCCTTTCTCGTTTGAAGAAGTTTTCCGCCATGACTAAGCTCAAGAAAATGGCTCTTAGAGTAAGCGATTTTTGTGCTCATTGAAGAACAAATGAAACTTCAAGACGAATGTATAAAAAAATCCACTCGTTCTCCCTTTCAGATCATCGCAGAAATGCTTTCGGAGGAAGAGATTGCAGGGCTCAAGGAGATGTTCAAGACGATAGATGCAGATAGCAGTGGTCATATTACATTCGAAGAACTCAAAGAAGGGCTGAAAAAGTTCGGTGCTAACCTTGAAGAATCCGAGATTCATGGTTTGATGCAGGCAGTAAGTATTCCTTTTGTAACACACTGATGTCTTTACTTTACATTGTTAATGGATAGCAACATTCGAAATCCCACACTGCAGGCTGATATAGACAATAGCGGTACCATAGACTACGGGGAGTTTATAGCTGCAATGTTGCACCTAAATAGACTCGACAAGGAAGACCACATACTCGCAGCGTTCTCCTTCTTTGATAAGGATGCCAGTGGCTACATCACGATAAACGAACTCGAGCAAGCTTGTGAAAAGTTTGGCATGAAAGAATTCCATTTGGAAGACATGATAAGAGAAGTAGACCAGAACAATGTAAGTGCAGCATATACTATCTGAATTCATATGGTAAAGCGATTCTCGAATTGTGTATAACCTTGTGAACTGATAACATTTCCATTTGAACGTTCAGGATGGTCGAATTGATTACAACGAGTTCGTTGCCATGATGCAACTCGAAAACGTTGAGGTGGGTAAGAAGGGAACGCAGAGTTTCACCGTGGATGTCCCTGGGGCTATGGAGATTGCTTAACATGTCGGTAATTGCAGTTCGATCTCCTAACCTCGCATTAGATACTCTTGTATAGATCATTGATTTAGGATCTCTTATCATTTAATCAGATGTCTCGATTTTGAGCCATGTAAGATATTGCGACAAAAGAACCATGAATCCTCTGATATCAAGCAAGGTTGTTTTTCGAATCATCCTTCATTGAAACTCAATCTTGATATGGACTATGAATCAGTGATCAAGAGTGCAATCGTTACTCTCGTGCTTGTAGATTTGCTTTCATCTTTGGTTTTCTTTTTTGGTCGAAAGGTTTGCTTGCTTTATCTATTCAATGCCTTGTAGTGGGACTATAAAGACAAATTTGCTAATTAAATTAGTAATTATTTGTACAAATATTTTGTTATGTGGAAGAAAATCAAGATTGTATATAGAAGTTTAAATCTTCCTTTTTTCTTTTTTTTTTTGTTTGTTTTTGGATAAGTTGGATCATTTATCTTGGTAAGTGAATTCGTGCATCTAATATAGAATCATATAATCATATAAGCAACAAACATAATATCCATAAGAGGATTAAGAGCATCTACAACTGAGAAACTCAAATGAGTTTCTTAATTTTTAAAAAATATATAAAATATATAATGTGAGATTAAAGTTTCTTAAAGTGGAAACTTTGCTCACAAAGAAAGACTCACTTGCCACATTTTTATTTTATTCTGATTTTTTTTAAAAAAAAAAGTCTAAAGACACCCGACCATTGTGTGGGTTATAGATGCTCTAACTCATGATGGTACAAAATTAATAATATAATTGCCAAAATGCTCATAAAAGAATCGAAACTACAGTTCAACGTACTAATCCCGATCAGTAGATTGACAAACCGACATTACATAATCTATGGAGGTTCATTTTACTTTGTTTGTGTCTTTTTTTATTCGTTTTGTCATTTCTTGCACGTGTGTAGAAAGAAAAATAGGATTGTTCATTTTTGTTGCTCACTTGTGTTCTATGTCGATCCCTGAACAAAGCGGCCGTTTGTAATAGATATTTCTCAAAGTGTTATTTCCTTAACGAAAATTGATTGATGGATTGAATAATAGATTGCATAATAATAGTCATTTATCTTTACCCTTAATATTTTTTACCATGAAAAAGATTATATATATATATATATATATATATGTTTCTATTTTTTTCTAAAAAAGCTGAGAGTTAATTTATTTTATCAAGTAATACAACATTTATATATAGATAGTACCCTATATATAACGTATTTCAGTACATCCGATTTCATACACAGCTCAGGCCATCGTGAAGTACACAATCAAAAGCAAATACTTAAACATTTAATTGCATTTATCAATCGCCTAAAACAAAACGCAGATGTTGATTTTATCTGCTATAGATCCACAGCTATCGAATCCCACAAACAAAATACAGTATACAGCAAACGTTAAATCAAGATTTGACTTTTTTCCTATCGATCGATTAATCAGCTTCTCCGTCACTCTTTGGTTAGATGAATTCGAATCTCGAACAAATTAAATTCACGGATCGAATCAGGTCTCCTTAAGCGAAGGACTTCGCCAGAATCCGGCACCGGAGAAGTGGTCCCACATCTCCTTCTCCAGGTCCATGTACTCCTCCTCTGTGATGCCGTCCATCTCCTCCTCATCCTCCGCCCAGGGGAGCACCGTATTCGAGGAGAACAGCTCGTCGCCGTGCGAGAGGGATCGAGTGTGGAGGACGCCGCTCTTGATCAGCTTCCGGCGGCGCCGCTCACGGATCGCCTTCCGGCAGAGGCCGGCGGGGACTTTGTAGGCGGCTAGCACCACGAGGTTCGCGACGCCGTAGGGAGCGCAGCAGGCGACGGCCGCGACTCCCGCCGTTGTCCCCCCGGCCATCTCGGCCAGCGACGTGGCTGACGATGACGTCCGCCGCTGCTTCCGGTCCTCCGGAAGCTGTGTCACAGCCGACATGTGCCGGACCATCACCTTCGCCCTCTTGCTCATGGTGGACGCTTGGTCGGAAATACACCTGGATTTAGGGGAATGGAAACGAAGGAGGGATGGAATTAATGCGTGGGAGATAATCAAGATCTCAGGTGGATCGGGATGGATCCAGATCCAGCCGAGAGGATGGGAGATGAAAGGAGAGGGAGAGAGGTTCTCATAGAGGGAGGGAGGCGAAAATGGCCGGAGTCGGTTATTTTTAGGGGGGTGGGGAGGGGGGTGTTGTTGTTTTGTTTAAGCGACGGCGAATCAATTTTTAGCATCCGAACAAAATGGAAGCCGGTAAAACTCAAAATCAATCACTCAAATTATTATTATTATTAATAAGACTTTATTATGATAAAAGAAGATTTACATAAAGTTAGTTGGAAGCTTCGTAACAAATTGAGTTCCAATCCCTTTTTAAATAATAAAACCAACTCAGTGAAATATAAAATCGTCTTTATTCGACCCTGCGCTATGACTCCTTGTAACCGATTGAACCCGCTTCATCAAACCAATAGCATCACCTCCTAGTTCTCCAAAAGTAGAGAACGCAAATGCCATGAAACAATACCCCTTAGCGACGCAAATATCTGTGGACTTTTTCTCCTTTCTTTCAATGGCTTGAGAGACCGCTTTGCCTGATACAAATCGTCTTTATTATTATTATTATATAATAATTTTTATTATTATAGAAATGACTTACATAAAGTTAGTTGGGAGCCTCGTAACAAATTGAGCCCCAACACCTTTTTGAATAGTAAAACCAACTCTATGAAATATGAAATCGCCATTAACGGACGGCGACCCATGGCTCTTTGTAACCAACTGAACCCACTTTAGAAAACCAATAACATCATCTCCCAATTCACCAAAGGCGGAGAACGCAAAAGCCATGAAGCAATACCCTTTAACAGCACAAATATCGGCGTACTTCTTCTTCTTTCTTTCAGTGACTTGAGAGACCGCCTTGCCGAGTACAAATGAGTCATTCGCTCTGGTCGTGAACGGCGAAGCCCCGACCACATCAATACAAGTGTCTCTCCCCTTGTCCCACCCATAAACCAGTAGATCACCCGACCTCAGCTCAACGCCATCGTCACTAGTCATACCTGTATGCGCTTTCTTCTGAACTCCAATGCCCGCTTTATAACAAATGTCTACCAAAACATCTCTGACCATGTTATATCGATGCTTAGAACCGATGCCTCGACTACAATGTAAAGCATGGTCTCCAAATGAGTCCATCCTGTCAAGCTCACAACTGGGACATGTTGGATAGCCACTAAACATAGGGATCGAGAGATGGTATTGGAGAATAGAACAAAACTGCTGAGGTGGCATGGTTTGAGCAAGGCCCTCAATGGGAACAATCAATAAAAAATCTTGCGCTCTTTCCCCTCTCACAAATGTGTTTTGTAACCTGGTTACACCATCTTATATATATTTACCAGTTCAGAACTTGCAAAATGTGTAACTGCCTTGGCGTAGGATTGAGCATAGTCACTAAGTTGTCGTCAATGAACTTGAAGTATCGATCTGCCAATGCTGACATGATTTTTTGGGGGGCGGGGGATACAACTAAGTCATCAATATTCGAACCAACACAAGTGACATACCTCGAGATGGATTGAGTGAGAACATTGTCAGAGCTAATGTCGGGACAATTGGACGATGATGGCGTTAAATTACTCAAAATAGATGTTTGGAGCTTAGCCGTTTGGAGACGAGATGCGATGAAAGCAAAATGACTAACATCGTACGTAGTGAGCACACCAAATCCACAAAGTTTTAACGGAAGAGTGGCCTGACGCCACTGCCATAAACCAAACCCCGGACCCCCTGCAGTAATAACATGTTCAAGGGAGACCCGAAGCTCATCATCAAAACAACTAATGGCACCGGGGAGGGCATGAGGAGGGCACGTTCGAAGGGCAAACAATAATCTTGAGACCCCGATACAATTCCTTAGAAAAAGCAGTTCACATTGAGGATCCTTTAGCCTCCTCAAAGTCTTTAGAACCTCTATCGATTTGTCAACTCTCTTCATAGCCAAGCTATTACAAAATGTACCACTATTGCTGGCCGGTCCCCCTAACAATTTGACTCCCAGTTCGGGTCTAGAAATGTCAGGCGGGAACAAACCAGCTTCGAGGCTCCTCGGGATCTACAGTCGGCCAAAATAGTTCAGTTTTCTGAAAATGTTAATGAATAGCCCCAACTTCGAACCCTCCCTAACCACAATATCAAGAGCTTTGGCGACCTCACTGGTGTCTCCTGCTAGAGTACCGTCATCTAGGTACCAAGCATTGATATCAAGAGCACAAACTGTATTAATTTTGGTGATAAGCGGATGCAATACTAGAGCAAACAAAAGCGGACCAAGAGGATCACCTTGTTGCACACCTTGACAAGAGCCCAAAGGAACATCTTGCCAATAAAGACGAGCGGGCTGGGCATAGCAGAATTCAACCCACGGAGCAATGGAGGGGCAACGGGTACGCACTTCGTGAATCAATGCGCTCCTATCGACGAGATAATTAAATGCATTTGAAAAGTCCACTAGAAGTAAGGACTTTCCGACATCCATACCCTTATCAACCAGAAGCCTGTTAACTGAGTGAAGGATAGCTTCCCCACCCAAGACACACCCACACCAAACTGATGTGTGCCTAAATAACTGTTGAGTTCCTTAACGACGATAGAAGCAGCCGATTTAGAAACCAACCTCCTCCAAATAGATCCTGCTGCAATAGGGCGAACACCCCCTCCAGGTTTCAGCAACGGCGTCAAGGGAGCACTCGCAACAAATTCTGCCAATACCCAAGGACAAGCACCTGACAAAAAAAGGTTAACAACCCTTCTGATGGCTGCAAGAAGCTCACCGGCGATGCCGTCACAAGCTCCGCTCAGAATCTCAACGAAATGTTGCGCTCTAAGTCCATCCTTTCCACAAGAGGTACCCTTGGGGAAGCTCCTGATTCTATTGAGAACTAACTCTTTACTAACCGACAAAGCAGGAACTGAGAAAGGATCACATGAAACAACTGGCGGGGGAGAAATAGGGTGCTTAGCAAGAAGCTAGTTAGATACTTGGATCTAGTTGATAGCTGACGATGTCATAGAAAATACACCTATTTATTAACAAGGATATGACGTCATAAATAGACCACCCAGCGAAAAAGACATCTGACCATCTACCAGATTCATCGCAACTAGAATGTTTGGTCAGCCCCCAACTCGACACCATACGTTTCTTCCGTCTAAAATAGCATCGCGATTAAGCATAAGCGTAAATGCGACTGGTTGGATACTTGGATCTAGTTGATAGCTGACGATGTCATAGAAAATACACCTATTTATTAACAAGGATATGCCGTCATAAATAGACCACCCAACGAAAAAGACATCTGACCATCTACCAGATTCATCGCAAGTAGAATGTTTGGTCAGCCCCCAACTCGACACCATATGTTTCCTCCATCTAAAATAGCATCGCGATTAAGCATAAGCGTACGTGGGATCCACAACAGGGCCCATAAGTACCTCGTGGCCCTTCGAAACCTAAGCGAGCAGCTCGCTAGTTAAGCACCTCTCCTCCAACAGTGCCACGTGTAATATCTAGTTCCATAGCGTGAGGGCATGCGCTACACGTGTCCCATGTTGAACCACGAGGTCACCAGCAAGATGTTCGCTTGGTCTCCCTATAAATACCCCGTCCAACCCCCAAGAAAAGGATATGATTCAAGAGAGAAAAAGAAGAGCTCTGATTATCTATCTGACCTAAAATCCTCGGAGTTGAATTCTTAAGGTCTTTGATCAGAGAAGAACGTTCTTGGAATAAAAATATCATCTAACTTCCTCTAGAGGACGAAGATTGAACAGTAAATCATCTCCTCGTGAGCCGAACACATCACCCTCATTGCTTGGATCAATAAGCATATAATCTGATCACCACCCTTCTTGACTAAGACTTGCAGATATTTTAAGCCATTTTGTCGTCACGATGAGGTAATAAGTATAGGTGAAATTCAATGATCGCGTCAATAGAATCCTTTTGGATGCGATCAATAAGATCTTTATGTGATGTCAGTGCAAACCTAAAAGAAGAGTGACTAAGGTGTGCAACCTTATCTGTCGCTTTGTTCCCTTCACGGGGCACATGAGAAGTTTTTGTTCTCAAGAAAGATTTAATCATCCATTTAATGTCCCCCATTAGAAGCTCTATTTTTCAGGGGCACTTACCTTGCTGCTTTAAATTTTGGATAATTATACGGAAGTCACCTTCTATGATTAGGTTGTGGATATTTAGTTGTCTTGCCTGTATTAGTCCTTCTCTTAAGGCAAGGGCCTCTGACATGACAGGAGTCTGTTTACCAAATACTTTGTTACCAAGATTGATTGGGTTATCGCTCCAATCCCGAATATTGTACCCTTTGCTACTCATTCCCTCCGGAGATACCGCTCCATCAAAGTTCAGTTTCATGTATCCGTTTTCTAGTTTCCTCAATCTAACATTCTTCCTACTTATTTTTCGTGCTTTTGACTTTTGTAACCGATCCGAATCATTGCCATCTTCATTTTGGTTTGTCTTTTTCCAATTTTCCCGAGTAGCTTTTACTCTTCCCTCAATTTCCCAGGGAGAGGGAATCTTATTGTCCCTGAATGTTAGTTGATTTCTAAAAGACCATGTAAGCCACCAGTTTACAGCCAGTTGTTCCTTTTCTTCTTTGTTGAGTTGCTCCCCTAATTCCCTCATGATCTCTTTAATGTTCCTTGTTGTCTCTATAATGGGATTCATAACATCTTCCACCTTATGAGAGTGAAGGCAAGATCTGTTAATGAATTCACACTCAATGAATAGGTGTACATCATCTTTCCCACTTGCATCACAAAAAGGACAACCAACCGGGATAGGGACCCCTATGCTTGTTAGCCTTTCGTAGATAGGGGTGATATTCGAGTCGAATGAGCCGAGCTCGGTTTGTTCAAGCTTGGCTCGAATAGGAAACGAGCCGAGCCGAGCTCGAGCCTAAATTTTATACGAGCATTTTTTTAGTCCTCAAGCTCGCTCGCGAGCCCAACTACATGTTCGAGCTCGGCTTGTTTGAGCTCGATCAAGCCGAACGAACGAGCCTAAGCTCATTCGAGCTCGTTGTCCAAGCTCGTTCGTTCGGCTCGTTTGGCTCGTTTATGCTTCATTTTCAAAGCCCAATTGATAGGTTGCCTTCTTTCACTCTTTCAATATTAATATCAATAACCCAAATTCATAAAAAAAAAATCCAAAATTCAAAATTTAAACATCAACAAGAACAAGGCATCCAGTAAAATCCAAAATTACATAAACAAAATATATGAACAACCCATTATTTTTTAGGTTTGTTCTTACATCCAGTAAAATATAAATTCAACATTTAAACATCAACAAGAACAAGGCATGTGCTATAAAAGCTTAGTAAAATTCAACATTGCAGATTCAACAAATAATACAAAATAAATTCCAGATTCAAGAAATACAGCAACATTTAATCAAAAAATAAAATACAGCAGCAAAGCGAGAGAGATGCTAGATCACTCGTTCCCGGGAACAACCAGATCTTCTTAGATCTACGAGAGAGATTCCAGATCTTCTCAGATCTGGTTCGTCCTTCCTGCTCGCTCGCCCTTCTCAGATCTGCGAGGGAGATGCCAGATCTTCAGTAAGACTCAAGAGAGATAAAATTCCTTACCTAATCGAGACTCGACCAGCCAAACAAAGACGTGTCCGAGTCGAGGAGGACGAGACACGCGAGAGAGAAGGAAAGACGAGTCGAGGAGGATGAGCCACAAGCGAGAGAAGGGAGGACGAGTCGATCGAGGAGGACGAGTGACTGAGCGAGAAAAGGAAGGGGAAGTCGGATGTGCTGTTGGGAGTAAGGGGAAGTCGCCGGCACCAACGCCGCCTGAGTCTCGTGGAGGTCGAGCCGCGAGCGAGAGAAGAAACCAGAACTCCAGATGCACAAGAAAGAAGTGAAGCGGCGAGGAGGTGAACAAGCCCTTTTAAAGCCTAAACCTGCCTACCTCATAACCTAGGGGTATTATTGTAATTTAATATCTCAAGCTTCCGAGGTCGGCTCGGGCTCGGTTTGAGCCTAAAACATTGTTCAAGCTCGGCTTGTTTGACCTCTTCGAACGAGTCGAGCTCGAGCTTTTCCGAGCCGAGCTCGAGTTGTTCGGCTCAGATAACAGCCCTAGCCTTTCTTTTGTAGGAAGTCAATTTTGACAGAGTTTCCACGTAAAGTTTTTAACTTTTGGTAAAGTGTTCAATTTCCAAACCCAAAAGTTTGGATCATCTGCACCTCTGTCTTGATTTGTTATAATTTTTATGGCGCTTGCCGTTGTAAACTCACTCAAATTGTATTTTCATTTTGTTCACAAAAAAAAAATGTATTTTCATTTATAAAAAGTCCTTTACTAAAAAGGAAAACAAATTGATAGTAGTCTAGTCTAAGATTCCTAATTTTGAAGTTAAAATGTTTTTTTTTGGTCCATCATGTTCTCATCTCACTCTCCAAAATGGAGAAGCAGTAGAAAAAATAGAAAGGTTTCCCTAAATATGCAACATTCTCTAAAAGTACCAAATATTAGAAATGAAAAAGCTGTTAGAGTTGAAACAAAAATAATTTAAAGAATATGTATTTTGTTTTCCTATTTTACATAAATTTTGGAGAAGCTATAGGAGATGGTCTTAGAGCATCCTCTCTGTAAGTCAAATTGGTCAAGGAAAATGGCTTATTAAAATATAATATTCTATAGAATATTATCTTACATATGACCTATCGTTCATTATTTTAGTTTCCTCGTAAGTCAACTTTGGCCTGCTAAAATTCTTAAAACCATCTATAAATTAATGCACATTTTCACTGATTCTTCACACAACCTACTGCATTTGAATGTGGTAATTTGAACCAATTTCTTAGTAAATTAAAAGTTGCATGTCATTATGGAAATTTTGATAACTATTCATAATTTTTACTGTAATTGGTAACTTTGAAACAAGCAATGAAAAATGTGTATGAAGAAAAATAAAATGTTGACTTCGTAACAAGGAATAGTTTGGAGAGAATGATGTGGGTGTGCCATAATATTAGATATGATTATGGTTTTCATGTGTTTTTTGAGTTTTTTTAGTTACTTTCAAATGTAATAGTTTATACAACTCGTCATTTATTTATGAGATGTTATTTTGATGAAGATATAATAATAAAAGATGAATGTGCTTTTCTAAAGATATTATTTATGTAAAGATAATCCAAGCATATTAAATATTATAGCCATGTCGAAGAACTCCTCAATATCTTTAGAATACTATAATTTTATTTTTGATAAAAAATATAATTAGATGGTTTATATATAATTAATTGTATGATTTATAAATTATATTAATATTAAATAATTAAAAATAAATAATAAAAATATAAAAATCACATTTGGCCTTCTAAAACTTCAAACCAAATTTGGTATTCATTTTAGAAATAGGCAGTTTTGACTATGGTGGGAGGAAAAAAATGGTCAAAATCCATTTTAATGATTTTATCGTCGTCTATGTGGGAGATGACTTTAAGGCTTAAACATAACTATGCGAGTTAGCTATAAACTCACTTTCCAATATATTTTTTCACTTTAAAAAATGTATAAAATATTATTTTTTTAATTTAAAAAAAGATTCATTATAGTTTAAAATTATATTAGAATAATAGTTCGTCTCATTTTATTTATCCGAAAATTCCAATCATTTAATATTTCCAGTTATATACTGTAAAAATAAAACAAAATATAATATGGGTCCATAGCTCAGTGGTAGAGCATTTGACTGCAGATCAAGAGGTCACCGGTTCGAACCCGGTTGGGCCCTTTTTCCCCTTTTTTCACACCACATTCTCCCGCTATTTCTCCCGCTATTTTTTAAAATGATAATGCATCTCTACGGATCACATCAATTTCCATGCACTAGCTTTCTAAATTCCTATAAGTTCTATCTGCAAATCATTATCCCAGCAGTAAATCAAAATCCTTATTGATCGATCGATACATCTTCCTAAATATACCGAAAATCGCGTTGCCAACCCACTTACCCACGAGTTCCGTTGGTTACCAATTCCCCCATGTGTGCTGCCATACCTTGTGGCTTGTGCCTTGAATTACTCGTCTCTTAGACTTGATCGGTCAAGTTGATTCAGGTGCTGGATGGAGCCTAACCTTGCAGCTTCATTTGCCGTAGAAACAAGTAGGCTAGCAAGCGGTAGCCAAACACCATGGCTACCAACGCCCCAACCTCCATCCTTCCTGAGTCGAGCTTCGTCCCATTTATGATATCCGGAGACACGTCTCCATACTGTATTTTGAGAAGAAGCCTGTAGGTATGGTAGTTGAAGGAGAGATACCTCATCCAACATATGAACACCGGCACACTCTGCAATGTGTTACAAATGACTCGATTTCGTCAATATTTGGCTAAGTTTCATCTATCTTGGAATCAAATTGGAGGTCTTTACCTTCACAAAGAAGCCACCAGCCAACATGAAAGCCATCACAGTGACGGATGCTAGAGTCGTCGCCTTCTTCAAATCCATCAACGAAGCCCCAATCGCTAACCCGAGCCCCTGCCATATGTTATCATAAGTTTTCAAGCTTTTCCATTCTCAAGATCCTATAAAGTTACATGACTATGATCAGTCTTACCTGTGCCGCCACAATGCAGAGGAACACAGTGAGCACGGTCAAGAGGAAAGTCGTGGCATCCGCCTTGAGGCAGGCCATGAAGTAGACGACGAGAAGGAAGAGGACGGGGAGGATGAGATCAAGAGGAAGGTCGGTAGTCGTCCTTGCCAGGAAATAGGCACTTAGCCTGTACATGTCAGCTGATCTTTCCTTCTTGAGAAGGGCCCTTTCTTGAGGGAATGTAAAGATGGCGGTGAACACCGGAAAGAAGCCCCAAAACACCGCGATGAAGAACAGCAACCCTGCCTGCACAATGTAATCAAGGCATGAATTGAAAGCTATCAACATGTTTGGATTTACATGTAAGATTTGATTGATTACCTGGTCGCGGAGGGCCATGGGAGTGTTAGCATTGGATTGCCACCAAAGCAATCCGAGGATGATGGCGGTGGATAGCACTTGAGTGATCCTTAACCAGCTGAAGTAGTCATGCCTTCTTTCCTTGATTCCTCTCCAGAAGAGGATCCTGTATTGCTCCCACCAGGTCGCTCCCCATTCTCGTTTCCGCGACATTTTGGTTTTTACTTCTTCGTCCATTGGGATCGGAATCTCAAGTTTCTTCTTCTCCTTCTCTGCGGCCTTTGTTTCATATGCCTCCACAAGGTACTGCAATATTCGAAAACATCTCACATCGATTATACAAAAATAAATGTGACCAATCAGGTTAATTCTTTCCCAATGGATTTCGAGTTTTTCGAATTCATATGCATTCACCTGGTGGATCACTGTAGGAGATGGCTTATCATTAAGAGTCGTCTCAGCATCGGAACTACCGGTGTGCACTTTGTCCTCCAATTCAGGAGGCACAGTGATGTCATTCAAGTTCCCATTGGCAAGATCCAACAGGAACTCTGCTGGGTTCATCGCGATCATCGGAGCACAGCCTATCGATTCAAAATGCGCAGTTGCTTCCGAGGACTTTCCGAAGTAAAGGAGGCTCCCCTTTCCCAGCAGGATCAGCTTGTCAAACCTGTGGAACAGCCTGCTCGACGGCTGGTGGATTGTTGTTATCACCGTCTTCCCTGCCTGCAACAACCCGAAAACCAACAATTTGATCTTGTGTAAGTCATTAAGAGCTAGCAGTCTTTTATCTTATTGGATCTAAATGAGAACAACGGACCTCGGCTATCTGTTGAAGCACCTGAATGATTCGGAGAGCTGTGGTGGAGTCCAAACCAGAGGTGGGTTCGTCGAGGAACAGAAGGGAAGGGTTGTTGAGGATCTCGTTGCCGATGCACACCCTCTTCCTCTCCCCACCCGAAACCCCGCGCACAAAGGAGCCACCAATCATCGTGTCCTGGCACCTGTATCCCACATCGATTATACAAAGAGTTTAAAACTGACTACTAGTGCATGTGCGCCTGAAATATACCTTTCCAAGCCTAGCTCATAGATGACATCCGCGGCCTGATTTTCCTTTTGCTCTCTAGTTAAGCTCTTTGGCAACCTTAGGAAGGCTGCATAGTCGAGAGTTTCTTTGACGGTAAGGTGTGGAAACAACACATCATCTTGTGTTACAAACCCTACCCTGCAAACAAACACATTCGCTGCCTTAACAGTTGCGTCCACGTACCCTTATGGTCGAGTCATACGGGCTTGTATTTACGAGTTTACCTGCTTTTCAAAGCCTTTGAGTAAGGCTGGTCGTTGTAAGTTATGCAACCACCCGACGCAAGCTGCGATAGCCTGCCACCGAGAAGGTTAAGAAGCGTCGTCTTCCCACTTCCAGAAGGACCCATCAATGCGAGAACCTCACCGGGGTCAACCGAGCCGGTGATCCCTTGAAGTATCTGCTTCTCCTCAGTGGAAGCAATTCCTTTGAGAACCACTTTGTAAGTCACATCGGTGAACTGCATATATAACCGGAAATTCATCGAATCATAAATGATAACTAATTAATGGATTTGTTAGTGAGTGATCGATCACTCGATCAGTGTGTTTTTACCTTTAAGTAGATGGGAAAGGTAGGCTCCACTTCAATATACCTCTTCCTTTCTCTTCCCGCTTCAAGATCCTCCGCTGCGCCCAACAAATGCATTTTATGTGTACATAATGCGTTTTTGAAATTTACGGCTACTTTTGAAAACACCAACTTAAACATAAAGTTATTGACAAGATTGAAAAATAGGTATCGACAAGATAAATTTGAGTAATTTTGCATAAATATCCAAATCTCATTCTCTATGAAGTATGAACTCATGTCGCCCACAGGGAGTCCTGATGTACCGCTGGTCAACAGTGTCGCTGCTTGGTGGTGTTTGGCTTCGGTTCGTAGTCTATGTTGTCCCTGACGTATTAGAATTAGTTTTCCTAGGTCGCCTGAAATTGTTTGTTGGTCACTGTCTGGATTGCACCTTTTGTTATTTTATTGTATATTTTGACGGTTCATCGTCCGCCGACTTTGTCGGCCAATCGAAAAGTCAGTTGTCTAACCCTCGAAATCTTATATATATATATATATATATATATATATATATATATATATATAACTCATACTTCCCATTCCCTCTCTTCACCTCTCATCTCAGTATCTCACCGCCTCCTCCAGACAGTACTAGGGACGGATCGAGGTCCGCTCTATTTTTTCAAAAAATAGGTAAAGTAAAACAAAAAAATAATAAGTTATGTATTTTTTTTATTACAAGTGTTTTGGTAATGGAAATTATGAATATATGAAAAATTTAATATATCTAGTACACCCAAATTTTATTTTCTGGTGCCTAACCCCTCATTCTCGAGAATTTTTTTTATAAATAGCCAAAAATCAAAAAATAATTAGGGAACTAGCCAAATTCTGAAAGATTTTAGCGATTTAGCCAAAACAGGTAAAGTCGCTGTTTGTAACAGCGACTTTACCCAAAGTTTTTTAAAAAAATATTAAAAAATGTAAGTCGCTGTTTATAACAGCGACTTACGTGTATTTCGTTTTTTTTTTTTAAAATCCCGATTTATTGTTAAAATAAGTAAAAACAAAAAAAAATAAAAAATTACATGGAGAGTCGCTGTTTAAAACAGCGACTCTCCTTTTTTATATTTTTTTCCCCAAAACCAGTTGATTTACAGGGGAGCCCATCGGAAGGAGGAAGAGCACCGCCAGTCCACCGGCAGATCTGGAAGAATAGGCGAGGAAGCCCAATCGGAAGGCGAGGAAGCCGATTGCAGTCTGAAGGCGATTGAAGTCGCTGTTTGTAACAGCGACTTTACCCTATTTTGGCTAAATCGTTAAAATCTTTCGGAATTTGACTAGTTCCCTAATTATTTTTTGATTTTTGACTATTTACAAAAAAAAAAAAAAAAATTCCATTCTCGATCTAAACGTTGGCCGCCGTTGTTCACCATCGACCTTCCCTTTTCGCTAGCCCGAACCCTCTACTCTCGACCTTCCTTGGCCGCCAGTACCTCAGATCTCGTCGCCTGCAATTTAGTCTATCTCTGCTTTTTCTCTATCCTCCGCTATTGGATTGGCTCTCTGCTTTTTTCAATGAATCTTGTCGCGTTTGTCGACTTTCAATTGAACTACATCTCCGCAATTGGTTCGATAGGATTAGGAAGTCTATTGTTTTAAATTAATTCCAGTTGTGCTTAATTAATTAAGATCTACTCTCCAACCACACTTTAATCAATCCAAGCTCAACCGACACACAAAAATACAGTATAGGTTCGTAGATGGTGACAAGCTTCAACTTTTTTGGGGTAGATTGAGAGGGTGGGTCCACAATTCATCTCATCCATTCTCCACGGTATACGTAGTGCCTTATAAACTCGTCTATATATTTTATAGCCATACACCTTCCTCTTAATATGTGCTTCTAATTACTCTCCAATCCCATGTTGGGTTGGTTTGTTTCGTGTGCTCTTTCATCTTTTCCAAATCTTTTTTGTGTGTTTGCTCAATAACATTTATGATTCCTGTTATGGTTGAAAATGATTTCACATTTTAAAAGCCTCCATCTCCATCTCCTTCCTATATGAAATCAAACATTTTTGGCATTTTCGATTTAAATCAATATCTCAATTTATCAGATTTCTCATTTTATACTCTATTTTTATATAGATCGTGTAGTTTCAATTTCCACCTGTCTAATACATCAATTTTGTATAAGATATTTTAGTATTTCCAATATTTTTTTTTTCAAAAAGATGATATAGTCTATATAATTATTTTAAAAAAAGTTGAATATGAGTTGTTTTCATAAGATACATAATTTTAAGAATCTTTTATAATTTTTTTTAAAAAAAACTAATGTAAAGAGAAAATATGAATTGTTAAATAATTATCCTCTCCTTTCTTGAAAAAAAAGAGTAATTAATTGATTAAATACTCCCCTATTTTCATCAATAGATGTGGTTTAACTTTTTAATTAACATCTTAAAAAGATTTAAAAACTATATAAAATGTTAAAAAATTATTAATTTTGTAATATAATTTAATTTAATTCTTATTAGAGTAATAAGTATCAAATTATATTTTAGACTTAATTAAAATTTTAATATTTTATATAGTTTTAACTTAAAAAAAGCATATCAAAACTTAAACTAACTTCTATTTTGTTTATCAGCGTAGTAATAAGGAAACAAACAAGTTGTTCAATTTATAGTGAAGAAAATGGAACGTACGGGTATCCTCGTCGCTGAAGGAGGTGGAGTCGGCCATGTCCTCCGGCGGCATAATGTAACCGGTGAGAGAGAACGACAGCCCCAAGCTGGCGCTGGAGGCTCGGCTCAGCGCCGCGCCGCTGCTCACCTGATCGTCGGCATGAAAGCTCAGCTGCGCACTCCTCGACTTCCTTATGTGCGCGCCGCTCCTCCCCACCCTCCCCGGCGATGCCGCGGATATTGATCTCCGGCTCGACCGCTTGGACGCATCCCCTCTGTTGCTCTCCGCCGAATCCCCCGACGGCGGTGACCTCATCGCCGCCATCGCGGCCGCCAGCGTCTCCACCAGCTGCTCCGATTTCGTCCGCCCAAGACCTAGGGCTGAATTCACCTTCTCCATCGCTGTTCATAGCAGAAGCAGAAACGTTTCTCAGGTCGATCAGTCATTAATTCAGTTAACTGTGAAGACACTAATTGAGATTTGTCGTTACGATTTCTAATTTTTTTCTTGCTGAGATTATGTTGTTTAAAATATAAATTTCAATCATTTCATTTTGGTTTGAAACCTTATTTGTATAGAAAAAGGAGTGGTTTGTGATTTTATTAATTGATTTTGGATTGGAATCTCATTTCATCGATCCTTCACTAACATAAAAAAAAAAGTATTGGAATGGATTATATAGACAAGTTTGAGTGCGTACCTTATATGTTGTTTTGATTGCGAAGAGAGGATACTAGCTAGAGAAGTTTCCAACAAAAGGAGTTATGTGTTAAGAGAGAACAACCATATACACACAAATGGAACCTTTGTGGTTGAGGTAGGTTAGGTGTGAGTTGCCCAATCAATGGTCGCGTTCTTTATAAAGGAGCATTCAAGGGGACGAGGCACGAAAGGGAGTGTTACAAAAGTACCCCTAGTGTCGTCACCAAATAACGAGTTCCTGCATTCGAAAACTCTTGTGCGTCATTTTCTCAATCAAGTTGCTATGTTAAGAATTAGAGTAGACGAAAAAGAAGAAAAAAAAAAGAGAGACACCTTCAATGTGACTTGTCGTTTTGGACGGTTCAATGCCGTCCAGGTGGCTTCCATTTGGCGGCTGATTTGCTTGTTTGCGGTTCCTATTGGGTTGAGAATTTCATTATCATTGGAGAGGTATGGTTTTCAGTGATTTCTCCCCTTGAAATCTTGAATCTATCAAATGTAGACGACGATGACGAAGGAGCCAAAAATTGCTTAGTACTTTCCAAATATCATCATTTAATACTTTGGCTGTCCGCCTCACAATGTATTGTGACAGTAGGCCTGGCTTGTTGAATCACAGAGTTGATGGGGATAAGATGATCGTCGACTTGTGCGTTTCATTCCAAGATTACCCTTCGCGCAGGTAACTCACCTTTCTTGGTAGGTTCCTTAGAATCCTAAATTGCTCATATCATTCATTGATCTCTCTTATAGTTAGTCCATATAATTCGCTGTTTTGGAACGAATATCGATCAGGTCCGCATCACTTGTTCATTCGGCTACATGATAGCCTTTTCCCGCTTCATCCTAGCTGATCGATATGATACTTTTAACCGTTCCTGGTACAACTCAAGCTTCGTCTTCCAATGAACAATATTAGTGATATATTAGATATGATTGTATTAGGATATAATCTTTGATATTGTTATGTTATGTTAGAAATATATATCTTTGGTAGGTTTAGATTATCGATATCTTTATATTTTACTTATTCTCCAAGCATTGTAATCCCTATATAAAGGGTTGAATAATAACATTATAAGTGTGTGTTTGACTTCTCTAATATGAGGCTTCCACCACCAATCTACTAGGATTTTATCCCTCTGAATTCTACAAACAAGCCTGCTTTTGTGTAGGAGTATACATAGAGGTCACATGAACAGTTCGTTAGTGGATGGTACATTATATTGGTACCTCTACCTAACTGTGTGACTCTAGCTAGTGATCCTTCTGATTGATCAAGTGGATTTTGATAGTAAAATAATTGTGTTATATGCATGCACGTAACCAGAAATGAAAATTGGGTGAATAGTTAAGCTAAATTTTTATCATACACATATTTTTTATGAATAAAACCCTTAATTTAATAAATAAATAAAACAATAAATAGTTTTTATTAAATTTTCAGAATTTTTATTTTTTTTAAAAAAATGAGGCGGGTTGGAGCCAGAAAAAAAATATCGAGGGGGCTCAACTGTGTTATCGGGATTTTTTTTAATATACATATATGAGATACAATTTTTTTTTTTTTTTTGTAAACAATATAGTAGAAAACACATTAAATGTATGATTTAAGTAGCTATTTTGAGTTTAAAAACCTATAAGGGAGAAAAATCCATAATATAAACTATAAGAATTCATAATCAAGACCTCATTATTCATGTTACCACCCCATATATACCAACTAAGTTAAGCATACTAATTGATGTATTGCTCTTTTAAACTTTTTTTAACCCTTAAATTATTAAAAAATAAAATCATTTTTTACTTCTTTTTTTTTAACATTTTCCTTCGAGACTTGAGCCACCTCATCCCCTCCCTCCGCCCCGCTTATATGGTTCCAATGAACAAGAAATCATGCTTTTGGTCCCCATCCTTGATCCTTGCATTAGGGATGTACTGGTTTTGTGAATTGAATGTTCTTTTTAAGATTTTATGCTAATTGTTGGATCCATAATTAAATGCCTTAGCTGTGAACTTGGACACCATTTTGGGTGTACGTGTATTCCGTCATAATTATAATTCAATCATAAATTTAAACACTTTTCAATTTTTTGGTTGTATGATTTAGTATGGGTTCGTATGAGATGGGGTTAATAAACTGACTAAAATTATAAATAGGGTAAAATTTATAAATTTTTGGTAAAAATAGTTAAAATTTTAAACAACAAGGTAATATCCGTATGGGGCGAAAATAATTTATTTGTAAAAATTGGAGTTTATTTGGTTGTTATTTTGGGTACTGTGGTACTTTCAAACCAAACAAGATAAAGGGAAGGAGTGAAACAGTACTTTTGCAAAATAAACACCAAAATAACATCCCTTTTCTAGCTTAATTTTTAACACAATTTTTTAACACGTTTTAGTTTATTTTGGTCATCCAAACAACCAAAAGAGCTATTTAAAAAATAAACACTCATAAATGCTTATTTTTTGACAGCTTTTAAGATGTGCCATACACACCCGTGTTTACCGTAAATTTAAACTTTCCGCAATAAATGAGTATTTGATTTACACCCTTTATGAGATGTAGATCGAAGAAGAGTTGCATGGAGGTTATCCGACATGACTTCAATGTTCCGGGCCTTTCAGTTGATTTGACATTGGATAGAGATCACTGGGGGAGGAGCATCCGAGCTTTTGATAGTTGGAGTTCAGAGCTAAGTGTTGTGTCCTTTTGTATTTGTCTCTTTTCTAGCTTCTTTTCTATTTCTTTGCTCGCTTCTTTTCTTAATGTGTGGCCTGGTACCTTATGGTTCATGTATCCTATTGTTCTGGGTCTATTAGAAACACTCTCTTGATTTGATCGGAGAAAGAGTACGTGCATCCGAACTTCCCAGACCCTGCTTAATCGCCGAATGTACTAGGATAATGTTGTTGTTGTTGAGATGTCTAATTTTAAATTCATGTTATTTTACACCTATTGTAAATTTTATAACCAAACACTTGAAAAATATTTAATTTTATAATTGAATTATAATTATAATAAAGGGGAATCCAAACACTACGTACCTTAATTAATTATAGGGGTGATTACTACGATGTCCAAAATTTTGGGTTTTATTAGGAAAATGTCCACCACTCTCTCCATATTAGCAAAATGTCCAACCAAAAAATAAAGTTGCTGAAATTGAGTTTTTTTTTCGCGAAATTGAGTTTTTTTTTTCGCGTTGTTGAAACTACTGAAACCGAAATAGCTGAAATTGAGTTTTTTTTCCTCCATATGACCATTTTTTTCGCTTTTCCAGAGTTGCTGAAACTACCATCCTCTGTTTCAGCAGTTTTTTTTTCGCATTACTGTTTTTTTTTTCACGTTGCCGAAATCGGAGTTGCTGAAACCCCGATTTCAACACTGTTGTTGATGCTGGAACCCCCTCATGTTTCAATAGTTTTTTTTCGGGTTGTTGAAACTGTTTTTTTTCAGCGTTGCTGAAACCCCGATTTCAGCACTGTTGTTGACGCTGAAAGCCCGGTTTCAACAACGTTGTTGATGCTAAGCCCACGGTTTCAGTAACGTTGTTGATGCTAAAACCCCGATTTCAGCAACGTTGTTGATGCTGAAATTGTTGCTGAAACCGTGTTACTGGATATAAAATTTAGCCTGTGCGGGATTCGAACCCAAGTATTTGCGCATAGCACATCGCTCTACAATTGAGCTAAAAGGCTTTTAAAGGAGATTTAAAGCAAGGAACATCAAAATTCATTGCAATCCGCATTTCAGCAATTGCTGGAATTACAATCCCTATTTCAGCATTTGCAGAAATTGCCAATATCCAAACCCAAACCATGTAAAAATCAAGATAATCCATTATTTTTGTGCAATTTGATAACAATTCAAAAATAAAATATTATAAGATGCTGAAATAAGCAATTAGCATGGAGTAAATAAACAATTATGAATCAATTAGCACAAATTTGCATTTCATTTCAGCAAAATAAAGCACGCATTCATATTTGGATCCTTGATTCCGATTTTCCACCGGAATTCAGCAAAATAAAGCACGCATTCATATTTCAGCAAAATAAAGCACGCATTTCAGTAAAATAATCGATGCCAACACACACACATCATTAGATCAGTAAAATTTCACATAAAATTTCCTATCACACACCAATTTCAATGGAAGGAGGTTTTCCTTAACTTCTTCCATCCTTACCAAAACTGCACAATTTGAGGAGAAACAGGGAGAAATTTTCAAGTTGTAGCAAGCAATTAGCACCTCCCTCGATCACAATTCAGCATTCAAAGACGCTTAATTACATCAGAAAAGAAGAACAAGGTCCTGAAATCCAATAGAGAATCCTCCAATGCAGCCAGAAAACTCCATGGTGCTGAAATTGCTTAAAGAGGAGCAAGGTGCTGAAATTGCTTACCATGGAGAGAAGCAAGGTGCTGAAATCCAATTTCACTTCCTTGTTCAGCGCATCCATCAAATCCTTCAGAGCTGCGAAGCAAAAACCGTCTCGATTTCAGAGCTTCGATCTGCTAAACCTCCCTCTCAATCGCTCCCGGAATCCTCCTCCATCACGAATTGTACGATCCTTCCGTCACCCCAAAACGAAGGGGGTGATTGTCTGTTTTTATCCGTCCCCGTCGTCGTCCTCCTCCAAGGTGGACCACTCTGCCATCGCCTTGGTCTCCGCGCCGTTCTGTCGACAACAAAAAATTCTCACATCGCCGGCCTTCAGATCTCGTGTCCGCGCTGTTCTGTCGAAAACCTTGCACGGAATCAACGAAAAAAAAAGAGACGAACATAAATGGAATTAGAATACTTACAAAGGAAAACGACGTATAAAACAGGAAGGGCGAAGAGGAGATGATAATCAGGAGGCGTTGGCAGTGCTAGGGATCGGGAGGGTAACGCCTTCCTTTTGTTGGTTCTTCTGCTGCTCGCGGAGCTTCTGCATCTGAAGCATACGCTCCATGACGAGCTCATACTCGCACTTCTCATAGGTGTGGCGCTCGTTCTCGCACTTCCATGGGAGGTAGAACTCGGATTGGCGGCACTTGTTCAGAGGGATGAGAATGTGAGCGCACTGATCTCTGTAGGCTATAGGCACCTTCGCCTCCACCATCTCTGCCTGCGTTGCTATCATCCCGTTGGATGGAGTAGATCTGGTGGATGGAGGTGAGATCTGGTGGATCTGGTGTCCGCGTCGTCCTCCTCCGAGGTGCCATGCCCGTGTACGACGCCTTCAGGTCCACCGCCGGGAACGGCGCCGCCGTGCACCGATGGGAGAGATCGGAGCCGCCAGTTTCAGCAATGGAGATCCGGCAAGGGAGATCCGCGGGGTAGGGTTCGCCGGTTTCAGCGCGCGACAGCAGTGGTACGTGGCCCCAACCTCGAGTTCCGACAGCGATGATGGGGGTTGTGGTCGCCGACGGTGGATGGTGGTGGCGGCAACGGTGGCGGATGCGGTGGTCAGTGAGAAGGCCGATGGTGGTGAGCGCGAGAACGGAGCAGCATGGTCTTCTAGCAGGGAGCTCGACAAAGATGACGGGAAGAGGAGCGAGAGAGATGACGACGAGGAGAGAACGACCAAGTGAGGGAAGGAGATCTGAGATTTGACGGCAAGGATAAAGAAGGAGAGAAGAGAGATTTAGGTTTAGATATGAGGAGGGTAAATTTGTTCAGAAAATTATAGATGGACAAAAAACTAATTTAATAAAGTTGGGGACACTCCTCCAATAATGCCCAAAAAAAAGCTCGGGTGGGCAAATTTTCTCTTAATTACAATTATATTGTTGAAGTTGAGGGCTTTGTTTTGGTCGTTATTCCACAATTGTACGTGTCAACGGTCGGCAGTCAGCACAGCTCATAGCTTGAAAGCATGATGTTCTTGCTTTTTTCATTTCTCCCAATTCATTGATTAGATGATGTTGCTGATATATCTTGCCCTGGATGATAATTGCATTTTTTGTATCATTGTATGCCTTCATTAAAACATGTAATAATAGTGGTGCAGTGGTGCTGGTGCTATATATAGGCGAGTCTTAAGACATCAATGATCCGTAATTAAAACTTTGCATTTTACCCTAAACTTTTAATTATTTTTTTTTTTTCAAAATATTCAGGTTGGGAAAAATATTTATCCAGAAATTCACGAATGAAAAGTATTTACCAAAATCTTTTATTTGAGAGCTAGATTAAATGAAAAAAAGGGCAAAAAAAAAAAAAAGAAAGAAAGAAAGAAAGAAAGGAAAATGCATAAAACTAATTAAAGATGTTTCATACTGTGAGTTACCTATGAAATCCTTCCAGTATTATTTCCACCAATTCTTAATTGAACTTCAAGTATCACTTTTGGTCTCCAATCTCTAAGTATCTTATCAGATCTCTTCATAAGAGTCACATGTATTCCTCTCTACACAACTCGGTACATTAAGTACAATTTTCTACATTTTTTTTACTAATCTAATAATTCAAAATCTCATACAACATAGGTGGTATGAGACGATTAATCATCCCAGTTAGAAAGATAAATTAGATTGGATTTAGAACCCAAGTCAATTTACATATAACAAGTTCTACCTATAGAGAGGTTCTACGTACCTATAGAGATTTATCTATTATAAATATAGGGTGTAGGTTTGAATTATTGTGTATCTGTGTATCCATCAAAACATCACAATCTTAAGAAACGTTGTAGATAGGTTTTTTCTCTACAGGGTGTTCAGTGCGGTTCTTGCCAGAACATGGAAATTAAATCATTTGTATGTGTCACATTGTTCTTTCCTTCTCTTTCTCTTTAATGATATTCACTCGCAGAAATTCATAACAATTGGTATCAGAGTGCCAACTTAGATGACGATGGCATCCGGTGAGAAATTCAAGGTTTGCTATTTCAATGGCAATGGCGGGTGAAGGATCTCCTAGCAGGGCAGGGAATGTTGAAGGGGACGGAAGAGACGAAACTTGTTTTGTTGAAATATCATGAATGGGAGAAGATACAAGATTAGATAAGGCATCATCAGGGATACGACTTTGTCAAGCGGTATATACCACGTGATTGACATGGAGTTTTTGAAGAAGATTAGGGTTCAATCGGAAAAGAGGTATATGTCTTTGTCTAACAAGTTGTATCTACTACAAAGGTTCTCAAGGTGTTGAAGATGGTGGAGGGTACAGACTATTGAGGCATGCCACCAGGAGGAAGTTCAAGCAACGCTACTTAGACTTGATCGACATCACTTGATGAGATTCAAGCGGGGAGCTACAGGGAACGAAGCACATGAGGACTTGGAGCAAAAAAAGTCCCGAAGTTGTTTTTGTTCGTTGTTGTAGATAGATTATTTGTCTATGTGGAGATTGTTGTATGAGACAATTAATCATTTTAGGTAGACAGACAAATTGGATTGGGGCCCAAATCAATTTACTTATATCCTATATATGGTTATATATATGTAGTTTATTATAGATAGTTTTATCTATAATAGGTTCTAGATAAGATAGGATTTATCGATCTCTATCTAGGTTTATCTATAGGGGTTCTACCTATAAAGATTTATCTATTATAAGTAAATGGTGCATGGTTGAATTATTGTGTGCCTATATATCCATCAAAACATCACAATAATAAGAAACTCTAGATGTAGAGATGATTTTTTTCTCTGCGAGGTGTTCTAGGCGGTTCTTGCCAAAACATAAAAACCCTTTGTGTCTCATAATTGTTCTTTCATTCTCTTTCTCTTTAAAGATATATATTCACATAATTGGAATTCTTATAAAAAGATGAAGTTGCACTTATCATGAGGTGTGTGTAAACTGGCTTAAAATCTCCTCTCTTTATCTTCTCTCATAAATTTTCCATTAAAAAAATATAAATAAACTCTACTTCCCTCTAGTAAAAGGCGAAAGAATAGTTCGCTTTGTGCTTACTGCATGGCTCCACAACTCTCTACTTCCCTCTATCATGAATCCCCTATTTGTTTTACTTTATTTTTTTATAAGAAAATTCTTCAATTTAAGAGATAAAGAGTAATTTCGAATAAATTGCTAATATAATTTCCATGTTAAACCAGATAAAATGTAATAATGACTTTCCTAGAAAGTAACTTAAAGGAATTCGAGGCATTTTCTGTTTAATTTCGCAGAATTCGAGGCATTTTACAGCAACTCTAAGGAAAGTCAGAAAAGCTCGGAAAGCAACTACAGAAGTCCAGAATCCGAGAGTACAGAACTAGGACAAACCAAGCTGAAGCCAGAGCTACTCTATGTCGAGTATACCTTACTCGATCTCGAGTAGAGAGTCCGAGCAGACTTGGTCGACAAAGCCTGGTCGAGAAAGCTGAGCCAGACCAACCCGACTCCCGGAAGCCAACTCGATCTCGACAAGACCTAGTCGAGATCGACGACACCTCAGCGCCACACCCGGAGTCGATGAGAAAACGACGAGAAGAGGAACTGATCGAGAAGCCGAGGACGAAGATGCCGCACACCCTACTCGATCTCGAGTACCTTTTGTCGAGATCGACGGCGCCCAGGAGCCTTGTCCGAGCTTGTCGAGCAGAGGCACCCGAGGAGCCCAGCCAGGCCAAGTCGACGACCACCGTACTCGATCTTGAGTAGTGCCTGGTCGAGATCGACGAGCAAAGTCCGAAAACGCGTTACGCGGTTGAGGAATCCGAGTCGAGCTGGGATTCCTTGGGCATGAAGGAAGTCGAGTAGGCCGAAATCTATCATCATCTATCAATGGAAGAGAGATCTATCAACATGAAGACATATTACCTAGTTTAGATTTATCTTTTCCTTTAAAGATTTATTTCCTTTATCGCATTTATTTATCTTTAAGCTTTAAGTAGATATAGATAGAAGATTATATCCTTGATTAGGAAGGATTAGAAGGCTATAAATAAAGCCCTAGGGGCTGGTTTTTCATTCATTCAGAAACACAATCAATTCAATTCAAGTAAGTAGGAGTAGAAAGAGAGTTTGTGGCAAGCAAGGTGGAAAGGCGAAAGCGGATTTGTCTTGTGGGTTGTAAGCTTTCTTTATTTATTTTAATGCAAGTTAGTTTTTTTTGTTATTTGATGTCTTTCTTGATGATGAAGAGCGAGTAGTCCACCCACTTCTGGGGCTGGGGTGAGCCCAACGGTGGCCATGTGAGGTGACGCGGTAAAGGTCAGATCTTTTTATGCAATTCGTCTTCTATCCCTATGAGCATGATTCTTTTGCGAGAGTTGAAGGTGATCCTTGTTTGTGTTATTAAAGCGAAAGTGATCTTAATGCAACTTTGATTAATTATGTGAAAAGGGTTAGTAACAATTAGGGTTTATGTGAAAGCCTCTATATGCCTATTTGTTAGTAACGAAAGTTATTTTGATGGAAAGCATGATCTTTTATGCCTTTATGTGTACTTTGCATGGTTATCGTTGTGGTGTTGATACCCTGGCTTTGGAAGTCTTTTATATATTGAATTTATTTCGTCAGAAATCTGAGTTTGGGTTCGAGAAATTGCAATTTACGTTTTCTGTGTTCTAGTCGAGATAGAGGAGAAGCTTGTCGATCTCGAGTAGCTTGTACTCGATATCGAGTAGAACTAGTCTAGGTCGAGTTGAGTTTTCTTCTGTTGTCATCGATTTTCAGTTTCTGTTTTCTGTTGTCGACTTGCTGTTGTCGATCTCGAGTAGGTTGTTGTCGAGATCGAGTGCCTCTGTCTTGCTTTGTTCTTTACTTTCTTTCGCTATTTTCTGTCTTTGTTTTATTTTCTGCTTTGCTTTGTCTTTTCTGCATTTATTTCTGTCTTTCTGTTCCTGTCTTTTCTGTTGCTTGTCTGTGAGATCTGTTGCTACCTGAGAACTGCTGACGTGCTTCCTCGTGGATTCGATCCTGACAACCTTCTACTACAACGTGAGGAAGTCTTGTATTTATTTGCTGAGACAGGGAAGTCAGTCTGATCTTTATTCTATATTTATTTCATACTTGACCATCCTCCTACTACAACAATATCTCTTGTGAAAAACGGTCCACTAGAGAGTTTTATAAAATGTTAACAACTATTTTCGGGTAAAATTGTCTTTCAACTTCGAAAATGGATAATCTAACCGTATATTTGACGAAAATTTTATCTTGCATATATCAAACCCACTTTTTATTATCTCGTGATTGGGGGCAAAAAAAAAAAAAAAAAAAAAAAAAAGCCAGTCAACAACAATCTTGCACGTAGGCCTATATATCTACCATCCTTGTCATGTGGATTGCCTTAACATGCCGGCACCACTTTAGAGTTTAGACACGGCAGTCTTTCTACTTGTTCGATCTCAACAAAATAAATCATATGTGATTGGATACCCAAGCAACCCCATTAATCAATCTATTCGTACCATCTAAATCTTTATAAATTTAGAGTATCTACCTCGTAACATCTAAATACTTATAAATTTTTTATCAGGTAATTTTTTTATAAGGTAATAATTTAAGGACCAGCTAAATCTGGCTCATCGAGAGACCGACAAAGTCAATAGATGGCGAACCGTCAAATATACAAAGTAAAATAAAAGACAGTGCAATACAAAAGGCAATCAAATAACCTCAGTCGAACAAACGAACCTAACCCAATAAAATTGAGGACAACGCAGACAAAATCCGAAGTCAAGCGCCACCAAACGATGACACCGCTTGCCAGCGATACATCAGGAGTCCCTGTGGGCGATGACACGAACCTCTAGGGAAATTTCCGGAACACAGATTCGTCTCGATGCACACCGCCTCGACCCCAGCCAGACCTGACACCGAACGACAAAGCCCCAACTCAGACTAGGATCGCCAAGAACAACCGAAAAAGCAGCCGAGAACCAACCTTGTACAAACGCACCAAAAACCCTTTCGGGATTTTATCAAACCCTTTCGGGTGGGTTTACTCAACCTTTCGGGATTTTGTTTAAGCCTTTCCGATGGTTTTCCAAAGATATATATTTATGTGAATAAATATATAAATGTATAAAATATTATTTTATTTTATTTTTATTCAAGCTTGGCGTGCAAAGGAAAAACATAAACCTTGCACGCCAAGACAATCTTCTCAGACAGAGACCGACAGGAAGGCCGCCGGCGGAGGCTGCCAGGGCCGGTGGCGATGAACTAGCCTTGCACGACAGGAAGCATTGACGGAGCCAAGACCGCAGCTGCCGGAATGAGGGCGATGGCTTGGAGCCAGAAGCGAGTCGAAACTCAGGTAAAATGGAGAGAAATTGTGATTCAATTAGGGAATTTCATATTTGGGGGGTTTCGGGCTCGATTGAACGAAACGAGGTGAAACCCATTGGATAAGGAAGGGGCTTGTTCAAGAAGAAGGGCTAATTTAACCGAGACTAGATCGGACCAACAATGGAGAAAAGAGGTCGGGAAACACACAGAGGAGCCCAGCCAGATGACGGAAGAAACGAGAATGTCTGGGAAGGCTACTCCACACCCAAAACAGAAGGCGAGGGACAGTGGTGGCGAGCTAGCTGCGAAGCGAGACGAACGGAGGGTGGATCGGCGAGGACCACCGGAGAGGACACCAGCACACGACCAATGGAAGTCGAAGACATCACCCGCGAATTATAGAGATAATCGACTGATCGATTTGATACACAACTAGTTCAGTTTGGGAACGGTCTTTTTTTAAAATCTAATTATGTATAATATCATACACTAATTTTCACATAACCTTTTCATTTTAGAGATGCAATGACACACTGCATTAAACTGTTGGAATTATTTGATTTTTTTTAAATCTTAGATTGATGGTAGAGATCTCCATATGAAGTTTCCTTCAATTCCATTGCATGAAAGAAAGAATATGACAAATCAAATATAGGTCTTTTAAAAATGGACTATCTCATTATATTATATACATTCTATGATGACAATGAGATAGTTTCAATACAATTGTGAACTAAATTTATAATTCATTAGCATGTCTTACACAATTAGTTGATTATTCCTTGATTTATTTTTAACAAAAAAAAAACTAAAATAAAAAATATTCACATTTTAATAAAAATAATTTAAATATGAATAATATATATATATATATATATATATATATATATATATATATATATAAAGAGTAGTAATAAAATATAATTTATTAATAAACTGCATAAATACGCAGGTAAAATAAATTATTTATACAATTGGAAAATTTGTCTACCTCTTGATTTAGTTCTTATCCTAAATGGTAAAATATTAACTAAACATATAATTAAGTATTATTTAAATTGTAAAACAATCCAAGAAATATATTGTTATTTAAATTTCAAAATAATCCAATAAAATAAATACATATTAAACCAATGCTAGTTGAAGATAAAGATTTCAATTTATACCGGATTATGGTAAATATTTGTTGTAACATCAGATAAGATTACAGAACATACCACTTCAATATTACGGAGAAATTATTTATTTATTTAAGGAAAACAAATTCCGAAAATACCACAATTTAATATAAAGGATTGGTGAAATAATATGGCACCACATAGAACTAAAATTAGGGAAGATAACACGGGACTAAGAAAAACACGAAGTCGATTTCATATCCACTCTTTGAACTTTTGCTTTTCTAAATGTGAATAACACGAACTCGAACTTTGTAGTTTTCTTTTGCCTTTCGATCATCTAATAAAGTTAAGCCGTTTTTCATCTTCGACCTGAGATAAAAGCATTGTTAGAAACGATTATAAAGCAATAACAAATGTAAAAGTTTAAAATTCAAATCGTTAGTAACATTTTATCAACAGATTCGGATATCTACAAAAATTGAAAATTACATAATATATGGCTAGAATTTGATAGACATGCAATAGAATGATCAGAGTAGAGATTTTTAAGAAATGGAAAGGTGACTCATCGATTATCGTCAAACGTATAATGATTGTCGAGAGTATGGAATGGATTAAATAGAAATGGAAAATGTTTTAAATTAAATAAGATAATTAAAATAATTGGTAAAGATAATTATTATGGATAATATCCCTTGAATATCTAAACCAACTAACCATAATATCTAGATATCCAATCAATTAGTATTATTAATTATAATATTTATAAAGATTAATAGATAGATAGATATTGACTTAATTTTTAATTGAATTATGCTAAATAATTTAATTAAATCCTAATTAAAAATCCCTACATTGAAGGAGAAGGCACCACATGGATTATGTGACTTCTCCCTTCAGTTGAATTTTTTTTTTAAATATAAACCTCCTTAATCCTTATCACTTCGGTTGTGGATGTAAATAATATCTAGTTGAGGAAATCATGATAACAATTTGCGGTATATTTTTTTATATTTTGAGCAAAGACACTACGGTCCCTAGTGTCGATCCTCTGAGTGAATTGAAGATAAGTTTGTTTAAAACAAATCTTATTTTAAGATATATCAACTAACAATCAATTAAGATAAATCAATTTTATTTAGATTTTGTTTAAAACAAATCCTATTTTATTTAGATTTTATTATTCGAAAAATAAGTTTGTTTAGATTTTAACAATCAATTAAGATAAATTAATTTTAAGATAAATTAATTAATCAATTAATCTCCTTTAAAAAATGCTACATTAAATGAGAAGCCGCCACATGTCGTAGGCGACTTCTCCTTTAGTATTATAACTAGCTTAGTGCCCGTGCCTTAAAGGCACGGTGTACACGTGTAATTTGATTAGATTAGTATTTTATTATATTATGATAAAGTACCAATAAATTATTTTTATATCAATAACTTTTATTGAATTCCTTATTGTTTTATTTGAATTCTTTTATATTTTACAAAATATATATCAATTTTTTAAAATAAAACTTTTATTTTAATCTTTTGTCACCTCTCCCTACATATATTATATCAAATTTTATTCTATTCAACATATAATAATATAACCAAATTTATTATTAAATTATTTCATCTCTAATTTACTATTCAAACCTAATAGGTTAGGTGTGTAAGATAAATATTAAATTAATATATATATATATATATAAGGTATGAAATTATTTGATAACCTTACCTGATAAGGAAATTCATACAAATAGGGTGTGTAAGATAAATATTAAATTAATTTTTTTATATATATAAAAGGTTTGAAAATATTTACTGCCATGGCGCGTGCACGAAGAAAAAAAATATAAAATATCTAATATAAGAATGAATAAAAAAACAATAATAAAAATAATACAAATTGTGAATTATTTTAACACATATATAAATAAATATATGAATGGATGGCATAAAAAACAATATGCAAATTTTGTGCATTTTATTATCTTTCTTAACCCCAAGCATCGACCTCTACTGTGAACAAAAAACTCTTATTGAGCAATAAATTAAAATCAACCGGGAATGCATCGACATCACCAATCTGCATGATAGACATGATAGGTGTAAGATGGAGAAGGTTTGGTTTAATTTATGTGGAACTGTAATAAGTTCCAAAATAGGTGCAAATGGAAATTGAAAAGAAATGAAATAGAATTTTAGGTAAACGATATTACCTTAGCTTGCTTCTCTCTCTCAATGAGGTCACAGAACAATGAAGACTCTTTTTAACCTCTTGGTCGAAACATCATCAATGAGAGAGTACTCGTGTCATCTTTAACCTTTAGTTGCAATAAAAAAAACTAAATGTTAAACAGAATGGATAATCATGTTACTAAATGAATAAAGATAACATAGGAAAATATGAACTAATATGGAAGGTAAAAGACAACGATTAAGACCTTTGTAAATGAAACTGTATAGGTTTATCACAGGTAACAAAGTAGGATGTGGAACTTATTACATTTCTACATAAATTGGGATGAGAGGAAATCAGAAATTAAGATATGTATTAGGATAAACCTGAAATATCAGATAATCTGAACGAATAAAAAAAAGAGTTCAAAAAATCTGAGATTTTAGGTCTTTGGGAAATAGGATATGGGATAAGAGGAAATCAGAAATGAGTATATATATAGGATAAACTTGAAGATAATCTCATATTTTAGGGAATTGGGATAAGAGGAAATAAGAAATTAAGATATGTATTAGGATAAACCTGAAATATCAGATAATTTGAACGAATAAAAAAAAGAGTTCGAAAAATCTGAGATTTTAGGTGTTTGGGAAATAGGATAGGAGATAATAGGAAATCAGAAATGAATATATATCAGGATAAACTTGAAGATAATCTCATATTTTAGGTAATTGGTTTTTGTAGAAAAATATGTGACAGATTAAAAAAAATGAAATATCAAATTATCTTAGTACATGAAAAATATCAAGCTATCTTATAAAAGAGGATAACCCTTCTTCGATACTCTTTTGAAATTAAAGCAATGAAAAGGAATATTTAAAGTTTAATACAATAAACAAAAATATGGAAAACAAAGAAAATAAAATAATTAGGAGGACAGACACCACCGCACATATACAAAATATAGATGCAGGAATGATAAGTGATTCTATGCATTCACCTCAAAAAGGACACTGAGTATAATAGCCACCGAATATCTAACATGTAATCCCACTGTCAAGCTCAAGAGATCAACTGCATTCGTTCCAGGCTTGAGTGTAACCGGGACATCAACTGACTTGGTAGTATGGATGTTCCATCTCTAGTGCAATGCACCGACATTATTGGATCTATAGGCAAACACAAAAGTTGAAAAGATCAGGATACAAATAAGCATGTATCATTAATATTTATGATTAAATCAATTGTTGGATCTAAAATCCTAAGAGTTTATAACTATAGATGAAGAAGTTATTCGATCACACAACATACAAATAACTCAATTGTGAATAGAGTTCCAGTTAATAATCATACCTTGTAAAAATGAGAAGCCAGAATGAAAAATAAAGATAGCTAGATTGAGACAACACCATTGTTGAAGCAAAAGATCTTCAGTACAAATGCAAATCAGAAAGCAACGGAAGTGAAACCATATATTGATCCAATGTATATGAACTTATAACAATTGAGAAACCAAAAGGAGAAAGAGAGGGAACCCCAATAAAATGGATTCAAGTAAAGGGGGTTCAAGTCTACCATAATTATAATTTTTTGGGTCAAGAGGATTGATTCAATATTTGACAACTCCGGACTGGATGCATATTGTGTATACTTGTCTCCTTAAACTACTTGAACAAATTGATGATTGTAGGTATAATGTGTAAGAAAATTATGAAATAGACACATAGGGTGTAAGAAACATACTCAAATATTCATAAGACAGTATCATAGAAAGTTCCCCATGCCGACATACTGAAACATCTAGGCCCAATGCCTTTGTAAAAGCCTCCCCAACCTTCCTTGGCAACGAAGAACAACATGTGGAGAAAATCGAAGAACAAAAAGAGAGCTGCAGATCGAAATTGAGTTGTAGATAAAAGGGCATGCCAAAATCACAATAAGACAATATCAATATTCAATAGGGCGGGGGGGAATCTAAAGGGAAATTGATTTGTAGATAAAAGAAAAATGTAGATCGAAAAACATGAAATCAAGATTAGCACAAAATCACAATAAAAGCAAAATCAAGAGGAGGGATATAATCAAGATTACAGAGCGGCGCAGTTAAACCCTGCAAATCGAGAGGAATTGGACGCAGATTCAACATTCTGAGATAGAGGAGGAGACAGATAAGAGATGAAAGGGATACCTGATCGGAGATCAAACAGATAAGTGGCGGTCTTGGGGAGAGGGAAAGGGAAAAACACCAACCTGAATCAAGCGATTGCTACTTCCTCCTAAGAAGAGAGAAAGGCAGAATGTGAAGGAAAAATAAAAATCAGATTAAAAAGAAGAGGGAAGGCAGAGAAGCAACCTCAAGCAGCCGAAGACAAACTTGGAATCGACCACAGTCGGAGGCGCAAGGAGAAGATGTATTTTGAATCGCCAAAACCTCCCCATCAGATGAACCCTAGGAGGGATGATCGTATAATGTTTGAAACCCTAAAACATTAAATATGGATAAATTAGGGGGAAATCCATCAAATTGAACCTCAAGCATGCGATGTTGATCTGTAAAACTACCTGAAGACAGCCCGCATAATCCAATCATAAATTCGAAGCAGTGTGAATCAAACTATGGAACACAAACTATAATATGTGTATGCGATGTCGATTGAAGCATAAGAGAAGAGGCAGTAAAGGTCGAAGGCGAGGTAGATTCAGAGGAGAGGCAGTAAAAGGTCGGAGGCGGTGGGAGGTGGGAACCCTGGAGGTGGATTCAGAGGAGAGGCAATGAAAGTCGGAGGCGGTGGGTGGTGGAACCCTAGGCCGAGTTGAATCTGGGAAAAGATGAAATTAGGAAGGGAACACAAGAGACGGGGAGGGAGAAGCGTAGATAAAACCAAATTGGTTAAAATGCCTAAAATGAAGGAGAAGCTGCATTCATTCAGATTTGTTTTCAAAAAAACCTTAAACGTCAAAAGAATTTTAAACAATTTGAGAAGTAATTGGGGATTTATCCTAAATTTCCAACTTTAAGTGTATGGCCGCCACGTGTCCCAGAAATGCAAGTGATTTAGTATTATATTAGATATTGATTTGAGATTGGATGGCAAAGATATCTAGGGTTTGGTTATTTCGCCCCTTAGAGAGAGAAACTCTCGTTACATTAAATATATTATTTATTTTTTATCAGGTAATGATTCATTTTTTTTTATAAGGAAATAATTCGAGGCCGGACAAGCCCAGACCTCGAGAGGCCGACAAAGTCGGCAGACGGCAAACCGTCTAAACATACAACAACGAAATAGAAAATATAACATAAAATACATTAAAAGAGCACCCAAAGAAAATCCGGAAAAAGCCCAAGACCTAAGCAAACTAGCGGACACAACATCGAGAGGAAGGAAGTCGTCGCAGAGAAGTGGATAGCGAGCGCATGGGACAACTCTAGCTGACACGATGTCTCACCGCCGGAAAGACGGAAAGAAGAAATCCTCGCAAGGCAAAGGCGACACCTGGGGAAGTGTGGATCACACGACGTTCCCCCCACTTGGACGAGGGATCTTCGGAGACCACAAACACCACCAACACGATCACGTCGATCAACCAGGGCCGCAAAACTGCTCCTCAATCGAAACTAACCACGAACCAACAGACGAACGCCAAACCACACGAGCAAATGAAGCACAGCCGCAAGGATGACGAAGAGCGCGGGAAGAATCCAGGAATCGAATGGATGTATTAACATACCGTAATATATGTATTTTTTTTAATTTTATTTATTTATTTAAATTTCGGGCTGACTTTGGGCCCAAGGAATTGCCTTGGGCCAAAGAAAACAAGTATCGGGCCCAAACTTTGGGCCATACGGGCCCAAAAGAAACTTATGTCCACAAGAGCCATCTCTCAACATCAAGAGAGATGGCAAGTAGCAGGGCCCTGCCAACACCGACGGCAATGGAGGTACGGAGCGGACGTCGATGGCCAGAAAGAGGCAGCCCTAAAGCGGGAACGCTGGAACCAAGCCGAAGAGATCGAGCCCAATACCAGAGAGCCCCACAAGAAGACGAAGCACGACCGAAATCGAAGAATGAAAGCAAGTCTGAAGCGCATCCGGACGAGAACGACGAAGATGGAGCCTAAACCCCCAGTTGGAGGTCGAGATCGATAGAGGAGGAGCTTGACTCCCGACAGAAGCATTGAAACCAGCCCAATCAGAGGAAAGAGGAGATGATCGAGGACGGTGGGTTCGAACCTAGGGTTTGGGAGGCTGAAGCTCGGCGAGCGCCACCAACTGACGGAAGCTGGGAGAGAATATTGCTCTACCACAGCCCCGGATTGGCCACAGAAGGAGCGAGAGCGCAGGGGTTCGGGGACCAAACCAAAAGGAGGGAGGAGATGTGGGATTGCACAAATCAGACCATACAAATTCAGATTTGAGGGATGGAAAGGCCGATAGATAAAAGCCCCAAAACAATTTGAGGGTTGGAATGAAAACCACAAAAAAAGAAAATCGGAGCTATGGTTAAACCGTTTGAGGTATATACACACCGGAAAAGGGGTGAGAGTTAGAAATGGTAGACACCAAAGCGGCGGCACTTAGGCGGTGGGCGGTAGTAGAAGAGGGGTGAGAGTTAGAAATGGTAGACACCAAAGTTGCAGTTGGAGAGGAGCCGATGGTGGCAAGCAGTTGAGGCCGGGTCTTTTCACGCCGAAAAGGCGGGTTTGTGGCTCCCGAAGGAGATTTTGGGGCTCCCGAAGGAGATTTTGGGCTCCCGAAGGAGATTTGATTCACTTCTGAGAGCGATTTAGGCCTCCGAAGAGTTAGTTAGTGGCCTCCGAGGAGGTAGTCCGGTGGCGGTGATAACTGAGTTCATCAGCCCTTTGTCCTCTCTGGAGAGAGTTTTTCTTAAAACATGACCCAATGTTTTCTCCTACCAGCGTGCTAACTATTTTATCATATCAGGTAATGATTCATAGTATATCTCCAAAAGATTTGAAAAAAAATCTCTAATGAGAAGGAAATACAAAAACCTTTAAAAAATTTATAATCAAACTCCAACAATTCCTCTCTTTTACATATTTATACATTTAATAAATGCTTTAAATATTACTCCATCCGTTAATTAAAACTTGTCGTTTTAGAGATAAAATCTTGTTAAGAAAAACATGTCATTTTAGGTATTTTGGTATTCACTTTACAAATTTGCCCTTGTCATAATTATGGAGATGTTAGTTGTAGTTTTCGAGAAAGTGAAAAGGTAGAGTAATAATGAAGGATATAAGTGTATTTTTGTTTGCTTCCTTAAATAATGTGAAGATTTCTATAATTATAAGTTTTTCTTAACGGAGGGAGTACTATTCAAAACAAATATATAATATTTTATTTACACTCCTCCATTCTTTATGGTTGAATACCATTGAGTTTTGTTCTAACATTCAATGTAGAGTATTTAGAGAATTTTTACCATTGCTACAAATAGAGAGAATTTTTCCATCTCTCTCCTCACTTCTCTATTTCTAAGAATGAGATAAAGGATTTGTTGGAGTCAAAAACACCATATTTTTTCCAAATTTTTTAATTTTTTCTATTTTATAGGTGTTGTTGGGGATGCTCACATTAACTAACTCTAATGATGCCACCTACGATGACCCAATTTTCCACTTTTTTTCTATTTTATAGGTTTTGTTGGTAAAAGATTATGTAAGGGTGGGCACAAATTCCGCAAATCCCGTCCCGTTCCGTATCCCGTCCCGATCCCGGTGCGATTTATAAAAAAAATTCAATCCCGTCCTGCAAAAATTACGCGGAATGGGACGCGGGACGGAGATTTCAAATCCCGCAAATCCCGTCCTGTCCCACACATATATAAAATTTTATATATTTAATTAAAATTAATCAAAAAAATATATAAGAATATATTACATTATACCTTAACATTTATTTAAACCCAAATTTTAAAATTTTAAATAATAATAAAAACAGTAAAAATATACTCAATATAAGAAATGGAGTAAAATGAGCTGCCAAAATTAGCCTAGAGAGAGGCAGAGATTGGGGAAATCCTCTTTGTGAAACAAGGGCATCATCGCTCTCTATCCACCGATTGTCTTTGTGAAATCCTCTTTCTTTGCATCAATTGATTTGGGGCTTCTTTCTTTTTCACCCTCTCTTGTGAGATTCCCCTGGGAATTGAGAGTTTTGTGCGATTTGTCAGGTCTATCGTTCCTCCTCTTGTCCAGTCTGGTGTTCGGGATCGTTTCTTCTTGTTGGATCCAGGGCCGGTCCTACGCTTGGAGAGGCCCTGTTCTATAATCAAAATGAGGCCCGGCTAATAACAAAAAATATAACCTGGTGATTTCCCCAAGAGACCTCAATCTCAATTAAGTGAATCAACCGAACTAATCTTTTGCATCATTCAATCTCCTATTCACCTGCAAGCAAAAATTGCACAATCATTACTGCGTTAACCCAATCTCAGCCCAACAATTCAGAAAAATGAATCCCTAATTGTAGATTAAGCATAACCGTTGGTCCACAAATCCCCAATTTAGACAAAAGTAAACCCTAATTTCATATTACAACTACCAAATAGACATATATATATATATATATAGGGAAATTCCGTTTGGTGCCCCTGAGGTTTTGGCAATTCCGCTTGGTGTCCCAAGAATTTTTTTTGTCCGGATGGTGCCCCTGAGTTTTGTCAAAAGTGCGCCTCATGCCCAAAACTCATATTTTCACTTTTTAAAATGAATAAAACAACCCATTATTTTTCCTTATTTCACAAGACCCCCTTTATTTTTAACAATGAATAAAATTACCTATTATTTAACTAAATCCAACATAAAAGTGAAAAAAACACCTTATATATATATATATATATATATATATATATATATATATATATATATATATATATATATATATATATATATATATATATATTTCAATAAAATCACACATAATTTCCAAAATTTTAGCAAAAACTCACCCATTGTTACAAAATTGTTTTGAAGAAAATGAGCATTTATTTTTAACATGACACAAAAGATTCATTATTTTTAATATTTTGCAAAAAAAAAATTTCATTATTTTTCAAACATTGTACGTACATAACATACCACTCATTATTTATAAAAACTTTGCATCAATTCCCCCTTACATTTTTTGGAAAAAAAAAATCGACCTACAAATTACAAAAAGAAAAAAAAAATCTAAAACCATACTTTGGATAAAAAAATCTCCTTTATTCTAATTGAGTATTGGGTAAAAAAAATCACCCCTTTATTTTTTACATTATTTTTTCTTTTTCAATAAAATTCTAATCGAGTATTGGGTTAGATTGATCAATTAGGATGGTTCATGTTGGGCCAATTCGATCCAATCCGACATTTTTAGGTCAGGTCAAACCCGAATACCGGATATTAAAACAAAATGATAATTGTAATGTATTTCTTTCTTATACAATGAACTATTGTGGCTAAATATTAAATTGCAAAAAAATAAGTCCGGGTTTATGCATCGACCCGGAAAAATAATATACTACCAAAATATTGAGCCACCATATGATCAGCCACATTTACAATTGTTAAAATTAAGTGAATTATAGGTAAAATATTATTTTGGAAAATAATAGGTGTTAAATATTTTTTTAAAAAATAACGAGTGTTTTTATTTTATTTTTTCAAAGTATGGAAATTTGAAACTAATATGTCTTTTGGTATAATACTCACAACCCCATAATTTTGTTTAAAATTTTTTGGAAGAAGGGTGATTTTGTGATAAAAAGTTTTGGAAATAATATGTGATTTTGTTAAATTTTAGAAATAAAGGTGATTTTTTCAATTTTATCTTGAACTTAGTTAAATAATAGGTAATTTTGTTCATTGTTAAAAGTAAAAGAGGTTTTTTGAAATAAGGAAAAATAATGGGCCGTTTTATTCATTTTAAAAAGTGAAAATATGATTTTTGGATATGAGGCGGACTTTTTACAAAACTCAGGGGCACCATCCGGACAATAAAAAACCTTGGGACACCAAGTGGAATTGTCAAAACCCCAGGGACACCAAACGGAATTTCCCATATATATATATATATATATGCAAAATTATAGACCAAGGTAAGGAAATTCGAATAAGAGGAGAGAATGTAGATGTTTACCGCTCTTTATTGAGGCCTTCCTTGTGGCAAATTTCTGTTGGATTTGGCCCTTTGTCCTTCGATTTTCGCTTACAATTGGTGCCAGCATATATTAGAATAGGAGAAAGGGGAGAAGAGAGGATGGGATGAAAGGGAAAATTGTATGGAAGGAAATATAAAAAGAAGAGTGAAAAATTGTCGTTCTGAAAATCATCATTAGAGAAGCCTAAGCTAGGAGATGGCTTGAAGCGAAGGCTATGGCTACTGGCGGAAATTCTGAGAAGCGGCCGTTTGATGACTGATGGAGTGATGGGAAAGATAAAGTGAGCAATTTTTTTTCAATTAATTACTGTACTCGGCCTCCTCTCCTCTTGCTTGACATGGCTGTAATGAGAAGACTTTGAGCCGTCTGATTTGTTTTCATATTTTTGGGAGCACTCGCAGAGGCAGCGTATTGCTTTAGTTTTGCGCCGAAGGAGAAGGATCAAGTTGAATAGGCTGATTTACTTTCCTGCTGCTTTTTTAACGATTTGGGGACTGGAAACTGTCCGTCCTTTTGGTTCTCCTCTCGTAGGACTTGGTATTTTATTTAGTTATTATTTTGGACCCCCTTTGAAAAAACTCCAAAAAGCAATTAGAAAATGGAGTTTTCGAGTTCTAAAAAGTTTCAAAGAAAGAACCAAATTTTTGTTTCTAAATATGAATCATAGTTCAATTCTGGATCTATTTCATAATATTTCGTGCTCCAAATACTCCGATGAGTATCCGACGAGGTAGAACCGTCTCTAGCAAGATAAGATGACAGACTCATTCTCTGTATTATCAATAGGATCCATTCTAACAAGTCACACACTCATATTCCGGAAATACAGAAAGAAAGAAATTCCGCGATTGAACTGCCAACGGGGTTATAAGTCATAAATCTGAGATTTCACTTTAGTATTGAAAAACTCGAACTTAGTAGTTCTTGTAGATTTAATTCATTGAAATTCCATCCAGTAAAACGGAAACATTTTCCCCGTAAGGGTTTTACGTCTTTGAACACGCATAGAACCTATGATTATGTCTCGACGAAAATCCGCTTCATAGGGATAATCTATCATATCCACTTCTTCTATTTCATCAGGCTTCGTCATAGTTCTCTTTTTGATAAAAAAAATTAGGTTAAAATAAAAAAAAGGCTATATATATACAAGCCCAATACTATGGGGCTCCAAATATTTTGGGGGGCCCTGTGTAATAGGTCCATGTGTTCCACCCTTGGGCCGGGCCTGGTTGGATCTCCTTCCCCGCTGCTGTGTGGCTTGGTCGGCCGATCTTCTGTCAGGCGGTTTGTCGGAGCACTCCTTTCCTTTTTTCTGTCCGTCTTTCTTTTGGGTGGATTTTTTGTCGGGTTCCCGGCGGTCTCGGTGGTCCTTCTCCCGGTTCCGCTCATTATTTCCGTGTATTGGTTCTGGGCTTGGTCTCATCGGTCCTGCTGCTGTCGGTGCTTGGTTCTGGGTGGTCGACGGCGGTGGCGCTGGCGGATTGTGGCCTCTGCAGATGGTCGTGTCCTTCCTTGGCGTGCAAGTGTCATGGTCAGCCTTGTGCGCCATGTCTCCTGATGATTGGTGGAAATTTCCTTGGCGTGCAAGGCTAATTTGGCCTTGTACGCCAAGGCTCATCTCACACACACAAAAAAAAAAGTGAAAACCTTATCCCGAAAGGGCTAGATCAAACCACCCGAAAGGGTTTGAGAATATCCCGCAAGGACTTGTCGTTATTTTTGTAGGTGAAAGCTTGTTGGCGTTTTGTTCGAGCAGTTTGCGGCTCTGCTTTCGACGTTTCTAGGAGATCTTCTGCTTGGTTGGGGGGCGTGGAGTCTATAGTCGGGTCTGGCTGGGGTCGTGGTGGTGCACTCAGGGCGACTCCGTATCCATCATAGAGTTTCCTTGGAGTTCGTCTGCACTACCCACAGGAGTTAGTGTCCTGTTGTACTACTGGCCTGCGGTGCTACTGTCTAGTGGTGTTTGGCTGCGTTTTTCGTCGGCTTCCTCAGCTTTTTGGGTGGTTGGTCTTCTTGGAACGTTTTGTTGTAGAGTTTATTTCTGTTTGTTTCATTTCGCTTGGTATTTGTATTCCTGTTGTTAAGTTGCTCTGTTAGACGGTTCGCCGTCTGCCGACTTTGTCGGCCTCTTGATGAGTCAGGCCTGTCTGACTTTCGAATTTTTACCTAATAAAAAAAAAAATGGAGTAAACAATTTGCCGCTGTTGGCCTAATGGCCTAATGACCTTCGAATGGAGTTAACATTTACAGTATTATGCTCTGCCCACCCCTAAGATTATGTGATGTAGAAAATTTGAAAAACAAATCATTGCAATTAAAAAGCTAACTCCATTGAGATACCATTATGTAATTTGTATTAAATGAGGAAAAAATCTTTTATTTTTGGAAAAATATATTAAAAAATGTACGTAGTTTAAACAAATTGAGATTTTTTTTTGTTTGTAAAATAAAAATTACATATTTTGATATTGTGGATGATATGATATGATATATCTTTCATATATTTTATTGAGATAATATTATTGTGCTTCAAAAACATAGAACTACATTTACTATTTTGTATAAATAAATGATATTTCAGAAGATAAAAGATAAGTGTAAATAAAAGATAAAAATTAATTGTGAATAAATAAAGAAAATATAAAGTTTTTAGGGAAAAAAACTTTATCTAGTGAGGAAGTGAGTTAGTGAGGTGGATAATGTGGTGAAATTTTATTTGTTTTTAATTTTTTTTTTTTAGATGTTACGTAGATGACATGTAGATCAGTAGATGTCACAAAGGAGCTTGTATGAAAGAAAATGAAGAAGTGGATAAGGCAGAATTTTATCTAATGAGATGTGAAATGGAGGTTTCTGGTAAAGCCACGTAAGACTATTATGCTTCTGGTTTTATATATAAGCTTCGGCTATATACACCGCAAATCCGCACGTTAATAAGGACGTGCATGCACGTCGGAATGAACGTGCTTGCACGTCCTTATTAACGTGCATGTGGGTTTGCAACCAACGTGTCCGGACGTGCAATATTGCACGTCCAAAGCAACATACAAAACTGCGCGTCAATTTGGACGTGCAATATTGCACGTCATTTTAGACGTGCAAGTCCGTCATCGAAAATTGAAGGTGACGTGCCCCTTCGTCCCAAATAGAAAGAGAGCTAGAGAGAGAGATGAGGGTTAGGGTTTGCCGGCGACGAGAGAGAGAGAGAGAGAGAGAGAGAGAGCCGGAGAGAGAGATGCAGTCGGAGATGGTGGAGGCGGAGGTGGTGGGTGTGCCAGTGGAGGCGGAGGGTGGTGGTGCGGAGGCAGCGGAGGTGGCGCAGATGGAGGGTGGTGGTGGTGGTGCGCAGGCGGAGATGGTGGAGGGTGATGGTGCGCATGCGGAGATGGTCGAGGGTGGTGGTGGTGGTGGAGTGGTGGCGGAGGTGGTGGTTCCAGTGTTGGAGGCGTAGACGGAGGCGGTGGCGATGGAGGTAGCGGCTGACGATCAGCCCGAGGTGGTGGTGCCAGCGTCGGATCCGGAGGTGGAGACGCAGGCCCTATATATTACCGCCGCTGAAGCGGCGAGTTATGGAGGTGTCTCCTGTCCCGATGGCGACGCAGGCCCTGTTTGATAGATTATAATTTATAGTATATAGTTTATAATTCATAGATTATAGTTTTATAGTTTTATAATATATTTTGATAGATTATAATATAGTTTTATAATATAATTTGATAGATTATAATTGATAGTATATAGTTTTTATGATTTGTTATATCTTTATAATTTTATAGTTTATAAAATATAGTTTAAATATGTTTATAATTTTATAAGTTGTATAATATAGTTTAAATATTTGTTTTATGTTTGTAGTTTCAAATAAATAAAAATAAATTACTTGTATGTTTATAGTTTCAAATATAGTTTGTACAATATGTACAAACTACAATAAAAAACATTAAAGAAAAGACATTAAAAGATATTTAAAAACAATATAATATATTTAAACAATGATAAAACCGCATTTGAAAGGTGGACCCCACCCCACGTCCCCATGGAGGGGGATGAGCCACGTGTCTCGATTTTGATGGTCAACGATCTTACCTGAAGTTTCTCCCCTTATGAACGATCTCGTAGTGCCACTATCCTAGGGAGGAGAACCTCTACCTGTGCCGAGATGACCATGTATTCCGAAACGGGCTTACCCAGACTCGAGCATCCGCGGTCTGCGGATGACTAGAGACTCGCGCCGCCGAGCCTCGTCCGCGGCTCTATCTACCCTTCGGGCGTCGATTTCATCAAGACCCTTCGAAGAGGATGGGTTCTTTCTCTAGGGCAGAGTGAAACGGTTGAAGCCAGGAACTCCGGATTCGGATAGCTCCTTAATTCTAATACCTGAAGGCTCGCCTACCCGGCGATTATGGCGTGTGCGTGATGACTATGCAAGTAACCTGATATTCTTACGCTTGAACTTCGTTCCCTTTTCTGAGTAGCTCAAGACCCTCCTTTTGGTTTTCCGAAAAAACCTCTGTCTTAGAGTGTCTCTTCGCTTATATAGTGCATGCCCACATCCCTTCCATGGTGGGGTGTTCCTTCCTTTTCGCCACTTGTCGAAACATGGTAGCCACGCGTTCTACGGAGAAGGGCGCGTGGGTGGTGGGCATGTGCGACATCTGTCCGAGTTGCATGTGACCTATATCCGCGGATCATTTGTTTAGTTCATCCGTGCTGGCCCATTTTTTCCGTCTTTTACTGTCCTTTTCCGTTTTCCCCCCTTTCCGTTATTTTTGGGCATCATCACAGCTCCTCGAGCCGTGGGGGGACCTGGAAGATCGTTCCACGGTTCGAAATCACCCTACCAATCCCATTACCTTCACCGTTTCCTGGGGCAGAAGATGGGAAAAAGAGGCATGTTGGGCCTGGATGGGCTTTCTGAGCCTATTCCCACTATGCCCGTTTATCTGATTGATGTGCGTCAGGAGTCTGACACGTGTGTTGACGTTGGAGACGAAACGTCGTTCGACGGAGGTCTATAAATAGGGGCCTTTTCCTCTCTTATTTTTTACCGTTCTCTGTTTTTTACACCTTTCGTCTCTCATTCAGCCGGTTAAGGTAAAGTTGCTTTCCTTTCTTTTCTTTTCGCGTCTCTTTCTTGTTTTATTTTTAGTCTTCTCTTTTACTTTTCTTGGCCGCGGATGTGGCGTGGGTTTTTTCGGGCGTACTTTTCATTTCATGTTGGTCCATAGGTTTCTTCTTTACTTGCCCCTTCTTAACAATCCCCAAGCCGCCCTCGTCATGTCGAACTCTTAAAGCAGTTCTGGCAGCGTTCATACCCTTGTCAAGTCCCCGCCTCCGGGGAAGTCGAGTGGTTCCTGAAGAGGTCACCATTCGCCAACCGAAAACCTCAGCAGATCCCTCCTTTTATTCTTCCCCGGGTCGAGTACGCGACGAGCCCTCTTCTTCTGTGGACTCTGCCTCCTCTTGGTCAGGCGATGGTGCTTCGTCGTCGGGATCTGTCTCAATACTGGAATCCCCCGAGTCTCAGCATTCTTATAAGGAGTGGGATTCCCGTACCGACCTACCGACTGGCCTTGTCTTTCTACCGGTCGAGTGCCGTTCTTCGTCCGTACTGCGGGATTTTCGCCCGGTCCTATATGATGAAGGTGTGCTAGCGGCGTGTCCTTTCAGAAGGGATTTCCAACCCTCTCCCGCGGGTCCTATCCCGACTGTCCTACCGTAGAGGGTGATTCCGATTGCCCCACCCAATGCTCAGGACCGCGGAGGAGGGACCTTCACTACCCTGGATGACCTGGGTGTGATTGCTCGGGTTTTCCCCTGGCCGAAGGGAGTGATGTTGTGCCTTCCTGCGGAGGGCGAATGGAGCCTAGACGCTTATCCATGGTGCTTGGTTGTTTATATGGAGAGCCTGGTTCAGGGGTTTTGGCTCCCTCTTCATAATCTATTTAAGCGCTATTTGAAAACTTGTGGCTTGAGCCCCGCCCAACTGGTGCCAAACAGTTAGCTCTTTTTTACCTCTTTTGTCATGCATTGCTTGGAGATTGGGGTTCAACCTACCTTAAGCCTTCTTTGCAACATGCTAACTCTGGGTCACGGAGGCACCCACAAGAACTTTTACCAGGCTAAGCTCAGCGTCTCGATAGTGGACCGGAACATCAGCAAGCCAGAGTGGAGGCATAAGTGGTTTTTAGTCAGGGATCCTTCCCGTCAAGTCCTGAACTTCCACACCAAGCCACGCCTCTATACTCGTGTGAAAAGGAAAGCAGTGGCAGATCTGAAGGAGGTTGAGCGGAGGTTCGCGGTGGGGACGAAACCTTCGTGGAGGGATGTGGTGTCTCCCTTGCGGCTGGAGATGGCAGGCTTGAGTCTCCCCCATCCACGTATAGGTTGTAGTTAATTTGCGAAACACTATTTGTTTTCGTTTCTTCTTGTTTTGTTGGTTATGTGCTGATGCTAACTTCCTTTTCATGGTTCCCCAGACGCCCTAGGGTCTACCTGATTGGCGCGGGCATGGCGATGCAACGGATGGGCAACAGCCTTCTTTGGAGCCCCCTAGATGTACTTAGCAGCTGCGTCACTGATGTAGTTGCGGGTCGACGGGCCCACGGGGGTAGACCGCCTGCTCGGCTACCCCCCACCATCCCCGAGGCATCTACGTCCGGCGTCCACGATGCTTCTACATCCGCCACTCACGATGCTGAGGCTTCGACCTCCCGCACACCACTGGCGATATCTTTGGCTTCTGCGGATGACAACATCCCTGCCGTCGACGAGGGGGTGGACGACGGGCAGGATTGGCAGCAGAAGTGGTAAGATGAGAGACAGGCTGGGGGGGGAGGCAGCAGGAGCCCGCGCCCATCCTTGCGCAGGCTGCTACACCGGCTGCGCAGGTCGACCCATTCTTGCCGTCGGGCGATCTGCTGGTGTCTTACAGGCACCACCGAGCGTACCGGGTGTGGAGGGAGCCGACTGTGGATCTGCCGCTGCTGAAGTTCCACCATCGGGTGACTCACCTGCTGTCGTTTGACCCGTATATCTTCGAGGGCCCGGGGTCCTCACCGCCGCTATCGCTGCGACTCTATTTATGGACAAGTCGCAAAGCCGGATCCTATGGAAGATGTTCGGCCTTGTTTGGGACATTCCCCGGACGGCCACCATTGCATGGGGTGCAGGTGCCCTTGCCTGTCTCTACAGGGGCCTAGGCGATGCTACACGAGCAGGTGCGAAGGGTATAGATAGCTGCACGCCGCTACTACAGGTACAAGACCGCTGAATTTATTTTATAGTTTAGTAATATTTATATTATATGCTAACGACATTTTGTTTTGTGTCAAGGCTTGGATATGGGCGTACTTCCCTCGCTTCTGAGGCGATCTATTCAGCGATACGGCTAGGAAGGAGGATCGACGCTAGTATGCGAAGTTCATCTCTCCGAAGGCGCCTACCCGCGCGAACCTGAGGGCCAAGCAGGCGAAGCTGAAGAAGATGCGGGACGAGGTCGACCGCCTTACCGTATCTGATGTATGTATTCGAGGTGACTTCAATTTGACATATATTTCGAAAATGTGACTTACGACTGATTTTTGTATTTATAGGTGGAGTGGATGCCCTTTGGGCGTGATCTGGACTTCGACGGCGAGTACCGTCAGTCCACCTACCGTGCCACCATCACATTCGGTGGGGAGGAGGAGCCATATATTCCCGATAGGTGCCTTTGGCAGTTTGGACGAATACAGGGGGTCCCGCAGGCCGTCATCGAGCCGAGGCAGATCACCCGCGGCGCCACAGTGACGCCGAAGTACGTCGCCGTATTTGACGCCGCGCACGACAGGTGGCAGGACTTACTGGACGAAGGTCGCTTTTACCGGCTGCTGATCACAGACACACCAGCGAGGATTGTGAAGCCGGTGTCACTGCTGATTACATGGCCTGGTACGCATCTCAGAGCCGACCGTACGTGCTGTCCACCACGCCACCCCATCCGGACCCTCTGGCGCCTGTCCACCCGATCGCCCTAGATCCATGGGTGGACCTGCCTCAGCCTCCAGTCATCCCTCTAGAGGTAGCGACCTGGATGCGGGATATAGAGGGCTATATACGAGCCCTGGCTACCGACCCTCGGATTCAGTAGTTGTTAGACGAGGTTACTGATATCTTGGATGATGATGTACGTCATCCCCTTGGACAGTGATGTACATGTACACTGTTACAGCTTTTGTAGTATCTATCTTTATATTATATTTCTATGTTACAGCTTTTGTAGTATCTATCTTTATATTATATTCACTGTTTGATATTATATTTCTATTTCATTCCATGTTTAGTCTATCTTGAGTCAATCCTCAACGAAATGGCTAATCTAGACTCCTCTCATTTCTTCTGAGTCATATTAAATGAAAACGTCAAGAAATGAATCCCTTGTATCAATTGGATGGGAAGGGTGGTTAGGGTTTATGGTTAGGATTTAGGGTTGGCTAGGGATAGGGTGGGTTTGGCTGGGGCTTTGGGTTAGGGTTTGCACGTTCTTAACGACGTGCAAAATGCACGTCGACAACCACGTGCACCGTCGCATACATTTGACGCACAACTGTCTATTTGAAGCGGAGCGGGATAGCCTAAATACGCATCCTCCAAAACAAAACAAAGTCTGACGTAGTTCGATATTTTCCGTCATAGTTACGCTATGGCTGAGTCGCAAGGCAATCATCGTCTCTGAGTTTGCTAGGTACGGTTACGTTTCGTTTGGTTCAATATATTTCATAAGTCTTGAGTTATGTTTATATTTTCACTCATGTTATTACAGTTTCGAGACTTCACCCCTGAGTTCTCGGACCCAAAGGTTTGGAATGATTGTAACGAAATGGTTACGCATTTCAAGGACTTGGGTCTGAAACACTGCATGATTTTAGTAATCAAGCGGTTTTGGACGGGGGCGTCAAACCGTCCAAGCGGGGTTCTCCTTGCTTGCGAGCACTATGGGGAAAACCGACCACACGGGAGGAAGCTCCGAAGCACGCAATCGAAGATAAACGGATGTCCATTCTCTCTACACGGGCACGAAGGCTCGTCGGGTCACTGGGTTATAACGGTAACCCACGTTGTTCATAACCACGGGCTTCCCACCAGCTTGAAGGGTCACGCCATCGCCGGACAGATGAAAGAGGGAGAAAAGAAGATGGCTAGGTGGATGAAGGAAATTGGTACTCATCCAAAAGCCACTGGGTACGGATTGAGGCAGCTGGATGAGACCAGCGTCACGTGATCGCGTTCCCTTACCAACACGCTGAACAGGATGGTCACCGAAGAAAGGGGTAGTCGGACGATGACCCAAGATACCCTGCATCGTCTGCGGGAAAGAGGGTACTACTACGATTTCAGACACCATCCAGATGACAACGAGGTCTTGAGCGACCTCTTCCTAGCGCATCCTGACGGGATATGGCTACTCCGAAGGTTCCATTACGTCATCATATTGGACAACACGTACAAAACAAATGCGTAAGTTACTTACTTATGATTACATTATTACACATCTATCCAATTATAAAGTATTGTACATGTAACATTTTTACACTTGCAGATATGGGATTCCATTGTGCGAGGTGGTCGGGTTCACACCCTCAGGCCAAACTTACTGCATCGCCTATGCCTTCATGTCGCACGAGAACGAAGACACGTACGCTTGGGTGTTGCGTCAGCTTCAGATCTTGCTTGGGACGGTTCAGCCTGAAACTATTATGACTGATCGGGAGCTAGGTCTCTTGGCGGCGCTAAATGTTGTCTTCCCCAACGTCCAACATCTCCTTTGCTGGTTACACGTGACGAGAAGATGCGAGGAAGCTGCTCTGAAGATCACAAAGAATTTACACCACGCTGGCATCTTCAAAGGCAACTATTGGGGGTTGTTCCAATCGAAGTCAAAGGAATCATTCAACCGACGTCGTCGGGCGCTACACGCTGCATGGAACCCATTCCCAGGTGTAGTAGCGTATTTGGTGGCGGTGTGGCTTCCGTACAGTAGGAACATCGTACGATGCTACGTAGATATATAATGTCTTTCATTTCGGCACTCGTACAACAAAGAGGTACACCTTACTTCATATCTTGAACCATTACAATATGATATGACATCAAACGTTTAGTGGTATGAACTTCAATGTTTACATGAAACTGTTTACAGAGTTGAGGGTCAACACAAGGTTCTCAAGGAGGCACTGCACTCATCGACTGGTGACTTTCGCATCATGATCGATGCAATCTATAGTCAACAATTGCCAACTGAATGAGCTGCAAACTGCTTTGGAGATCGATCGCTTCAAATGGCCACAACATTCCTCCGGAATGCACGGGCCGACATTGGAGGGTTTGTTACGGGATCCCTTGTGTCCATGAGATTCAGGCCTACGTCAGTTCCGGGACTCCGATACCCGCTGAGGAGATCCACCCGTTCTGGATGGATTTGGCATGGAGTGACATCGACGACACCCCACTCCCGTATGAGTTGTCATCTTCATACACGGCTTCCAAAATTTATGTGACGATGAGCTCCACCCACCCTCATCTGCAAGCGTCCGATCAAAAGGGAGGCCTCGGGGGTCGAGGAATTCCTGCAGAACCAACCCGTTGCCATTCAAGGAGTTCAGGGCAAATTTTGAGAGAGAAGAAGCTCGTGTTGCTCGACATGCTGCTCGACATCGTCCACAAGCGACCTCAGCTCGACGTGGACGTGATGATGTGTTCGGAGGGTTCAACTGGGGTCGAAACAACGTTGATCCCTTCATGCTCAGACATATTGAGGGTGTGAGGGACACTATTGGAGATGCTTATTGTGGCTACTGTGCTTTGGCGTCATTGAAATCACCGATCGACGAGTCTGCTTTCCCGGAACTCAAAACAATATTATGCAATCACTTGGAGGATCACGCCGATCTCTACGCCAGTTGTTATATGGGAGGGTACTCATTCCAGCAATTCTTAGACAACCAGAGATGGGCGGGACCTGTCCATGGTGATAGGAGATGGTGGATAGAGCTACCCATCATGGGTTTAGTATTTGGAACGGTATATCAGATTCCTCTCGTCGTCCTAGCTTGGCATCATCCGTTCACATGTCTCCCAATGACCTCGCCGACACCTGCTAAAAACCCTCAATCAGCAACCCTTGGTTTAGCCTGCATCGGAAACCAAGACCATTTTTCCGCGGTACATCTTCAAACGTCTTATATTATTACCTATTCTTGTTTTTCATCTATATGTCAATACTCTAACTCTAATTTTCCGTTCTCATAGATCTGGTTGCGTCCTAACGCTCCTATTCCGCCGCCTGCGCCATAATGGATCGCACATCATCAACCGAGCGTCGAAGGATGGGATGCTCCTTTTCAAGCTCGGTTTGACAGATTTTGAGCCTTACGTGTCGAGTCTGGTCGCCCTTTACACTTTGCCTAGATTTTATTCCACCAGTTGATTACAATTATGGATGTAAACCTTTTTTTTTCCGTTCCTTGTAACATTATTCGCATATTATCCGAATTAAAACCTTAACAATTATTGCTTGCCATGTAATTAGACCCTAAATCCTAAAACTCCACTAGCTAAACCCTTCAATTTCTTTCAATTAACGCTAAAAAACCCTCGGAAAACCCTAAACCCTAAACCCTAAACGCGAAACCCTAATTAGGATTTGCACGTCCTTAACAACGTGTAATATTCGCACGTTGTTAAGGATGTGCAATATTTGCACGTTGCTAACGACGTGCAAATATTTCACGTTGTTAAGGACGTGCGATTCCTAGTTAGCTAACGACGTACACAGTTCCACACATGCACGTTGTTAAGGACGTGCATACACGTTAATAAGGACGTGCAAATCCTTAATAATCATTTGCGGTGTATCTAACAAGCCCCTATCTATAGTATAGTATTACAAATGTAATCATTATAATTTGTTTTTTATAATATAAAATGAACAAGCTTAGTATTACTATTTAAGTATGTCTTATAACGTAAAAGTAGTATTTAGGACGTTATATAATAGTATGGATGAAAATGAAAAAAAATAATATGAAATTAGTATTTAATGTAGGTACATACATTTTGAATTGGTAAATAAAGAGCGGTCATTCGGGAATTGAATCGAGAACCTTTGGATACTGCCCGTAAATCTTTACTGATTGAACCATTCCGGAATGGTTAGTAGCTACATACACCCAATTAATCTAACATACCTAAACATGCTCAAATAATAATCTATGAGATTCACTAGCTTCAACACATCACTAGAATTCCACTTGATCCTATCCAAGTTAACTAGTCAAAACTCGAACCAACCTGAACCCAAACTAACACAACTCAAAACATAACCTATTGAACCCGAAACATGACCAAATTCATCTTCAAAACATAACGTACCTATAAATCAACTAAAGAGATTAGACTTGGAATATTCTAAACCTGAAAAAAAAAAACTCAGCTTCAATGGAACCGAAACCAAAATAATATCATAACCCGAAATGACCGTGGCTCAACTCCAACCAGGCACATAAGGCCATGTACACCCGTGTACTCTTCTCTCTTCCCTCTGTACTTCACTCACTTTTTTCCTGTCACATCAGCATAAGAACACCCCTTCAACTATTTTATTAATTTTCACACATCCGTGTACTCCACTCTCAAATCGTACACTAATTATTTAATCATTTATTTTAGTCTTATACTCTTATTATATGAAATTATAATTTATTTGTTTATTAAATTAATATTTAAAAATCTTTTGGATTGTGATATTATTTCTATTTAAATATTGTATTAAAAAGATAATTTTTTTTAACAATTATTAAAATTATTAAAATAACATATCACATTAAAATATCCATATATATATATATACACATTCAAGTTGAAATGATTTAATTATAGTCATTTTATTTTTACCTATATATGGTCAAAATGGGTATCTATGCAAAGATAAAATCATTGTCTATTCAAATATAAATTTATTTATTTATTTTAATATTTTAAACATTTGAAAAGTGGATTTGAAATAAATAAAACCTTTTATCAAGTGGGGTTGTTGTATACTCCATTATGTTCTTATTTAACAACACTTGTAAGGTGTACTTGGATATTTACTTTTTTTTTTTTAACCATTCCGGAATGGCTCATCGGAAAGGACTTGCGGGTAGTACTCATAGGTCCCGGGTTCGAACCCCGGATATGGCCGCTCTATATTTACCTATTCAAGGGTATTTACTTTTTTATTTAATTATTTTTTGCCTTAGTACACCCCAAATGTACAGGAGTGTACATGCACTAACAAGGGGTGGGCTAAGGTCCGCTCCAACCCGTCCTATTTAAAAAAAATGGGTAAAAAAATAAAAAAAAATTATGTAATTTTTATTATACTAAGAGTTTTATTAATGAAAACTATGAATATATGAAAACTTTAGTCTATCCAGTCCACCTCAATTTATTTTCTGGTTTCGTGACTAACTCTAACCCAAATCCTAATGTTATACAAACGATTTCAATTACCCGGGACAAACTCAAACCCCAAAATCCTTCAACTCACACAACTTTATATATTGAATTCCTACCTGCAATAACCCTTTATAATGAGCAAAACCCCTTACATTGTAAATACAATTAAAATTGTAAACAAAACTAAAAAAAAATCACCTAACATCTGCAAATTATATTACAGTCCTCATAAATTTGCAACATTTGGATCCACATAGAACCCTAGTGACCAAAGATCAAAATTACATTGCAATTTGAAGTATACAAATGTATAATCAGCAGGGGGGAGGAGGTAAAAGCTGAAATTTCTAGTTACAATAAATAATTAACTGAAACTATCTCCCTCTTTATCTTTCTCATCCTCTTGCTGACTCCTATATATGATAGTGGTTAAAAAAAAATCCCCCACGTTAATGACAAGCAACTAAACTATATGAACCAAATCAACAACAAATACAGACATCAAATATTACCAAAACTTACCCATTTACCCAACAAGCCTATGCTACTTGAACTTACTGTGATATGGCTTACTGGATCGGTTTCGGGCGCAGGATCAGGTGCTGATCAGCCAGTTCTTTGATGAATCAGATCTTGATCATCTTGGCAAAGTTGGTGTCCTGCATCATTGCAGCAAACTCGCTGTAGTCGATGCGTCCATCCTGGAAGAGAAAGAGTGACTGAGTTAGTTTGATCAGAACTTTGCATTTTTAATGCAGTGAATATAGGGGATATGTGGGAGGAAATCAATTACATTGTCCTGATCAACTTCTTTGATGATTTCATCGAGTTGAACGTCTCCAAGGCCGAACTTCTCGCAAGCCTGCTGGAGCTCGTCAGCAGTGATGTATCCGCTTCCATCTTTGTCGAAGTAGCAGAATGCGGTGAAGAGATGATCTTCCTTCTGGACTTTGTTTAGATGGAGCATGGCTGCTATGAACTCTCCGTAGTCGATGGTGCCACTGTTGTCAACATCCGCCTGCATCCATATTACCATAAAGTTCATAAGAGTACAAGATGTCTTTACATACTGTATGATCATAAAATTGCACCTAGACCTGTCAAAACATGTGTACATTAAGCTACTTATCTTGCAAAACCAATCTTTTCCAAACCTATTGAACACCTTTCTCACATAATCCAAAGATTCCCAATTCATAGATAACATGAACCTGAAACTGCCCAAGCCAACTCTTAAACCTAGGTCTATATGGCTGTAGCATTTCAAAACTCGCACAAAGTTGAATGAGCAACCGGTATTCTTATGACTAAATTGTTCTGCATATAACAAGAATTTTTTATATCTTCTTAGTTTTCTTTTTGTAGATACTTACAGCATGCATTAGGTCCATAAGTTCTGAATCCTGGAGATTTGTGCCAACACTTTCCAAGCCAGTTCTGAGCTCTTCAAGTGTGATCTGACCGCTGTCATCAGTGTCTATCATCTTAAACATTTGCTTCAGTCCTCCAATTTCCTCTTCTGACAGATTTTCAGCAATGACCTGAACATAATTACATAGGCTAAAGCTCGGGTTGTTTGTTATCGGAATAACGAAAAATGCATCTCAGTACGTATCGAAGATAAAAAGATATGTGTTGCTTTTGAAGAACGATTCAGACAAGTTGAAGTTTCTTTCAGGTGAAAATGAACTGGACTGCTAAATGCTTTAACAAACACAACAGAAGTAAATCATTCAAAGCCTCTGAAATATGGATTTGCAGGACTAATAGTTGGAGAAAAGGATCAATTTGTGTAATTGTTGCCTACTTTGAAGGTTTTAGTAGAAATTTTGAGAATTTATAAAAATATAAAAATGGGGATTGGCTAAACTGTGCAAGTTTAACCCAAAAAAAATAGTTCTGTAATAAGGTTTTGCAGAATGGTTGAGAGATATTAAAAGTTCCATTATTACTCTAATGGCCATCTTCTTGAGCTTGTTCATGGCAGAAAATTGCTTCAAGCGGGTGATGACAGCTGAATCAATAGGCTTATCAGGAGCATCACCGTCAACCTGAACCCAGGGGTGGCCTGTAAAAGAAGACAATATCAACACCATGTATCATGTATGTTGAATGAAGTTAAATGGGAGACCGGGATAGGGACCAAATTGACAAATCTTTTTCGTAAATGATAGCTTAAAAAGAAAATGAGCGATGCACCTCAATCAACAAATCAGAAGATGAATTTAGACTTACAAAGAGCTTGATGAGCAGTCAGCCTTTTTGCAGGATCTCTCTCAAGCATTCTACTAACAAGATCTTTTGCAGCAGGGGATATGCTTGGCCATGGCTCCGTCATGAAATCTATCTCGCCTCTCAATACTTGGTCAAAGATTCCTTGCTCCGATTCTGAGTCATAAAATTTAATGACAGACCAGTAAGCATATGCTGAGCAGGAATACGAAATCACAAGGCCAGCATATTAAGGAGAGTTTTTACCATCCCAGAAAGGAGGCACGCCGCTGAGTAATATATAAATAATGACCCCAGCACTCCATATGTCGCATTCTGGACCATATTTTTTTCGTAACACTTCAGGGGCCACGTAGTAAGGGCTACCAACCACGTCTGCATACATAGCACCTGTAAAACACTTTTTCCGGGTCAGTGAATTGTTAGGAGGTGTAATCTAGCCTAAAGAGATGAAACTTGCACTTGCTTTAATAGATTGACAGAGTGAGCTACAAGACCAGTTCTGTTGCGATTAATAGACTTCTTATTAGCATCAAACGATAATTGACATTACGTCATGATCAGGTTAAAACAAACCCTATACTTCTGTAGAGCAATGATCTTATGCAGACAAAGCATAAAAGAATCAAGTACATGCAATTATAAGGCAAGAGACTTCTCTTGCCATATCATCTAAATGATACGGGAAGAGAAGTCTCTCCAAGCTCTTTCCTTGTGTTACTAGATGATATGGAAAGAGAAAGGATGATTTTCGCTACCTTAAGTATAAAGCATCAGAAACGGTCCATACATGAAATGGGATGCGAGCATCAACTAATCTACTTGGTTTACTTGCTCTTTATGTATCACAAATAATGGCAAACATCATTCAAATTCAATGACAGATAACATTTCAAACTGTAATTTTGTAACCATAACAAATCCTTTCAGACTTCTTATCCTCAATTGGACCCAAAAAGAAAGAGCATCCATAACATCAAACCTCAACTCGAATCATTCAATGGTCTTACGTACCTAATAGGATCAAATTTACCTGGCTTGAAGAACATAGACAACCCAAAATCGATGGTCTTAAGGTAAGCATCCTCCTGATGACTAGTGAACAAGAAGTTCTCCGGCTTCAAATCCCTGTGCATAACTCCCAATTCATGGCAAGCCACCACCACATTGCAGATGACTCTCGCGAGCTCAGCAGCCTTCTTCTCCGTATAATGCCCTCGCTGTATAATCCTATCGAAAAGCTCCCCTCCGGCACACAGATCCATCACCAAGTGGACAGCCACCGCGTCTTCGTAGGCCCCCACGATCTGGATCACGTTCGGGTGGCCGGCGAGGTGGTGCATTATCTGAATCTCCCTCCTCACATCCTCCACGTCCTCAATTGTCACCAATTTCCTCTTGGCTATGGACTTGCAGGCCAATTCCGCTCCAGTCGCCTTGTCGACGCAGAGGAAGGTGGTGCCGAATTGCCCCTGCCCTAGCTTCCTCCCGAGGTTGTACACCTCCTTGATGTTCCCGGTTTTCCTCCCTAACACCGACTCCAAATTGAGCCCCGCGCTTCCCGCCCGTTTCACCTGGTCCGGTTTCTTCGTCTCATCCGGAGCATCGGAAGTTGCTTCCGGGGGTGGATCGGGCGCTGGAGCGGCGGCGGTGTCTTCCGGTGGAGGTTTGGACTCGGAAACACTGGCGATTTGTTCCGGAGGGGAGGTTTGGGTGGCGGAGGGGGCGAAATCGGTGGAGGGGGCGGGATCGGAGGGGGAGGTGGGGGCGGTGACAGCGGGGGTGTTGGCGGAATCAGAGGAGTCGGGATCGGGAGGGTCGCCGGCGGCCGGCTGGCGGGGACGCCAGACGGTTTGGAGGAAGGCGGTCTTGGGGCGGGCGACTTTGTTACCCATTCAAATGGAACCCTAAGCGATCTACGAACGTCGAATTAACATCCGAATCCACCATGAAAACAAAACGAATTACCTCGATCGGACGATTATCTGATCGAATCTCTGCATTTCGCCAACAGAAAGAAAAATTAAACGAGCTTGGAAGGTGAAATCTGTCGTTTGGATGGGAAGACGATCGAAATTTTGGGTGGATTTTCCTCACCTCCCCGTTTTCCTGCTTTCCATTTTTATTTCTCCTCTCTTTTTGAATTTTTTTTTTAAAAGAGTTTTTATGGGGAAAAAACAAACATAATAACTAACTATTCAAAAGATCGTTGAAGTATTAACGCGCGTACTGCAAATCATCCTTATTTATTCCGTAGAAGATTGGTAATGGTCGGTGTGTTGAATTTAACATTCCACTTGGTAGAAAAACTTTAGAGAGATTATTTGTTGTGATGTCTTGGAACATTTGTCTCACGTCGAAAAACACGAGAACCTGAGCCTTGCATATAAGTCAGTGGGTCACTCCTCTTATAGCCAATTGGTTTTAAGATGGAACCCGCTAGTCTTGTGTGCTCGGCTTGGGTGCACATGATGTGCACTCGGACGTGTGGACCCCCCACGTTATATGGCCACCGAGATTTAACACTATTGAACATTTATATGCATTTTAATCTATAGTAGAAAATAAGAGATCGAGTCTGAAATTTTATACCAAATGGAAATTGAAAGATCCCCTTTTTAATGGTTTTTATAAAGGAAAAATACCAAATTTAAATGATTTTTATACATTCCATTTGTATATAAGGTTTTATGTAATTTATCATTTCATTTCGATCGAGTTCTATCACCAATCATGTTAATCTAAAGTTTTTTTTTAAAGTTTAGAACTTTATTAATAGAAAATAAAGTTTTTCAAGGAAATAACTTTTATATATTATCATTAATGTCTTGCTTGCAATATGACAATTATAAAATTTATAATACAATAGTAACTCTTTGCAATTAGGTAATTGTAATAAAATGTCAAGTGTTATTAGTTTAGTTGGTAAAAATGCAAAGTGACTGTGTGCATATATGATTGCATACAGAGTTACGGGTGATTTAGTGGATGAATATGTTCATATTGGTGCAACAACAACAACACGGATGTGCTTCATCTATTTTGTTGTTGGCATCATCTCCTTATTTGGAGATAGTGTCTGAGAAATTCAAACCACGCATACATGCAACGCCTACATTATGTGGGAGATCGAGCAAAGCATATTGGCCTGGAATGATCAGATGTATCAATTGAATGCAATTGATTTGAAAGAATTGTCCAACCATATAGAATAGTCAATATGTTTGATTGATTGTAGTGATAAGTCACTTATCGAGTTATCGTTGTTCTAGATGGAGTTGTGTCGTGTGACCTCTATATTTACCATGCGTTTTTGGGGACTCCATGGTACATACAGTGATATAATTGTTCTTGATAGACCTTCTATATTCGATGAAGTATTGCAGGGAAGAGATCCAAAGGCAAATTTTGTAGTGAATGGGCATGAGTAAGATATAATGTCTCACAGATGAAATTTATTTGTCATGGACCCATGGTGAGCATTCATCCCATCGATTCGACATACATTTAGTGGGAAGGACACATCATTTTCTCAAGTCTAAGACTCAACTCGTAATATACGGAGCATGTGTTTGGTGTTCTACAGCAAGGCTTCGTCAGCTAGCACTCGTGTAGGACTTGAATTTGCTCAAAAATAATAATAGCATGTATCATATTATATATATGATTGTGAAAGACGAACATGACATCCATACACATTCACACGCCTAAATTTGATCATTTACAAGACCCCAAGTCATCCACTACAAATATCGATATAGATGAGTGCCTTTTTAAAAAAATAAGGCTCGAGTTTGAGATTGGGGTTCGCTTCATCAACAAAAGACATGCTTAATTAATTATATATGGAAAAAATTTAGGCCACAAAAGCGTGATGATAATATATAAAATTAAAGGTATATTAATTATTTTGATTTTATTTTAATAGATTATAATGTTTTTATATTTTACTTAATTTAACATTCACATACTATATTTCATCTCGGGAGCTTCAAAATGAGAGTCGAGCCGAGCCGAACAAGTCTATTATTACTTGATTATATTTAGCTCGTTTAGAAACTAGTAGAGCATATATTTGGGCTTGAGCATATACTGGGTTTGTTTAGTAAATGAATGAGCTCGGAGTGAGTTTTTTTCAAATATTATGCAATCATACTTATGACATAGTAACTAAAGGAAATTTTATGAATTTCACAAAATTCGAGCTTAAATTGACTTGAGCCGATCATTGAATCAAGCTGAAAAATATGCGCATACAGAAGCTCGAGCCGGGCATTTATTGAGAAGAACCCGAGCTAGGCTCGAGGTACTCAGCTATATAACAAACCTAATATTGACTTAATGTTTATTATATTGCATTTTTTATTCTTATTTAGTTAACTTTTTTTCCAGATATTTCATTTAATTATTTTTATTTATTTTTTTAAACTAGAAAAAATAATATTATTTTATCATAAACTAATGACATTTGATCCTAAAATAATACTCCGTATCAGTTTTGTATTATTTAAAAATTTTCACTTCAATTTAATCCAAAAAGATATCGTACCATACACGTATAATTATGTTCCCCTCCCAAAATTTTCTGGTTCCGCTACCTACAAGTACAGTACAACTCTTTGTATAGGAGCACTACGCATAACGCATACCAAGACATGTACACAGACATTAAATGGGAAGTCATTGCAGGAAAATTAAATGTAGAAGGTGATCGAAACCCACCCACCCCCATACTGTTTTTTGCCATCCCCAAATAGTAATACTACTACCGGATTTTCTATTTAAGCTCAAACCTATAACATATCGATCAAACATAACATGAAGAAGCAAATACTAACAGTCCTGATAAGCTATCTAGTGGTGTCAACATGGTTAGCCACCACCACCATCCAACCCGCGTCTGCTTGCTCAGACGATGGCGGGGACTGCGGGAAATGCATCGTGGATCGGATGAAGTACGACTGCCCGTCGTGCAAGCGGATGCTGAGGTGCATGGCCAAGTGCCTGTGGAGTAGGACTGCTAAGGCCAAATGCCTCAGACGGTGTGATTGCGGTAACCACTTGTACCCGACCCTCTCCGATTGCAAGAAGTGCATGTCTAACTGCAGGTGCTCCTGTATCTCCTGATCGTTCGAATCCACCAACTCGATCGCTACACATTGATCTCCGTCTCCAAATTTGTCCACTGTGAAATGAGTTGTGGGTTTCAGTTGTGTTTTTGTATTGAGTTTCTGTGCCTTCTCCAAATTTGTGGTTTGTTTCAGCAAAAGGCAACAAGTAGTCTATATGTAATAATGTGCTTTTATGGATACTTATAATACAGGATTATGTTTTACCAACCTACGCCAAAATTGTAGTCCTGCAAAATCCGACCTTATCCGAGAAACTCGACTAGAATCGGACAAACTTAGACCCGAATCAAATTGTTATCGAAACTCATGATCCAAAAACCAACTGTCTTACCCGAAACAACCCGACTTGAAATAGACCCGAACTTAATCCAGAAATAAAATTTGCTTATTTGTAAAGTTTTATGTCTAGACCGAAATCAGAATTGGCCCAAACCTGACTCAGTTTTGACCCAATATAATTATAAACCTGACTGGATAAGATATAGAGGAACACATGAACCAATTGAGCAATCACAAAGAAAATATAGCCATGACAAAGTGAGACATAATATAGCATCAATAGGGAATGATCCAGATAGTTATTATTTGAAAACAAAATATAATAATTCAATTGAATACAAATTGATTGGAAGGAGGGGAAACATTTTATGATAATACATAAGCTAATATCAACCTTAAGAATGGAGAGCTGTAGAATCCAGAAATCAAATCCACCCAATATGACGACTGATGAATATGCAGATTAGCCTTTGAGCGTCAAATAGGGAGGGATTTAGCAACAACGAATCAACTTCAATAGACTCTATACACAATAGAATCAACTGGTTCCACATTCATTTTATCAAACAGGGATTCCATCCTGCAAATATAACTAGGGGGGTTCGGCGAACTTATGGCAGAGAGCGAACAAAGACAATGAAAACACACACGCACGCGACTCGTTCCTATCATCCTGCCATGAAAAACAATGCAGAAAAGCAAATACCAGCCTCCCCCTTTAACCAGCTTGGTGATCAAGCTCGAACCAAGTCTTACGGTTCACTTATGTGCAGAGGTGAAAGGGAGAGGGAGAAACACCCACGTAACCCAAAAGGATCCCTGGGTTACCCCTCAAACGAAAGTCATCACATCCAAACGCAAGCCTCAATAAGAACATTCTAGGTTTTTTTTATTTAACTTTTTTCCCTCAATGCCGATCAGTTTTGGGTGACCAACTGCGACTTCCAAGTTGTGTGCTAGTTACGCACCTCCAGTGTTTGGTGAGTGGCCCTTTGTCCAGAATGCTTATCAAACCCAGATTGTTTGCCGGAAATCCAATGTATCTGGAAGTGAAGGAAAAGAGAGGTAAATGTATGGATTTACATGAATTCGCAAGATAAATATTGTAGAAATGCTGAGTTCATCAAACAATCTAAATCGAGGAAAAAAAAATGCCAAAATATAAGAAATACTGTAATAATGAGATTTGGCCTATTAACTCCATTCTGTCTATAGAGATAAAACTGAACAATAGAATGCAAACTGGCCTAGTTGGCAATGAAAAATTCAACACGGTCGCATTAGGATATAAATATTTGAATTATTTAGCTGTAAGAAAGGCTCGAGGTATGGAAAGCGATAGAAACTTTCTAGAAAGAAATAGAAAAAAGAGCTACTATCAAACTGCTCTCAACAAGCTACCCTGAATACTTTGTGAAATTAAATGTCAAATTATTTATATTACACTCAAGGTTTTGTGACCTACCAGCAAACCACTTTGTGCTAATGTTTGTCTTTTCGCTCTTTCTAGTTCTACACCAATTCCTTGAGAGAGGAATACGTATTGAAATATGGACAAAAATAAAATTGAATATTTGGTTTTTTTTATTTACAAGAAACAACTATATTTTACTTTAAAAGTTGAATTCAAATATTGCTCAAATATTAATGATGAGAATTCGGATTAGATGTCCACATCCGATTAGAATTGAATTCTAATATGGTAGTGACCATTCTTAGCAAATTCAATATTATCTAATACTCCCTCCGAACTTCTAAAATAAGTAAAATCCCTTCTTATTTATTACTGTACTTTTTTTCTCTCACACAACTATTACTTACTACTGACAATTTTTTACTCATTTGATTATTACTAATAACAAATATGGAATACAGCTATAAAAAAAACATTTTAGATAAAAAAAAATTTACAACCTTAAATGACTTATATTTCCTAAATTTACTTTCACAAAAAGACATATTCGTATTTCCGACTAGTATCTAATGTTTAGTACAAATCAGTTCATATGAAAGCCTAGTTCCAACTAAAGGATCATTAGCCTCCTAAGAAACATCAAGATTCCGCTAAATCGGTCAATTGTTTAGATTTTAGAAGAATCGTTCATATAAAAGCCTATCTATCCTAACTGATCAACACAGGCTCCAGTTAGGCATATCATCCACCCAGACAGTAAGTTAGCCACTAAACTATCAATTCCCCTAAAAAACAATATGTAAATTTTCCATATGTTATTCTAGCCCATTGTGGTTCCACGCACAAGAATCGATAGTGGTTAAGAAGTAGTACAACTTACTTGCTCCGACGTGCCTTTTTTCTCCAGAAAACAATGGACAGGCACCACTGAACAAGAGGGAGCAACCCAACTGTTAGAATGACTTTGATCTAAATTCTTATCATGATATATAATCAATAAAATAATAAATTTGTTTGATCTCATAATATATATATATATATATATATATATATATATATATATATATATATATATGGCTTTTAAAAGAAGATGAACATCTTGCTCATTCATTCGCACAAGTTTGAAATGTAAAAATCGGAATGGCAAAAGATTATTCCGAGTCCCTGGCTGTAATAGGTTTTAGGAGTGTGCACGTCACAACTAGACGATAAATATCAACTCAAAAAACGAGACAACAACAAAACTTCAACTAGGGAATGAAAGTATTTGCATGCCCCATTTATAGAGAAGGCCCAAAATGAATCCAAGGCCCAATACGTAGCCGAACGTAAGGATTCATTAGTAATACAAGTTGTTCTCAAAAAAGTAATACAAGTTATATTGCAAGTTTTTATGTCTAAAATAGTCAATCTAGCAATAACAAGTGGACTGAAATGGCATTATGGAATTTCTGTTTATTCTCTCTCGGAAACAGCTAATTGTAAAATCAGAACTATGATCTTCCTAATCATAAACATGCGAAAGAATATCAAGTTCACATAATTCAAATTCTTCATTTGCAAACCTTTCCCATAGAACCTAGATGATATGCAAACTAGAGAAACAGAAATATCACCATGGGTATGGGTATTTGCAAGATTGTTCTTTTCGTTTTTTTTTTTTTTTTCTTTTGCTATAGACACATGATGTGATCCAATACTAAGAAGGCATCATCGGGCATAGCAGCTCAGGAATCCATTCAGAAATAATTAAGTTAAACAGGTTTGTCGCGCATTTATGAGTGTCAAAATCAGAAACATAGCAACCCAGCTGTAAAAATTTACATCATACAGATTGGCTGTGCAGTTAAGAGAAAATCCGAAAACAATGCAACACTAAGAAGGAGAATAATGATCTTCATCTCCTGTTAATGCAGGAGACAACTCTTTGTTTTATTATATTTCCAAGATATTATTATGCCATTGTATAGCAAAACATAGAAACATTGAATCTGTAGTGCATGCTGAACTTAGTGTAATTTTTATTTTATTTTTTCGCAATTAGAACTGCATTTTCCAGAAATCTGATTGTCTCAACCACAGAAAGACATCTGCCTTACACAGATATGATTTACCAAATATGTTCAAGAAACATTTAAAATTAATCTGTAACTTTCAAATTCAAAATTGAATCATGCACATGAAAAAGAACAAATTAATCGTTATCATATACCTTGAAAACTGCTGTAAAGGAAAAGTTTCCCAGAGCTGATTGCTTCTTTATAGGCATTCTTCTTTCTGTGGACATATCTTTACATAATTGTTGTGCTATTTCTCTTAATAAGACCAACTGAGCTTTATCAGTTTGCATAGATATAATTGTTTGCCTCAATGATTCCCTGTCAGCCTCAAGAACCTGAAGTCTCTGGTAAAGCTTCTTAACGTCGGTATCTCCAAAATCTGCCCGATGTAGTGAGCTACCCGGTGTAGTTACATACTCTTCCGAATGGCCTTTCATTTCTTTAGGATTGTTATTAGAGACTCCTTGATGAATAGAATCAATTGTATAAACTCTGTCCATCATTTCATCTCCCAAATCGGATGCATCGTGACATTTGTGTTCGTCAACACAATCCACCATCTTGAAGCTAGTACTCCTCTTAGGTGAATCCACTGGATAATCTGGACCCATTTCTCTGCCAGGGGCAAATGGGCTATAGGAGGAACCTCTCCGTGGGTTCCTAGAACGCATCGGGGATTGGACAATGACCTTCTCTAGAGTGTTTTTCGAACTAGCAAAGTCCCCATCAAGCTCACCGCCATGGGGGCTTCTTTCCAACTGATTGATCCTGTAATCTAGATTCTTCAAATGGTCTTGACCATGAGAGGTCTCAACAAATGGGTATTTCTCAATATCTATGACATCCTCATAATTTTCAGTCAACTGCATATCATTCAGATTGCATCTTAGAGGTGGATAATTTTGAGTGGAAGTGGGAGATTCCACCTGAATACCTACCTCATTGAAGTTTGGATCCTCACTTAACATGCCCTCTGCCTCATACTCTGTTAACCCAAAGCTCATCATTCTATGTTTATAAGCTTGCACTTCACAAGTAAGGGACTGCATAACCTGCTCTCTCTTATATAGAATGTCTTCCAAAGCTGATATCTCTTCATTATCATGGGCCATTTTCTCTTCAGAGAACCGCTTGAATTGTCGAGCTTCCATTTGAATCTCAGCCTTCTCTCTCTGAAGCCTCAAAATCATTGACATTGCCTCGTTTGCTGCAGACGAAGAGGCATTCCTTTCCTCCTCCAATTCTGAAGACAATTCCTCAATAATCGACTGCTGTTTGCTGACCGTCTCACGTAATACAGTGCACTCATTCTCAAGATCAACATGAGCAACTTGTGGAACATCTACACCTGGCACGAGAAATTGTTTTTCCTCATATTCATCGTATTTCCGCTTCACCGATCTCATCCAGGTCTCTTGTTGAGAGCTGGCAGTTAGAGCACAGCTACACCCACAATTACAGCATTTAACCATGTTCATTGATGACACTGATGCCTCTCCTCGATCCATTTGCATAATTCCAGATCCAACAATATTCAAACCAAACTATATATTTGTCATCTCAAACCCTTTGACACTACAAATCCATGTTCAACAATCAATGATGCCACAAACAAGAAAGAATGGGCCATCAATTGCTCTCTCTTTGTAGAAATAAGTGATTTGGCTCCAATCACAAGATTTCACCAACCAAAATTTCTATAAAACCGTCCAACTGCAGTCCAAACCCCTACGATTACCAACAGCAACCGCACATAAAATCAATCAGATGTCGACAAAAATAACTCAAACACGAGAAACTTCAAAAAAATTTCAAGAAAATCAAACATCACATCAACATTCCAACTCGCACAAGAAAAATCGAAACAACTAAAATCGAAAAAATCAAGTCATAAATCTGACGATATGTAGATTTTACCTCAAATAAACAAATCCACAACTGAGAAACGGGGAAAAAAAAATATAGGACAAGAACGACAAGTTTATGTGATTCAGAAAGGGAAAATAAGAGATAACTGCGTGAAGTCACGTACCTATCAAATAATCCACGAGAAGAATCAAACTCTCCAAGCAAAATAAAAAAATTGGAAAAAATCCTCGGCGATCTGAGACGGCCAGTGGATGAAGAACAGAGGGAAACGAAAGAGAGAGAGATTGATCCTCTACACCTTCATGTCCCTGTCGGTTTGGCTGGCGGAGTTTTTCCCGAGAGAGAGCGAGGGAAAATGATATCTCCAGCGAGCGAGAGAGAGGAAAAGGAGGGAGAAAACGAGAGCGGGGGAAGGGGGGGGGGGGGGGGAGAGAGAGAGAGAGAGAGAAGATGCAGCTTTTTCTTTTTCTTTTTCTTTTTCCTTTTTTTTGAAACCCTAGACTTATTCCTAATTTTCCATCTGCGACTCGAGACTGGATCTGCGTTCTCTGCTGGAAGAAGATGTGTATTTTTTTAGGGGTATTTATGTCAGGTCATTTTAAAATGTTTTCAGAAATTAATATGAAAATGAAAAAGTAAACAAAAATCAGAAAGATATTTGTTAAATTATTTTTTATCCAAAAAATAAATTTTTATGGATAAAAATAATGACTAATATGTATAAATATCTTGATTAAAAAAAGATGGAGAGAAAAGTAAAAAGAAAGTTTTATAAATAAATAAAAAAATTGTGGTTTTCTATGTAAAAATTGAAGTGTGATGGATTAAAATTTAAAACCGTGGTTGAAATTAAGGATGAATCTATTAAATTTTTTTTTATATCCAAGTATCTCAAGCTTACACTTAAACTAGTCATGAACCCCAAGTCTTCGGCCCCTCATCGACTTAGGGAGATAAAACGCGGAATGTGCCTCAGCAATGGTCCAACCACCCCCTTTATACCATTTGGCTCTAGGAGGCCCACACCACAGGAGAAACAATCTAATAATTCATCGCATATTGGTAAGCCTAATAAATACGGAGTATATACATTGTATTTTATTATTTATTTATTTATGCGTTGAGGGAGAAAATATAATACTCCGTAGTTTGTTAGTGATTACATTCTGAGTGGTCGCGAAAGGACGGAAAAACTTAACGAAAAATTATCTCAATCCATTATAAAGGAAATTATGGACATTCCATTGCCCGTTAACTACTTTGAAGATCGTTTATATTGGTGGCCCGATAAAGATGACTGGTTCACAACGTCAAGTGCTTACAAGTTAGCGTCTTCGCAAAGTTCCTTGAGTGTTGACAGTAACGCGTGGATTTGGAAGCTTCACACTCCTCCCAAAGTCAAGAATTTCTTATGGAAAATTTCCCAGAACGGTCTCCCTACTACATCTCGCCTAAATCAACGTGGTGTTGGCGTGCCGTCCACTTGCTGCTTGTGTAATAACGCAGTTGATGATGACACCCACCTTTTAATTGAATGTCCAAATTTGAACCTATTTCATTCCCTCTCGTCTTACAAGATTGAAGATATCCACCATCATTGCTCAATCACGTGAAATAAAACATATCTTGAATTCACAGGTTCTACTGTCTCAAAAACCGATAAGGAAAATCTAGCTTTTTCATGGTGGACAGTATGGTCTTCTAGGAACCAACATCTATTCAAACAAGTGTCAACCCCTACAGGGCCGTCTCGATGATTTCAAAGGCCCCGTTGAAAATTTTATATTAGGCCCTTTTAATTAAGGCGGCTAATTTTTTATTAGGAAAATTAATGTCTCTAAAATTAATTAGTTATAGTTTTATTTAGTTATATTTATTCAATGAAAAAATATAATATTGAGTATTAATATCCCCAAATTAATGTATACTTAAGTAAATAAATGTAATAAAAAGTGGAGAAAATAGCATCCAATATACCAAAATTTTGTGCCCTTTGCAGATCTGACCCTCCCCTACCCAAATTTGCAAATATGAAAAAAAATGTCCAAAATTTTGCAAAACTAACAAGTAAAAAAAAACTGGAAAACCGGATGGGCACCCATTAAGAGAGAAAAGTTTTATGTTATTAGTCATATCATCAAGAGAGAAAGAAAGACCAAGAGGAAAACCAGGAAACCCTAACCTCCTCACGATCCGCCGCCGTCGGCCAGCCACCGAGCCCCAATCGGAGTGAAGAAAAATCGACGCCGACCACCACAGATCACCAGCAAAAGAGTCTTCCCCTCAAAAAAGAAGCTTCCAGAGGCGGTGTCCGAAGCAAAAGAACTCGACGGTAAATCCCAAATCATCCCAAAGATCAAATTGCAATTCTTGCTACCAAATAAGACTAAAATTAGTGAAATTTGGAGAATCAGATGAGAGAATATCAAAGAAAATGGATTAAATTCGCATGGATCAAATTGCAATTCTTTCTAAAAGAACACGACGCTAGCACGCCTTCATCGTATAGGACCGGGCGAAAATCCCCCAGTACAGACGAAGAACGGCGCTCGGCCGGTAGAAAGACAGGGTCAGTCGGCAGGTCAGTATGGGAATCCCACTCCTTATAAGAATGCTGAGACTCGAGGGACTCCAGTATTGAGTTAGATCCCGACGACGAAGCACCATCGCCCGACCGAGAAGAGGCAGAGTCCACAAGAGAAGGGGGCTCGTCGCGTACTCGACCCGGAGAAGAATAAAAAGAGGGATCCGCTGAGTTTTTCGCTTGGTGAATGGGGACCTCTTCAGGAACCACTATGCCACCCACAAGAAGTTTGCCCTCCGACTTCCCCGGAGGCGGAGACTTTACAAGGGCATGAACGCTGTCAGAACTGCTTTGGGAGTTCGACATGACGGGGGCGGCTTGGGGATTGTTAAAAAGGGGCAAGTAAAGAAGAAACCTATGGACCAACAGGAAGTAAAAAGTACGCCCGAAAAAACCCACGCCGCATCCGCGGCCAAGAAAAGTAAAAGAGAAGTCTAAAAATAAAACAAGAAAGAAACGCGAAAAGAAAAGAAAGGAAAGCAACTTTACCTTAACCGGCTGGATGAGAGACAAAAGCTGTAAAAAACAGAGAACGGTAAAAAATGAGAGAGGAAAGAACCCATATTTATAGACCTCCGTCGAACGACGTTTCGTCTCCCATGTCAACACACGTGTCAGACTCCTGACGCACATCAATCAGATAAACGAGTCTAGTGGGAACAGGCCCAGAAAGCTCATCTAGGCCCAACAGACCCCCTTTTTTCCCATCTCCTGCCCCAGGAAATGCTGAAGGTAATGGGATCGATAGGGTGATTTCGAACCGCAGAACGATCTTCCAGGTCCCCCCACGGCTTGAGGAGTTGTGATGATGCCCAAAAATAACGAAAAGAGGGAAAAAGGGAAAAAGACAGTAAAAGATGGTAAAAGGGGGCCAGCGCGGATGAACTAAACAAATGATCCGCGGATATAGGTCACATGCAACTCGGACAGATGTCACACATGCCCACCACCCACGCGCCCTTCTCCGTGTAACGCGTGGCAACCATGTTTCGACAAGTGGCGAAAAGGATGGAACACCCCACCCTAGAAGGGATGTGGGCATACACTGTATAAGCAAAGAGACACTCTATAATCGAGGCTTTTTCGGAAAATCACAAGGAGGGTCTTGAGCTACTCAAAAAGGGAACGAAGTTCAAGCGTAGGAATTCCCGGTTACTCGCATAGTCGTCACACACACGCTATAATCGCCGGGTAGGCAACCCTTCAGGTATTAGAATTAAGGGGCTATCCGAATCCGGAGTTCCCATCTTCAACCGTTTCCCTCTGCTCTAGAGTAAGAACCCATCTTCTCCGAAGGGTCTTGATAAAATCGACGCCCGAAGGGTAGAACGAGCCGCGGACAAGGCTCGACGGCGCCAGTCTCTAGTCATCCGCAAACCGCGGATGCTCGAGTCTGGGTAAGCCCGTTTCGGAATACATGGTCATCTCGGAACAGGTAGAGGTTCTCCCCCCTAGGATAGTAGCACTACGGGATTGTTTGTAAGGGGAGAAACTTTAGGTAAGACCGTTGACCATCAAAATCGAGACACGTGGCTCACCCCCCTCCATGGGGACGTGAGGTGGGGTCCACCTTTCATATGCGGTTTTATTAGACAGTCCCCTAGCAAGAGAACAAAAAATTCAATTAAAGGACAACAAATATATAACATGGAAGAGGAAAACTGAGATCAGAACAATAAAAGCAAATGTTCTCTTCCATTATGGATAGCAATAGTATGATCAATCATTGTGGGGATAATGGTAGATACCCGGGACCAAGTTACTATTATTTCTTTTTCCTCCTTTGTGTTAAGCTTATCAATTTTTCTTAATAAATGATTTGCTACAAAAGGATTTTTTTTTTAGTGAACGTGTCACGGTTAATTAGTCCTATTTTTTTTATCTTGTCTAATCAGACCGCGAATTACAAATGTCTAGAAATGTTCTATTGCAATTTCACGAGGCAATCCACATCATCGGTCACCCATGCTACTCGGGTCAGAGCGTAAGCTAGTCTCGAACCGTAGGCCTTCTTGGTAAAACAGCTCAAACTTTTTTATTTTTATCAAACTGATTCGAACTGTTCCAAAGACCCAACATGCATTTTTTTGCATTGGGCTCTGAGACCAGAAAGAATGCTTACCAAATCTTTAGAGAAAATGTCAGAACACTTATCATATACAATGTTGTAATCACGTTCACTGGTACACCAGACAAGAGATGCTCATAATCCATCACAGAATGCAAAGTGACAATTTGAGATGCCAGCAATCTTAGGGATTGCCTCTAAAATCCAAACCAGACAAGAGATGCCGGTAATCCATCACAGAATGCAAAGTGACAATTTGAGATGCCAGCAATCTTAGGGATTGCCTCTAGAATCCAAACCTGAGAACAAAGCAACATTAAGAACAGAAATAGAAGTAAAGAATAATAAGAAGAAGAAGAAGAAGAAAACATTGGAACATAAAAGGAAAGAAAGGGGAAATAACTGGAATGCTACGGGATATCCGAGCAAATTATAACCAAACCTTGGACCTTTTTTAGATAGCTCAGACCTCATAGGTTTCTTCAAAAAAACCAAGTGTTTCCAGAAACACAACCCGACCAAAAGGATACAATTTTACACAATCAAAATCACAGACAAGATCCACAAAAGATTGACGTATAAGAGCTTTAGAACGCTGAGGGAGCAACACACCCTCAATCAGTAACAAGTACGCCATGGAAAGTTTCTTAGGAGACTGAGTTGGCTCCTTGAGGAAAATTTGGAGAAGACCATTAAATGTGCATTCCGATAACCCAAAAAATCCTCCATATCCACATGAGGAGAAGGAGTGACGCACTCGGGCCTGGGCTCGAGCAAAAGGACTGGCGATGAGAGTTCCGAGAAGTCGGGAAGTTGTGGACAGTTATTGAGTAAACAGATCAGTTGTCAAAGAATTCTTATTTCCCGTTGATTGGCTTGGCTTTTGGGGGCGTGCGAGTACTAGATTTGTAGATCTTGAAGTCGCAGTCGCGTCTTGGGGAAGATCTAGTAAGTCGGAGGTCATACAAAGCGGGAAACAACGTTTTACCGAGACATCGCCTGTGTAGAGACGATTCCGAAAGTGGCTCGTTTGAGAGGAATTGAGGGGCTGTTTTGGAGTGACGTTTTAAGGATGATTTGAGGGTGATAATGGGGTTGTGGAAGGCCTAAGAATGAAGGTAAGGTTGGGGGTAGAGGTTGAGGGATATGTGATGCAAGATCGCTCTCGGCCTCGCACTCCGAGTGTTTTCGATCCTTTGATTCCGTCGTCTCTCACTAAGGAATCTCCTTTAGCCTCTCACCGAAGGTTTTGTTCCCGGCCCCTCACCTAAGAACGAGATTCTTGACCCGAATAACTGAAATATAAAAGGCTCACTTTTCTCAAATTCAACTTCTCTCAAAAGAAGTTCTTACATCCCTTTATATAGGAAAATATTGATCCTACGAAAAATAAAAGAAATTAAAATAAATCGATAAACTAGTGACGGATAATCCGAAAGGGTTTTTGAGATTTATGACGGAGAGATGGGAAACCATAATGGGGGAAACGAATGGTCTTAGTTGCCATCAAAGAGATGAAAGTTCGGAAACCTCTAAAGCCCCGTCATTTAATCCGACTTTATTAAATGCATTCCGTCTTCATTTATTGCATTTCCGACAAGCTGCTAGATTTTTGGACTACTGCAAAGATCCCAAATTTCGGCCATCTTCCCAGCTGAATTGATGATTGCATCCTTCAATAAAGTTGTAGCCACTTAAAATATCTTTCCAACAAGTGCTCATCGACTTCAAACGGAATTTTGTATAGCTAAAACGAGCAAAAATACCGAGATGTTGCCAAACAGTTTTCAGAAATGAAAGTTGATATTCAGCTCCGAAGACAAACCTTTCTAGGAAAAAAGAGTCAAGCTCATGGGCGACTACGATCACATCATCCTCCTCCCCTTTAAAAGGATTCGTCCTCAAATCCGTGATGGAAATGAGCGACTTCTTTGGACATGTGGCATCTTCTTTGAAAGGTTGTTGAATTTTCTCTTCTTATTCTTGAATCATGAAAGGCAAGTAAGGTTGAATGAAAGAAGTCACATCCAACCACTTACTCGACATGGAATTCAGAAAGATAGGCATGTCAGTTGACATTTGTTTCTCCCTCATGGAAAGCGCAACCTTGGGAACTTGGATGATTTCCTCATCTTTCTTAATCTCGGGGTTGACCTTCGCAATCTCAATCAGGACATCCTTGTACTTGTCTTCTTTGATCTCAATTGTCACATTCATGGCCGTAGAGGATGTCGTTGTTGAAGAGGGAGGCGTTGGTGTTGTGGGCTTTGATAGCGTAGACCCCAATGAGGTGACTGCTTTTCGAATTTCCTTTACTTGTTGCATTGAGTCATCCGCGAGCTTGTGGATCTCTTGCCAAAGTGGTTCAACCTTCTTCTTACGACGAGCCTCATCCTCTCGAGCCCTTTTCTTTCGATATCACCTTCGAAGCTCTTGATCAACTACATCATATGTAGCACCATCCATGTCACTCCAACGCAGATATCCATCATCATAGGGTCGAATAGCCCATCGGATGTACTCTTCAGACAAAGGCTTGGAACTCATTTTCTTGAACATTTTCCCCCGAAAACATGAGGAACCCTTGTTGTTTCTCTTATACCACTTGATGTGCTCGGGAACTCTCCGAGCCACCAGGATCGACGACGAGGTTCCTATTTTATTTGATGCACAAGTTGATGATAAAAATAAAGACGATCACCATCCCGAACAATTGTACCTAAACACCCATCTATAAGAGAAGCCCATATGGCAGTAGACAGTCCATTCTGAATGCACATTAATGTGCCCACGAAAACGTCGCTTTTTGGGAACAACAAACTTGAAGGAAGCAGGTTGAATAATAGATGATGGATCCACATTAGGAATTTTTTTATGGACAACAATTTCTTTATCTAAATAGCATAGAAAAAGTGTAAACAATAGATGTTACAACATAGAAGATAATGTCAACAAAAAAACAGCAAACAACAAATTGAACAACCACATAAACTAATATTGCCACCACACAAAACATTGCAAACACACAATAAGGAGAATGTCATATGGAACCCTGCCACCAAACAAGCAACAAACTGTAACAATCAATCAATTGTAACATTGTCACCAGACTGTAATCAACCATCAAAACAAGTAACAAATTGTAACCCTGTCACCAAACAAAGAATAAACTGTAACCCTGTCATAAGGTTGTAACTAACCATCAAAACAAGTAATAAACTGCAACCCTGTCACCAAACAAGTCATAAACTGTAACCCTGTCACTAGACAGTAACCAACCATCAAAAATAAAGAGAAACAAAAAATGCCACAAATGCAGAAATGGAAACGAAATCAGAAGAAGGGACATAAATCATAGCACAAACTGATAGCCATTAGACAACAACTGAACTAAAAAACAAACCCTAAAACGGGAGGAAAGGGCTAAAATAACGAAAAATAAACAAAAATATGCATAAACTGCAGGAAATGCAAGTAGATCTCCACAACACAAAGGAAACAACAAGCGAGGTTGCTTACAAGAATATTGAAGCAGTAGAGTCGAAGAAAGTACCTGATGAAGCCATTAGAAGAAGATAACTAGAGATACAAAATAAAGAGCAGAAAAATGCAAAATCGAAGAGGAGAGCAAGTTAAAGAGCAAGGCGGAGAGCACGACGGAGAGCAAGGCGGAGACGAAATGTTGGTAAGAAACGATCGCCGATCGGAGAGCAAAGAGATGTTGGAGAGAAACCGCTCAACTGAAGGAGGAAAGGTAAATCGACGATCCCGCATGGGAGCAGTAGACAAGGGCAAAATAGGGATTATGGAAAAATATTGGACATTTGCTAGCAAAGTCCAACCCGTGGGACACTTTCTAAATGGACTTTTGGGAAAGACCTTTGGGCCAAATATTTTCCTTAACCTATGAGTGACATTAACAAACACAATTATATGACGAATCCGTGTAAAATCTATGTGGTGCATGTGTAACATCTACAGGGTGATGACTCACTTAGTCGATTATGACCAAACGGGTCACTGAGTCTCCACCCTCACCCAGTCAAGCCAACTCAATTTTTTGGTCGATCGGATATAAACAAATTAATATCCTCAATAATACGATACCAAGGTGGGTTCCTCAAAGGAATGATGGATTCAAGTTTAAAGCTCCAATTCATCATTATTATTCACACTTTACAACAACCATGGGACTATGGGAGTTCACTTTTCAAGTAACCGGGGCCAACTAATGTATTGTGATTGGGTTATGGTTGGAAACCTTTGAAGGGTGTTTTTATTCAGCTGAAGTTTACAGATCCATCCAAGCTACTTGAGTGAGTTGTATATTTCAGGAAATTTCCATCTACAAAGTGCAAGTGAGGAGAAAAAATGGGTTCACAAATCAAGAATGTCATAAAAATTAAATATCATTATTGATTGAGTCCAAAATCAATAAGAAGATAAAATGAAATTTATCTTATAGAATTTGATAAGGTTGAAGCTATTCCAAGATGCAGATTTGGAATCAAAGTCTCTGTTTGGAATCAAAGTATCTGTTTTCAATTAAACAAAACAAGGGGCAAGGTGGGAGGGTAGCAGTAGCAGCCATACCTTTTCGGCAATCGAACAGAACACAACAAATAACAATACCCTTTCTTTTTTCTTTTCTTTTTCCAGTCGCGAGGAGCACTAACAAACCGCTCTGCCTCTACAGAGGTTGGACAAATTCAACTGTACATTTTGCATTTCCTTAACATTTCACAAGATTATATTAACAAGTTGCGAATTCAGATTTTGTAAACGCTGCCTAGGAGCTAATACATTAAAAAGTAGGGTAAACTACATAAAACCACCCTTAAAATAAAAGTTTATAGAAAACCACCTATAAATTTATTTTTGGGTAAATTGCATAAAACCACCATTTAAATAGGGTGTTTTGCATGAAACCACCCTTTAAAACGAAAATTGTAGAAAACTACCCTTTAAAACTGTTTTCTTTGCAAAGTCACACCTATCACCGAATTTCCGTTAATTGAATATTAAAGTGCGTAAAAAGATAAATTATATCCGATGTTTTTATTATTATTTTACTTTATCCAATCGGTATTAATTAATTTTTACCTTTTCAACATGTTTTTTCAAAAGTAGTTTTTTTTTTAAATATCATTTTTATATATAATTTCACACTTATTAGTAAAAACACTATAAAAATAGATATAATTGATGTTTTATATATTTTAAAAAGAGTATATTATAAAGGGATACTTGAATAAAATAAAATTTTAAAAAATGATATTTCATATAGTTTTTATTATTCTAAAAATATATTCACTATTCCGCATATATTTATTTTCTTCAAGTAGCCCTAGTATTACACATTTTTTATATGTATAAAATATAAATTACACATCAATTTTTTATTGAGTTTTTTTGTAAGTATGAAAATACTTTTTTAAAAAAATATTTTTTTGATATTTTATAGTGTTTTTTGCTTTTGAAAAAAATGTCAAAAAGTTAAATATCAACTAATACCAATTGAATTGAGTAACTAATGATAAAAATAAGGGGCATAATTGAATTTCCACACACTTTAACATTTAATTAACGAAAATTGGGTGATGGGTGTGACTTTGCAAGGAAAACTGTTTTAACGGGTGGTTTTCTGCAATTTTTATTTTAAAGGGTGGTTTTTCGCAAAATGCCCTATTTAAAGGTGGTTTTCTGCAATTTTGCCTTTATTTTTCTTTCAAAGAACTGCCCATGACCATTTAAATTTGTAAAAAAGTGTTTTAAAAATGTTAAATTCTTACCTTTTGTATTGAATATAACTCAACTGTACAATAAATTAACAAAAACATTTAAAAACATATGAATACTTTAAACATTTTTTTTATAAATGGTAGACTGGTAGTGGGTTGTCCTTCGAAAAAAACTAAATTCATTGGTGGTTTTATGAAATTTTTTATTTTAAAGGTGGTTTTGTGAAAACTCATCTATTTTTTTAAGGGTGATTTTCTGTAATTTACCCTAAAAAGTAACCTTTTTTTCAAAAAAAAAAAACATCTAAAATGGAAATAATGACCCATAAACCCACATTATAAAACTCTTTTTATACTCGCGGGGAGCACTTGACCAACCGTCTACAGAGGTACCATGACTCCAAGAGGACAATTTTGAATTGAGTTTTCTCATTAAATTAGACAAATTCAAGCGTAGATTGTGCGTTTAGTGACGCAACTTATAAAACCTCATTATATTTTCAGTGATTTTAAGGTTGGTGCAACCAAAACTTGTGATTTTGAGTGAAATTTCACTAGTTTGTACCAAAATCACAAGATCAAAGTGTAGCATCACAGAGAATCCAATGGATGATTTTTACACCGCCAACTAAAACCCACAAAAATACAGTAGCACTTGCCACTTTAAACGAACTCAATCGCGTTCAAAGTTCAACAAACGCATACACGGTACAACTCAAGCCACCTGACCTCTAGAATCAATGGGATGGGATAAGAATCATTTTCCCATTGTAGTCGTACAGGCGGAACTTCAATCAATTACAATGGGGATAAATTTGTAGCAATAATCGCGATCACAGCTCAAGGGTGTGCCACTGTTCATTTTCCCCGTATCCCCCACTCGGTTTTCCCTGTCCCGGAACATGGGGCTCATGCCCTACTACTACATTTCACTCAATCCGGTCAAAAGCAAGTTACCTCGTTGCAATGGAGTAACCCCACCAATTACAGTAAATCAAGCTCGTTAATGATTTGATAACATACCTGGATTCCTATGTTTAGCTAGGGCCCTTTGCATCATCTGGTACATTGAGATTTAGCGTCGGTGCTGAGGCTGGAATGAACCCATTGCTCATGGGAAAGGATTCAGAGGCACCCTTCGATGATATAACGCCAACGCCAGACGACTGATAGGATAGACGCTCTGGCATTGTCGTTGCTGTAGACGTTTCCTGCTGTTGCAATTCTTCCATGAGCCTTAGAGAGGGAACGTCACCCCTGCAGTACCTCTGCCACATCTTTCGGTAGGCCACCTCTAAACCAAGAGTGAACTTTGGCCCATCACAGACGGGTGACTTTGACATGAGTTCTCGCAGGCTCATTCTCAAATCCGAGAGAGCTTTCATGTCAGATGCCAGTTGCACTGCCAGCCGGACATATTCATCTTCGGTTTTGGCAACCAGATGACCTAGCCCTGAAAAACCAATGCAGTTTGATTAACTCACCAAACTCACACCATGGATTAGTGATTTAATTAGCATGCTTTATCATTGTCTAAGAGGAGCGGTTGGGTGCAAACTCACCAACTTTATGCAAAAGACTGACACCAACGTTATGAGCATGTACCGCTCCTGCCATAGCTATACATGGCACCCCCATGTACAAGGACTCACAAGTTGTTGTCGTTCCAGCATATGGAAAAGTATCCAAACTACAAAGAGAGAACACAGGTGTACCAATGGTCAGCACATATATCACATATACTAAAAGCTTCAAGCATACTTTCATGATTTTCCATTCCTAAAAGTTTAATCTAGTAATGTGTGTATGCTATAGGCTTTCATAAATCATACTTGGTTAGTTGGAATGCTCTTATGTTACTTTTCTAAAATTACACCACAAAGAACATAACTTCATAATCAACTCTATTTTGATCACCTCAGCCTTGTTGAAAAATCGAAATCTGCATCAACTCAGTCAACAAGCAAGCAGTCCTACCGTCCTACTAAACCCCCAACACCTACTTGAATAGACACTCCTCCAGCAAACATATTAACTCAGTGTACACTTAGGTTATTGCAAATGGCTCCAGAAATAAAATCACGGGGAAATTAAGTCACTTAAAGGTGGTTGGAGAAACACGAGTGCCATATATAATAAATGACTGTAATTTTAGGAATTAGTGAACTGTAAGACACACCTTACATCCATAAGAGCATATGCTTGCATGTGATCATGGTTTAGAAGAATCAATGGCAAAAGATCAATGCGAACTGGGTCCACGCCCAATTTCTCCAATGTTGTCAAGAATCTGACCCTTATATTATCACAGCAAAAAGGTTTACACTTGACTACGAGACGTGAATGTGGAACAGCACATAATATCTTTGCCCAAATTTCCAACACTTTGGGTGTTATCTGCAGGAGAGAAGGAATACATCGCATTAGTTGTGATTAATATTGTTTGCCATGACAAATGCTATAAAAACACATTTCATTTCTGCTATCAATTTTAAGTACCTTAGCTAAATTGTTAAAGCTGCCGAAAGTAACAAAACCATTACTAAGAGCTGGAGTGGGACAAACAGAACCAGCCTCGGGAGAGGGTGTATAACACAGAAAACATTCAGGCAATCGAACCAACTCTTCAACATGCCTAACAAATAGAAAACGACCACAGAACTACAGGTCATTGATTTTCAATGAGAAAAAAAAAATAGAAGAGGCCTTACGCTAAGTTAACATCATTATTAGAGAGAATGGAACTATATAAGTAGAAAGTGTTAACCATACTTCTGTCTTGAATCTGGAGGATCAGCCAATGCATCTGTAATTCTATAGTCGATGGTGGGTAAACCAGTTGTGTTTGGGTAGCCAATCCAAGTCACCTAATACAAATTACAGCGAACAAATTACAGCAAATAGATATGTTAAAGAATGTAACCTTTATAGTCTTTTCTAACCTGAACTGGTGCAGGACGACAAGCCATCATCCCCAATTTATTGTTGGCAGTATGTCCCGTGAGTTCCACCAAAATATCAACCTTATCTTCTCTAACCATACTGGCAACCTTCTTCTCATCTATGCCATATATATCTCTCCATAGACCCCCTTTCTTCAGCACCTTGTCCCTAAATTTAAAGGTCTTTGCATCAGCCTGCAGTGCAGATACAAGAACAATTGGTAAAAAGTTGGCTGCATGTAGCATAGTAGCTATTGGTACAGGAAAAGAAATGTTTTCCACCAAAGATGGTAAAATATCAAAGGACATCAAAGAAAAGCTATAATGAAATAATAAATTATTATCATGAACATTTGCAATCATAATAAATTTTTACCTTGACAACTGCTGAGTAAACCACCACTTTGAAATTCAAGTAATCATGATGAGCTAAAGGAGCTTCAACGAAATATGACACTGAATGAGTGAAGAAATCAGGGGACACGTATCCAATAACAAGAGGTCTTTCTGGCTCCTTTGGATTGTCCCATGATGTATATTGTGGATACAGCCTCATGAAGCGCCGCCCCCAATCTCTGAAATGTGGAAGCAAAATGAAGACACCATAAATAGCATGATGTATTGATATGGTTCTTCAATATCAATGAGTAAAACTTAGCTTTACCAAAAGTACACTGGTATAGTGGTATTTGACTGACAGATTTGTAAGCACCACAAAATTAAGCTTCATTTCTAACCTAAATCATCAACAAGATGATAATTTACCTCATGTTAATAAAATTTTAAAAAAAAAACACTCAGATGCTATTTTTTTGTTCGTTGATTCACTCCCATGCTAAACCCTCCTGTTTACCACATCATTTCACATTACAACAATACAACATATACATCAATAGTCTATCTTCCATCTTTTTCTTTTTCTTATTTCATATCGTGGATAAGCTTGTGAACCATCACATTATCACTACATATACAACCTAAACTTTCATAAGCACAAACTAGGTAAAAAAGGAAGTTCTCCTGAACCATAAAAAACAAGAGAAAACTACCAATAGAGAATCATCAGTAAAAAAATATTTCAATTACATAAAATATAGTTAACAGCAGGTAGCAGATCAGGGTTAGCTCAAACCTGTGAGCCTCGTATAGTTTATCATCTTGGCCTTCATTAATGTAGTTCATTGCCAACAACCGGTTCTGCAAGAAGAATAGAATAATGTAGAACACTAAAGGCGATAGAAAGAATAGTAATATCCTAAAGTAGGTATCCTCTCACAATAGAAACAGTAAGGGAAACAACTTCTGAATATCTTAATGATATACCTAAAATCTGGATTAAGCTAAGAAAAATAGATTCCCACACTAACACACGGAATTCAATGGAAATGATGAGGTGTAACCTCTTTGAATTCAACAGAAAGTAGGGAAACAATGGAAATAGGGAAGATACTCCCTCATAGGGCAGATACTCCCAGCTATAAGACCGATACATCTCTTACAACTCAGAAAATGAAAACAACTGCATGATTCAAATCATCAAATGGGATGACAATGCACCTTATTTATACTAGACTAGATAAAGACTGTGACCTAATACTCTTATGACAGCCCTAAGCCCGTGATGCTGTCTTTCCCTTCTAACCGGCTAGATGTTTCTATCAACTTCCAGAGCCCTTTCACTGAAGTGCATAACACTTATCATACAGTTAACTTAAGATGTCACTTTTAAACCCTAATTCGACATTTGTCAACTTACCAAATCCAGGTGAGAGTTAATCATATAATGCTCCCTAAAACATCAAGGAACTAAGTATTAGTCAGTCGGCACATCTTACCCTCAGATATATGATTAAGGTGTTTGCCTGCTCCGCACATAAGGTTATATTGGTATGACCCCATGTATTAGTAGGGTATAAATAATTAAATATACCCTAATACCTTGTAATAATCATGAATTGAATAATGAAATACAAAGTACCCTTTTCTCCCTTAACCCTATCTCTCTCTTTCCCTTACCATTGTTTCTCTCATCAGTATCTTCTTCTTCCCTAACTTTCCTTCTAAACCTTCATCTTCTTCCCTAATCTCTTCCTTTAACCTTTCAATCTCACATGTCCATGGCCTAATTTGAGTCGGGACATAACATATACGTATAAGAAAAAATTGAGTTTGTGGAGCTATATTAATTAGGTACTACATCAGTGTCTTCAGAACAAAAACGGGCTATTCAAATCTTGCAAAATATCAAAAGCTAATAGGCAAAACTGCTTGATTTATGCAGTGCTCTCCTTTCTTTTCTTTTCTTGTCGATTTCTAATCATTTCTCTCTCTTCAAAGCCAAACCACTTAACCCTGATTTCTAATTATGCGAAAAGTAAAACATAAGTATCCATTACATTGCCACCATAAACATTCAAGTTCCTACATGTTTCCTGATATAAGTATACATTTCCTACTTCCTAGTAAATCTAAAAGATAGAATAGGAGAGAACTTTTGGCCAGTTATATAGCTCTGTATCTGATTTTTAAAAACCGACAAATGCCACTATTATAAGATTGATCTCTAGGATATATACATATTCAATTACCTATAAAAACAAATGACCACCTTAGAGCAATACCTGCCCTGCGTTGCGAGAATCAGGATCTAACTTCAGACATTGTTCATAAGCTTCAATAGCACGACAAATATCTCCAGCATCTCTGTAGAGCACCCCTGTCAAGAAATAGTAAGAAACATCAATGAAACTGATTTTTCATAAATCTATAGTTCCCTACAAATAATGGTTCTTCTAGGATCCAAACAACCATGAAAAACCAAGCAGCACTAAATGGCAGGAGGTAAATACCTAGATTATTGTATGCTTCAGAATATGTTGGATTTGCAAGTATGGCTCTCTCAATCATGCTAGCAGCGGCATCCATTTTACCCTATACCAAGGGGAAAAAATCTTAATATTTAGGAGCCAGTGAAAGGCCAAATCAATATCTGTCAACAACCATAAGAAACTACCTGAACTGTGTAAACCACACCAAGATTATTCAACGACTGCGAGAAGTTTTGCTTGATTGACAATGCAGTCTGCAGCATTTAAAATGATGACAACAGTCAAGATAGGGATGTTCACTCCAATAGTGGAAACTGAAAGATCAGGGGAAGACGTTTTACTTGCCTGATAACATTCAACAGCCTTCTCAAGGTTCTCCCGGTCTTTGTAAATGACTCCAAGATTGTTGCAGGCTTCAGCACATTGTGGATTGAAGTGAAAAGCAAGTTCGTAAAAGAAAATTGCCTGTAGAAACAAAATAAGTCTTTTAGCATGCGGAGCCTCCTAAAACATATATCAAGAAGATCACAAAACCATACAAATAACAGTATAAGGAATACTTAACAGTGTTCTTATGGTTTGGAATTTGCACTGTGATGCACATGGTTTGCTTATTTTCATTATCTTTTTTAAAATAAAAACAATTGGTGCCTCTCTACTATGGAACTTGTTCACATGGTACTCCATCTTGTATTTTGACATCCCATTATCTTGGTCAAGTGATTGCATACCCTCATTTCTAAGGTTTTAGTCTATCCCAAATTGCAAATAGAAATATCCTAAAATATTATAATTTCATTCAAATTGATAATATAAAAGTATTCAAAAAATATTATTAGTTGGAGGGACATTATTCACAGCATATTTTAATAAAGATTTTAAATCTGCCTATTAGTACCATCGCTTCCCTGATTTCCCTCCAACATATCAACAACTCACATCATACCATTTGTAAGTGATTGAAAATATTAAATATCAAATCTTTAAAACAGATCAAAGACACAAAAAGGACAAGAATACAAAAGATGAACTAGATACCAGATTATAAAACAAATCAGTTAAATTTACCATGTCAAACTTTAACATTTCACCATATGCAACACCAAGATTATACATGGCATCAGCATAGCGCCAATTATAAGAGAGCGCCTTCTTATAATATGCTACACCTTGAACTATGTCGCCTTCAAGTTTAACCTGAGCATAACATAAGCATACAATCTCAATAATATGACAGTAACATCCAATCTACCAAAATTAACAATGGAAATGCTACCAAAAATTGATATAATGGCAGATTGTAGGTGACTAGAGATAAGGTTCAATTTTGCCCAAAATCTTTATAAGCAATCAACTAAAAACTGCATATCAACATTTCCAAATACATTTGAATCCATCACATTGAAACCCTCGATTTTAAAATGATCATAAAGTAACCACATAAAAAAGGTTGGTCATATTTTCTTGGATCACAGCTAGAAACAGTTTAATAGGCTACATGGAAGGGCACTCAAGCCAAAAATCCAAGCAGCAAACTGGCTGGACGAATGGCCAAATTAAAAATCATAACTCACCTTGGTTCCCAGGTCTGTCAGTGCTATTGCCATATTGTTCTTTGCAATCTCAAAATTGGGAGAGACAGCCAAACACCTAATGAAGAAAAACAAAATAATAATAATTATAAATAAATAAAAATAGGTGGAGAATAATGAGGCTTGCACCATGTACGTGATTTATTATTTTCCCAAAAGAATGGGTACCTCTCATAACATGCAATAGCTGACTCGAGATCGCCACGGTTTTTGAATATTACACCCATGTTACAATATGCTTCAGCATACATAGGCCTCTCAATTGCAGCCTTCTCATAGCAAGTAAGGGCTGTATCATATTGCAACATTTCAGAGTAAACAACTCCAAGGTTGTAATATGCAGGCTGCACAGCAGGAAAAGAAAGCACGTATTTGAACAAAAAAAATACTGAGTAGAAAGTAATTGTTGGTAAGATCGTAATGTTATTACCGCATAATGTGGATCTACTTTTAGAGCTTCATAATATTTCTGAAGCCCTTCCTGAGTATTTCCGGCAAGCTTCAAGCTCGTTCCAAGATCAGTCAACACAATTGCTAGACATTCTGCTGCTGGTTTGTAAGATGGGTCTGCTCTCAGAGCTTTCTGATATGCCTACATCAAAACAGAAAGAAGTCAATTTCAATCAGGATGGCAAGATATCCAATCATACATCAAGATCATCTTAGCACAACAAGACCAAACTCCAAAGCCACTCCAAAATCAAGTCACGTACTGGATTTCAAATAGGTAGGAAGTGAAGCAAGAAGCCAAGAACTGCTACAGAAGTGCAGCAGCACACAAAGATAGTGGGGGGAAATGCTGCAAGCATATCCTCCTCATAACTGATAAAGACTAGGAGTCTAGGATAAGCAAAATTCAGCATGCAATTTTCTGGAACTGACCTATATTCACATCTTGCTGGCATAGAAAACAAATAGACAGGGTTGAAGGAAGAGACCTCATTCATTGTCTTACTTTGACTCACCACAAAATCAGAAGCAGTATTGACATTCTCAACACAAAGACAATCCTAAAGATTACATTTTCTGGCCTCAGAAAGAATCTTCACCAAGCAAACTCGGCTTTTGTCGATTGAAATTACATTAAATCAGCCAGCAAGAAGGGTTATCTGAATTCAATATCACCACAAAAACCAACAAAGATCTAACTGTGTCTTCTTCTGCTTTCTACTGCTCTCCTTTTATACTGGGTGTTCTTTTTACCATCCTCCTTGTACTTCAAGCCGTCAATAAATTTACTTCCGCATAAAAAAGAGCGCTTCAGGTAAGGACTGCTCTAATCAAAGGAAATGACCATTTAACTATTCACCAACCAATCAAAAAGGAATCCCTTCAAGTCCTTCCCAAATCAAAATAGGGAAGGTAAAAAGCACAAAGAGTAAAAGGAGAATTCATCTAAAAGGCTAATTTCTGTAGCATCTAGCATCAAACCTATGAGATATTTAAATACAAACCAAACTTCATAAAGCACTTTCAGAAGTACAACAAAAAAAGGTAATAAAACAGATAAACTAAGGGACCATAAAACTAGTGAGATATCAAATATGAAATAATATTAAGCACTAACCTCTGCAGCGTCCACCAAGCGACCCTCATCTTTGTACAATATACCACAGTGGGTGAGGGCACATGCATTGTGTGGATCCAGCTTTATGGCTTCAGCAAAACATTCAAATGCAAGCCTTCCTAAATTCTGTATTTGCAAACAAACCCCTTTCCCTAGTAGAGCTTCTACATTTTCCTTCTCCTTCCCCAGTACTCTGTCATATATTGCAAGGGCCTCCACAAACTTGTTCCTACTTCGAAGAATGTTTGCATAATTGATGTCATCCTTAATAGTTGAATCTTTATCTTTATGCATCAAAACCTTGCTACTAGAAGGCACAGATGGTGACTGTCGCGCATTAGGACGTGCAGCGGATGATTCAGGCTCCCTCTCTAGGCCATTAGTAACCGCTTTCTCCATCCAAGCTAACTTGTTGCAAAGAAAATTCACCAAAATAAAACGGATGGCATATTAAAGAAAACAACCTAAAGTTGAAAACTTTTGTTCTTGAATGCGGTGTCAAGAAACCAAAATGCTAGGATAAAACATGATCTTGCCAAATACAGCACAAACTGACCAAGACAGGAGCTAGCACAGAAAGAACACGGGCTGAGAAACACAACACCAGGGTTGAATTTCAACAGAAGAGACGACTGGAGGACCGAAGCTGCTCCAATCGTCTTCTCCGGCGACGCGGTGAGAGAGCAAGGCGGCGCGGAGAGCCGCTGCCGGCGGTGGGACTGGAATGGGTGCCGAGTTGCCGACGGTGGAACAGGACTGCTCCAGGCCTCCCGTCGTCTTCTCCGCTCGCGAGTTGAGGGAAAGAGGGGAAATGGGAAATTGGGAATCAGAGAATGAGAAGCGGGGGGCTTAGGGTTTGACTGAAGTCTGAAGAAGACTACAATCTTCAGGGTTTTTTTCTTTTTAAAAAATCAAAACAGAACAACAACAAACGGTCTAGACCGACTTGACAATCAACTGGACCGGACCGACTATACCTTTTTTTTAAAAAGGAAGTAATTTGAAATCTCATGTAACAACAGATATCTAGGAAAACGTGAGACCGATGGAATAGCAGAGGGACTAATCGTTATGATACCACCAAGGAAATTAAAATAAAGAAGAAAAAATCCAAATACAAAAGATCTCAACAAAGAAAACCAGCACAGAGAGGGTCGAATGACATCAGGTGAAGACTGCGAATACCGAGAACATGGGAAAGTCAAAGGACATACACGATGCCTCGACGGGGAGACAGAGACAGAAACCCATAAGTGGAAAAGGCGTCTCCTGGGGAAGATCACGAACACTGTCACGGTCAATTTGAACAGCAGGGTGCACGAGACTATAACTTCATCCGGAAACTAAAGGTAGCCGCACACAAGAAATGACTCCACTCATATGAACCGATTGTACTGATACGACACGGATGCATGACAATACGATATGAAAAGTGCGGAACATAAAAAGATAAGACACGAAAATTACACAAACCGATAAAACACAACAAATCGTATCGTGTTCGGAATCTTCGGATCACATATTTCCTCTTTTCGAATATACGACACGAATATTTTTTTAATTTATAATTAATACTATATTATAAAGCTCATTTGGAACAAGAGAAGTTGAGTGGCTCATTAGGGGTGTGCAGAAAAGACCCGACACGAAAACACGTCAATACAACAAGAAAAAAAAAGACACAACACGAAAATGACACGAACTAGTAAAACACGACAATAAGCGTGTCGTGTTCGAATCTGACATTTCACCTTGTCGGATATCCGACACGAGCCGTTTATTTTTTTTATTTAAATCTACATCTATTATAATGCTAATATTAGGGACGAAACGTGCTTTGTTCACTTGTGTGATAGGTGATGGGTTTGAATCTCGTATTGGAACAGTTATGTTGTATATTTTTAAAAAAAACTAAGAGCATCTGCATTGGGGTGTTTAAACTCAAAATATAATGAATCAATTAATATAATAAGGAAGAGATAGAATTTTTTTTTAAAAGAATGATGTGATGTGTTCTTTAGCAAGGAACCTTTAAAAATTGAGAGAGAAGATGAAAATGGGGGACTCATGCCCATTAAATTGGGTTTTATAGTATGTAATAGGTTTTAAAATAATTATAAATGAAAAATTAAGGAACTCTTATGGGTTCGAGGGATGTGGGTTAAAAATTATGATGAGTTTTTTAAGGAGAGGGAAAGATAAAAAAGAGAGTTAAGGAACTGAATTGAGTTCTATGGATGCGGATGCTCTAAATTAAATGATAAATATAACCTAGCACTCTAGCGGTCGCCGCAACCCATTACCTCATTTTTCGTCCGCCTTTACCCCTCTCTCCCCCTCAAACTCCACTCTCCAACTGTCCCTTAAACTTCACTATTCAAATATGCTTATGCCTCTCTCGTCTCTCCTCTCTCCTCTCTTTCCGTCTAACTCAAACTCAAATCATCATCAATTCTCCAAATCCACACTTTAAACTAAGTAAGGTATCAATTACATTCAATTAATATTGAAGATATTTATAGTAAATGAGGGGTCCTTAATTATTATTTTTTTACCTCGAGCCTCCAAAAGATAGGTCTGACGTTGTTCATATGTCATATCCCTAATGCCATTTGCAACATAACTTGGGCAATGAAGATCTCCTGCATCACTATATACTCCAATCCCTAATCAAAATATTTTAAGATTTATTTAATCTTAAAAAGATTATATTTATATTGTTAACATCTATTTTTATATATCCATAAAATTTTATTTTGAAAAATCATGTTTTGAAAATTTTAATAATTATAATTTGTTAAATATTGCCCTTTTAAATTTTAAAAATTGTAAAATATGATTTTTAAAAATATAATTTAATAAATATATAAAAATAGATGCTAGTAATATAAACATATTTTTTTCAAGATTAAATAAATATCAAAATATTTTTGTATTGTAGGGAATGGAGCATATAGTGATATAGGAGATCTTGAGTGTAAATTGGGTGGATATTTTATCCCATTGTGGATCTTCATTTCATTTTAGCATTTTTGGCTTTTGAAAGTTCCGCCATTTAAAAGGTGCATGTAACGGGAGATTTGAAGATTTATGTCTAATATGGCATAACATCTGGGAATATAGAAACTCACTCATTTTCAAGAACAAACAAGATGACAACAATACCATTACTCAACGAATTCTGAAATGTATTTCCGACTGGAGACAGGCTAGCCAAACCACCAATCAGAATCAGAAGAAAAGACAAGGCAAACACATCAAATGGACAAGGCCCCCAATCTCTGTCTACAAAATCAATGTAGATGGATCGGTTGCAATGAATGGGGATTGCAGTATTGGGGGTATTGCTAGAGACTAGAATGGTCACGTTGTGGAATTTTTCAAAAGCAAAGTTGCTAAGGGATCCGTAATTCACACCGAGTCCTTAGCCATGCTCGCAGGACTAGAGCTAGCCAGAAGCAAAGGTTGGCAGAAGATAATTATCGAGGGCGATAACGCGGAAGCTATCAAGGCTACTCAAGACAATGCAAAAGTGCCTTGGGAGATTTTAAGAGTAATGGAAAGCATCAAAAGATCAAAGCTAGACTTCTCCTTGGTTCAATTTAAACACTGCTTCAGAGAAGTCAACTCAGCTGCAGACTATATATCGTCAGGAGTAATTCTGATCTTAATCTATGTACTCTCTTTGAACAGGGATCTTTGTAACATCATCCACAGAGATGATTCTTCTCAAAAGAACATACTATTGGTTGCCTACTGTAAATAAATAAATAAATAAAAAGTAACCTTTGACCTGCCAAGGTCACAATCTTATTTTATTTTATCGCAAATCTATACACTTGTGGTCAGTTGCAAAAATCCCCCCCTTAATTATTTTTGCAAACAGGGAAATGTGCTGGTATATTAGTGCAAATTGACCCTAAATTCATTTCGTAAAGGAAAATACTCATTATGTTTCATAATCTTGGATATTGTTTGGTAACTTGCCTAAGTCAAAACTGAGAAATGGGTTGTGCAGTTTGAGTAAAATGTGCACCACACTTGGGGGGCTGTGGGTTCGATCTCTTCTTGCTTTTATTGATATCTTGGCGCCGAGCCTTGTGGGTTTCTGGGCAAAATCCCTGGAGATGCAACACTTGGGGGTTTACGGGGTTTTAAAGGCGCCATAAAAAAAGTAAGAGAGTCGCATTTTTAAACCCTTTCGAAAAGAGGGATTAAATTACACAGTAACAACTGTCAAGAGTCTAAACCCTCCTTTAAAAATGACATGATAGTCTCGTTTCAGCCTCTCAGCAATCAGCATCCTAGTAAGAAGTAGAAGGCCTCTTGTGCGAATCTCTTATGTCTCCATTTTCTTGCACACCTTCATGCTAATCCTGTGTGCTGAGACTTGGATCATATGAGCTGAATTGCCACGAACTCTAGAGAAATTGTATGGAAGTTTCACAAATGCTGCCTATCAAAACACAAATAGCAGCTACTTCAATTAACAGCAGTTCATGCTACATAAATCCAAACACAAATATCAAGCAGCTACAGTGTAATATGCATGGCAAGAATCAGTGCAGTTTACCTACTTATTGTGGTTGCCAACCGCCTAGTCTCTGCCCAGGATCATAGTTTGTGAATAGTCGAAACTCGTTACCAAGCTTATTGGAGTGATGTGGAAGGAAACCACATGGGTGTGCTTCCAAGAGCTTAGCAGCTCTCTCTGTCTGCACTTCTCCTGTATAAACAGACAAATTTCATATTTCATTGAGCATTTTTATTTTAATCTACTGTGCTAGCAGCATGAATGCGTTAATTGGCACGTATAACTAATGTGCCTATATGAATGAGCAGCAGTACCTGTTAGCAAAAGCAAGTAAAAGTTTCCAGGCTTTGCAAGGAATGCTACAGTTTGGGCAACTTTCTCCAGGCATTCCTTACTCTGCAATCCCACAAATGGGCTACGTCAAAAATTAGAATAATAAACAACATATCTATTCTAAGCATATATTATGAGAGGAACTGCTAACCAGTACACGGATCCAAATCAAGTCATGGCATAAAGATTGTGAGCGAAATACTCATAATATAGACACAAGGCAGCAATTAAATTTAATCTATCCCATAAAGAAGGTAGGTTTTCTGTTGTCAAATGGAAGCCCCTTATCTACTTCCATTCAAAGTGACTTCTTTGAGACTCCTCCTAGTCCTCTTAGGACTTCAAAAAATCCAGACGAGTACGGATAAAAGGATATGAGACAAAGGGCAACAACAAGAAACTTTTACCCCTGGGATTAAATAATTAGGTGTACACGGGAATAAAGTATATGTTGAAGGAAAGAGTCGAGCATGATCATGTACAAGAGACAATATTGAACCAATAATCAGTCGGGCTTTTAATAGACTCAATTACTCAAACTATGGAACCACACGGTCCACACCTAACAGAAAAGAGATATAATTCAAGGATAGACACAGTGCAGATGAACGATGGACCAAGTGCAAATGTTTGTACTTTGTAGGCCAGCTGTGAGGTTTAGTTCTTACCAGATATGGAGGATCTATGACTATAATTCGGTAACCATGCTTCAGTTCCTGTGGCAGATCTACAGGTAGATTGTAGTCATAAAATGTAAAGTCACTTCCATACTGCTCAAAGCGTTTGTCGTATTCAAGAAGTCGAGCAGACTCATCAGGATGCATTTTCTGAAATTCAAGGAAATAACTCAGGATAAGATTCAGGAAATGAAACTTTAACCATAATACTCTCCAAACAAACAGAGCGTAATTCCACAAAACTTGTAATCCTAGTATATCCCTCTATACATCACTGGATACGGTTCTTGTTTTGCATAAAAGAAAAAAATAAAGAGAATTTGTTAGCACTCAAAAGGAAGAAATGAATTTAGGAGAAAAAAACAGCCAGCACTCTCCTAAACTTGTCTGGAACCTTAACAATAATACTCTCCAAAGAAATAAAACTGTGTTTTGTCATATCTTAAAGGGTAAACTACATATAACCACTTTGAAATTTTAATTTAACCACCCATGATATGTCATCTGTGTTTTGTAAAATTATTGGTTGGATACTTTATCATCCTTGATAAGACTGATATTTTTTTTTATTTTGTGGAAAAACTAATGGTTTTCAAACAATTTTAGGCTTCAGGATGACTATTTATTGCCGAATACTAATTAAGGGTGGTCAAACGAAAATCTAATAATTAAGGGCAGCAACATGCAAATTGGCCTAAATCCTAAATCTTTGTTTCAAAAAGGGTGCTATTCAATTATTCATCGCCAATTTTAAGAGATCACACAATACTCGCCAGATGAATGTACATCTTAAAAGTTAAAAAAGTGATTGAGCAAGGTAGCCATGGTTCACAACCCATTTTATTCAAATCCTGTTTAAAAGAGCATAAGAGAAACTGCAGTTTCAAGAAGCATTGTTCTGACTCCATTTTCTAGATTGAAAATAGTGTATGTCCTCTAAGAAACTGCCATGATCATCCAGTCGAATTTGAAAAAAGAAATACTGGCTAGGCATACAAAGCATTGATTTCACATCTCACTAATAACCCTAGCAGCTATTGATGATCTACCGAGTGCCCCCTTAAATCATAAGAATTTTTCCCCTTTGCTTTCCTCCGCCTCTCGATCATGAATTGGCCATCAATATCATTCACTATCCAGCCAAAGATCAATCATTTCAAGAGAAACAAGCAGAAAATGCACAATAACTGAGACCGATAGCAAATCAGATCCATTATAAAAACTAAAAGAAACAAGCAGAAAATGCACAATAACTGAGACCGATAGCAAATCAGATCCATTATAAAAACTAGAAGTACGGAAGAAGGGATATTCACCTTGAGGTAAGCAAAGAGAGTGGGACAAGCTACACAAGCAACGCTAGGGCGGCGGTCGTCGTCGCTAGCGCTGGATTCGTTGCAGAGATGGAAAACCTCTTCGGCAACAGCCGTGGCCGTCTCTGGCGAGTACCAGAACTGGCTGAGATTCCAATTCTCCGAAAGAAGCGAAACCTCTTGGCTACCGGGGTCGACGGCGGCTGTGGCGACGTCGTTCTGCTCGGCGAGGAACTCTTTAAGAGCTTGGAGAGCGAACGCGCTCAGCGTTGGCGGCTCGTCGTCTTCGTCATCGGCGCCGGCGTCGGGGACGCGGGGGTGGGTTGGCTCAGCGGTGGTATCCATTGCTAATTCGTGCTCTGCTGAATCACCTCACCGGCGCCTCAGCTCAATCGCAGGAAATATCTTAGCCCTAGTCAGGACCGTCCGGTCACCTAAAGAGTAAAAGATTAGGGGTGTGTTTGGTAATGATATCTAGATATCAGATATCAGCCCCGATATGTGATATCTAGTGTTTGGTAGAGCTAGATATCGATATCACTTTAACTGATATCGATATCTAGTGTTTGGTATGCATAAGATATCACTTGATATCAAGTGATATCTGATATCTGTGTTTGGTAAGAGTCAGATATCGATATCAGTTGATATCTAGATATCAAATTTGGCCTATTTTGATATACCCATTTTTTGGGAGGTATCACTTGATATCGATATCGCCCGATATCGATATCTTGATACCGATACCGATATCTTGATATCAAGATATCAAAGATATCACCCGATATCGATATCTTGATATCGATACCGATATCGATATCGATATCCGATATTGGTATCGATATCTTGATATCTAGATATTGTTACCAAACACACCCGTACCTTGTACGGGTGAGTATTTTTATTAAAATTTACCACTTTAGTTCTCCCTCATATCATGAATATATTTCATTTCATTTGAATTGTTGTCATGCTATCAATTACAACCCTACAACTTTACAACCCCTGTTATCATACAATAACATTTACAATCACAAACAAAAATCTCATAATTGATAAGAAGAAAAATGAAAATTATATCATCAAACATACAGAACGATGGGTTTATTACACCCAATATATCATAATAACCAATTTTCCAGTAGGTAGATACTTTATATGCAAATATGATGTGCATCACCTTGTGTTCTTCCATTATCACATCCTATGTCATAACACGTAATACACATATTTTCTTCATTACTACATGCCATACAAGTAAAGTTGGAAAGGTCTACAAAAACAATATCCCACACAAAGCGCATACAAATGCTATTATATATATATATATATATATATATATATACATACATATACTAAAACCGATGCATTGAAGCCTGCGTGGCGGCATGTGAGTGAATCTGCCTACGTGGCGGCGCGTGAGTACGTCTCGCAAAACTTTCTCCCTTCAAAAAGGAAAGCTACTAAAAATAATAAGATAGTTCTAATCCATATAATTAAAAATAATTATTTTATTTTACCATTAATTCATATAATTGAATATATGGAATATAGTACACAAGAGTAAATGTTATATAAGGAAATAATTATATCAATATAATTAAACACAATAATAGTAATAAATTTGGCATATACAGATATACAAATTGCCATATAAGTGTATCTTCATCTGGATTATAAATAATAATCTTTCCAATGGACGGTATATATATAAATTTGGCATATGGACGGTTTATATATCGATTATTTAGTGTGGAAAGAATTATTTATATCAAAATTAATTATTTCATAGTTATTTTATTTATATATATATATATTATTTTTTAGGAGAATGAGTTATTTAGATCTAGATTAATTTTAATCTTATATTTTCACTTATTAGTTTAATTATCATAATGTAATTCATAGTATTTATTTATTTATTTATTTTCATATTTATAATAGGATTTTTTTATAGATAATAAGTGAAGTTTTATAATATTGTGTTAATATATTCCCGTGCAGGGAACGGGGCATACACTAATTCTATATATATACGCACAAGAATGAAGGAAAATATGAAATAAGCACTAATCACTATTATATAAACACTTACCATATAAGGAAAGAAGGATCTTATATTTTGTAGAACTTCTTTGTAGACAACATATATTCTTTGTTAATGTGACACTCTTCCCACATTTGCCAAGACGTAAGACCTTTAACCCTTGAATGCTTGTGACTCGAGATAAGGCAACATACAGTTGACCATGAGTGAATATAGACTTCGGAAGATACAACCCCACATGCGATATTGATTGACCTTGACTTTTATTTATAGTCATCGCAAATGAAAGGATAATCGAAAACTGTTAATTATACGCCAAAATCTTTAATTATCATGATAAAATCTTTTCTCGAGACAATCAATATGTCAAGTTTCATAAAGAATAGTTGATTGCACTTCTTCTGACAAATGCCTTACTCGAAGGCAAAAAATGTCAGCAATACAACTCCTACATGCTCTGAAATGATTTCCCATTAAAACAAAAATGTCTGCAATGTAGTTTTAACATATAGTGAAGGAGGATTGTGCATCAACAATGCATGATCGACAAAAAAAAAAGATATGAACACTCCTGCTCAATCTTGTTAGTAGATCAATGTTTAATTCGAGTAAGTTTTACCTTCTATGCATAACCAGATATCTTAAAATTACGCTCTATAAACTAAAGAATACAAATTTGCAATTTAAAAAGAGCTAGATTAAAGATCACCAAAAATCAATGGATTGGCTTAGAGAAACAATAGAAAGCACATTACAAATGAAGACAAACATTTACCGAACACGTGTTCGGGATTCTAATTAACCTTTTTGAGTTTTAAGTCGTTGTCAAAACTCTTTTCCATGCTTAATTACATACAAGTTGAGCATCGAGTTTTTTTTTCATTCCCATTATATTTACTATTGAAAATTAATGTTTATAACCATAATAGATTTCACACCATGCATATGAAATAGACTGCAGAAAATGAATGATTTATGTTTTTACTCGCTTTAAGGTCATATGTATGTTAATCGGAGCCCAATTATTCCACTTAGACCTCTAAAAAACTATTTCTTTTTAAATATTTTTATTCTTTGGTATTTTTTCCTATTGTATTTGATATTGAAACCTGATTTTCATCGCCATAATATATTTCGCATCATGCCTGTGAATCGGACTGAATGAAATGAATAATTTATGCTTTTACTCGTTTTAAGGAAGTGTGTATTTTTATGGGAATCCAATTATTCCAAATCGAACTATATATAATAGATGATTTATTTTTCAGATGTCTTATTTTTTTATTCTTATTGTAATTAATATTGAAACCTTATTTTACTCATCATAATATATTTCACACCATATCTATGAACTGAGATGAAGAAAATAAATTATTTATGTTTTTACTCGTTTTAAGGTCATTTGTATTTTTAATCGGGGGTTGAATATTCTAAGTTGACCTATATTAGAGACTTTTGTAATGTTTTTACTCATTTGTATTTTTAAGAAAATTTAGTTCATGTCTTTTACATGTTACGAAAGTTGAGTGTGTTTTTGGAAACTAAAGAATATTTGTAATTGTAACAAAAAAAAAACGGTCAATGCAGTAGTCCTTATTCCATCCTTAGGATCCGTAGTGGTCACCATAGAATTACTCATGTAATTCTCAACAAATGAGGCACCAATTGCATCTCTTGCAGCGTTACAATTTACATTCCCATTTGCTCATCTCATCTCTTCTTCCACTCTTCATACCATCCCCCTCAGCAGTGGCAGTACATACATTTTTTTTTGTCATACCAGTCCCTTTGCCATTCAAATCAGACACAGCAAGAGCACATTCGACTTTCCCTTTCCTCATGCCCTCTCCTTCGTTACAGCAGTTCCCATTTCATCATCATCCATCCTAAGTAGGGATGGCAATGGGTCGGGTGATAGGTGGATGATCTACTTCCGTCACCCGACCCACCACTCAAAACCCTTCACCCTACCCGATCCATCACCCACCAAATATTTCACCCGCCCCGTCCACCCATCACCCATCGGGTGATCGGGTGAATCGGGCGATAATTCGGGTGAAATACAAGACATCAAATTCATCAAATTTTTTTATTGAAAAACATATGTCGAACACATCGATGAATAAACATTAATTACGAGCCCATTGCATTCACGTTTCCATTTTAATTATAAGCTAATTACATTGCATATCTTCAAATAAAAATTGTATAACTCACTTTATGAAAAAATATTTCTATTTTAATTATTTGATAGGTATCTTGAATTAGGTTTAAGGGGTATATTGGTAATTTCACATATAAAATATAATTATATAATATAAGTCGGGTGACGGATCGGGTGATGGGTCGGGTGACGGGTGGGTTATGTCTTCACCCGAATCCGACCCGACCCATCACCCGTTCACCCATCACCCATTTAATATCCACTTTATTTCGGATTTTCACCCACTTTTTCGGGTTGGGTGAGACGGATATCCGTCGGATGCGGGTGAAATTGTCATCCCTAACCCTAAGTGAGGCGGAATCACTCATATTGGAATTGACAGCAACACCATTCACAGCTGCAGCACTCAGTTTTTATTGCCAGACCTGTTTTACATCCATATTCTCCAGCTTCTCTCCTTTATATTTGCATTTGGACATTTATCAGTCGCATGCCCAAAGACCTTACTTACCTTACACATTCAAGAGAGCCACGTGTACACCACTGTCCATTTGATCGAGGCAGCTATGTTTACTGACCTTATATGCTTCTCTACCTTCGATTTCATCCTGCAAGAAATGAAACCCAGCAGGACATGTTTAAAAAACATGCAATCCTTGAAGGATGAGGTGACTAACATGTTATAAATTTCTGGATAAACTTGTGTAACATTATTATAGGGGTAAAAGGGTGACAAAATAATCTTCATAAAGTGCTAGTACTAGATGTAGACATGTAGAAAATTCTAATTGCCTTAAAGACAACATTTCAAGTTCTCAGAGAAAGTAGAAAATGTTCATAGCAAAGTGTTATTAGCTAGCTAATAAGTGATCAACTCAGTACAATCTTATACAAGATCAAGTGATTAATTATCAAATAGAAGTATTAAGGGAAACATAATTCTCACCTCACATTTTGTCTACCGATTCCTTCAAAATCCATAAAAATAGTATATGGCTCAATACCAACACATCTTGCCATCCATATACCTTTTGTTGTCTGAGACCTAGAACCTTAAATTGATGTATTCTGTTAAGAAATTCAAGAACAAACAAAATCCGGTAAGAATAAAATAGGATAATCATACCTTCTTCTAAACGCATCCATTTTCCTGAAGTTTGTTCTAAACAATTGATGCAATAGTGTATTTTTTTCTGTCAAAATGACAGTAGAACAGGACATGTTTAACAATTTCCAAGATAAAATTAGAACATACATACATGGATGCTAGAAAGTGTAAAATCACAAATGAATGAGAGGTGACTCATTTTCAACCCCTTCATCTATCAAGGAACATGAAAGTGTATAGAGTGAACGTATTGTTGAAAGCCAGAGTATATACCACTACTTTGAAAGCCCATGATGAAGACTACAACATATGATAGTCCACATTCACCCACTCTAACTTCTTACATAAAGGTTTCAATTCCGACCCAAATATTGAATACACCATCTCCATCGCGAAGTTGATGAGTAGAGTAGGGCTTATCATCGTCTCCACCTTTCCTTTTCTTCCATCACATAAGAGAACATGCGTAATTTTATGAACCATCCATTCTTATCACTCTTTTAGTATCGGCTCACCATTTTCCTCTCTCTTGATCGTATTCTCGGTGAATTCTCTACATCTTTTGCAATAACAAACATGCCCAACCTCATCCGATCGCTATACAAATTAGAAATTCGTGAATGTAAAAGAAAAATCAATTAACCTTACCTAAACCTAGGTATGAAACTCGTTGGAAATCAGCGCTATGGATGGTATCTGAAGTCTCTATGTTCTCAGAAGAGTTGTTAAGTATTCGCAGGTAGACTGATAGTGATGTTCTCAATCATTGCCCAATAATACCCAAATCAATCCAACAAACATTTCAAAAAAGATGGATATTGTTCTAGGGAAGAGAATCTGAATAAAAAAAAAGAGAGAAAAAATCAATAAGCAAGCAGAGAAAGGAACCCTCGCCTACTTCACCCCATCTCGAATTGAGAGGGACACAATCATCCCCCAAACTAAAATTTCCCTAATTTGTGCTTGACAAACCGATATTTTTATCCCCACCTTTCCCTTTTTGCTCAGAAACATTAAACACAACCCAACATACCTCCGAAGTTAAGTCGTCGTCGGTCCAACGCCGTTGGAGCACACCTCCGACGAACACACCTCCGACAGGATTACAAAAACATCATTCAATTGAAATTATCTAGCAAGTACTTCTCCCGTGTTCCAAACTATAACTGATTACCTTGCAACATGTACTTTGATACTGTAACTGATTACCTTGCAACATGTATTTTAATATGGTCTTATTGTTCTCTGTGAAGGCTATTGGTGCCTTGGCCTCTGCAAACTCGATTTGTGCTCTGGCCTCGGCCAGCAGCGGCCCGGCTCAACCATCCTCTTCGTCTTCCCGATGACCCAGGCTAACTCCACCAGCCCCTTATTGCTCCTTTAAATTAGCCACCGCACAAATAAATTACCCTAATTGCACATATAATGAAACAGCGATCGATCGAACCGATGAAAGACCATAATTGCTGAAATTTACATACGAAAAGGAAAGGAATCAATCAAACCCCTAATTTTTTATTTAGGAGGCAAAGATTGAGATTAAGGAGAATAGTGCAAATAGGGTCAATAGGGAGGGCAAAGTGCATAATTGCTGGTCATTCCAAAAAGTTGAGAGCGTGAAGAACAATTGCTAAAAAGAGGAATCGGTACCTTAAAAATTGCCTTGGTGTCTCTGAAATAAGTCGAGGAATCGGTACCTCAAATATTCAATAGTCGTGCGCCGCCGCAAAAGAAGGGGAATTGGTCGGAGATGGAGATCGCGGTGCTGCTCTCTTCGGAGTTGATGTCCTGCGGTGAAAGAGGGTGTGATTATAGGGCATCTGATGGATGAGGAGGAATAAGGCAGGAGGAGGGATATAACGGGGCTCAGATGAACGGTTCAATTGCCGATGGAGTATCGTCGTGTCGGCGCTTAGAGAGGAGAGAGAGGGGTAAACGGTGGAAGAGAGAACGTGGGTGAGAGAGTGAAAACTGCTTCTTAACTTTGTTAAGTGAAGGACACGTGGCTCATTCTTTTACAAAGAGTCTGCTTCTAAAATAATAAGTATAAGGGGTGGATGCAATTACTTTACCTCATTTTATGTGAGAGTTTAGTTGTATAAATAAAAATTCTCATAAAAACCGAGGTACAAAAAGTAATTTAATTAAATAATTACATAAATCAAGATAAAATAATTATATTCATCGTTAATTTAAACACCTTAAATATCATGGTAACCAAACACTACCTTACCAATTCGTATTATAAGCATAATACAATGGGAATCCAAACACACCTCAACATCATTATACAGTACAAAACCAAACAGAAAAGTCAAATATAGCAACAAAACGGGAAAAAAAAAACAAACTGAACCCCTAGACATGCAGCATTATATTCAAGGTGGAAGATGTGATAAAGGTATGTGTATATAGTAGACATAGCAGACGTGAGCTGATTCGCTCGGCCCGTCCAACTCGCCCGGCAAAAAAGGCGGATTTGAATAGAATAATCGGCCCAAGCTGGCTGATAGGCCCAACCCGGTAGGTCCACTGTGAAACGTTCATAGGAAATAATCTTAATTGATTACGTCATGCTGACGGCATATTTTTTATATTTACCTGCGTAATCCAGATAGATACTTGTCAATATTAACCTTATAATGATTTAGTCAACGTAACCTATGCGCTTCGCGATAAAAGAGTTCGCGATCTAATGCTATTGTTCTACAAGATGACTGTGTATTCTAAAAGCGTTCTTCTCCAATCGAGAGATTTGAGAACTCAAATCTGAGGGTTTTAGATCTGGGAGGTGATTTGCAAAGCTCCCTTCAACTTCTCCAAAATCGGATCCCTTTCCTGTGGAGAAAAGAGGGGTATTTATAGGACTTGTAAGCGAGCAACTCGTGGCAACCTCATGGATGAGGCATGATACGTGGGCTCATGGCCTTTTGCCAACGTGGAATGGGTGTTGTGGGGTATTGCCAGCGATGTGCTACCTTGCCAACGTGCTGATTGTGTTGACATAGTAAAATGACGTGGTTTTACCTGTGGCGGGCGCCGCACAGAATGAGCCAATGAGTGCTTGGTAATTAAGAGGACATTGGTTTCCGGATCACGATGTTTTTGGGCAAACAAAAGAACTAGAAGGGAAAAAAGACATGTCGTGATATTGGTGAATGTTTTATGTTAGTGGGGATCGCGATACTTATGAGGAGGGTGGAGAGTTTTGTTGTCTCGCGAAGTTTTGTTCTCGTGCCATTTATATTTTGCGTTGGATGACCCATAAATGACGCTCAAGTTGAATTTCTATAGCGTCTATTTGCTAGGGCATCGTCATATCGGGCTAGGCTTGAGCCGAGTATGAGACCCAAGCGGGCTGGTAGACCTGGTCCGATATATATTAATATTTAATATTATATATAGGGTGTGGTTCAGGTGTACTCAACCCTTATAATGTACTTTGTACACAAATTTGGGCCATTAATTGTAGATTAATAGATGGCCTAGATTCCGCCACGTGTCCGGCTTTTTGGAAAAAAAAATGAAAACCGCACATTTCATCCAATATGTAGAGCGGGAGGCGCGTGCAAGTCATATTCAATTAAAACCCTAGGCCTGCCTTTTTGTATTATACTCTTCACATGTGTTGGGACCTTTCGAAGCTTCCAAGAGAGAAGACGATCACCATCACAAACGACTAGGCAATTCGCATCGCGCATCCATCACCAGCAACGAAGGCTACGTGCACGGCTACACCGGCGACGCTTCTAGGGGCGAAGCATCATCGGTGGCGCTTCTAGCGATGACGCACCGAGGGCGAGGGAGCAGCAGTGACAGAGGCGTTTGTTCAGGCGACATAAATGGCTAAAATTCGTAATCAAACGAGGGTTGGGTGAAGGAAAAAGAAAGGATCGCCATTGATGGGTAAGCACAATTTTTTTTTAAGGTTTGGGAACGATTTGGGGCTTTTTGAAGGGATTAAGTTCATAATGATTTGTTCAACAATTTGATTTGTTTAATGAATTTATTCGTCAACTTGGTGTTGTTTATGTGGGATTGATGGATTTAAGTGAAGATATTGTGGTTGATGTGTAAAACCGAAATTAATCAACGATTTGGGTGATTTTTCGGGTGGTTATTCATTATTTGAGGGGGTTTGTTTGTTTGTTTGTTTGTTTTTGTACAGTAAGCAATAATTAGGACGTCTTTACGCAGAAAGATCATCCTTGATCATCCTTTCGAATGATGGTAGTCAGCTCCCTATTCAAAGGGAAGGTATACAAGTTACATATGGAATCACATCTAGTAATAAGATCAGCTGCTGAATTTGCTTCTCTAAAGCAATGGCAGAAAGTTGCTGATGTGAATGCTGCACGGAGTCTTCCGATCTTCTCAATAACTCTAAGGATCTCCCATGGAACTTTAGCAGGATCATTGATTGCATTGGCCACCATAAGGCTATCTTCTTCAATTATCACTCGCTTTCATTCTCTAGTGCGGGCTAACTCTAACCCCAAACAAAACGCAAGGGATTCAGTTAAGAGTACTAATCCCTTTGGAACCTGTTGTTGGAAATTTTCAATTACTTTTCCATTCCAATCCCTAACTATACCTCTAATTTTGCAATCTTCATTACTTTTAACTTATCCATCGACATTTATTTTGTAAACCTCCTTTGGTGGGTTTTTCCATTTAATATGTCGGCCTTCCCTCTTCCTTTGTGTTGATGCTTCCATATTTTTATCTTCTTTCCAGTATTTTATATTGGTTAGGGTTTTCTGTATTATATGGCAAGCATAGATTTTTTTATCAAGGTGATTTTTATTGTTGTTTTTGAAAATTATGGTGTTCCTGGCTTCCCATATATTTAAGGGGGTTTGTTGATTGTTGCTTAAATATTGAGATGATTGTTTAAATATTGAAGGAATGAAGTTTGGATTGTTGGGGTGCAACGAAGAATTTTTTTCAAATTAGCCAAAAAAGGGAATTTTTTTTACAAAATAGCCAAAATTCGAAACTATTTTGGGATTTAGCCAAAGTAGGATAAAGTCGTTGTTTCAAACGACTTTACCTCAACTTTTAAATAAAACAATCAAATATTAAAGTCGATGTTTGAAACAACGACTTTATATTTTTTTTATTTTCGGGTAAAATTTATAAATAAGAGAAAAAAATGGAAAATATATATATGGGTAGAGTCGACGACTTTAATAAATTATAAAAAAAGTTGAAAAGGAGAGTGACGGGATGGGAAAAGGCAGAGGGGGAGAGAGAGAGAAATAGGAGAGAGGAAATGAGAGAGAAGGGGTAGTACGGGAGGGAGGGGCAATGATTTTTTTTTTTTTGAACCGAAAAGAATTTGAAGTTGCCAAGCAACTAACCAAGCGCATCCCGAAGGATGATGCTGCTAAGCGCAGCGTCAGAGAGAAGGCCAAAGCCAGAGAAAGATGATAGGTTATGAGAAAGTCGATCAGCAACTTCATTACCCTCACGGTAGACATGTTTAATCTAATAATCAAAGAAATGACGAAGGATGCTGCTAAGCGCAACTTTATTACCCTCCCGATAGTTTATGTTCACATGATAGAAGATGAACCTAAAACATATAGAGAAGCCATGAGTTCTGTTGACGCTAGTTTTTGGAAAGATGTTATAAACAGTGAAATTGAATCTATCACAAGTAATCACACTTGGGTACTAGTTGATTTGCCTAGAGGCTATAAGATCATTGGTTGTAAATGGATCTTTAAAAGAAAACTTAGAACAAATGGTTTTATAGAAAGATTTAAGGCAAGACTAGTAATCAAAGGATTCACAAAGAGACATGGAGTAGATTATTTTGACACCTATGAGGATATATACATGGAACAACCTCCGGGTTTTGTGGTTCCAAGTAAGGAGAATATAGTTTGTAGGTTAAAGAAATCTCTCTATAGCCTAAAGCAAGCACCTAAACAATGGTATGAGAAATTCCATAACATTGTGTTGAGTTTTGGATTTATGGTTAGTGGATCTGATGCACGTGTTGATACCAAGATGTACAATTCTGGTTGTGTTATTGTGTGCATATATGTTGATGATATGTTGTTATTTGGCACTAACATGCATGTGATAAATGATACCAAAAAGTTTATTTCCTCTCGTTTTGAATGAAAGACTTAGGTGAAACAGATATGATTCTAGGTGTTAAAGTAACTAGAACTAAAAATGGCTTTACTTTGTCTCAATCCCATTATGTAGAGAAGCTGAGAAGGTATTGAAAAAGTTTAATAACTATGATGTGACACCAGTTAGGACTCCATATGATGCTACCATAGAGTTATTGAAGAACTCAAGTATAGGTGTTTCCCAATAGGAATACGCTAAAGTTATTGGGAGTCTAATGTTTTTTATGAACTATACTCGGCTTAACATAACTTATACGGTAAGTAGACTCGATAGATATACACATAATCCTAGCAAAGAACATTAGGTTGCACTTAGAAGATTAATGAGATACCTTAGAGGCACTCTTGATTGGGGATTATATTTTGAAGGTTTTCCCTGCGCTTTAGAAGGCTATTGTGATGCAAACTGGGTAAGTAGGACTCATAAAATTTGCTCCACTAGTGGATATGTTTTTACATTGTATGGTGCAACTGTCTCATGGAAGTCTGCAAAGCAGAGTTGCATAACCCGATCGACGATGGAGTTAGAGTTCATAGCTCTAGACCTAGCAGGGCAAGATGCTGAGTGGCCGAGAAGCCTATTGGCAAATATATCAATGTGGGGGCATCCAGCTCATGCGATTTCTCTACACTGTGACTCACAGGCTACCACTGGAGTAGCAAATAACGGAGCGTATGATGGCAAGAAGAGGCATATACGCATCCGACATGAGGTTGTGAGGCAGTTGATTAGAAATGGGGTACTCTCTTTAGAGTATGCGCTGTCAGAGAGGAACATCGCGGATCCATTGACCAAGGGACTTTGCAGAAGGCTAGTCCTTGACACGTCGAGGGGCATGGGGCTAAAGCCCGTGAGATGAGGAATCTGTGGCGGAAACCATTAATTTAATTTGGTCGAATGCAAGCCATTGAAAGACTCATATGAGATACACATTTCCCATTCCTATGGCAAGTGTATAGTGAGGTTGAATCAACACTTTTAATTATTCTATAGCCTAGGCATTGGGTGGTCCTTTGAGACGGACATGATATATCATCGAACGACAAAAGAGAGGTTGAGTCTTAGAGCTCTTAATGACTTCATAACCCATTGTGGGGGGTATTCTATATTGAGATAGATAAGTTGAAGTCGCCTACGTGAGTGCGAGGGATTGACAAACTTCAAGGTGAGACATAGGGCAGTTTTCACTAGAACGCTCATGAGCCCCCAAAGTGTGCCAAAACTTGGATGTCTTATGTGATAAGACTTAGCGGAACATTACAGGAGCCCGTGGAAGGTGTGTGTTGCTGGTTTACCCCTAAGTGGAGGAATTCAAGGCCTCTGGCCATTCTCTCTATTGAAGGGATCGCCAGTTTCACTATGTGTCGATTCAAGTCGCAAGACATCAGCATTTAAGCACTAACCTCGACACGCTCAAAACTTGTTTTCAAAACCTCAGTTTTGAAACCCTTATCTCGGCATTTGTAGGGGATTGTTGGATATAATGCCTAGAGATGGTGGTTTTAAGGTGTCTCTTGGAATTTTCCTATCCCACATAGAAAGTTCAATGCTATCCTAAAGAGGGTTTTAAGGAGACTCTTTGAATTGGTAAATAAAGAGCGACTATCCGGGGTTCGAACCGGGAACCTATGGGTACTACCCACAAGTCCTTTCCGGTGAGCCATTCCGGAATGGTTAAAAGCAAAGGATGAGATGAAGACTCCTCCACTACCTACATTGAGAGGTAAAGGATGAGATGGAGCTTTGCGGAAAATATCTTTTATTGAGGCCGAAGATATTACGGATATACTTGGTAATATTTATCCGCGAATATCTATTTTTCACTGAAATTATCTTTTGCAAAAACTCATCTTTTCGGTTTTGAATAAGCCAAGATCTTTTGAAGATAAATCTCCTTTTGCTTGCGGCTTACAGATGATTTATGCAGCTATATAAGGAGATCACTGGCTAGGATTTTAAACACAGCGAAACACAATTGCCTCTCTCCCTCTCCTATTTTCTCATACCCTTTTCCCGTTCTGAGCGCCTGCTCCAGTTCTTTTACCGTTCTGAGCGCATGCTCCAGTTCCATCTTCTATCTCGAGTGCTCCTGTGAGAGAAGCCGGTGAAATTCTTGGGGGACGTTGCCTCGCATACGATCTGCACCTCTGTCAGGGGCAAATACGTTTCTCATGAAGGAATTGTGCCCTTTAATTTATTGTGCAATGACTAATTATGGAATAGGACAATTGATAGAGATATTCAATCCGATTATTTTAGGAGTCGTAATGCTTTGCTAGAAGCCAACTATGATTAATGGGCTTAAACGGGTTAAACCCATCAATCAATCAATATATAATACTAAAACAGAGGCGTGGAAATCCTATGTGGCGGGCTCTGGTGCAATTGGCTTACGTGTCGTTCTCCGGTGCATTCCGGGCCAATTTTTTTGACACGTCAATTAATGAATATCCAATAATTTTAAGCCACGTTAGACGATAACCCCATCTATTTATATATGTGTCATTCCATTTGTCTATTTTAATTAATGATTAAATTAATTTTTATTATAAATATTCAATCTCATATCTTACAAATCTTATCATTTTACCTTAAGTTATTTTATAAATATTTTATTTAGAAAAAAAAATCTAGATTATATTAATTTATATGAAAAAAGGTTAGAATAGTTTTATCACCAATAAAAATTGATTAAATTATATAGAGAATCAATTTTAAAAAAACCGTCTCAATTTGTTAAAAAAAACAAATGGTCATACTCAACAATACTCCATGATATATTGTTTTTTAAAAAATCAAAATGGAATTTGATCTTCATAATAATTTTTTTTTAACAACAACTGACTCAATTTTTTTTTTAAAAAAAATAACAAATAGCCATAATCAACCATGAATGCTACACGATATATTTATTTTTAAAAAATCAAACCATAATTTGATCTCCATGATAAATTTTTTTTGCTCTAATTAATATATGAGGTTCATATTTTGATTAAAAATGAATATATATTTTCATGATTAATATATATTAAATTTGAAAATAATATATATCTAGACACATGGAATGACACATGGATAAATAGATTAGGTCGTTGCATCAGAGAACAACACATAAGCGAATTTGACCAGAGCCGACCACATAAGAATCCATGTCTCTGTTTGATTAATTTATAAACCAAATTTAAGCAAATATTGCTCACGTACAAATTAATTTATAAACCAAATTTATACAAATATAATAAAAGTCATATAAAAAAACCGCGAAGATCGCGGGGAACAAAACTAGTATATAATACTAAAACAGAGGCGTGGAAATCCTATGTGGTGGGTTCTGGTGCGATTCGCTTACGTGTCGTATTCTGGTGCGATCTGGCCCGGGTCTTTGACACGTCAATTAATGACGATCCAATATATTTAAGCCACGTCAATTAATGAAATCCTATCTTTTAGCCACATCATTTAATATGGTTAATCTTTATTAACAATGAAAAATAATTTAAATAATAAAATATTATCGTGTCTTAGTTGGTTAGATGTTGATAAGATTTTAAAAAAAATATCATTATGAAGATTTTTTATTATTATCCATAAAAAAGATCATTATCATTTTATCTACATCTTAATTTAAAAGATTTGGTTTACTAAAAACGCATCTTTGCTAAATCGTAAAAATATGATATTGATAATGATAACCTAGAATGCTCTAAATCACACGTTTGGTAAAATAAAGTAGAAATCAAACACTACTTTTTTTTACACTAAACAATGTACACTATCATTGCTAAAATATTTAAAATATAATAATAAGTTAAAGTCTTTTTAATAATACGAACACCATACAAAAGTTTTTTTTTTAATTAGAGAATATTTTATATGATTTTGATTTATTTTATGACTAACTTAAAGTCTTACTAAAATATTTTAAGCATAAAATTTCATAGAAATATTTCAAACAAATTAATATAATAAAATATCATTTATGAACAAGGCGCGCAAGAGCGCGGGTACCAAATACTAGTTACTATTATAAACGGGTCCTATGTGGTCACACACTTAGAGTTGACGGACTTGATCAAAAGATCGATGATTTTATTATTAGTGTATATTAGATATATATTAATAATAATGGGATAAGATTTATTTGTGAAATAAATAATTAATTAAATAGGGTATAAATATGGGCTTATAAAGATGGGCTTATTATGACTTAACCTAATTAACACATCCCAGAGAGAGGAACGTGAGTTCTGCCGCATAACATCCCATCTTTGGTTGGGGCGTGAGGGCGGAATTCCAACATCATCAATCAAGAGCAATTTGATTGTTCACCTTTCGATCTTCGTCCTAGCAGTCGAAGGCAAAGGAGATCTAGACCGGGCTCTTGTGGACCAAGTAGAGGAGCAACACGTGGGGCTCTAGTTCTCTTCCGAATCCTCCCCGTTCAGATCCGGTTCACGCATCAATAGGTATCTCCTATGAACAATGATTTGATCTATCGATTTTATGCATGAAGATCTTGCGATTAGATGATAGAAAATAGTTTCTACAACTTCCGCTGCACATCTAATTATCAACAGTGGCATCAGAGCCTCTTGCATAAATTGATATGATTGATTGATTTTGTTGTTAGTTTTGATTCAATTTAGCAATATATTTGATATATGGAATAATTCGTATAATTAAAATTTTGATTTTTGATTGATTGGATAAATAAAATTTAATTTGTGAAATTAGTTCACAATTGCGATCCAAAGCCACCCAACGTAATATCGGATTATGTGAAATTAGTTCAATGCTCATACCATAATTTCATATTATCGGAAATCACGGTGGTATGCCGATCAATTGAAATATGGAATCGTAATGTGATTACAGTGGAACGTCATTAATATGGATCGATATATATCGGCAATCATGAACATGCATGATCAGATCATGTTTAATTGGCATCAAATATTTTATTTTATTTTTATTCTGTTTTAAAATAACAATAATAATAACTTTTTCAATCAGTTTATACAAGAGATATGATTTTTTTTTATAAATTATATATGAAATATTTGATTTCTTATAAGTTGATTTGAATATTAAGAAATTGAGAATTTCATTATTTTGATGCCTAAAGTTGACAAATTTTGTGTGAATTTGATTCGTGCATTAATTTTTCAAAGTTTTAAGTTTTATGAAAACTTTCAATCTTAATTCCTACAATTGTCAAAAGTTTGTAATTGTTACAGAATTTAAGTGGGAGTTGATGCAGGTGGAATTAGGGTTATGGAAGATATTTATGATTTTAGTGTAAAATCTTAAATTACCTTAATTAGATATGGTAGATATCTTATCCCTAATAAAAATTTTCTATCCAATTATACAAGGTAAAAGTTACGATAAAATTAATTCCATATATATTATTGCTAGTTTTTGAATTAAAATATCAAGAATGTTCATGGATTTATTGTGCTTGTTTTATATTATGATATATTGCTTGCATACATAAGGTGACTAGTATGTCCCATAAATACGATCTGCGTATCGTTATGTTTTTTTGTACACGATCTGCGTATCGTTATGTATTTTTGTAATTTATTTTCAGTAATTAGATTATTAGAAAATATTGTAATTAATACAAGAAGACAAGAAGACATAAGAAGTTCAAGGATGGAGAACCATGAAGGGCGCGAGGGTGGAGACCCATGAAGATTAGATCTTTATTTTATGCATCGTAGGGGCCATACTAGGATCACAATTTCATTGCATTTTGAATGCCTTATTTTAAGTTTTATGTTGTTTTTATTTATGATATTTTTTCACTTATAAATAAAGACAAATAAAAGACTTAAGTTCCTAAGGTAAATTGGGGCAATGCCTTTTCATATCATAACCCATTAAGTTCTGGATTTTTGGTTGGATGGGCTTTACAAAAGTGAGGGCGTCTTTCCATAATCTTGGGCTAATGAGGGTGAATCTATACAAGGGGTTCATAAGCTTTGATATGGTTGTACCCAACGAGAGACCAAAAGGCAAAGTTTTGGATCTTGAGGCATATGATGATTTTACATTGGATGTGGATCATCAACCAAGAATTATAAGGAGTTATAATTAGTAATTGTTACTTACCTTGGGCATACAAGACTCAAGGCAGTGCAAAAGTACGTCGGGTCTTGTGTGTAATGGGATCTTGGAATCATTTTATTCACTAGGAACAATAAGCTTTGATATGGTTGTACAAGGGGTTCATAAGCTTTGATATGGTTGTACCCAACGAGAGACCAAAAGGCAAAGTTTTAGATCTTGAGGCATATGATGATTTTACATTGGATGTGGATCATCAACCAAGAATTATAAGGAGTTATAATTAGTAATTGTTACTTACCTTGGGCATACAAGACTCAAGGCAGTGCAAAAGTACGTTGGGTCTTGTGTGTAATGGGATCTTGGAATCATTTTATTCACCAGGAACAATAACAATTTGAATAAAATGCGCCTTTACTTATTTTAAAGGTGTTTAATCCTAAGTAATTTGCCTTTCGAACATAAACTGATTTGTATGTCATTTCCTTTTATATAGGCATTATGTCTAATGATAACTTGAATTTCACCCCACGCTCAATAGTTGAGAAAAACAAATTGAATGGAACAAATTTTCTTGATTGGGAAAGGAATCTGAGAATTGTTCTCAGGTCTGAAGGGCGTGAGAACGTCCTAACAAACCCTATCCCTACTATTACCGATGCCTCATCGGATGAGGAGATAGTTAGAGAAATGGAGTTAAGGAGTGATTCTTTACCTGTCACTTGTTTGATGCTAGCAAGCATGGACCTTGACCTTCAAAAGAGGTTTGAATACCAGGATGCCTACTCTATCATCACCAACCTGAAAATGTTGTTTCAGGCACAGGTAAGGATTGAACGATATGAAACTCACAAGGCTATACTGGATAGCAAGCTTGTGAAGGGAAAGATAGTAGGTCCCCATGTGTTCAACATGATCGGTCTTTTTAGCCGTATGGAGACATTAGGCACCCCATATGACCAAGAGTTGGCCACAGATATCGTCTTGCACTCCTTACATGATGGCTTTGCATCATTCAAGATGAATTACCATATGCATGGTATTAAGAAGAATGGGACTTTGAGTTCCAACACTTCGGGTATTTATGTTATTGAATTACTGTCAACCAATGTCCTCACATTAGATAATGGTCCTACTTGGGTATTAGATACTGTTGTAGGAGGAAATCGAGTTCAAAATATAGAAATATAAATCAAACCAGATTCATGCCCACGCAAATGATTACAAGACTCCCTCGCGATGCAGCAGTGGGAAGTCAAGATCGATCCACGAGGAAGCGTGTCAGCGGATCTCAGGCAGCGGAAGAATCTCACAGGTGGTTGTCGACTTCAGGGGTACTCGACCTCGACTAGGGTTTAGTCGACAGGGGCCAATACATTCGAATCCGAGCAAGCGAAGTCACTGCAATTTGGTCGACTACGAGGAAACTGCTCGATGTCGAGAAAACTGGTCGTAGTCGAGGAATCATTGTCGACTTCGAGGAACCTGCAGAGACAGAAGCAACAACGATCTTGCTCGATCGAGAATGAGTAGTCGACGTCGACCAGATCTGGTCGAAATCGAGGAGAACAGAAACTTAAAATAAAAGACAAATCTTTGCGGAATTCTGAATAAACTATGTAAAAGAAAACTTCCAAGATCGGGGTTTGCATCAACGATAACCAAGCATGCATAAGGCAAGATAAATAATGATAATCATGCAATCTCATCAAAGGATCAAGCTTTCCCATTTTCCAACAATTAGACAACTCTTTCAAGAAACCCTAATTGTATCTACCAATTTTATGTTTATAATCCAAGTTGTTAACATGGATCTCTATTAAATAGGTAATAAACATATAAAAGGCAGTGGATGATCAAAACATAATAAAAATCGAATCTTTACCTCAAACACGCATGGCTATCGATGGGCTCACCCCAACCTTAGAAGTAAGTGGACTACTCGCTCTTCATTGCAATTGCAGACATCATTGATGAAAAAGAAATAACTTGCATTAAACCAAACTGAAGAAAGTACAAACCAAACAAAGCGAGATCACTTTCGCTCTCCTCGCTCCAATCGGCCTCTCTCTCTCTCTCTCTCTACTTCTCTTCTCCTCCAAAGATTGAATGCCTAAAAATCAGCCCCAAGGGCTCTATTTATAGGGCTTAATCCTTGCTAATCAAGGAAAGCAAACTATATCTACTTTCTAAAGATAAAACTTAAATAAAAGGAACATTTATCTAAAAGGAAATAATTAAATATCTAAATATCTTCATGTCTTCATGTGGTAGGTAAATCCCTCTTCCATGGATAGATCTTGATAAAATAGGATAGATTCGGCCTTGCTTCGTGCCCAAGCAAATCAACTCGTACTCGGATTAGCCCAGTCGACTCGCGACCCAGATTCGGTTTTGGTCGACTTCGACCAGTTTGGTCGACGTCGAGGAAAGTTCGTCGATCTCGCCTTTCTCTTCGCTTTCTCGAGTAGCCTCTTCTGTTCTTTAACTCGGACAAGCTTTCTGGTTGGTCGATGTCAAGGAAGCAAGTCGACATCGAGTAAAGCCCTGCTCGAGTTCTCTTCTTCTTCGGTTCTCGACTTGGTTCTGCTCTCAGTGGTAGCCGATGTCGAGTAAGCCTACTCGAAATCGAGTAAATCTCAGCCTTCTTGGTTTTGTCCCGGAATGGCTCCAAATTCTGCAATATTAAACCAAAACTTATGTAGACCTCTATTTCTTGCAAATAAGCATATACTACACAAATTCAACATATTCCCAGCCCAAAATATGCAATGTACTAAGAATAAGGAGCTCAAATGTATATAAAAGCATGGTCACTTTAGTGGACATCAGGCTGTTGCTTGCTCGGATTCGACTGTGCTTGACCCTTTGTCGACTAACCTTAGTCGAGGTCGAGTACTTCTGAAGTCGACAACCCTTCGTGAGATTCTTCCGCTGCCTGAGATCCGCTGACACGCTTCCTCGATGATCGATCCTGACTTCCCACTGCTGCATCGGGAGGAAGCCCTGTAATTATTTGCGTGGGCATAATTCGGTTTTATTTATTTTATTATATTTTGAACTCGATTTTCTCCTACAACAGATAGCATGCAGAGCTCACATTATTTCAAATGTGTAGGGACTAAGAAATAGGAGACAAGTGAAGAAAGGGGAGATAGAGCTATGCGTTGGAAATGGAGCAAGTGTTGCTGCACTTGTCGTAGGAGATTTTAATTTATCTCTTCCTTCTGGTTTAATCTTAGTGATAACTCCCTCCCTTGATGAAAATCGGAATAAATGTTTCAAAGGCTTTGACAGGATGTTTGTGTCAAAGGCCTTGGAGCATTAACAGTTGATGAAATACAAAACCTGTTTTATAAGTCCGTATATTATTTAATCTTATTATATACTTCCGTTATATTATATATATATATGTTTGACTAACCTTTTCAGGAAGTATATTCGAGATTATATCTTTCCTTTAGTACATATTGAGGAGATCACATTCAAATAGAATCATGGCTTCAGAGTATCCATAAATAGAAGATTCAAGATCAAGTCTGATTCGAAAGAGCCGTTGGTGAAGATCCTTAGGCGCCATTCCATGCTCTTATATAAAGGAAAGGAAGAAGAAGACAGAAATAACAAGTGCTACACGAGCTTTCATTCATTCAAGCGAGATCTGTCTTCCAAGTGTCTCTCTACTAAGCGCCCTAGAGTTTGTTGTTTATTTCAAAGCCTTTGAGAGTCACTGTGAGCTTATAGGATATATTCATTTATAGTGTTACTCGAGAGTTTATAACTCGGGAAGTTGCACTAGGCTATTGATTTGTGAGAGTAAGAGGATTGTACTAGATAGCTGAGAGAGGTGGGGCTCTTCTAGATTGGTCTAGGACTCCAAGGGAACGTGAGTTGACTAGATTGCAATTGTATAGGAGAGAGGCTTCTCGGTGAGCTATTAGGATCCTAAGCTAAGCGAATCAATAAAGCCTTTTGAATTCTAGGGTTGTGGAAGAACCCTAGGCGGGGATGTAGGCCAAGTTGTGCTGAACCTCGTAAACAATTACTCGTGTTCTTTACTTATTTGCTTTACCTTATTTCTGCACTTGGTTCGATTGTCTAACTTTGTGTTTCAGGCTTAATCTCAAGGGTTTTGGTACGAGCTCCAAAAGTCTTGAGACTTTCTGCGAAAAACGGGCATACTCTATTCAACCCCCCTTCTAGAGTATTTCTATATTACATTGTTTATATTATCGAACCTTCAATTGGTATCAGAGCTTTACTCACTGTTTTTGATCTAACAATCTTGTGAGTTTTCGATCATGTCTGGTGAAGCAAGCGGAGGATTTGCACAGGGAAGGTCCACAAGCAGACCGCCACTCTTTGTAGGAAACAACTTTGTCCACTGGAGATCTTTGATGAAGATGTTCATCATAGACCAAGATCTAGAGCTTTGGAACATTATAGAGAATGGTCCGAAGATTCCAGAGAAAGATGGACCAAATGATACCAAAGTTGCAAAGAAGGAGTCTGAATACAACCAAGCAGATCTTGAAACCATCTCCAAAAACTACAGGGCTATTAACTTACTCTATTGTGGTCTTAGCACTGATGAGTTTAACCGTATTTCATCTTGTAGGTCAGCTAAAGAGATTTGGGACAAACTGGTCGTCACCTATGAAGGAACGAGCCAAGTGAAAGACACCAAGATCAGCATCTTCCTTAGAAAGTATGAGCTCTTCAAGATGAAGTCTGATGAGTCAATCAAGGCCATGTTCACACGATTCACAGAAATCACCAACAACCTTGACTCTCTCGGCAAGAGCTTTACCAACCGTTGAAAAAGTGAGGAAGATACTGAGGTGCCTTCCAAAGGAGAAATGGGGTCCAAAAGTAACAGCTATAGAGGAAGCCCAGGACCTCACCACTCTAATCCTTGATGACCTTCTTGGGAAGCTGATCACGCATGAGATGATTCTTAATGAAGACGATGGAGAACTTCCAGCTAGCACTAAGAACTTGGCACTCAAGTCTAAGAAGGATGAGCCCAAGGATGGATCTGATTCCGAAGATGAGGATGACGATGAGGATGATCCTTTTGCTCTTATCACAAGAGGACTTGCTAGAATTCTCAAAATGAAAAAGCAATTCAACAAAAAGGATGGATCAGAGTCTTCAAAATCTCGAGGTAAGCCTCAATACAACAAGTATGAAAAGAAGACTAAGCCGTTGTCTTGTTTTGAATGTGGTGAAACAGATCATCTTGTGAAGGACTGCCCTCAAAAGACAAAGAGTCAGCCTAAGAAAGGTGACAAATGGAAGAAGAAAGCCATGGTGGCAACTTGGAGTGATTCCGACTCTGACTCCGACGATGAGAAGGCCAACATTTGTCTTATGGCCTCAGAAGATGAAACCCACGATGAAAAGCTTGAAGCCACTGTAAGAGAACTTATGGAAAGTCCAAAAGAGGAGATCACCAAGGTGAAAGATCACAAATGGATTATTGATAGTGGATGCTCGAGGCATAAGAGTGGGAAGAGTTCTCTCTTTCATGATCTAAAGGAGCAATCCACGGGAACAATCACTCTTGGTGACAAAGGAAAATGTGACATCGTTGGTATTGGTAGCGTTGGAAGTGATTCCAGCCATAGTATTAAAAATGTCTATCTTGTTAATGGTTTGAAGTATAATCTGCTTAGTGTCTCTCAATTATGTGACAATGGTAACAATGTCAGATTTAACAAGAAAAGATGTATAGTGTGCAGAGATGATACAGGTGAAGTTATATTGACTGCATACCGTTACAACAATATATACGCCGTAAATGCTGATCAAGTGGCACAAGGAAGCTTAACCTGTCTAAAGGCTTTGACGGACGATCCAAAGCTCTGGCACAGGAGACTCGGTCATGTGAGTCCACATACACTACAGAAGCTTGTGTCCAAAGGGCTTGTAATAGGGCTACCTGAGATGGACTTCAAAGGTATTGACATGTGCAATGCATGCACACGAGGTAAACAAACACGTAGCTCTTTCAAACCAAAAAAAAGGTTGTAAGTTCTTCTAGACCCCTTGAACTTTTACATATGGATTTATGTGGTCCTATGCGAGTCAAATCTCCCAATGGTAAAAAGTACATGCTAGTTGTTGTCGATGATTTTTCTAGATATACTTGGGTTGCATTTTTGAAAGAAAAATCAGAGGCCTTATTTGAGTTTTCAAAACTTTGTAAGGAGTTGCAAACTTTAAGAAATGAGCCCATAGTGTCTACTCGGAGTGATCATGGTAGGGAGTTTGATCAACTTCAATTTGATTTGTTTTGTGCTAAATATGGCATCTCCCATAACTTTTCTGCTCCTAGGACACCTCAACAAAACGGGGTTGTGGAACGTAAGAACCGCACCTTAGAGGATATGGCCAGGACTATGCTTTTAGAAAATGCATTACCTAAAACCTATTGGGCTGAAGCTGTTAACACAGCTAATTACATTTTGAATCGTTGTCTTATTCGTTCCATCTTAAAGAAAACTCCTTATGAACTTTTCAAAGGCCGCAAACCACTTATATCTTATTTCAAACCTTTTGGCTGTACTTGTTTTGTTCATAACAATGGAAAAGATAACCTTGGGAAATTTGATGCGCGTAGTGATGAAGGTATATTTCTTGGCTACTCCACGAGTAGCAAAGCTTATAGAATCTTCAATAAAAGGACCCAGGTAGTTGAAGAAAGTATACATGTTATTTTTGATGAATGCAATGACGGTGCTTTGAGTGAAAGTGTTGCAGATATAGATCTTAACATCCATGAAGAGAACGAGGAAGGTGGTGATGCTGCTACCAAGAACACAGAGAAGAGAAACATGCAGGAACCGATTCTTAACACTGAAGAATTGGCCCAAGGTGTTGAAGATTCGTCCAAAGCCCTTGGTGTCCAATCCAACAGTGTTGAGACGTCAGAAACTGCTGTAACTGAACCAAACAGATCCACGGAGTCAGATGTACTACAAGTTAATCCTACTAGTGTGACGAATCAAGGAGCTGAGACTAGCAAAAGGAAATTCAAATACTCCTCATCACACTCATTAAAGGATATCATTTCTGACCCTACTTCTAGTATTCAAACTCGTTCTAAACTTAAAGATCTTTGTGCTTTTCACGCGTTTGTTTCTCTTATTGAGCCAAAGAAGGTAGATGAGGTACTTCAGGAGCTAGACTGGATCATTGCTATGCAAAGTGAGCTTAATGAATTTGAAAGGAACAAAGTCTGGACCTTGAAGCCTAGGCCAAAGCATCAATCAGTCATTGGCACACGATGGGTATTTCGAAACAAGCTAGACGAGAATGGTAAGATTGTGAGGAACAAGGCAAGGCTTGTTGCTCAAGGCTACAATCAAGAGGAAGGTATTGACTACGAGGAGACCTTTGCTCCCGTAGCCAGGCTTGAAGCCATTCGCATTTTATTAGCATTTGCATCTTTTATGAGCATAAAGTTATATCAAATGGATGTCAAGTGTGCTTTTCTCAATGGTTTCTTAGAGGAAGAAGTTTATGTGGCTCAACCCCCAGGTTTTGAAAGCTCAGAATTTCCCAATCATGTTTATAAACTTGACAAAGCGCTTTATGGTTTGAAACAAGCCCCAAGAGCTTGGTACGAGCGCTTGTCAAAATATCTTTTAGAAAATGATTTTAAAAGGGGGTTGATCAACAAGACTCTTTTTATCAAAACCAAAGGAAAGGACATTTTGGTTATTCAAATTTATGTTGATGATATATTATTTGGTGCTACTAACACATCTTTGTGCAAGGAATTTTCTGACATCATGTGCAGTGAATTTGAGATGAGCTTGATGGGTGAACTCAACTTCTTTTTGGGATTACAAGTTCATCAATCCAAGAAAGGGATCTTTGTCAACCAAAGCAAGTACACTAAGGATCTCTTGAAGAAGTTCAAGATGGATCAATCCAAGGCAGCCAAGACTCCCATGAGCTCAACATTGTCTCTAGATCAAGACAAGACTGGAACAAGTGTCAATCAAAAGGAGTATCGAGGAATGATTGGATCTTTATTATATCTCACGGCTAGTAGAACTGACATCATGTTTAGTGTTTGCATGTGTGCTAGGTTTCAAGCTGATCCTAAAGAATCTCACCTCGTGGCTGTGAAGAGGATCTTTCGATATCTCAATGGCACTAAGGAGCTTGGACTATGGTACCCAAAGCAAAAGGATTTCACTTTAATTGGATATTCTGATGCAGATTTTGCAGGCTATAAGGTGGATAGGAAGAGCACATCAGGATGTTGCCAATTCTTAGGAGCATCTTTGATCAGTTGGCACTCAAAGAAGCAAAACTCAGTTGCTCTATCCACTGCAGAAACCGAATACATTGCAGCTGGAGCTTGTTGCTCTCAAATCCTTTGGATAGCTCAACAAATGAGAGATCTTGGCATCAACCTCAAAGGTATCCCAATTAAGTGTGACAATACAAGTGCCATCTCCATCACTAAGAATCCTGTTCATCATTCAAGGACCAAACATATTGATGTAAGGCATCATTTCATTAGAGACCATGTTGAAAAAGGTGATGTGTCCATATCCTTTATTTCAACTGATTATCAATGGGCTGACATTTTTACTAAGCCTTTGGCAGAGGACAGGTTCACCTTCATAAGACGAGAAATTGGGATGCTTAACAAGGATGCACTTTCGTAGGGGGAGCTTTCCCTTTACGAAAGATAAATTCTACTTAGTGTCAAGACCCTTGAGAACCATGTCAAGGTGTGTGAACTAAATGGTGGATTACATATATCGGATCATATATTTTTGGTTAATATTTTTTAGATATTTAATCAATTATATTTGTTTTAATCGGATTTCAAAAATTTCCCTTTTAGTGATTTTCTTAACCGTTAAGATATTTTTAAATTTGGAACTAAATCCTTCAGATTTTCAGTCCGATTTTAATGGAAAAATTTGAATTTGAATTTGAAACCTTTCAAATCAGCTATGTGATGATTTCTTTCCTTGGAACTTTAAACCCGTCCCATCACTCCCTCTACTTAAACCCAATCCTGTACCCGATTACAACCCACACTCAGAACTTATCCAAATCCCTTCACCTTCTCCTTCTTCAACCTCTCAATCCATTCTAAGAAAACCCTAACCGATTTCCTCCATGGCACCCAAAACCAAGAAAGTTGTCACACCCAAAAGACTTGGCGCCACCCCCAAGGGACGTCAGGCCACTGCTACCTCTCCCATACCTGAACCCGCTCCTCAAGCCATCGTCCCAACTGTCGTCCAGAGCACCATCGCTGAGAGCTCGGCCATTGTTCCCAAGGGCTCTCCAAAGCGCTCTGCTAAGAAGCCGATCAGTGCTTAACAAAAAGGAAAGAGGAAGATTTTGGCTGAGGAAGTGGACGAGGAAGAGGAGGAAGATGACCTAGACGCCCTCCTGGAAAGAGATGGTGCCAAGGAAGCCGAGGAGGAGGCCTTGAGGAAGAAAAAGGCTGATGAGGAGGCCGAGATTGCTAAGAAACTGGCCGAGGAGGAAGCTGAGCGGATTCGGAAGGAAGCCGAAGCCGAGGAGGTTCCATCCGAGGAGGAGCCTGAGGAAGAAGAAGAAGAGCAAGAGGGATCTGGAGATAACGAGGATGCTGAAGAAGAAGAAGCGGGGTCCGGTGAGGACTCGGGGTCTGAGGAAGAGGAGGAAGAATCTCCCTCTCCTTCTCCTCCTCCTCCCCCGTCTCCGAAGAAGCGGAAAGCCCCTGCTGCTGTCAAGCCTCCATCCCCCAAGCGCACCAGGAAGGGCACTGTCAAGAGTCTTGTAGCGCCTGTCAAGAGAGTTGCTCCAACAGTTGCGCGCAGAAAGAATGCAGACCCCCCGACCTATATCCAGGTAAATCAATCTTTGCCCTCCTCTTGGTTTCAAGATGCTGAGACTGCTGGTAAGTGGGTAGACGAGTTTAGAACTCGTAAGATTAGCTGTTCTGATTTTTTGGATTTTGAGTTCTTCGAAGCTTTGAAGTTACCATGCATTGAGCTCCTCAAAAAATCCCCAGCCTGGACCCTTCTTAACCTTGAGACTGTCTACTACCCCCAGCTTACCCGTCTGTTCTACATTAACCTAAAAGCCAAAAACGACACCGATGGTTGGTCTTTGGAGTCTGTTGTCAAAGGGGTTAGAATCTCTCTCAACTCCAATGATTTTGCAGACTTCCTTGGCCTACCTACCCCTGTTCCACCCGCTGATATACACCCCTCAAAAGAGAATTGCATCATCCTTGCCCGAGCCAAATATCTCCTACCCGAAGCATCCAACAACACCTCAAAGCAACTCACCCACTCATCCCTAACCCTTGAGGCAAAAATCATTTTCAACATCATTGTCCGATGCCTCTTACCCCGTCTTAACTCTGGCTCACTCCTTACCGACAATGCTATGGTCCTGCTCTACCGCATCCTAAATGGCCTTGATCTTGATCTGGCCAACACTATCCTTGGAACCATGGCTCATGCCAGAAAAGCTAGAAAAGGCTCTCCCCTCCCATTTGCTACCCTTTTGACCCCTATCTTCAAAGCTTCTGGAATTGATGTCAAAAATGAAGAACAGCTGCGTCATACGGGTAAGTTCGACTCTAAAGGCCTTGAAAAGATTGGCATCACTCGGTCTCCCCAAGGGACCTTGAGTCTTGCCACTCCTTCAAAAGCCTTTCCCACTGCTCCAGCTTTCGATGAACGCATGGACAACCTAGAGTTGGGCTTGGAGGAGGTTCGCCTGGATATTAAGGAGCTGCAGAAGGAGATGATGACGGAGATGAGCGGGATTTCCAAGATGCTGGAAGGACTGTGGACGAGGCTCACTGATGATGCTCCGGATGACTAAACCTAAACCCTAACCCACCCTATCCCACCCCTGAAACTTGATACATTGCTGGTTTTTGGAAACGTTTTCAAAACTTTTGGTAACTTTTTTGGTGACTGTTTTACCTCCGCCCTTTGTTGAAAGACAAAAAGGGGGAGATGATCTGTGTTGTTTAGACTTTGAAAACCTATCTGCTTGAAGGTCTTGGAAGACCTTGGTTTTTGATTTATGGTTTTCGGTTGGATGGTTTTTGCATGCTTTAAAATTTTGATCCAACATTTGTCTAACCCTTTGACAGGCCTAAGGTCGTTATGCCAAATCAAAGTAAATTCCTAAGATGCAAACTATAACAAGTATAGTAGGTAAGTTAGGGTCGAACCCACAGGGAAACAGAATCAATTGTAAGAGCAAGTATTATTACCCAAAAGTAACCGATTCAAGGGGGAGTTTTGTGTGTAAGCAATGGTGACAAAACAAGTTGCAATAAGAGGTTGCGAATATATGATGGAAAAGTATCACACCAGGTAATTATCCGCACAACAATTGAGATGGTTCATCATCGCATTCTATGAGTCTCAAGTTCTAATGTCCAGTAATTGTTCTCAATTCAGATCGTGTAATAGCTTTTAGTCCTACCAGTCCTAAAAGCACTTATCACCAAATTACAAGGGAAAACCTTCACCGAATAATAAAGCGATAGCATTCAAACATGAATTATAATGAGATACAAGCGATTCTAACAACCCGTTAAAATAGCCTGTAATCGAATCTCCTTCACAATCTACCACAAGCAACCCGCGTATGGTGATTGTGTTTGCTACAATGAATCTACAACCCCAAACCTGGAATTGGAAACCCTAGCAATATGACTAGTATCGATAAACCTAGGTGATCAATCCAGATTAACCAATAATAAGCAATCAAGCAATAAGCTCAGGAGATCGAAACAATTAACAAAGGACGAACAAGAGTAGAATACTCACAACCAAATCAATTGAAGGCTTCAAAGAACCAAGTGCAACAACGGAGAGTTAGTTCTCCATAGGGTTTTTGAGATGAAGAAAAGGAAACTACGTCTCTGGAAAATAACCTCATCTCTCTCTGCTGCGTTCTCCGCCGTAATATAAACTAATAAAATCGGGTTTAACATCCCGTAAAAATATATAAAAATATAATATTAAAACTAATAAGATAGGGAAAATCGGATAGGAATCCGACTCCAGGGACCGACGCGGGCGCGCCAGATAGCAGCGCGGGCGCGCCAGCCTTTGACTTGTTTCTTCCATCTGGTGAATCGACGCGGCCAATTCCTCCTAGCAGCGTGGGCGCGCCGATGGCAGCGCGGCCGCGTCAAGTGACAGCGCGGGCACGTCAGCTTCACCAGATTCCAGCTACTTCCGAATTTCTTCAAAGGTTCCGATTCGATCTGCAAGATAACCACAAATTTGCGCAGAATCCGAACTCTTCTAGAATAATCATAAGATGCAATTTAATAACAAAGAACGAAAGAAATGCAACTTATCTAAGCTAAAAATGTCTATAATGCCTATCTAATATATGCATTATCAAATTCCCCCACACTTAGCCTTTGCTTGTCCTCAAGCAATGATAGAATGAACATGAATCAATGTATCCCACAAGAAATCCCTTCAAATTTCAATCCTTATCAAAAAGCAACATTATAGCAGGTGGACACACAAACCAAGCAAACAAACGTCATAGCATGTATTTTAGTGATCAAAGCTCAAAAGTAGACATCATCCAACCTCACCAGAGATATGTGTTTCACTCATGTGTTTAGGCTTTTAAGTACAATTCTCAACTCAAACCATTCAGGAAGTACAAAACCTGTTTTATAAGTCCGTATATTATTTAATCTTATTATATACTTCCGTTATATTATATATATATATGTTTGACTAACCTTTTCAGGAAGTATATTCGAGATTATATCTTTCCTTTAGTAGATATTGAGGAGATCACATTCAAATAGAATCATGGCTTCGGAGTATCCATAAATAGAAGATTCAAGATCAAGTCTGATTCGAAAGAGCCGTTGGTGAAGATCCTTAGGCGCCATTCCATGCTCTTATATAAAGGAAAGGAAGAAGAAGACAGAAATAACAAGTGCTACACGAGCTTTCATTCATTCAAGCGAGATCTGTCTTCCAAGTGTCTCTCTACTAAGCGCTCTAGAGTTTGTTGTTTATTTCAAAGCCTTTGAGAGTCACTGTGAGCTTATAGGATATATTCATTTATAGTGTTACTCGAGAGTTTATAACTCGGGAAGTTGCACTAGGCTATTGATTTGTGAGAGTAAGAGGATTGTACTAGATAGCTGAGAGAGGTGGGGCTCTTCTAGATTGGTCTAGGACTCCAAGGGAACGTGAGTTGACTAGATTGCAATTGTATAGGAGAGAGGCTTCTCGGTGAGCTATTAGGATCCTAAGCTAAGCGAATCAATAAAGCCTTTTGAATCCTAGGGTTGTGGAAGAACCCTAGGCGGGGACGTAGGCCAAGTTGTGCTGAACCTCGTAAACAATTACTCGTGTTCTTTACTTATTTGCTTTACCTTATTTCCGCACTTGGTTCGATTGTTTAACTTTGTGTTTCAGGCTTAATCTCAAGGGTTTTGGTACGAGTTCCAAAAGTCTTGAGACTTTCTGCGAAAAACGGGCATACTCTATTCAACCCCCCTTCTAGAGTATTTCTATATTACATTGTTTATATTATCGAACCTTCACTTAGAACTAAATAATTGTTATTTTGTTCCTAGCATTACAAAGAACCTTGTTTCGGCTGTAGTAATTTATTCTGAAGGTTTTAATTTTAGCACTACAGATGAAGATATAATTATTTACAAGAATGATATCTTCTATGCTCGTGCTCAAGATATTAATGGAATATTTGTATTCGACCTTACAACAGAATCTTATAACATAAATACAAAAAGGCAAAAAAATCAAGTAAGTTGAGTGAATCCTACCTATGGCACTGTCGTTTGGGTCACATCAGTTTAGATTGCGTGAAGAAGCTCCATAAAGATGGACTTCTAAAAGACGTGGATTGTGAATCCATTTACTGGTGACATGAGTAGGTATGGATATATTTACCTTATGTCACATAAATCGGAATCCTTTGAAAAGTTCAAGGAATTTCAAAATGAAGTAGAGACTCAAACTGGCAAGAAAATAGAAGCACTTCGATCAGATCATGGTGGTGAGTACTTGAGCCATGAATTTGATCATCATTTGAAAAATTGTGGGATAGTAACACAACTGTCTACTCCAGGAACACCACGGCTTAACAGTGTATCTGAAAGGAGAAACAGGACCCTGTTAGACATGGTCCGATCTATGATGAGTTTTGTTGACCTTCCTGTATCCTTCTGGGGATATGCCCTCACAACTACCATACTTACACTAAACAAGACTCCGTCTAGAGCTGTAGACAAAACTCTATATGAGATATGGACTGGAAAGGTTCCAAAATTGTCTTTTATGAAGATATGGGGATGTGAAGCTTATGTAAAGCGTTTACAAACGGATAAGATTGCCCCTAAAATCAGATAAATGCTATTTTATAGGGAATCCAAAAGGTAGCTTTGGATATTACTTCTATAATCCTGCTGAACAAAAGGTGTTTGTTGCAAGGGACAGTGCCTTTTGGAAAGAGAGTTCATTTCCAATAAGTCAAGTGGGTAAAATATTCATCTTGAACCAGTTCATGATAAAGAGCAACAAACTCAACAACGAGATGACATAGATGATGTCGAGGACGAGTTAATGGCTTTGGAAGGCCAAGGGCCCCAAATCATCCAAGAACCGGAACAAGAGGATCCACAAATAGTCGTGGAAACTGTTCCAGCTCCAGTTGTTGAACTGGTTAAACCCACCCGTAGATCAGATAGGCCAAGGGTACAACCAAGATGTTATGATGATTTCATCTTGAATGTAAACTCTGATGTTCTTCTGCTAGAACATGATGAGCCTAATACCTATAAGTAAGCAACGGCGGGTCCAGACTCCAAGAAATGGCTTGAGGCCATGAGATCCGAAATGGATTCGATGTTTGAAAATCAAGTATGGGACTTGATAGATTTGCCAGATGTGGTAAAACCCATAGAGAGCAAATGGGTTTTTGTTGATAGGAGGAAATCGAGTATGAAATATAACAAAATAAATCAAACTAGATTTTGCCCACGCAAATAATTACAAGACCTCCTCCTGATGTAGCAGCGGGAAGTCAGGATCGATCCACGAGGAAGCGTGTCAGCGGATCCTAGGTAGCGGTGAAATCTTACGATCAGAAGTCGACAACAGTGGTACTCGACCTCGACTAAGGGTTAGTCGACAGGGGTCAAGCACAGTCGAACACAGCACAGCAGCTCGGCTAAGGGTGGTCGATCTCGACAAGGCTCTACTCGAGATCGAGTAGCCTTCGTCTTGGTCGAGTAGGTCTGGTCGAGTTCCTGCACAAGTAAGCTACGGCGACTCTAGGTCGAGAATCAGTGGTCGAGATCGACGAGGGCAGGGAGTAAAACGAATGAAATAAAGAAAATAAAGAACAAATGCTTTTGGGATTTCGACTTAAACTTTAATGTAAAAGAACTTCCAAGATTGGGGTTTGCAACAACAATAACCAAGCATGCATAAGGTAGAATCAAACAGATAATCATGTGAATCGCATTAAAGGACTAAGCTTTCGCCTTTTCCAACAATTAGACAACTCTCTCAAGAAACCCTAATTGTCTCTACTGATTTTATGTTTATAATCCAAGTGGTTAACATGGATCTCCATTAGATGGGCAATAAACACATCAACAAGTAGGAAAATGCTCAAAACATGATAAAAGTCGGATCTTTACCTCAATTATGCATGGCTATCGTCGGGCTCGCCCCAACCCTAGAAGTGGGTTGACTACTCGCGCCTCATTGCAAACTCAGTCATCATCGATTGAAAGAAAACAACTTGCATTAAACTAAATTCCAAAAGATTTTACAATCCCGGCAATCCAACTCTAGTTGAATGCCAAAACCCTAAAACCTTCGAACTCCTAAACTGTCTTTGTGGAACTACTTGTCTTGCTCTGAAATTGAATGAATAAAACTGAGCCCCATGGGCTTTATTTATAGGCTTCATTCCCTAGCTATTCTAGGAAAGAAGATATCTATCTATATCTAAAACTTTATCTAAAACTTAAAAGATAAATAAAATGTTTTAAGGAAATAAATCTATAAGGAAGAGATAAAACTAAATAGGGTAAGTCTTCATGATGTTGATAGATCTTGTCTCCTTGGATAGAACTTGATGGATTTGGATAGAATCTTCGGTCAAATCGACTTTCCTTCACGCCCAAGGAATCCCAAGTCTAGTCGGATTGTTCCTCGTCGAGAAGTTTCTGGAAACGGCTCTACTCGACTTCGACAAGGCTTCGTCGACCTCGAGTAGGATTCCTCGTCTCGGCTAACTGGTGCTCGATGTGGCTCGGTCTTGGCTCACGGTGCTCGTCGACCTCGAGTAGCCCTAGTCGACCTCGAGTAGACTGGCTTGCCGACTAGGTCTTCTCGAGTGACTCTGCTCGATGGACTCCGGATCTGGACTCAGAAGCTTGTCGATCTTGACAAGGCGTAGTCGAGATCGAGTAGGGTTCGTCGAAGATGCCTCTCTGGTGGTGTCGACTAGAGCTCCTCGGCATGGACTCGGACAACCTCTGGTTGGCTCGTCGATCTCGACAAGGCGTAGTCGAGATCGAGTAAAGTTGCTCGGCGTCTTCGTCCTTGGCGTCTCGGGCAGCTCCTCTCCTTGTCGACTCCGGGTGTGGCGTCAGGGCTTCGTCGATCTCGACTAGGGTTTGTCGAGATCGAGTTGACTTCCGGAGCTGGGCTGGTCTGGCTCTCGATCAGGCTCTGTCGACAAGCTGTGCTCGACTATACTTGTATAGATCGAGTAGGGTTTACTCGAGGTCGAGTAACCTTGGTTCTTGACTCGATTTGACTGGTTCCGTTGCTACTTCGACCTTGGACTTCTGTAGCTGTTTTCCGAGCTTTTCCGACCTTCTGTAGAATTGCTGTAAAATGCCTTGAATTCTGCGAATAAAACAAAAACTGGTGTAGATTCCATAATTTGGCAAATAAACATAAACTACATAGATTCTGTACTATCTTAGCCCAAATGAATGCAATGTATGCAGAAATCGATATAAAAGTAAATGTAAAACATGGCAGATTCAGCTCACAACAAACACCCCATACTTAAGCTTGCTTGTCCTCAAGCAATACTTTTAATTGTCATTCAGGGGAAGAATTCAAAACTCTCAACATCTTAGATTCATTCTTTATATGTCCCTGCAATCAATTACCATCCTCGAAAAGGTACTAGTGTCACAGATCCATGCATGTGTAAATATATAAGAGCAACATCTACTCACAAAAGGAGGTTTATGCACAAATAATTTTTATGTGACAAAGCATTGATAATCAAGAGGACTTTAATTTAAGCTCAATAAGGAGTAGATCGGTAAAAGGCTATAGGTGGGCAATTTTTTGGCAATGTGGTGCTAATGATTCGGAGAAATGGAGTATTTCCAAACTGAATTTCCACATTCCTTCTCTTTGAGATTCATCACCTTTCATAATGCTTTTATCCATAATATTGCTTTTACCTCTCTAACCTCAGCACTGCCTTCTCGCGAGTCACAAACATGGGTTTCATGAATGGCCCCGGATACTTAGTGCGTCGGACTCCTCACCTGGTGTCCCATCTCGCCAAACTATTATCTCAGCGAGCAGGGTCGATCTTTGATCGGATTTTCTTTCACTCATTAAATTTTCCATATATTTCAAATGATTCCGCCAAACTCCAATAATGATAAACAACACAACAACCATATAATAATCTCCATAATGTAACATCATTCTCAACATAATCCCCGGATAAGGTAAAGAATGGCAAAATTTTGGAACATGTGGAGCAATATATGAAATAAGGCATAATATGGCTTTTGTGTAATGCATAAGCATGGGTAAGGCTTAGGATTATAACAATGAGCATTATATGGAAAATATAAAGTCCTCCATCATCTTATCATGCAACATGTCAAAAGCAATATCAAATTTACCTCCTTTCATGGTTTTCATCAAAATATGCATTTCATTGTGACTTCCCTTTACTAGGCAATTTCATGCTATATCTCTAATGAATCCAATTTTGCATCGTCGAGTTCAATATAAGCTTCCATGACATTACTCAAAAATTTCAATGGGGGTCATTTTTCTCAAATTTTGGAAAACATGCATATAAGCACATAAATTAATAATGAATTCCAAAATAGCCATGTAGCAATTCCAAGAAATAATGCACATATATGTCAAATATGATCAAATAAATCAAATATGCACAAGGTAAGCCCTTTTCCCACCCCATACTTAAAATTTACAGTGTCCTCACTGTATAAAAACAAGTAAAAACAAGAGTAAAGGAAGGAACTCACAGGATCATATCGAGGAGGCAAATCAGTCTAGGTCGAGTAGGTTGCTCGTCGATCTCGAGTACAGTCTACTCGATCTCGAGGAGGCTCGTCTGCGTCTAGTGGATTCTGAAGTCGAGGAGTGTTCGTTGGCTTGTCGAGGTCGAGTACGTCTACTCGATCTCGAGTAGCTTCGTTTGGGCTGCTCCTCCTTGTCGTCGTCGACTTGGCCTTAGTCGATTCTGACTGTTTTTCAGGGACTTCTTCTTTCCACTTTTCGCGATCTTTATATGCTTGCCAACCTACAAGTGTTAGATTCCTCACCAAAAAACAAGACTATCCATATGAAGTTCTTAAAAAGACATAAAACCGAAACCAAAAACAAAAACCAAAAACTAAAAAGTTCAGAAAGTTCATAAAGTCTATATACATGCTCTAGATTTTAGAGTCGCTAGGCCGACTTCTCCGTTTGTGCTCAAGGAGGACCATTATTGTGGGGCCCACTCATGCTTGGCCCTTCTCCTGGATCATCTAGGTCCTGATGGTAGTATGCAAGCTCAGCTGACAGGTGGTTGCTTGCATCATCTCCTTTCCCTTTCTTCTTTTTCTTTGTAGCCTTTAATTTCTGCAAATTCTCTCGCCATGGTGTCTTTGCTCCCTTTAAATCATTGAAAATTTTACTTATGGACTGAGGGGGAGTAGAATTCATACCTGCACTTACCTGTTCGGACCCAAAACAGAAATCTTTGGGCTTGGGTCTACTTGATGTCGAGTACTGCTGGTCGAGATCGAGTACAGGGACCCCATACTTAGGCTCCTGGCAAGTTTCTGGCTCAGTGATGGTGGTCGAGATCGACAAAGGTTTGTCGAGCTCAAGGAGGGTGCTTGTCGAGGTCGAGGAGAGCTTGTCGACCTCGAGTACAGTTTTGGCTTCTTCCTCCGCTGTTTGCTTGGTCTTGTCGATGCTGATGCTTTTCACCTCCAGCCATGAAACTTCCTCCTTTGCAGGGCCAAAAGAGAAATCCAAAACCTCATCGCCTATGGTGAAGGTGAGCGACCTATTCTTGACACTAATTCGGGCATCTGCAGTAGCTAAGAATGGTCTACCAAGAATAATAGGGCTGGTAGGATCTTCAGCACAGTCAATGATAAGGAAATCAGCTGGAACAAAGAATTTACCAACCTGGACTGGGACGTTTTCAACTATACCTGTAGGGATGACCACAGTATTGTTCGCCATATATAATTTGGCATCCACAGGTTCTATGCATCCTATTTTTACTTTCCGCTAGATTGATAGAGGCATGATGCTCACACTTGCTCCTAAATCGCATAGAGAATCATATTTATATTGTCCAAAACCCACAGTAACAGAAAACTTACCAGGGTCAGGCCTCTTTTCAGGGAAGTGGAGTACTTTGCATTCGCCTGCGATCTCTGAGATGGATCGCTTCTTGCTCAGGATTTCCTTCAGAAATTTGACATATCCAGGCATCTCTTGCAGGGCTTCTGTAAAAGGAATAGAAAAGTTTAGCTCTTGCAACATATTAACAAATCTATTGAATCTACCCGCAGTGGGGTCTTTAAGAGTTTTAGAAGGGAAAGGAAGTGGCTTTTTCTGTTTCGAAGCCAGATCAGCTGTCGGAGATGCTGCAGAGTCGTTGACGTCGGCCAGATGCTCCTCGACATCGACCACGGGCTTGTCGACATCGACCAGAGGTTTGTCGACCTCGAGTTGGGTTGTCGACCTCGGGTTGCTGGTCTGCGCAGCGGAGTCCGAGCTCAGCTTCTGGTCTTGGTCGAGTAGAGGCTCGTCGAGGTCGACCACGGTCTTGTCGACATCGAGTACAGGCTTCTCGAGATCGAGTTGTTGTTCTGCTTGGCTCTGCTGTTTTCCGACCTCTGGCTCGTGTAATTGATGCCCACTCCTGAGTTTGATGGCCGCGGCGTGTCCGGTTTTCCCTTTAGGATTTGGTTCTGTTTGCCCAGGAAGTTGTCCGGATGGTCGTGGGATCTGTGCAGCGATTTGTCCCATCTGAGTCTCTATTCCTCTTTTCCAGATGTCTAGTTCCCCAAATTTGGTGGTGATGCTCTGGAACTGGTTGTTGATGGTGCCCTGATTTCGTCGCATCTCCTCAAGGATCAGCTGTAGATCATCCTTCTTTTGATCCCTTTCTGGATGTCCTGGAGCTCTGTAGGGTGGGGGGTTCCTAGGAGGACCTTGGTTCCACTGAGGCTGATAGAACCTTTGATCTCCCATATAGCGATTTGGACCCCCAGCGTAGGCTGCTTCCTCATGTGTCTCTGCCATTCTGACTTGCTCAGTGTGTGGGCACTCAGTAGTGGTGTGCCTCTGTGATCCGCATTCGATGCAAGGCTGGTTGACAGATAGATATTTGACCTGTTTGAGGAGCTTGCGATTCTGGTCCCTGTAGAACTGCTCCCTGACATCTGGGTCAATCTCCTTTGCTGGCTCATAGAGTGGCATAGATGGTGCTGGTCTGGCATAGGCGTTCTCATCATAGTTTGCAGAAGTCCCATACTTGTTGTCATATGCTGTGAGCTTGTCTAGCACACCCCATGCGTCAATTGGTGGCATCGTCAGGTACTCATATCGAGTGTACTGATTGATCCCGTCCTTAGTGACTTGGTCAAGAGAGTTGAAGAAGATCTCCTGAATGACGTAGGGTGGCTGTCCATGAGTAGGGCAAGATCGCAGTAGTTCCTTGTACCTTTCCCATGCCTTTGCTAGCGGCTCCCCAGGCTTTTGTTTGAAACCCGTGATCTTTTGGCGGAGGAATGCTGTCTTGGCAGGAGGGAAGAATTTGTTGAGAAACTCTTGCTCTACTTGTGCCCATGTTGTAAGGGATCTTGGTTTCAGTCCTTCTAGCCACTTCAGTGCAGGTCCAGCGAGTGACCAGCGGAAAGCTTTCATCTTGACATATTCCAGAGTTGTACCTTCAGCAAGAGTACGGCACATGTCATGAAAATTGGTAATATGTTCAAGAGGGCACTCTTTAAATCTTCCATGAAAAGCATTGTTTTTAAGTTCTATAAGAAACTGAGTGCGAATTTCAAAAGAGTTTTCAGGGATTAGAATCGCCGATTCAGGCACGACGAGAGTTGGATGCATATAATCCTCTGCTGTAGTTGGATATTGGGCAAGCTCAGCTTCTGCTTGTTCCCTTGCTGCTTTCTCAGCGGCGATAGCAGCATCTTTTATGGCGATAGCAGTATCCTTTGCGGCTAGCTCCCTGGTGAGCCTCGCAATCAGCTGTTCTTGTGTCTCAGCAGCCGCCATGGCTCTTTGTAGTTTAGCTCGGATGTGAAATAGGCGTTCCGGTTCGTCTAAAGCGTCAAAATCAGGTGTTTGACCAGAACGACGCATACACCTGCAAAGTAACTCAAGGTAGACGTGAGATTTAACTACCTAAGGCGCGAATGATAGCTTCCCCGGCAACGACGCCAATTTGTTGATAGGAGGAAATCGAGTATGAAATATAACAAAATAAATCAAACTAGATTTTGCCCACGCAAATAATTACAAGACCTCCTCCTGATGTAGCAGCGGGAAGTCAGGATCGATCCACGAGGAAGCGTGTCAGCGGATCCTAGGTAGCGGTGAAATCTTACGATCAGAAGTCGACAACAGTGGTACTCGACCTCGACTAAGGGTTAGTCGACAGGGGTCAGGCACAGTCGAACACAGCACAGCAGCTCGGCTAAGGGTGGTCGATCTCGACAAGGCTCTACTCGAGATCGAGTAGCCTTCGTCTTGGTCGAGTAGGTCTGGTCGAGTTCCTGCACAAGTAAGCTACGGCGACTCTAGGTCGAGAATCAGTGGTCGAGGTCGACCAGAGTGTGGTCGAGATCGACGAGGACAGGGAGTAAAACGAATGAAATAAAGAAAATAAAGAACAAATGCTTTTGGGATTTCGACTTAAACTTTAATGTAAAAGAACTTCCAAGATTGGGGTTTGCAACGACAATAACCAAGCATGCATAAGGTAGAATCAAACAGATAATCATGTGAATCGCATTAAAGGACTAAGCTTTCGCCTTTTCCAACAATTAGACAACTCTCTCAAGAAACCCTAATTGTCTCTACTGATTTTATGTTTATAATCCAAGTGGTTAACATGGATCTCCATTAGATGGGCAATAAACACATCAACAAGTAGGAAAATGCTCAAAACATGATAAAAGTCGGATCTTTACCTCAATTATGCATGGCTATCGTCGGGCTCGCCCCAACCCTAGAAGTGGGTTGACTACTCGCGCCTCATTGCAAACTCAGTCATCATCGATTGAAAGAAAACAACTTGCATTAAACTAAATTCCAAAAGATTTTACAATCCCGGCAATCCAACTCTCGTTGAATGCCAAAACCCTAAAACCTTCGAACTCCTAAACTGTCTTTGTGGAACTACTTGTCTTGCTCTGAAATTGAATGAATAAAACTGAGCCCCATGGGCTTTATTTATAGGCTTCATTCCCTAGCTATTCTAGGAAAGAAGATATCTATCTATATCTAAAACTTTATCTAAAACTTAAAAGATAAATAAAATGTTTTAAGGAAATAAATCTATAAGGAAGAGATAAAACTAAATAGGGTAAGTCTTCATGATGTTGATAGATCTTGTCTCCTTGGATAGAACTTGATGGATTTGGATAGAATCTTCGGTCAAATCGACTTTCCTTCACGCCCAAGGAATCCCAAGTCTAGTCGGATTGTTCCTCGTCGAGAAGTTTCTGGAAACGGCTCTACTCGACTTCGACAAGGCTTCGTCGACCTCGAGTAGGATTCCTCGTCTCGGCTAACTGATGCTCGATGTGGCTCGATCTTGGCTCACGGTACTCGTCGACCTCGAGTAGCCCTAGTCGACCTCGAGTAGACTGGCTTGCCGACTAGGTCTTCTCGAGTGACTCTGCTCGATGGACTCCGGATCTGGACTCAGAAGCTTGTCGATCTTGACAAGGCATAGTCGAGATCGAGTAGGGTTCGTCGAAGATGGCTCTCTGGTGGTGTCGACTAGAGCTCCTCGGCATGGACTCGGACAACCTCTGGTCGGCTCGTCGATCTCGACAAGGCGTAGTCGAGATCGAGTAAAGTTGCTCGGCGTCTTCGTCCTCGGCTTCTCGGGCAGCTCCTCTCCTTGTCGACTCCGGGTGTGGCGTCAGGGCTTCGTCGATCTCGACTAGGGTTTGTCGAGATCGAGTTGACTTCCGGAGCTGGGCTGGTCTGGCTCTCGATCAGGCTCTGTCGACAAGCTGTGCTCGACTATACTTGTCTAGATCGAGTAGGGTTTACTCGAGGTCGAGTAACCTTGGTTCTTGACTCGATTTGACTGGTTCCGTTGCTACTTCGACCTTGGACTTCTGTAGCTGTTTTCCGAGCTTTTCCGACCTTCTGTAGAATTGCTGTAAAATGCCTTGAATTCTGCGAATAAAACAGAAACTGGTGTAGATTCCATAATTTGGCAAATAAACATAAACTACATAGATTCTGTACTATCTTAGCCCAAATGAATGCAATGTATGCAGAAATCGATATAAAAGTAAATGTAAAACATGGCAGATTCAGCTCACAACAGTTTTCAAACTTAAGACAGATAAGGATGGAAAGGTATATGTATACAAGGCAAGATTAGTTGCCAAAGGTTTTAAACAGATTCATGGTATAGACTATGATGAGACCTTTTCACCAGTTGTCATGATAAGATCCATTAGGATAACCCTTGCTATTGCCGACTATTATATATGATTATGAGATTTGGCAAATGGATGTCAAAACCGCCTTCTTGAATGGATTCTTGGAAGAGGATGTGTACATGACACAACCCGAGGGTTTTGAAGATCCAAGTGATGCTAGGAAGCTATGCAAGCTTAAGAGGTCTATATATATGGACTTAAGCAAGCATCCAGGAGTTGGAACTTTTGGTTTGATGAAAAGATCAAAGAGTTTGATTTCGTCAGATGCGAAGAGGACCCTTGTGTATACAAGAAGTTTAGTGGGAGTAAAGTGGTCTTCCTAGTTTTGTATGTGGATGACATACTACTTATTGGGAATGACATTCTGATGCTAGAATCTGTTAAGGAATGGCTGAAGAAATGTTTCTCAATGAAAGACTTGGGAGATGCAGAGTATATACTTGGAATGAAGATCTATAGAGATAGATCTAAGAGATTGCTTTGATTGAGTCGGAGAACTTATATAGATAAGATTCTCAACAGATTCAAAATGCAAGATTCCAAGAAAGGATTTTTACCTATGCAACATGGTGTACATCTTAGCAAGAAGCAATGTCCTAAGACACCTACTAAGCTAGAAAAGATGAGTAAGATTCCTTATGCTTCTGCTATAGGATCTATCATGTATGCCATAGTGTGTACACGACCTGATGTTGCATATGCTTTGAGTATGTGTAGCAGATACCAATTGATTCCATGAGAGGCACACTAGTGTGCAACTAAGAACATCCTGAAGTTCTTGAGAAGAACCAAGGATGATTTCTTAAGGGTGATGATAAGTTGATCGTACATCTTATGAGGATGTATCACCTTATTTGACATTAAGATGTGTAAGGTGCATACATATGACAATATTGCAAATCCATTGACGAAGCTTATGCCTAGCCCAAGCATGATGGTCACACTAGGGCTAAGGGTCTCAAACACATTTGAGAATGGCTTTTGAGATTGCTTTCTATTACATTTTATGTTGAGAGTGTTACACACTAAGTTTATGTTCGACTTGATATATGTGATATTTCATCCTTATTTATATATTGTCTTGAACAATGATAAATAAAAAGTCCAAATAATTTCTAGTTCGCAAATGGGCTTATCTTAAGTGTTCTGGTAAATGAAACCCCATTAAGTGAAATGCAGTTACGAATTATCGCAAGTCCGTAGTCTGAAATCATCAAATTGGGCATAAGTGATTTTATTAATGACTATATTGTAAGTTGATTGATAGCGCCAAGTTTCATGGGCTATAGGGACATGGAGATGTCTAGTCAATTACATATATATGTATGGATGATACATATAGGACAGACCCACCTTAAGACTCTGTAAAAGGGATTGCAGTGTTTTAAGTTAAACCATGATTAGTAGATTCCTCAGACATGAGTATGTTATGATCTCTCTTGATGATTGATATTTCTTTGACACGGCTAAACGCTTTCCGTAGCAGGGAGTTATAAAGGTCGTAGTTGGGATTGCCAAAAGTTGAGTGTGAGTCATAGTCATACAAGACTAGAGATGTCCTCCTTCTTCATGCATATTGTGATGCATCGAAAAGGAATGGTGTCTAGGCCACTTAAAGAGCAAGAACTGAAAATGCATGGCCATGCTCGGATGGATTATTTGTAATCATCCGTTTAATTGATAGTTCGAACTCGTAGTTCAAGGAATATATATTTGATAATAGATATGAATGTCACCATATCATCAAATATGACATTAAGAGACACGGGTATCTGAAATTGCACACTTGTTTAAGGACAAGTGGGAGATTGAAGGAATTGTGTCCTTTAATTTATTGTGCAATGACTAATTATGGAATAGGACAATTGATAGAGATATTCAATCCGATTATTTTAGGAGTCGTAATGCTTTGCTAGAAGCCAACTATGATTAATGGGCTTAAACGGGTTAAACTCATGACTATTATAAACGGGTCCTATGCAGTCACACACTTAGAGTTGACGGACTTGATCAAAAGATAGATGATTTTATTATTAGGGTATATTAGATATATATTAATAATAATAGGATAAGATTTATTTGTGAAATAAATAATTAATTAAATAGGGTATAAATATGGGCTTATAAAGATGGGCTTATTATGACATAACCTACTTAACACATCCCAGAGAGAGGAACGTGAGTTCTGCCGCATAACATCCCATCTTTGGTTGGGGCACTACTAGTAAACTTCAATTAGACATCTGTTGTCAACTGATGTCTTTCAAAAAAAATTCCGATCTCTTTGTGCGTGTAGTAAAAGATCCAAACTTTCCACATCGATTTTGAGCAGATGTCTTTTCTTAATTAAAACCCCTAAATTTTGGTTATGACATATTCACTTATTGATGAATATCCATAATTTGTCGTTTGAAAACATGTGAAGATGTCCTCCTAAAGCAAAAAAGTGACATTTACATCTTTATTTATAAAATAAGTAATGTGTTAAGACAAAATAGACAACAATTTTTGTTTTAGTGATCACATTTATAATCATGTCCGATATATAATTTATGATTTTATATTGTTTTAATTTAACCAACCACATGAAATATAGGCAAAACTGATGTATTTCCATATTATCGACATCACATTCAGAGTATTCATTCTCTGTGATTAATTTTATGTTCTTTATATGTGATGTTATACTGTTCTAGAATAGTGCACTATTGTGATTGTATACACAAAAGATGTCGTTTCCCACATTTATATCAGTTTTTTCAAAATAAAATGATGTTGTTGCTGCAATGACACATCGGTTTATTTGGCACATAACGATGTTATTTTGATAAATATATATCAGTTCATATATTATTTTAATGTTCAAACTGGTGTTACACATTGATTTGAATGAATGGACTGATGTCTATAATTATATTGGCATTTGTTTCCATAGACTAATCTAATGTTAAAGGTATGAACGCATGACTATTTTCATATATAATCCGATGTCTTTTATTTGGATACACAACACGCTTTTGTCGATATAACATCGCATTTTGTCTATTCTTCGAAATGATAGGTCATTTAATGAAAACATGTACATAAATACTACTATCATATTGTAACATTTACAAAATACGGCGCCGATATTCATAGCCACAAAATTGGCTAGCCACAACATCTCAACAGATAAGTCTAGCCCAAAATTTAAGACGCCGCTATTCATAGCCACAAAATTGTCTTTCAAAATACGACGCCGCTATTCATAACCACAAAATTTACTATATACCTTCAAAGAGATCCTATAGAAGAATTATTTCTTGCTTCATCAATTCACAAGTAGACAATTATTTAAAATTAAAATGTTGTTTGGGCTTACAATATGAAACTTGGTTGTCTACCCATCTTGCTCAACCGTCCTAATTTTCTGAACAAAAAAGAATCCAATATCATCATCGAAGAATACCATAACTTTTCAAGCAAAGCAAAACAAGAACAAGTCGAAAATTGAAGCAAAGTAGGATGCAATACATTGACCAGACATGAATCCTATCAGTGGTGTCATAATAAGCTTTAATCTATTTATTTTTACCACACCGACATCTCTTTTCACTACTCCAACAGCTGCTTGTAGTTGGGTTATCGTATTGAACCTGCCAATTGAAGATCATGATCAGATCAATTCAATTTGATAAGAATTTTATGCATTTGAATTTTAAAATAAAAAATATGAATCTTATTTATAAGATCATAAAAAACAAAATTCACCTAAAAATTGGATGTTCAAGCACTTCCATCAAATAAAAACGCAAGGGAACAAGAGTTTAAGCAGGATATAAGGCATTACATATCTAATTATAGTGTACTTTTATTTTTCAGAAATAAACACAACAAGTATATTGTACACTAACCATTGGTAGTAATGCATAAGCAAAATTGTACTTAGAAAACAATGCAAAGATGAAAAACCTGATCCACACTTGTCACTTTAACTATTGATCTTTTCTCAGTCTGCATACGGTTTTCCTTTTCCTTCCTTTTCTCTTCTCTTTCCCTCTTAATAACTTTATCAAATGTCTAGATTTATAGCATTTGTAAGAGAAGAGCTTGATTAGATTGTTGATTTCTTAAAGTTGGAAAGATTTATAACATTAGAGTTGCACAAACCTATATCCTCTTGTCCTTTTCATTCACACGGGTTTGATATTCAACATCCCTAGTTGCCTTGTTTTTTGCAAAGGACATTTGAGGCATAAGAAATGTTTTGGAAATGACCTGTCCATTCCCAAAATCAAACACAGATATACCTTGTCGACTGCCCTCTCGTTGTTTCATCACTGGATCTCTTAGCTCATCTCCTCATTCTCCTTGGACAACAATTCCTTCTCCGTCAGTGATTCCTTATCCTTTGTTAGAACTTCCTTCTCCTCAACACCATTTCCGTGTAATTTGACAGTGATTCCTTCTCCTTTGATAGTGCATCAATCCTCCCCTGTATTGAAAAGGAAAGAACATGTGTTTTTAAAATAAATTCAGCACTAGTCTATAGGTTAATGGAGTGTTACAAATTTTAGAAAAGCCATTAACAAGCTTAAATTTCAATCGAACACCAGAAAGAGTTCAATAACTAAAGATAATATTTAGTTCCATAATATACCCTTAGAAATATAACTAACTTCTTTTGCTTCTCATGTCCAGCTTTCAGATTTGTCTGCAAGCTAATCATAATCACTGTTAACTTGGAGAGCATAGTCATTCAGAAAGCAAAGACTTGGTTTGCACAATCTCTCTCTCTCTATCTCTATCTATCTCTCACATATTTACCTGTTACTTAAAATAGATATTATCTCGAAAAAGTGTAACTTAGGACTTGGAAAAACAACTTGACAGATCAGAGAAGACTGCCTCAACAAGATGGAATAATCTATTTAACTCTATACCAACCTTTCATTTAAACACGTCTAGAAGCAATTGACGACAATCTACAAAGCAATATAAAGTAAACTTCAGTGTCTAATTAGACTTGAAGAATAAATGAAATGGTAACCTTAAACTCTAATAGTGATGTGAGAAATGAAACCAATGCAAAGCACTGAAAGCTGAAGCAAGGAAACAATCTATACTTTTGGGTTGCTCATGTAGAGCATTTAATCCTATCAAATGCTTCTCAAACTGTTTGAAGGCTTGTCTATCAAATGCTTCTCAGGATTCTAAAAGCATGTAAAATGGAAAAAGAAAAATAAGAGTATTAAATCCTAGAAGATACGGTAGGAATCTAAAATCTTGACGTGAATCAACTACAAATTCAGAAGGGAGAATAAACTTATGAGAATGTTGACAAGATGACCTGTACGAGTGTTCATTATAGCAAGCTTCTAGCTCCCATTTGGAAGTTGGTGCTAAGATTGAAGATTCTGAAAGAACATTTATAATTAAGAGACTGGGATGAATAAGTATGCAGGCAGCACTATTCAAAAATAAACATTCCCTAGAACAGAACGACTATAAATTAGTCAATAAGGGATAGCTTTAGCAAAGAAAAATCTATATATGTTCAAAGTCTGAATAGGAAATTATCCCATAATCAATGTATCATGTTTCTATCAAATGTCAACTCCGTCAGATCACATCCTTAGCCTAAGGCACAAACCACAATAGAGTAAATACCTGATTATAATTGATTAGAGGTTCATCATAGTTAGGAGCTGAAGGAGTTATGAACTTGGGACATGCATATGAGAAAAGCACATCAAAATGAGCAAGTGCCTTATCATTCCACCGTTGCACTCTACTCGTTTTCTCACCATACTTCTCTCACAGCTGAGAGTTCACTTTTTCATCTACAAGCGTTATTTGGGGACAAAGGGTCAGAGAAATTGCAAGTAAGGCATACATCTGCTCATTCTTCTTTAGTATTTGCTCATACTGTGGGGATTTTGATGATACTGCTTCGTCTTCAGTATATATAAAAGAATTTTATTAAACTCACGTACTGCCTCAACATATATGTCATAGTGAAAAAAGCATAACATGGTTACTGACAATATAACCAATCAGAGAACTACAGAATAAGTGCTAACCATGAAAAATAGAGCCGAAATTAAGAAAGACCTGCTAAGGCCAAATCAACTAGGGAGTGGGGATCGTAGGCAAAGACAAAAAAAAAAGAATTTGCAAAGTAATCATGTACATTGAAACCTAATTACGGTTGGCAGAATACACCTTTGAAACCAAAGATATCATTTTAAAATGAAAGAAACTTATGCATGAAGAGGCACGAAAGAGTGGACACCAAAGAGCTTTACATTTATGCCAAAGGAAATTGACTATGATCCCTTTAAAGCTCGAGCAACACTTGCATTCAAGTCTAACGTAAGCCATTAATTTTAGTGAAGCTAGAAGCAGAAGTGCATACCTCCTCAACGTAAGATTAGCAAAGCCGTAATGATATATGGTGGTGATGTGGCTTCCAATGACACCAGTGTAAACACCTTGCTGACTAATGTCAACAGGCTGCAAGCACGTCAACCCGGTGTGGTAGTCTCCCAGAAGGCAGCGAACTCTCAATAAACCAATCATGCTGAAATACCCCAATAGCTTGACAACATTGCTACCACCATTGTAATCATAACCATCTGTAGCTGTGAATTGCTCAAGACCCTCCTTTTCCCCATCCAAAATTGTAATGATCATGGACTGGTCTACAAGTGCTTGTAAGAAGTTAAGGACACCATAAACATTCCATGCCTATCACATACAGAAAAGATTATAGTAACCTCCTACCAGAATAATTAACCATCAACCATGAAAGTTCAAAATTCAACTACAATGTAAATATAATTTCAAGTGTAAACAAGAGATAGTTAAGGTATCTTGGCATCCGTTCACACATCAACAGCTTGAGTTGGACCATCATACATTGTGCCACGACCACGTCTGCGACACCTACCCCTGCAAGAGGCCACATCCTGCAAAAATTCAACATCACTTTATCATTATAATCCTTAGTAAAAGAATCACGGGTCCATCTAAAACGCCAACTCCCAACATGATTTCTAAATTCACCCTTATTATAAAGTTGTGAATGACAATAAAATACACCAGTAATAAATTCTTGTAATGTAAAAGGAGCCTTGATGTTGATTCCTCACAAATATGAACTCTTGACTCTACAACATGATTTAAGTAAAAGGGAAGAATGAAGAGATCAACAAGCACTAGCACTCCAAATTATGTTAAGTACAAAAGTGTTTAAGAAGAGAGTGAATTGATCAGAGACCACAAGAATACATTCAAATTCAATGATCCTTTAGTTCTGCCCAATACAATCCCATACTTATATGAGTATTTATTTACTTTTAGTTTTGGAAAAGTTGATACTTTGCATTATCCCATTAACTGAAACTTTGCATTATTGTACACTCTTGAGAACAAAAAAAAAGTAACAAAACAAGGAATAAAATCAATAAATTATAACTATGAAGTCTAAACAACACCTTTAGTCTGTCTAAAACCACATGCCAGACACTTATTTTTGGGCTTATTATCTTAAAATTGATTGAAGGGTCACTAGACAAGCAGCTAATAAAGAGTAACTTGTCCGAAAGAAACGTCCATTTAAAAAATTAGTGCAATGTGCCTGACATTGTGCTTAAACCCTAATTGAACTCCAACAGTAAGCCCCGGATGAAACATCCCAATTCGAACTCCAATAGAAAATTAGAAACATCCTAATCTGAACCCTAATAGTGAGCCCCCAGATGAAACCCTAATCGAACTCCTCCAAATCAAGTTATAGGGCTCGCGAATTGAAAAGGGGGTTACCTGAATTTCATTGAGAGGGGAGGTATTCACATGGCTCGCTGATTGAAAGGGGAGGGATTCACATGGAAGTGGCGACCGACGAGGAGAACCCTGGTGAATCAACTCAGATCCGAGGTAGTGGAAAGGACGAGCTCCAACATCGACGTCTAACCAGCGGCCTTCATCTCAGTGGATCTGGTTCGATTCTTTATTGCTGGCGTCAACGAGAAGGAGATGGAGAGGTCAAGAGTTGGCTCCTCTTCATGTTTTTTATCGTTGTTTGCCTGGATGTTAGAGAGAGAGAGAGAGTGGTGAGGTTTGGGGTTTAAGGAGAAAGAGATCTCAGATATGTAGGCAGCAGCGCGGGGAGAGGTGGTGGTGGCAGCGACGGTAGGGGCGGTGGTGACATCCAGGCAAGGGACAGACAAAGAGTTGGGAGAAAGGAGAGGATAGAAATTGGAGGACATGGAATCTGTAGGCTCCAGGGGAAATTTGAGAACCCTTCAGACAAAGAAGACGACAAGCAGAGGTGAGAGGTGATTGAATGTGAGGCGGGAGAGAGAAATTGAATGTTTTCAAAATTTGAAGTGTTGGTACAAATTTTCAAAAAGGGGTCAGATTTTTTTTCAAGTGTTGGGACCTATTTCAAAAAGTGGGTCAAAGTTTTTGAAGTTTTAAACATTACCTCCAAATTTCAAAACCCGGGCTCCAATTTTTTTATAAGTGTTGGATTCCGCCCTTTTTCCCTAAACGCCCGCGTTTTTATTTTTTTCAGAACCAATAATTTCACATCTGTTCATATATTTGACCATTGTGTAAAATGTTTTAAACATCACAAAAAAAATTATTGATGTAATAGATTAATTTAACATCTGTTGCTTTTTTGACAGACTTAAATCACATGATGTCTAATTGCAGTATTCTAGTAGTGGGGCGTGAGGGCGGAATTCCAACATCATCAATCAAGAGCAATTTGATTGTTCACCTTTCGATCTTCGTCCTAGCAGTCGAAGGCAAAGGAGATCTAGACCGGGCTCTTGTGGACCAAGTAGAGGAGCAACACGTGGGGCTCTAGTTCTCTTCCGAATCCTCCCCGTTCAGATCCGGTTCACGCATCAAGAGGTATCTCCTATGAACAATGATTTGATCTATCGGTTTTATGCATGAAGATCTTGCGATTAGATGATAGAAAATAGTTTCTAAGACTTCCGATGCGCATCTAATTATTAACATCTCATTCGGTGACTTCCATACCACGCTTCACCACAGCCCTAGCCCCTTCACATAAACGAGTTCGGCCTACATCATTAACACTTTATAGCAAGTTGTCGCTTGTCGCAAGTTTCAGCAGGATTATTGTCCAACAACATGTTACTCGTTCGTTCCTTAAATAAAACATCATCTAGTTAATTCCACATCTCATTTATTAGCAAAAACTATAGTGAAAGCAAGTTTCAATAACACAAGTAGCATCCGAAAATAACTAATCACACAAAAATTCAACAGTGGGCAACCCACCTAAATTAGTCACAAATTCAGCAACAATCCAAAACAAAATAAATTCAATTCCGAAAGACCAACTCGTTTGTTCAAAAGCTCATCAAAACCCAAATTCCATTCAATAATTCACAACTCAAATTGAAACCAAATTTAACAAGTAAGGACCAAAGAGTTTATACCCATCCCGATGTAGATCGAATGAGGTGTATAGATTCAAGGGTTTGAACTCGGCAAGATGAAGGACTCCGCACCAGGACAACTATGAGTACGGGGGCATCGAGACCAGTCGACTCCAAGTGGTTCCCTTCGAGCTTAGCAGGGCTTCAACGCCAGAGAGGGAGGCGAGATCGCAGATGAGGAGGCACCATCAGAGGGGCAACTTGGCCTCGGTTTCAACCTGAGAAAACGGGGTTTTGAGGCGAGGGAGAACAAGGAGAAGAGGATGGGGTCAGAGGCGGCTTCGATGTTGGTGCTCAGCTCCCAATTTGTCGATTCCTCTGCAGAATCGCAGACGTACAAGAAGCAACGTGCTGCATCGTTTCTGTGGCTCAGCAGGTCCGGCGAGGGAAGGAGGGGATGGCGACATGAGTGACCCAGGAAATAGGCACCATCGAGCCTTCATCTTCAGCTATGAGGAGTGGCGGAGCCAGAAAAATTTCAGAGGGGGCACAATGTATATGTACGATATAGTTTTGGATTAAATTGACAAAAAAAAATATATAATTTGATAATAAATAATGTTATTTTAAGATAAAATCTCATCAGTTTATGATAAAACTCTATCATTTTTTCACGTCTAAAAAATGAATATAAATATATAAATGAAATACCCGGGAAAAAAAAATTAACTAAATAAGTATAGGAAACGCAATATAATAAACATTAAGTTAAGAATAGGTTAAATTTGGTGAATATCCATTTTAGATGTCAAAATTAAGTAAATGTCCATTTTTTTTACATAATTAAGTAAATGTCCATTTTAAATTTGACCATTTTTACAATGCTAATCAACATTGATCATTCCGGTCAACATTGATCATTCCGGTCAACACCTGCATTTGGTGATAATTTTTTTGGTGATAGTTGAGTATATTTTTCTGGTGACAGTTAATTGTGACAATTATTTTAGTGACAATTGATTTTTTGGACATTTTATTTTTTCCGATGACAGTTATGGGAAAATCTTTTCTAGTGATAATTGATTTTCTTTTTTTCTTGTGATAATTGTTGGTGGCAAAAACTTTTGGGTGACAGTTGCCAGTAACACTTTTCCTCGGTGACAGATGGGGTTTTTTTGCTAATAGATTATTTTTCTTAAGACAATTATCGGTGACCACTATTAGTGACGAGGTTGATGACAATATATTGTCACCATGATGTTGTAACCTTAAAAAACTGTCACCATAACATTATACATCATCAAGGCATTGTCACCAACTACAGAACACTGTTTTCATATTGTTTAATCAACCGTATTTTCACCAACTTATAAAAAACATTGTCACCACCTTATTGTCATCAACCTCTTTTCGGTAATCTATTGTCACCAACAATAAAATAGTATAACCAACCTATTTTCATCAACCTATGGTCAATAATCTACTGTCACCAATTACAAAAATTTGTCACCAATCTACTGTCAGCCACCTCTTTTTAGAAATTAATTGTCATTTGTCACTAACGACAAAACAGTGTCACCAACCAATTGTCACCAACTACAAAGCACTTTCATCAACCTAAAATGTTTACAATGCTAATGTTATCACATTTGTCATCTAATATTAACTCATTTTTGTTATAAAACTGAAACCCTAGAACAAGGGGAGCATAGACCCAAGAGGGGCTAAACCTAAGCAAACAAAAATTTAATGTACAATATAGTTTAGGGTTTATGGTTTAGCCTTTAGGGTTTAGGGCCCTAAATCCTAAATCCTAAACCCTAAAATGTGTGTAAAATACAAATGTTATCAGATTTGTCATCTAATATTAACGCATTTTTGTTACGAAAATGAAACCCTAGAACTAGGGGAGCATAGACCATAGAAGGGTTAAACTTGAGCAAACGAATAATTTGATGTACAATACTAATGACATCACATTTATCATCTAATATTAATGCATTTTTGTTACAATAATAACCCTAAGTAGATGAAATTTGATGTAAAATTTAACTTTCGAATACTTAATTGTTAGACTACATTAACTTGCAAAAATATCAAAACAAAGGGGAACAATTGAGACATTCATACTTAACATCCCAAATAGCTTCCAAACTACAAGCACCGGGCAACTTTGTACTACTTAATATAAATCCCCAATTTTCAGACTACATTAATTTCCAAAATAAAGGGGAACGGTTGAGACATTCACCCTGATAGCCAGATTACAATAAGTATCAAAATACAAGCATCATGCAACATTCTACTACTTAATAGTCTAAAATAGTGACAATTAAAATGTAGGTGCAGAGTGTAGTCCTACAACTCTCATGTCCAATGCTTCTTAAACAAATCCATAGCCATCCTCTCTCTATACGCATCCATATAATTGTCTAACATTGCTTCAATACCACCATGAAATGCAAGACCCTCGATATATTTGATGGTATACATACCTCAACTTCCACTACAATTGAACATATATAAGGATAATGAAAATTACATTATAGCTAAAATGAGATATAAATTTCATTTGTCACCAAAACAGAATATATAACTCTACCAATTGTAACAAATCTTAAAAAAAAGAACAAAATAACAACTTAAATTCCATTTGTCATCGAAACAGAATATATATAACTCTACCAATTGTCACCAATCTAAAAAAAGCAAAATAACAACGTAAATTTCATTTGTCATCAAAATAGAATTTATAACTCTACCAATTGTCACCAATCTAAAAAACAACAACAAAATAACAACATAAATTCCATTTGTCATTGAAACAGAATATATAACTCCATCAATTGTCACCAATCTAAAAAAACAACAAAAATTCCATTTGTCAACAAAACAGAATATATAACTCTATCAATTGTCACCAATCTAAAAAAACAAAATAACAACATAAATTTCATTTGTCACCAAAACAGAATATATAACTCTACCAATTGTCACCAATCTAAAAATAACAACATAAATTTCATTTGTCACCAAAACAGAATATATAACTCTACCAATTGTCACCAATCTAAAAATAACAACATAAATTTCATTTGTCACCAAAACAGAATATATAACTCTACCAATTGTCATCAATCTAAAAAAACAACAAAATAACAACATAAAGTCCATTTGTCACCAAAACATAATATATAACTCTACCAATTATCACAAATCTAAAATAACAACAAAATAACAACATAAATTCCATTTGTCACCAAAACAGAATATATAACTCTATCAATTGTCACCAATCTAAAAAAACAACAAAATAACAACATAAATTTCATTTGTCACCAAACAATGAAGCAAACCCCTCATAGTCTCAATTAAATTGATGATATAAAATCAAGCTAAATACTAATTGTCACCAAACAAACAATTGTCACCAAAACAAACAAGCAATGATAAACACTTGAAATTGAACAACCTATAAAGTAAGAACGAATTAGATTCATCAATAAGAACACTAACCTGGATTATCCATTTGAAGTAGATAGAAACACACAAACCCTAAAAACATAAACAAATTGTCATCAGATCAATGTACTCACAAAAACCATGTATGTATAAACACGTCGGTACTTCTAATTCTTACCTTGAGGAACTTGGGATGTATCATGTGTAATGGCCCAGAATTATAATTTTCGGGTTACGTTTCAAGGGATGAAACCCCTTGTTCGGATCTTGCAATCAAGGTACGGGTCGAGGTTTCAAACTCATTTTAAGATTAGTAGAAAGAGGGATTTCGAACCCTAAAACCTCGAAGGGTCGTTGGGTACCCTGAACCTGTCATAAGACTATGTCGCGAAATCCAATTCAAACGAAAGTAAAGCGAAAGCAAAGTTAAGATACAAACGCCACGGCAAAGTCGGGTCAAAACCAAATCATAAGTGAGTTATTACCATTTTACCAACTTAGAATGTTAGCCAGATTCTCCGATTCGCCAAAAGGGAACCCGGTCATATAGACATCGAACACTTAAAATATGCAGAAAATATCTTTAAAAGAAGAACGGGGAAAGGAGTCGGATCGAGCCACTCATGTGGGACCGGCAGTCCTCGCTGAGGCCACATAGTATGTGCTATACCTAATAAAGATGCTCTAATGCAGTACGAAAGTTAAACACACTAGCATGCTCCTAGTGGTAATAATAAGCAGAAATACTATAAAGGGCCCAAGACAATGCCAAAAGGCATATCCCCTGATCTGTGCTCACTCTGGGGCATATATGTCCGTACCTCGCTCCAAAGCAGCCCAGGTAGGACGCTCGGTCGGTGCCGCAGCCTATCTGTCCGCACCTCACTCCAAAGCAGCCCAGGTAGGACGCTCGGTCACCACCGCAGCCAGATCATATATAAGACTCAACTGGGACCGAAACGATATGAAACACGAATGCCCCAATGACCCTAGCAACGACTCTAAAGACTCAGATAACGGTCGTTCTCTTTTCAAACGCATAAAGTAAGCAGATGCTCATCCAATTAGTGCAACCTACACAGGATACTACATGTTCATGCTTTTATGCATATGCAACACCTAACATAAAATGCAACAACAGGCATGAATGTTCAACCTGAGTAAGCCCCCTAGGGAACTTACCTGGAGATGCAGAACAGCAAGATAATACAAGAAAGGGCCCAATGCAAGTCCAAAGCAATCCAAAAGCAATACACCTATCATCAAGCCATTTCCATAAGCTACCGGTCCAACATTCATACACACGATACCCAAGTTCTCAACATCCTCAAAACCAATCGATTGTAAAACCATTTTCCAAAACCTTTTCGCTACGCTCAACATCAACCAAATCATCTATTTCCAATCAACCCCATTGATAAAAGTGTACCAACCATATTTTCCAAACTCTTAAATCCCAAATTAAGTCAATTCATATTCAAAATAATTTCTCAAATCATGCTTGGCAAAATTCCAACATTTATCTTTTAAATCCTTAACAATTCCGGCATATTTATTTTCAAAATCATTATATAACTAAATTCTGACATTAAATCACCAAGACAATTCTATCTTCACAACCATATTTATAAATCAAAGCCCATTATTCATTTCAAAATTTCTTAAAATCACAATGTAAAACATCACAAATACTTATCTCACTTAAAATCCCATTATGAAATAGTTTCAAAATTTACTTCCATAAAATCAGAATTTAATACACAAAATAAAAATACAATTAAGTAATGCCTATCATGTAAGATAACATATATATGTATAATCATCAAAATAAATTTGGTAAGACATAATAATATAATGAAAGGCATAACTCAACAGGCCCAACCCCTACTCAATTTCGGATCAGATTGCCCAGCCCACCAGGAAGCCCGGATCCAACCCACAAGGAAACCCAACCCGGAAGGAGAGAAGAGGAGATCCGGATTCATGCCCATACCCGGAAGGAAATACCAGAACCCGACCCAAAGAAAAAAAAAAAGGAGCAAAGGAAGGCCCGGAAAATAGGCCCACATCTCAGCAGAGGGAACCCGTCTCCCTCAAGCTCAGTACAGAGCTCCAATGACGTCGAACGGAAACAGGAGGAGGAAGAGAAACCCAGGTCTTCTCCGGCAGCTTTTCAACCCCAACCGACCCCAAACAGATGGAAATCTGATTCCGACCATAACCCAAGCAAGGAGATCAAAGCGCGAGTAAGGAGGGGGGAGAGAAGAGAGATTACCGAGAATCCGAAGTGCTCGCCGGGAACGTTCGTCGGGGTTCGAATCGGCTTCGTCGGAGCTCAAACCGGAACTTTTGAAGGTGGATTGACGTCGAAGGGGGCCTAGGACAAGGAATATGTCATAAAGGCAGAACTTTATCGGGCATTAGGTTGGAAAAGAAGAAGAAAAACAATACCGACCCCTTTGAACGGAAAAAGGGAATCAGAGGCTCGGAGAAGGGAATCGGCTGCTCCTGGCTGCTAGATCTGACGCTGGGCTACTGCTGGTTTTCTCTTGGAAGAAGGAGGTGCTGCGTGGTGTTAGTCGCGCTTGGTGGCCGTCGGCATAGCGAGACAGGGGAAGGGCGGCTCCGTGGTAAGCAGGGAACTCCGGTTTGTTCCTCAGGCGGCTGAAGGTGAACGTAGAGCTGGCGCTGCTACTCGGATGGACAAGACGAGGAAACATGACTTCGAAAGCAGCGGCGCTCGGCATTGGGCATTTTGTAGTGGCGGCGGCTGATGGCTGAAGGAAACAGCAGGCCAGAGATAGGGCGCTGGTGTTGATTTCGGGGTCACAAAACATATCGGAGAAAGGCTGTCTTGGTGGTGGTCTGCGGTGGTCGGCAAAGGGCTGAAAGGAGAAGCTTTCTGGTGGTTTCTAGACACTGCAGAGGAGGAAAATGGAAGAGAGGAAGAAGCTCTTTTTGTGGGTTTCTGATGGGATTGCAGGTGCGAGAGAGTGTGAGGGCAGAGAGAGCTTTATTGTGTGAATTGGGCACAAAACAAGAAGTGCAAGCTGTAAATTGCCATTATGCAAGGACAAGGGAGTATGCTCCTCAACTACAACCGGAGAGAGAAGAAACAAAAGGAGAATACAAATTGAAAATGGTCCCCACTACCAATTTGAAATCCCGACGCTTTATCTCAATCCCGACCAGTAAAACGAAACCCGACGCTAGGAATTTAATTCGAATATTCGAATCAATTTCAAGATGATCGGAATTAACTTAATTTTTATCAACTGAGAACTTGAAAGCAGAATCAAATTCCATAAAAAATCCAAATTCTAAAACGATGCCGGAATGATTTTAAATCGAAACTTGTGCTCGAGGACGAGTTTTCTCCCATTTTTATAATTAATATATATTTAATTAAAATCATAATAAAATAATATATAAAATATATCCGACCTTTACATTCATCCACCTCTAAAAACAAGTCTCGTCCCCGAGACTAAAATCACTCTAAAGCAATGGGAAGAAGTTTGAAATCGATGAGTCCGAGGACCATGTCATTGATCCTGTAAGCACCTCATAAGGGCCCGTATGAGATGTTCACGGTGTCCTTGACGTGATCATGATATCCCAAATTGGTCGTAGCAAATATGTGATATGGGCCCTTATCACATCCTTACCCCGACTTCTCGGTTACATCATAACTCAAAAGCATCATAACTTCCCGACTAGGTCTTAGCAAGCAATCTATAAGTGCCCCTATAAAATGCTTGTATCCACTTCGTGAGACGTCATAATGTAAATCCAGTATGTAAAGTTCAAAAGAGTTTAGTGAAGGGAAAGATTGGCCTTGAAATCACTGAAATCCTCGATAGTGTTTATTCCTTTAAAATCCAAGCTAGCCTTTTTTCAAAACCATTCAAAATCTTCAAATCCAACGTTTAATAAAGCAATTTTTTTTTATCACGGGAGGTGGAATCATCCACCTCTAAGGGCTAATCCCATATTCTCTTCCTAGTTTCCAGAATCCAATCAATTCATCAGTCTCAATTCAAGCAAGGTTCACAAGCCATCAGAAATGCATAACCACATCACCAACCATTCTCTAACCAGTACATCATACGACAAGTCTCGACATGTGCATGCCAACATAGTAGTGCCACAAGGTCACATCAACATCTCCACATCATACTAAAGGTCATAATATGCATCTATGCCAAAATCATAACACACATCTTGAGATCACACCAAAAGTCATAGAAGGCACCTCCTCATCATAGAGGCAGCGAACCAAAACTCATTGCCATCACACCAACACAACAAGTCATGCCATTTAAGATTCAGTAAAAGGAAAGATCTAACCATATGTCAATCGTCAAACTGTTAAAATGCTCACAAAACATTATTTCAACTCATTAATGCCACATAACGATCATTTAACAATCATGCATCATTATCTCATATATACAAGTTATGTTCACACTTCAAGTCATTTTCACCACTTAACATATCTATAATCATGCTTGCCACCAAATAATAAACATCATGCTTCCATATAGTAACACATCATTATCTCATAGTTCATACTCATCATTATTTCATATATCATATAACAACACATCCTAACATGCTTCTAAACAACATAACTGGATAGCAATACATCGGTATATCATGATAACATTTGTCACCTACTAATTATATTTCAGTATCGCATATCAACATGTAATATAATTCCATAGAAGGTTTATCAAAATTGCTATCTAACGTCATGCCAGTACATATTAATAAATCACATAATCAAGAATATCCTCATATCATCACCAGTCAAAACAAAACACAATGGTCACTCGCCCGATTCCAATTCCCAAATCAAAACCAGCCTCATCTAGACTCACCAACATTAACTCAAATAACATCCTCTAAAAGACGTCCCAATTCATTTCGATATTCCAATCTCGCCTCTCATTCCACCAAGCACTCTCACTAGCAATCCACCTCTAAGAATCCAACTCCTTTCTCTAAATTCTCATACTATATCCTCGATACTCCTAAAAGCCATTTCTTACATTTCCCTCACTTCCCAAAATATCACAACATCATGCCTTTTTAGCCACACCTCTTTTATAAGCATTCCTCGATCACCACTTAGCCGGAATATTTCTAACCACTCTCACCCAAGATTCACCTAGAAGCACATCGGAACCACCAAGCACTGCCTCTTATAAATCCCAGCACTCACTCGGCCTTACCTAAGCCAACATCCTTTCCACGCGACTTACCTCATAAAACCACCAACCATCCTAATCAATTAGATTCCTTCACCACTCTCCAACCACACCACCAAATGATCTCACCCACATGTTTAAAGAAGAAGCAATAAGAAGATCATCACACATAAGGTCTACATCATATCAATCTAGCATTTGTAATAATATCATCATGAGCTCATCATCAATTATTGTAACTATGCCAACAAGCCTCAATTACCATCATGCTCAATATTCATTGCAAAACATCATATATACACATAATCAAGTCAAGCTAGCAAGTTCCATCATGATCTAATCAGGTAAACAATTCAGGCTTTTTAGCATTTGCAGCTCATATTTTATAGGCGAAGGAATTTAGATCATGCTTAGCAACTCAGAGTATCAACACGTCAAGACATCATGGTACATGAGATCCATAAGGCATCAAATCATATCATCATAGACAACAGGCAATCAGGCAACAGTCATCATCAAGTCAACACATCAACACGTAAATCTCATCGCTAGGTCAGTGCAATATCATCGTCAACAAATTCAAAAGGGTTAGCAATTCGAACGGAGAATACTCCCGCTTGTAAGTCCTATCGTACTCAGTAACCGTAATTCTCGATGCGTGCTCGTTCCGCCGACATCATTGATCCTGAGGCCCGTGGGTTATGGACCCACACTTCTGCTACACTGCTCTATCGCTATGTAACTTTTCGTTCCCTTTTCCATGCGGTCGCTAACCCAAATGTATCGCGCAAGAGTCCAAGTTAGGGGAGTGACAAGAAAAGACAACCCAAATTCCTTTCGGGGACAAACACGGACCACAACTACAGACGACAATACTAGAGACAAGACTCTAACCCGAGAATAGTAACAATGCCCTTATGGAGGTCTAGTAGGTTGCAACTGTGACAAGCAACAAGAATTCATCATGGAGCATATCAGGCACATTAATCCACACTAACATGTGCCTATCTCAAGGGGCATGACATATGAGTTCATGCCAAAAGACACAAACGAATCCTACACGGATGCATGTGAGACAAGGTAATAGTATATTATTTCATGGAAACAGATATGTCTAGCAACTTCAAGCAATCTATGCGGAACCAGTAATGATCATGCAAGATTCGAAGTTATATGAGATTTAATGAGGATAACAAGTGTCATGTATATGAACAATGTACGAGTATGATATACACATCAACGAATGAGGTCAAATGTAGCATGACGAGGTACATCATAAAATCAAACTAAACGTTATATGAGGATACATAAGGGCGGAATGGCAATTATCACATCTAACAACAAGGATTATATAATAGGTTGAGAACGACGTGTAATCATATAGCGTGATACATTTAAAAGCATAAGTAATACATGGTACTAGCGATACATGATAAGGCATGATCATAGTCGAGAGTCGTTTAAAGGAGTTCATCATAATGTCCATGAAATAAGAGGGATCACCACAGAGTAACAAATAGAACATCACGACGATAGACCATAATCATGCTAGGAATGAACTGTCGTAGGGCACATAAAACGGTACATAACTATCACATCATAGAACAAGCTAGTATGGCATGCAATCATTTAGCGGGTCATATTAGAAAGCATAAGCCCTACAGGATACTACTAGCACATATAAAAGCATGAATATAATCAAGGCAATTCGACCAAATTCATTCTAACATTCAAGTGTCATGCGTATGCGGAAATATGATATAGCGTGGTGTGTGATCATGCGAGGTGCCGGGTCATACATCTATGCAAGCACGAGAGGAGGTCATAGAGCAATAGGGAAACACTACCGAGCAATAACATGTAAGCATGCTAGGATTAACCATTACAGAAAGCAAGTCAATCATCGAATTCAACAGTAACTAATCAAGATAAGTACAACAATTTAAGATGATAGAAAGGGGAAGAACCACACTATCAGGGACCTAGCTCAAGAGAAGATCAACAATACGGTAGGCAGGATATAATTCACACGAGTCACAACCAAGGATCCTACATGATACTAAAGGCTCAACATAACGTACGATACATGCATGCAATTAATCATGACGACACGTAAGAAATCAATTCAATCACATTCCAACAATATAGAAGCATGAGGAAAGTTCAACGGTGTATAATACGAGTCTAAGTAATAGGCAATATGACTAGAATACGGGGACATGAGCTCAAATTAACACATACTAGAATAAAACATGCATTTCTCAAGGCTCAATTATATCACATATTCTCCATCCAAAGCAAGTAATCACACAACAATACTAATTGCAAAACAACCAACATTAACTAATCTGAGGAATACGGAACAGATGGGCATGCTATAGATTTTTGTCACCAAAAGGATAATAAGCATTGACACGTCATCATTCAACATGCCAAGACGATCATCTACAAGCACTCATACAAAGGAGAGTTGATCACACTATCATGGACCCAATCCAGGAGAAAACAACAATCACCTAGGTTCACATCATGTGGTTCATGCTTCAAATCAATCATACAGGCAATACAATAGGCCAAGTAGACATGCTATGACAACATATAATCATGATGGAAAGCAAGGCATAACATGAGTAGCTTTTTACTAATGACCATTGGCAAGGCACATGCGGGAGATTATAAAATCATGTCATGCAATTCAGAGAGAGTCACCATTACAACCGGACAGAGATTCCTAAGGGCAACCATTGACCTTCCCCAACTGACTCATCACCCCTCTTTCCCGTGGGACTTCGGTACGACTCTTTGTGGTAAGAAAATAAAGGTTGATCATCATATGAATAAGGAAAGACATCCCCAGAAACACCTTACTTCTGACTCAAAGTGACATCAAAAACTTCCAACACTCACTCAGACAAACTTAATATCCAACCATGATCCCCGACACAATGTGTTTACCAACCCGATTTCCCGTGAAAGATACCGACATCCGGGAAAGAGATTCGATAGAACCGAAAAAGTGGTTAACATAGTAGAAGGGGCTATTTCACACAAGTTGGGCTTGACCATATAGAAGTAAAGGTACTCCCGCTATCTCGTTTGCACGGGTAAGTCAATACACATTTCATAGTTAGGGCATCCAAATCAGATCTCTAGCATAGCAAGCACTCAACACATAATCAGTTGATAACACTCATAATGATCTCCTTGGAGTCTCCCAACCCATCTGTAAAGAACAAGCTGATATTTTGCCTACCCATTCTCAACTACATCCAAAAGGGACAGTCTAACGCCTTTCTACCCACTCGGTCCCTCTTTAGTCGGTTTTCCTCTTTTATAACAAGCCAAGTTCGTTACTTAGTCCGGTTTGGGTTAGACATCTTAAGTTCATTTTGCCCCTTTAAACCCTTTTCAAAAGTCCTTGAAATTCATGGGCGGTTTCCAAAACATACTCTCGACCCTTGTGTACCCGAATTGCACAACCTCAGCTCTGATACCATCTTTGTAACGAAACAGAATTATGATTTCCGGGTTACGTGTCAAGGGATGAAACCCCTTGTTCGGATCTTGCAATCCAGGTACGGGTCGAGGTTTCAAACTCATTTTAAGATTAGTAGAAAGAGGGATTCCGAACCCTAAAACCTCGAAGGGTCATTCGGTACCCTGAACCTGTCATAAGACTATGTCGCGAAATCCAATTCAAACGAAAGTAAAGCGAAAGCAAAGTTAAGATACAAACGCCACGGCAAAGCCGGGTCAAAACCAAATCATAAGTGAGTTATTACCATTTTACCAACTTAGAATGTTAGCCAGATTCTCCGATTCGCCAAAAGGGAACCCGGTCATATAGACATCGAGCACTCAAAATTTGCAGAAAATACCTTTAAAAGAAGAACGGGGAAAGGAGTCAGATCGAGTCACTCATGCGGGACCGGCAGTCCTCGCTGAGGCCACATAGTATGTGCTATACCTAATAAAGATGCTCTAATGCAGTACGAAAGTTAAACACACTAGCATGCTCCTAGTGGTAATAATAAGCAGAAATACTATAAAGGGCCCAAGACAATGCCAAAAGGCATATCCCCTGATCTGTGCTCACTCTGGGGCATATATGTTCGTACCTCACTCCAAAGCAGCCCAGGTAGGATGCTCGGTAACCGCCGCAACCAGATCATATATAAGACTCAACTGGGACCGAAACGATGTGAAACACGAATGCCCCAATGACCCTAGCAACGACTCTAAAGACTCAGATAACGGTCGTTCTCTTTTCAAACGCATAAAGTAAGCAGATGCTCATCCAATTAGTGCAACCTACACAGGATACTACATGTTCATGCTTTTATGCATATGCAACACCTAACATAAAATGCAACAACAGGCATGAATGTCCAACCTGAGTAAGCCCCCTAGGAAACTTACCTAGAGATGCAGAACAGCAAGATAATACAAGCAAGGGCCCAATGCAAGTCCAAAGCAATCCAAAAGCAATACACCTATCATCAAGCCATTTCCATAAGCTACCGGTCCAACATTCATACACACGATACCCAAGTTCTCAACATCCTCAAAACCAATCGATTGTAAAACCATTTTCCAAAACCTTTTCGCTACGCTCAACATCAACCAAATCATCTATTTCCAATCAACCCCATTGATAAAATTGTACCAACCATATTTTCCAAACTCTTAAATCCCAAATTAAGTCAATTCATATTCAAAATAATTTCTCAAATCATGCTTGGCAAAATTCCAACATTTATCGTTTAAATCCTTAACAATTCCGGCATATTTATTTTCAAAATCATTATATAACTAAATTCTGACATTAAATCACCAAGACAGCTCTATCTTCACAACCATATTTATAAATCAAAGCCCATTATTCATTTCAAAATTTCTTAAAATCACAATGTAAAACATCACAAATACTTATCTCACTTAAAATCCCATTATAAAATAGTTTCAAAATTTACTTCCATAAAATCAGAATTTAATACACAAAATAAAAATACAATTAAGTAATGCCTATCATGTAAGATAACATATATATGTATAATCATCAAAATACATGTGGTAAGACATAATAATATAATGAAAGACATAACTCAACAGGCCCAACCCTTACTCAATTTCGGATCAGATTGCCCAACCCACCAGGAAGCCCGGATCCAACCCACAAGGAAACCCGACCCGGAAGGAGAGAAGAGGAGATCCGGATTCATGCCCATACCCGAAAGGAAATACCAGAACCCGACCCAAAGAAAGAAAAAAAGGAGCAAAGGAAGGCCTGGAAAATAGGCCCACATCTCAGCAGAGGGAACCCGTCTCCCTCAAGCTCAGTACAGAGCTCCAATGACGTCGAACGGAAACAGGAGGAGGAAGAGAAACCCAGGTCTTCTCCGGCAGCTTTTCAACCCCAACCGACCCCAAACAGACGGAAATCCGATTCCGACCACAACCCAAGCAAGGAGATCAAAACGCGAGTAAGGAGGGGGGAGAGAATAGAGATTACCGAGAATCCGAAGTGCTCGCCGGGAACGTTCGTGGGGGTTCGAATCGGCTTCGTCGGAGCTCAAACTGGAACTTTTGAAGGTGGATTGACATCGGAGGGGGCCTAGGACAAGGAATATGTCATAAAGGCAGAACTTTATCGGGCATTAGGTTGGAAAAGAAGAAGAAAAACAATACCGACCCCTTCGAACGGAAAAAGGGAATCAGAGGCTCGGAGAAGGGAATCGGCTGCTCCTGGCTGCTAGATCTAACGCTGGGCTGCTGCTGGTTTTCTCTTGGAAGAAGGAGGTGCTGCGTGGCGTTAGTCGCGCTCGGTGGCCGCCGGCAAAGCGAGACAGGGGAAGGGCGACTCCGTGGTAAGCAGGGAACTCCGGTTTGTTCCTCAGGCGGCTGAAGGTGAACGTAGAGCTGGCGCTGCTACTCGGACGAACAAGAGGAGGAAACATGACTGCGAAAGCAGCGGCGCTCGGCGTTGGGCATTTTGTAGTGGCGGCGGCTGATGGCTGAAGGAAACAGCAGGCCAGAGATAGGGTGTTGGTGTTGATTTCGGGGTCACAAAACATATCGGAGAAAGGCTGTCTTGGTGGTGGTCTGCGGTGGTCGGTAAAGGGCTGAAAGGAGAAGCTTTCTGGTGGTTTCTGGATACTGCAGAGGAGGAAAATGGAAGAGAGGAAGAGGCTCCTTTTATGGGTTTCTGATGGGATTGCAGGTGCGAGAGAGTGTGAGGGCAGAGAGAGCTTTATTGTGTGAATTGGGCACAAAACAAGAAGTGCAAGCTGTAAATTGCCATTATGCAAGGACAAGGGAGTATGCTCCTCAACTGCAACCGGAGATAGAAGAAACAAAAAGAGAATACAAATTGAAAATGGTCCCCACTACCAATTTGAAATCCCGACGCTCTATCTCAATCCCGACCAGTAAAATGAAACCCGACGCTAGGAATTTAATTCGAATATTCGAATCAATTTCAAGATGATCGGAATTAACTTAATTTTTATCAACTGAGAACTTGAAAGCAGAATCAAATTCCATAAAAAAATCCAAATTCTAAAACGATGCCGGAATGATTTTAAATCGAAACTTGTGCTCGAGGACGAGTTTTCTCCCATTTTTATAAATAATATATATTTAATTAAAATCATAATAAAATAATATATAAAATATATCCGACCTTTACATCATGAATCATGATAGAGGACGTTTAACTCTAGCTTGTAGGAGCATGTAAGAAGATATGCAAATTTGTTGTTTCTATTGATACATTATGCACTGTTATGACAACTTTTGGGTACAATTTCTTGCCTCCAAGCTAGTAGAACACTAACCTGAATCATGATAGAAGGCATTAACCATCTATTTAAGAGCATAAGCAATCCCAATCGAAATCCCAATCGAATTTAGGGCTAACAATCCCAATCGAATTTAGGGCTAAAACAATAAAAACAAAATTCCAATCGAATCGAAATTAGGGCATAAGCAATCCCAATCGAATTTAGGGCTAACACACTAAAAACGAAATTCCAATCGAATCGAATTTAGGGCATAAGCAATCCCAATCGAATTTAGGTATAACAACAAAATTCCTCAAATCAAAAGGGAAAGTGAACCAAAGGGAGGGGGGAATAGATTGAGAACAACAGGAATCAGAAAAGGAAGCTTACCAGTGGCGGCGACACCAGTGGGAGCAACACCGGCGAAGGAACGAGCAGTAGGAAGAACAAGTTGCGGGAAGGAGCGGCGACGGAAAATGGTGTGTCCGGCGGCAACTGGCGGCAACGAGTGCGACCGGCGACGGCAAATGGTGAGTCCGGTGGCGACGAGTGCGACCGGAGACGACGAGTGGGACTGTCAATGGAGCATCGCCCGAGTTGTTGGGAAGGAGAAAGACAAAGAAAGAATAGAGGCCGAACGTGTGAGGGAAGGAGTTGGGTATTTTAATAGTAGGGGTTGAGTTGGGATTACATTAAAAGTGTGGACACTTTCTTAATATCCCTTTAAATATGGACATTTACTTAATTGGTTTTTCTAAAAGGATATTCCACCAAATTTTTTCTTAAGGATATGGTTGTTATATGAGCTAAGTAGCTAGAGCTTGGCTTGAGTTTTGCTCAATAAAAGCTCGACTCGAGCATATGATTTACAAAATGAGTTGATTATGAGCACATTTTTATGCTCAATTCAAAGCTCGGCTCCGCTCGATTAAAGCTCAAATAGCACGAATTTTATGAAATTTAACAATTTTATTTTAAGTTACTATGTCATGAGCAAGTAAAGTTGCATGATATTTAAAAAAAACTCACTCAAGCTGTTCATCTACTAAACAACTCGAGTGTGAGCTCAGGTTCAAATATAGGTTCGACTCGAGCTTGACTTGTTTCTTAATGAGCTAAACATAATCAAATAATACTAGACTTGTTTGACTTGAATAACAACCCTAGTTGATATATATATAACTTGTTGCACTCATAATATATAATAATGTATGACCAAATATAAAAAAAATTAAACTTGCGTAACTTCTTATTTAATTGTCGAAATGATTACTATAAACTCTCATTTCGAAGCTCTTGAGATGAATTTTAGTATGTGAATGTTAATTTAAGTAAAATATAGAAGCAATATAGTCCACTGAAATAAGATTAAAGTGATTAATATACCTTTAATTTTTAAACATTCACAACTTTTTTACTCTGATGTCGGATTCAAGTGTATTATATGTCAAAACGAAGCTAGCAATGAGGAGAATACTACTAGGTACTTCGTCAAATGAGGGGGGCACGTGACCCCTTAGGCCCCCAAGCTCCGCCGTTGGTTGTGAGGGTGGTCGTTGAAGGCACTCCGGCGAGCCCTGGTTTGCAGGCAGGGCGGCAAGGTCCTTCCTCTGACGGTTGTGCTGGCGGATGAGCGCAAAAGGAAATGAGAGTGAGGGAGAACAAGGAGGCAAGAGGAGTGAAAGGAAGGAGGAACCATAATGGAAGAATTTGGCAATTTCAAGACATTTTTCACTTTTAATAAAACCTATTTGGTTGAATTTGTAAATTAATGTGATAAATACTTTGTGATTTAAAAAATTTGGAACAATTTTTGATAACTAAATGTAGTGTTATTTTTTTATTATTTAAGAAAAGAGGGATAATTTTATAAATTTTCGAAATCCTAGATCCTCGTTTATATATAGTCGACTTGGAACCCTAACCGTCACCACTATTCCCTTCCTTCTATTTCGGATATGATAGAACAAGAGCTCCCTTTCAACACTCCAAGCCTAATTTCCCCTCCTACCTTCTTCTCAAAATCCCTCTTCAATGGCTGCTCTCAAAATCCCTCAACGGAAATCTCAACTCTCTTCTCCCATGGCTACCTTTCTCCCTCTTACCAGGAATAGAACCTTAACCTGAGGGTTGTAGAGGAACAATAATAATGTCGAGTTTATACGAAATTCAAATGTACTTGTATTCAAAACAAAATAATAAGTGTGAAACAATATATTTAAGAATGTTTGAGTTTGAGCTATCTTGTGTTTAAATTTATCTAGCATGGTAGAAATAGTAAGTAGGCTAATACTTTGATGAATGAAAAATACCTTGAACTTAATTAGTTTTCCTAAATCAATTTCATATCATCCTATTAATGTAATACAGAGTATATTTTAAAATTTACTTTAAATGTTGAAATTAAACAAGGTCTTAAAAATATTATACTCCATATCATTATGTCGTATCCATATTCACTTAACATTATATCATAGATAACCACTTAGACTACCTTTCCAGTGACAACTTTATCAAATAGTTTTGTACAATACTAAGGATGTGTTTTCCTCCCCATCTCATTTAAGGGGTGGAAGTGGTGGAAATCCACTCCACCCCTCCAACTCTCCCAGGTACAAAATTTCACCCCCCCCCCCCCCCTCCACCCCCTAAATGAGGGTGCAAGAAAACAGGGCCTAAGGGAGAGAGAAATGAATTGTTTAATGTAAAAGCCTATAATATCTCTATTTCGGATACATGCTTTGGTATCGCAAAATTTAGAATACTAGAGGAGTCACGTGGCATTTTTTTACAGATAGATGAGATCGAAATGACATCGCATAGGGAAAAATGTACTGTAAAACGTAGTATGGAGTTCATTCGGGGCAACACAACGCTGAAAAGAAAGGGTGTCATGTGTTGTCTTCTGCCTCACTCAAAGAAAAGACATTGGATTGACGACATGTGAATGATATATGCTTAGACGGTTAGGATTTAATCATGATCGATGCAATTTATATATTTGAAATTAATGATATTTTTGCCATTTAACAGTAATTTTTTTTACCATAATACTAAAATTATATTTCTCTATTGTATTGCAGCTTTTTTGTTTTCTGTTGTATGTTTTGACGGTTTTCAGTATGTCGATTTGTCGACTATCGAGATTCACATATATTTGATCTCGAATTCTTACTTAATTAAAAAATATTTATTTTTCTCTAAACATAGACACAATATTTAATATATTGACCAAAATTTTAAATTTTTTTGGGTACATTTCAATTTTTAGTAATTCCATTTTTTTTATCGATATTGTAATTTCCTTTGAGCTAATCAGTAAAGTTTGATATTTTATTTTTATTTTAAATATTGGATTATATATATAGCCCGGTTTGTTTTATAAATAATAAAATAATTATAATAAAATTTTATTAATTAAAAGCGAGTATAACAATATAATCATAAAGTAGAAATAATTTCTTTTAGAAATAGTCAAAATAATTGTTGAAGAAGAATATATTTGTAAATAGAACTGGAGGGAAATTTTTTTTGGGATACTAAATACACTATTGATAAATTGATGTGACAAAGAGAAAAAATAACAAAAAAAATAATATATCTTTTGTAAACACGGCTAAGAGCAACTCTAACCGCTCTTGTAAAATAGAGAAAATTGTAACATTTATAGAAAATAGTCGTTTTTATGTCCAAACACCTGAATACTCATTTACAAAATAGAGAAATCTTACGAGAGTGAAAAAATTTCTCTAAATTTAGAGAAAGAAAAAAAAACAAAAATTGTGAAATTTAATGATCCTCAATACCAATGCAAATTCAATGGACTCCATCAATGGTGCAGTCTCATGATGGTGTTTAACTTCTTCTGTAGTCTACGTCCCTGATTTGCTAGATTTAGCACGTGTCTGACAAAATGAGTTTTTTTAGGGGTTGTGTTTTTTAGAAGGTGGATATTATTTTTGGAGTTTATGGAGGTGGATCGAGGAGGTGGAGTTTATTTTCTAAAATAACCTTGTAAAAAGCCTGAAGGGTGTTGATGGTTATATGGTTCATAAATTGGTATTTTGATAGAAAAGTCCAAAATACCCTCCATAAATACCCCTTATCATTAGCCCCATCTTTGTTAAATGGGTACTTGAACTGAATTGTCTTCAACAATCACCCATATCTTTGAAGCCCTAGGTCTGGTCGACAGCACATCGTTCAGCCTCGTCGATGCCAAGGGTTCGCAGCGGGGTGGTCGAACACGGGTGGTCTGCTTGTGGGTACTCGAACATGGGGTGGTCTGCTTTGTGGACGAAGATGGTTTGGGCGGGGGTGCGATCATTGACCAGAAGGAGAGAGGGCGATAGAAGAGGGTGAACTTGGACCTGCAATGGATCTGTAGTGTAACGGCCCGGGATTATGATTCCCGAGTTACGTTTCGAGGGATTAAACCCCTCGTTAGGACCTTGCGCCCCGAGTACAGGTTGAAGGTTTCAAAACTTACTTTAATGTTTTCAAAGGGGGATTTCATACCCAAAATCAAAGGGATCGTTGGAATCCCCGGGGAAGTCCCCTGTACCTGTCGTAAGTCTAAGCGTGGAAATCAGAAATCATGCGACTAGCGAAAACAAGTGTAATACAAGAGTGTGCCACGGCAGAGCCGGGTCAAAACGGAGTCTAAAGTGTAAATCCAAAAATATAATCAGAGTCCGGTGAAGTCTATACTCCAGCGCTCACTCTCCGCCGACAAAATGACCCGCGCAATAAGCAAACAACACCGATAGGATGAACATAAATAATACCTAAAAAAATTGATATGGGGCGGGATCAGATCGATGCCCACTTTAGCTCTGCATACCAACCATAAGCACACATATACGCTATACCTAATAAAGATGCTTCTAGATGCATGGCGGAATAATAACACACTAACATGCTCCTAAGATCAAGTACATAATAATGATAAGGCCTTAGCACAGAATACCAAGTGGTATATCCCTCTCCTACTTCCACCCCCTTCCGATAGGGCGGAGACTGGCCAGCTCGTGAATGCATTCATTCATAATTGGCCAGCTCGTGAATGCATTCATTCATAATTGGGCGGCACGCATGCAACACCTAGTATATCATGCACCTAAAGCAGGGAATAGCTCTATTCAATCTGAGTAAGCTCCGAAGAGACTTACCTGGTATCGCAGAACAGCAAAAAGGCAATCAACCAGGCAATATGAAATCCGACACGTCACAGATGGTCACCTAACAAGTATAAGCACATCAATGAGTCTATCTCTAAGGCACACAAAGCATAGAACTATCACACACACAACTTCACAACTTAACATAATAACCGTCACATCATCATTTCCATAATATCAACTTTATCTCATAATCTATCATCTCAATATCTCACAACCATACTCAATATAATTCTCCAATTCATCAACTTAAGACAATCCCAATTCCATACTTAACCAATTTGCATGCCATCATCTCACAATCTTACTTAGCATATAATTGCACATCTTCAACATAATCATATAACATTTAACCACAATAATAAATCACCACAATATTATATATTAAATCTCAAAACAACATTTTATATTTTAATCCCAAAAATTTTACATACTACTTCTAACATCTTTTATTTTAACATCTTTATAAAATCCCAACAATATTCATTTAATCAAAACATCCCTTTTTAAATTACTAATCCAACCTTACTTTATTTTAAATCACCAAAACCACCCTCTTATTTTTATAAAAACCCAAACCGGTCTCTTGTTTAAATTAAACCAAACCGGCCCCTAGATGTTTAATAGGCCAAACCGGCCTTATGGTTACCCCACCAAACCGAGCCCCATTGTTCTATTAAGACCCAGCCCAAACCGAGCCCTTTTCTTCTTAAAACCCAAATCTGAAGACCCACAAAAATAGGCCCAACATACCAAACTCGGCCCAGAAGAAAATTAGGCCCAAAAGAACTTTCTAAATCCATTCCTCATGTTCTGATTCAAATAAAAAAAGAAGGAAGGGAGAGGGGGCCCGGTGGTGATGTGTTAAAAAAAACGTGGGCCCAGGAGTGGGGCATGGGCTGACGTGGCCAAGGGGAAGGCCCACCTTTCTTCTTCCTCTACCTTTGGCCGAACAGAGAAGGAGCAGGGGCTTGTACCCAGGAGACGGCGGAGGGAAAAAGAAGGGAGGAGGGGAGGCCTCGCCGGTGGTCCGGCCACCACTCCGACTCCGGCTACGACATCGGCACACACACACAAGAACGGAAACGGAAAGAAGGAGGAGGAAAGAGGCTCACCGAGGGGGTTTCGAGGTCTCGTCGGAGTTTGTCGGAGACGCTTTGGGCTCCGTCGGAGGCGGGGTTGCGTTCCTCTCGGCCTAGATCGAAGGTAGGGGTGAGAAAGGTGAAACCTTCTTCAGCTTCCAATCGAAAACGAGGGGAAGGAGCTTACCGGAGGATTTGTCGAAAACGGGGGACACAAGGCTCGGCGGCGGCGCTTCGGTGGCTCCCGGAACGCTCAGGCTCAGACGTCAAACTTTCTTGAGCTGCTGGGTACGAAAGGGAGAAGAGGAGAGGTGGTGGCGGTGGTGAGGTGGAGGTGGCGGGGTGGAGGTGTGGTGGCGGTGGCGTGGAGCTCAAAAAAACCGGGTTTGGCTTTGTTTGGCAGTGAAATGCCGAGAGAGAGGGGAGAAGGGTAGCAGTGGGTAGGCTGATTTTCAATGGTCAATTTGCAACACAAAGAGGTCTTATTTTTGGGAAGGGTAATGTATTGTTTGTTTGCTAAAATAAGAGAAACCAAGTAGAGAGGGAGGGAAGGTGAGGATAAGATTTTTCCCAAACTAGAATAGGGTGAGTCGGATGGATAAGGATTCGGAATATGACGGAATTGAGAGCTCGGGTCGGGAATTTAAATTTCCGCTGATTGATCGTTCAAAACCCGAAATGAAAGACGGAATTGATATTTAAATCGGAAAATTTGGGTCGGAATTTATTTTAAATTCATTTTGATTTTCTTTTTTCCAAAAAATTAATATTTTAAAAATCCGAGCCTTTACATCATCCACCTCTAAAAACAAGTCTCGTCCCCGAGACTAAAATCATTCTAAAGTGGGGATGAAGTTGGAATTGGTGAGTCCAAGGATCACGTCATCGATCCCGTAAGTACCTCACAAGTGCCCCCATGAGATCTCACAGTACCGTCGTCATGATCATAATACTCCCAATCGGTCGTAGTAAGGATGTGGTAGGGGCCCCTACCACACCCCACTCTCAAAAATAAACTTCCCCAAGCTGCCCTCCCCCATCTTCCATTTTCAAGGAAAATAAACTCCCCACACCTCCACATGCAACTCCCACAACTCTTCTGAAAGCTGGTGTCAAACAACAAGGTGAAGAGCTCTTTTTTTTTCACCCCCAAAACCTCTTGAAAGATGTTGCCAAACACACGCTTAGTGTTGCCTAGTTTCATATTTTGTAGGGTGCGCTTACGCTTGTTGTATTGCACATTCTCTGTTTTTTGCTGTATGTTTTGACGGTTGTCCGTCTGCTAATTTGTTGGCCTTTGATATTCAAGTATATCTGATCTCAAATTCTTACTTGATAATAAAAAAAATTGGAATCCACCAACAATTGGACAAAATTGTTGTATTTAGGAGTTTTTGTTATAATTAACTTAAATTGGAGGTTTGTTAGAATTAATTTGATGGTTAGTTTAAACACGTTATTTTTAAGTTATGCTAAAACATATGTTATGCATAAATGTTTAACTTATACTAGTTTACATTGTAAGTTATGTTAAGATTAAAGATTAAAATTTATGTTTCACTTTAACTTATTTACATTTTAAAAAGTTTTTAACTTAAAATTTATGTTCATTTAGTTATATTGAATTATTTGACCATTTGTACAAATTTTAAAGATAACTGAAATTAAATTATTTTAAACAGAGAATATTTATAGTATGTAATAAATGCAGAAATTTATAAAATAAAAAATTATTGGAGTTGAAATTGTGCATTTAGACGAGATGAAAGTAAATACAGTATAACTTAATTTATTTTTTTGCCCTAGAAAATGAAAAATAATATATATATATATATATATATATATATATAGGGGAGCTTTCACATGCATTCACTCCTTACAATGCACACATGAGAACATTTGTGAGCCATTAGATGAGTTTTAATGAATGGATGGATTTTAAACTAAAAATAAATAAAATCTCACCAAAAAATATTGAAAATAAACTTTAAAATCCTTTTAAAAAATTAGTTAGATTTTCTCTCTCCATATCTCTCATTCTCTCTCACCATTTATCAAACACGTTGAAAATTTAAACGTTCTAAAAATGAATATTCATTTGAATATAAGTCATAAATATTCATCCAAATATAGATATATTCAAATGAATATTTAAACGTACAAATAATATTCATATTCATTTGAATATATGAATATACATATATTCAATAAAATGAATAGGGATATTCAAATGAATATTCATTTGAATGAAGAGGAGAGGCAATATTGGCCTAAGGAGGGGCGAACTCTGTTTTTCTCATTCAAATGAATATTCATTTGAATATATGAATATACATAGATTCATATTCAATATGGATATTCATATGAACATGCATGAATATGGATATTCATACGAATATATGAAATATTCATGTAAGTTTAACGTGGGATTAAGATTTTAGGAGAGAGAAAAATCTTTTTATTTTTTAATTTAAAGCATTAAATTATTAGTAAATATATTTTTAAAAAATTACAAAATATCCATAAATATTAATACCAACCATCAATCTTATTCATCCATCAAAATTTCATCCAATGGTTCAAAATGGATCTCATGAATGCATTGTAAAGAGTGAATGCATTGAAAAGTTATCCTATATGTATATATAGATTCAAATGAAAATGAGGCTTAAGATGAAAATTTTGTTTAAAATGAAAATGGCCTAATACTATGCGTTTTGCCCCCATCCTGTTTCAAGAGAAATAAACCCCTTCGGCCCTTCCTCGTTCGTCCCTCTCATCTTGTCGTTGCAGTCCGTCACTCTGATCTCTCTGCTCTCTCTTTGAGATCTCTCCCACTCGACGGTGGTGGTGATGCTTCAGGTCTCTCCGCGCTTCGACTCTCTGCTCTCTCTCTCTCTCTCTCTCTCTCTCTCACCGACGTACTCCTCGCCACCGGACACGCGCCCTCTTCCCTTCCCTCCTTCCTCATGTTGACGACATCGAAAACCCCTCTGATGCCTCCTCTTGTTTATCTATTGGTCTAGTGTGTGAGGATTAGGGATTGATTTAGGTTTTTGGTGTCGGATTTCGAATTCCGGCGATTCTAGGGTTTCTTCGACGGATTGATGTGAGATCTCTAGTGTGAATATTGTTTGATTTTGGGTGTCACTGGCCGATCCGTTATTGTTTTATTCAAATTTTTCTGCTTTGAACATCTCATGTTGCTGGCTTTTGGGGTTCTCGGGATTAGATTTGAGCATTTCCAATATCTTCTGATTGCAATACTCGTAGTATTTGAGGATCGGTGTGCTAGTAATGTGTCTCCATCCTGCCTGGAAAGCTTGATGAGTCTTTGTTTGTAGTCAACACCCGATCTACTTCCTTTTGGAACATTACACTATCTACTCATTGTTAGATTAGGCTTAGAAAAACTTCACGACCTACTTTTTTCAGTATGATTATCTGTCTTATAATTAGAGTATCCTCACATCCTTATCTGCCAACCTGAAGTTGATTAGAGCTTCCCCGATCCTATGGTTCTAGGCTTTTCCATGTTGCATTTTCTCATAAAAGATTCAGTTTACACTAGGTATCCCTAATCATTGCTCTCCATGTGAAACCCCCTACAGTTTGTTGCTATTCTAAATTTACCTACTAGAGTTTTGTAATAAAGGGTAATAAATTGTAGTAGTTACCACTGTTGCATGGTTCTATCTCTTTATATTTGCTTTGCAACTATTTTGCATAGTAGTAGTTTCTGTTGCTTTTGTTGTCTTAAGAATAACGTTTCTAGTTAATCCGATTCTTGATTTTTTGCTGCTGTACTTGTTTCTCTTGGTTTTAATTTGATACTGATTTTGATTTCTATCTTGTTGTGATTAATTTTCTGTGTTGCTGTCAATTAAGAAAATGGAGAGTGATAAGGTAGAGAAAATGAAAGAAAAGGCGGAGACGATGGAGGAGACGGAGAAGGTTGAAACGGATAATGAAACCACTAAGCAGGTAAAATTGGCCTGGATTTGTGCGTTTATTAGTAAATCATTTGAGCTCTTTGGCTATTTGGGATGTTTTTGTGTAAAGCTTGGATTCTTGTTTCAGTTTGAGTTGAATTACATATTTTTTAGGTTGAACAATAAAGCCTATTAGCTCAAAATGGTAAAGCAATGTGCCCATGCACAAAGATGCGGGTTCAAATCCCGCATAGGCTGTCTATGTTTATCTCTTATTATGATTCTCTTCGTGAATAAGAGTATAAGTTGCAAAAATAAAATTGTAATATGCAAATATAAGATCATAGAGTGCACGGTTAACATTATATAGTGCACAAATGCTAAAAGGAGAGGAATGGGTGTTTTGCAACATGTGTGGGTTCCGAAAACAAAATTTATTCAGGTTGCTGCTATTGCTGCTGATACAGAGCGAGGGAAAGCCATGACAGAGGGGGAAAAGGATGGAATTTATGCAGCTAAGTATACTACATCAGTACATCAAGGGAGGATGTGAATGTGAACGAAGCACCTAAATAAGAGACAAGAGGGAGCATCTATGACAGCAACAAAAAAGGAGGAAAGTCTAAACGCTGAAGTTGGGGCTGAGAATGTGAATGTACCTTCTATGAATGCAACAAAAATACAAATCTTATAAGAAGTACAAAATTGAAAAAAATTCATTTTCCTATTTTCTCTCTGATTAGTAACTAATCAACATAATCATGCATCAGGTGAAGATGACTAATTCATCTCAACACAACTACACACCAATGTTTTAAAGGCCAATGAGGTCTGATTGTTTTTTTTTTTTTCCGCTGCTGTCATAAGAAGAAGAAAAAGTTGGCTTGAAATGAGCCATGAATGCTTCTGTTGTTGCTGTTGTCATATGAAGGAGAGAAAAATAAAATGTTGTTGTAATCATCGATTTTTTCTGAATTTGTAAAATAGATGTTCATCAATCAGGGCTAAAGCAGATTTAAGAGTATGAAGCCAGAAACTGAAATCATATGTACTCTATGTTTTTAGATTGGCAAACAAGGTTCATTTAGTGTTTTTTTTAAGTGGAGGTTCGTTTAGTGTTGAATTAATGGATTTCATGTAATTTGTTTTTTTTTCAGCAGTATGATTTGATTTTTGTGAGGACTGAAATCTAATTTTTAAGAATCTATCTTTTAACAATTACTAATATTATAACATGCAAAAGTAAGATAAAATTGTGCAGATTTAGAATACACGTCGTGTGCATACAACAATTACTAAAAAAGAGTGAATAAATCTGACAGATCTTATCTCAATCAATTGTGCAAAAGTAATATAAAATTGTGCAGATTTAGATTATAAAGTGCAATAATAAAATGATACTGTGTATAAATAAGATTATAAAGTGCAAGAATAAATTGATGAAGTGTATGAATAATAATATGAACTGCATGCATAAGAGTATGAAGTGCACAATTAAAATTATAAAGTGCATAAATAAAATGATAAAGTGCAAGAATAAAATAATGAAGTGCATGATAAGACTATGAAGTGCACAATTAAGGTTATAAAATGCATAAATAAAATAATAATGTGCAAGAATAAAATAAGTAAGTGCATGAAGAAGATTATAAAGTGCAAAATTAAGATTGTAAAGTGCAAAAATAAAATGATAAAATGCAAAAATAAGATGATAAAGTGCATGAATAATGCACAAGATAGGCATTTTGAAATCGATGTTTTAATTTTGCTCTTTTATTTTGTTCCCATTGAAATATGATTTTTAAGCACTTAAATTTTAGCATTGTAATCTGAATTTTGAACATCTAATTCTCATCAATGTAATCTATTTTTTTCAGCACTATGATTTGATTTTTATGAGGATTGAAATCTGATTTTTAAGAACCTATCTTTCAACACTGTAATATGGACTTTCAGCACTATAATTTGACTTTTTAGCAGTCAAATATGATTTAAGCAACTATGTTTCATCATTGTAATTCGAATTTTGTGCACTGAAATATGATTTTTAAGCACTTTAAGTTTCAAAATTGTAATATGAATTTTAAGCATTTAAGTTACTACACTATAATCTGATTTTTTCAGCAATATAATTTCGTTTTTATGAGCACTTAAATCTAATTTTTATGCACCATTGTTGGAGTTTAAATGCCATTTTTACTACACTATAATCAGATTCTTATCTCAATCAATTGTGTAAAAGTACGATACAATTGTGCACATCTAGAATACAATTGTGCACATCTAGAAATACAAGTGTGTATACAACAATTATTAATATTATAATGTGCAAAAGTAAGATACAATTGTGCAGATTTAGAATACAAGTGTGCATAAAACCCTTCAAGTAGGACTGGGCAAAATTTGGATCGGACCGTAATCGGACCGGGACCAGACCGGAATTTACGGTCTTTGGATCGGACCGGGTTATTACGGTCTGGTCCACGGTCCAAAATATTTTGATTTCCGGGTTCCGGTCCAAACCCGGGACCAGACCGGAATTTCCGGTCCGGACCGAAATTGAACCGGAACCCATATCATTTAAAAAAAAAGCACTCAGGAAGAGTCCAGGGATACGGGTAGTGTGTTTTATTTTAAAAAAGGCCCAAATCCCATGAGCCCACTCAGCCGGCCCAGTCAACGTCTCTCACCTCAACCTCTCTTCCCTCTTCATTCTTCAATCTCGGCTCTCGCCCTAGCCGCTGCTCAGTGCTCGCCGTCGCCGCTATAGCCTCGGTCCTCGCCCTAGCCGCTCTCTCACTCACTCACGCACAGTCATCGCCGGTCAGTCGCTATTGCCCTTCGCCGCCGCCCGTCTTCGCCGCCTTTGCCCTCGTGCTTCCATGTGTTACTGTGCACTTGTGTAGACATCTCTCCCCTCTTTCATTTCTCCCTTGTTCACTGAAGCAGGTTGGGCAAAAAAGCATCAATGGTGAAGAATCTGAAGATATTTTGAATTCTCCCCTCTTTCACTGTTTTCAAATTTGTAATTTTGCATTCAATTTCAACTTTCAAGTAGGTTGCTTACTTGCTTTGGCTTGGCTAAAACAAAATAGGGGCGGTCGGAATCCCGGGCCAAACGGTCCGCGGACCGGAAAATCCGGGACCATATATCCCGGTCCCGGTCCGATCCGTGGTCCAAGGTTTCGAAAATTCCGGTCCATCGGATCGGACCGAGACCGGAATGTCCGGTCCGGTCCGATCCGGTCCAGACCGGATGCCCAGCCCTACCTTCAAGACCCGCCTAAACCCCTTACCTCATCCCTCCACCAAGGCCTTCAAGGTCACCAAGACCCGCCTAGACCCCAAAGACCTGCCATAAAATTCGTCTATATGGTAATTGGGTGAACCTAATGTCTTTTTTAGGTCTCGTCCATATGGTGTAATTTATATATAAACCATCCATTTGAATATATTATTTATAATCCAGATGGAAATACACTTATATGGCAATTTGTATATCAGTGTATGCCAAATTTATTACTATTATAGTATTATTGCGTTTAATTATATTGATATAGTTATTTCCTTATATAATATTTACTCTTTTATAAGATATTCCATCTATTCAATTATATGAGTTAATGGTAAAATAAAATAATTATTTTTAATTATATAGATTAGAACTATCTTATTATTTTTATTAGATTTCCTTTTTGACGGGAGAGAGTTTTGCGAGATGCACTCACGTGCCGCCACGTAAGCAGTTTCACTCACACGCTGCCACGCCGGCAACAATGCATCGGTTTTAGTATATATATATATATATATATATATATATATATATATATATATATATATATATATATATATATATATAGAGAGAGAGAGAGAGAGAGAGAGAGAGAGAGAGAGAGAGAGAGAGAGAGGATGGGTATATTGTGCACAAGGGTTAGGGTGTACCTTGTGCACAAATCTGGATCGTCAATCTAAAGGAAATTAAAGGCCAAGATTATGCCACGTAAAAAGATAATTTAGTAAAAAAAAGAAAAAAAAGTCTACCCACCCACGAATTAAGAGCGTGAAACACAACCCTATTTTGAAAACCCTACCACACCTCTGTGTAAATAAAAGCGACGGCCGCCTACACAGAGAGAAAAATCACACAAGAGGCAAGCGAAGAAATTTGAGGGATCGCCGCCCCTCCGACCTGCTTCCTCCCCCGCCACCTCCATCTCCTCCTCCCCATGGCCTCTTATCCCGGTCCTCCGCGCAACACCCTCGCCTCACCCTGAGCAATCGCCGCCCCTCTGGTCTGATCGACGGCGTCGCGCCGCCCCTCTGGTCTGATCAACGGCGTCGATCACACATCTAAATCTGAATCCGATCGACTATGAGGCTCGATCCACGGCCTCCTCTGCAGTTCGTCTTTATCTTACATCGACTGGCCATAGTTCATCTTCTTCCTCTTCATTTTCAACGTACCTCTACTGTTCGATATCGGCGGCGGGGTCGTTGTTCACGGCAAATAGAGGGCAAGGCGAGGCCGTCAGTCGAGGTGGATTCGTTCGGCAGCGAAGAGTGGCTGTTCCCGGTGAATCGACGGCTAGGTGAGGCGGATAGGGACTCGCCACCAGATTACCGGAGTCCCCTCCTCACCGTTAGATTTCGCACTGGGGAGCCGATGAAGGGTCGATGTGGCTCCGACGGTGGCTGTGGGTTCTGTGGGTTCGATGGCTTCGACGGTCGATGGGTTCGGTGACCACGTCCTGTCCTCCGCTTGAACTGGAGAAATCCAATCAAATGGAGAACTAGAAATTTGAAGGTTTATTCGGTGGAATACCGAATATAGGATTATTCGGTGAGATATGAAATATTATTCAGTGATATTGGATAATTATTCATAGAAATCAGAAGTATTTTTTTGATGAACTTGAGGTTTCTAAAATATGAAAGATTATTCGGTGCTACGACCAATTGGGAATGTTATGATCACGTCAAGGGTGCTGTGAGGATCTCATACGGGCCCCTATGAGATGCTTACAGAATCAATGGCATGATCCTTAGACTCACCAATTTAAAACTTCATCCCCATGTTTTAGAGTGATTTTAGCCTCGGGGACGAGACTTGTTTTTAGAGGTGGATGATGTAAAGACCGGGAAATTTTAGAATATTAAATTATGAAAATAGTGATTTATAATCATTCCGATTTTAAGATTTGGGAGGTTTGGAATTTCTGTCCTTGAGCTATTGGTTTTATTCTAAATATTTCAAAACGAGTTCCGACATTATTTAATTGGAAATTTAAAATACGTTATACTATGCTTTTATATACCGAAAACTTGAAAATAATGTTCGGATTTCATTTATTAAATTCGGATTTGGAAAATTGAGGAGTATTTTAAACACGTCGGGATAAAGTCGAGTAAGCGGGTTCCATGATTTATTTTATTTTATTCTATTTCTTTTCCGGGTATTTTCCTTGGGATCATATTCCTTATGTCTTCCACCTCAAATGTCTAGTCTTTTATCCCTATTTCAATTTTAAAATTATTATCAATTGTAGTATGATTTGGATAAGGATATTTTGGTGTTTGGGCAATTAGAGAAAATTTGACCACTTTTCATCCTTTTTCTCTTTCACGCGGTTCACAAACCCACTCCCCTTTTTGGTTGTTACCTCTGTAGCTCAGCCTCTCCCATTTTGAAATGAATCCTAAGCCCACAATTCCCTCTCCCCTCTCCTTTCATTGCTGAAGACCCAGGAATCCAAACTTCCAATTGGAGCTGCCATCACCGATTTCCTCCACCCATCCTCTTCCGTTTCTTTCACCACCAAGCCAAGCCACTACCATTGCTGCTCCTCTCTCTCATAATCTCGCAGCTGCAGATCTCCATTCCTCCTCCTCGTTGCTCGTCGTCGCCGTGAGACCATCGGGCCTCATCTATTTCACCGACGAAGGCAAAGCCACATCATCGAGCACCTTGTCCCCCTTCCACCGATTCTGAGCAACCCAGCAGCTTCTTTCTTTCCCTCCGTCTCCCAAGCAGCAGAAGCCGATCTCCGACGACCGAGATGAAGCTGAGCCCAGGAGCGCCGCCAGGCACACCACCGCAGGCATCCGCTCCTCTGTTTCCGATTTGGCCTCGGTAAGCTTTTGATCTCCTTATTCCGACTTGAAACCACGAAAAGGTTCACCTTTAACCCTCAATCAACCTTCCTATGACAAGCTTTCTCGATTCCGACTCCGATGAAGCCGATCGGATCTCCGGCGCACCTCCGACAAGCTCGTGTCTCCTTCTCGGTGAGCTCCGCTTCTTCTTCCTTACCCTTGGTTTCTCCTTGTCTTTCCTTTGGGTTCCTTTCGACTGGGAAAACTCGGGGTGAGAGCGAGCGAGTTCAGGCGGCGGTCCTCCTCCTTTTCCCTTCCGTTCTCGTACAGGGCGCTAGAGGTTGAAGATAGAGGCCCTGAACCGGGTTTATTTTCTTTCCTTTTTCTTCTGGTTCACTTTCTTTTTCTGGCCTGGGTTCGGTTCAGGGAAGGGTTTGGATTCGGGCTGAGTTCTTTGGTGGGATGGGTTCTCTTTTGATGTCTTGGGCCTCTGATTTGGTGTGGGCTGCTGAGCTTTGTTGGGGTTATGTTGCTATTGTGGTCTATTTTATGAGGTTATCAGTTGTATGATTTGGTGATTATATATTTTTCTGAAATTTTACATTTTATAAAAATTATCTTTTAAAGGTGATATTATTAAGGTATGTATTTTGTGATGTTTTAAATAGGAAATTTTAGGAATTCTAAAATGAATTATTGGCTTTGGTTTGTTAATATGAATTGAAAAGAGGATTTAGCTATGGTATTGCATTTTGGTTAGGTATGACTTGGAAAGTTATTTAAAAAGGGTTTTCAAGTTCCTGAAAATATTTCTCAAATGATTTATTGTTTGAAAATCAAAATGCCGGAATTAATTCTATAATATGAATTTGAGATATTGGTTTTGAGGTTTAAGTGTTTAAAGTCGGGATTCTTTGTCTTGGTTTGATGATGTTGGTTTTGGAAAGAAAGTCTGGAAATATGGTTGGTACGATTTTATCAATGGGTTTGACTGGAAGTAAATGATTTCGGTTGATGTTTATCATATCGGAAAGGTTTTGGAAAATGGTTTTACTATCGATTGGTTTTGAGTATGTTGAGAACTTGGGTTTCGTGCGTATGAATGTTGGTCCGGTGGCTTATGTAAATGGCTTGATGATAGGTGTGTATCGCTTTTGGATTGCCTTGGACTTGCATTTGGGCCCTTGCTTGCGTTATCTTACTGTTCTGCATCTTCAGGTAAGTTCCCTAGGGGGCTTACTCAGGTTGGACATTCATGCCTGTTGTTGCATTTTATGTTAGGTGTTGCATATGCATAAAAGCACACCATGTAGTATCCTGTTTAGGTTGCACTAATTGAATGAGCATCTGCTTACTTATTGCGTTTGAAATAGAACGACCGTTATCTGTGATAGTCCTAGAGTCTTTGCTAGGGTCATAGGGTAGCCCAGCCTCATCAGGTACCCTGAGTCAATCGAGTCATGAACTTCCTTATATTATGAGATGCCTGCGGGCTTTATTGTGGAGCGGGTTAGGCATGCGTGACGCCCGATTATGATGGAATGCATTCACGAGCTGGCCAGTCTCCGCCCTATCGGAAGGGGGTGGAGGTAGAAGAGGGATATGCCACTTGGCATTGTCTTGGGCCCTTTACAGTATTTTTACACATTATTATAACTAGGAGCATGCTAGTGTGTTTGACTTTCGTACTGCATTAGAGCATCGTTATTAGGTATAGCACATACTATGTGGCCTCAGCGAGGACTGCCGGTCCCGCATGAGTGGCTCGATCTGACTCCTTTCCCCGTTCTTTTTTAAGGTATTTTCTGCAAATTTTGATTGCTCGATGTCTATATGACGGGGTTCCCTTTTTGCGAATCGAAGAACCTGGCTAAATCTCTAACTCATTATAAATGTTAATCATCCACTTATGTTTGGTTTTGACCCGGCTCTGCCGTGGCGCTTTGTATCTTAATTTTGCTTCCGTCTTGCTTCCGTTTGAAATGAATTTCGTGAGTTAGTCCCTAGGACAGGTTAAGGGTACCCAATGACCCTACGATATTTTCAGGGTTCGAAATCCCTCTTTATTACTGACCATAAAAATGAGTTTGAAACCTCGACCCGTACCTGGATTGCAAGATCCGAACAAGGGGTTTCATCCTTTGAAACGTAACTCGGAAATCATAATTCCGGGCCGTTACAAAGATGGTATCAGAGCCGAGGTTGTGCAATTCGGGTACGCAAGGGTCGAGTGTATATATGTTTTGGAAAAATGCCCATGAATTTCAAAGGATTTGAAAGGATTTTAAAAAGGGCAAAATGAACTTAAGATGCCTAACCAAAATTGGACTAAGTAATGAACTCGACTTGTAATAAAAGTGGAAAACTGACCAGACGGGGACACGAGTGGGTAGAAAGACGTTAGACCATCCCTATTGGATGTAGTTGGGAATGGGTAGGCGAAATATTAGCTTGTTCTTTACAGATGGGTCTGGAAGACTCCAAGGAGGTCATTATGAGTGTCACTAACTGATTCTATGTTGAGTGCTTGCTATGCTAGATATCTAATATGTATGTCTAACAATTAAATGTGTATTGACTGATCTGTGCAAACGGGATAGTGGGAGTACCCTTGTTTCTATGTGGTCAAACCTAGCTTGTGTGGAACAGCCCCTTCCACTATGTTAACCCATTGACGGTTCTACCTAGCCTTTTCCTGGATGTCAGTGTCTTCCACGGGGAATTGGGTTGGTAACCACTTTGTGTCGGGAATCATGTATGGATAGGAAGGTTGTCTGAGTGCGTATTGGAAGGTGGTTCTTGATGGCATTTTGAGTCAAAAGTAAGGTGTCATGGGGCTCTCTTTCTTCATCCTTATGATGATCAGCATTGTTTTCTTACCACAAAGAGTCGTACCAAAGTCCCACGGGAAAGAGGGGTGATGAGTTAGTTTTGGAAGGTCAATGGTTGCCCTTAGGGATCTCTGTCCGGTTGAAATGGTGACTCTCTCTGAATTGAATGACATGATTTTGTAATCTCCCGCATATACCTTGTAAATGATCATTAGTAAGAAGCTGCTCATGTTATGCCTTGCTTTCTGTCATAAATTTATTGTGTAAGATCATGTTGTGGTTAGTTACATTGCTCAAGTCTCATGTTATGTCTTGCCTTCTATCATGAGTGTATGTTGTTATAGCATGTTTACTTGGCTTATTGATCGTATGAATGACTAGAAGCATGGACCATATGATATGAACCTACATGATCGTTATTTCCTCCTGGATTAGGTTCATGATAGTGTGATCAACTCCTATTTGCAGAAATGCTTGTAGATTATCGCTTTAGCATGTTGGATGACGACATGTCGGTGCTTATTATCCTTTTTGTGACAAGAATCCATATCATGCCCATCTATTTTGTATTTGCCAGATTAACTATTGCTGATTATTTTGCACATAATATTGTTGTGTGTTACTTGTGTTGAATGGAGAATATGTAGTATAATTGAGTCTTGGAAAATGCATGTTTCATCCCAGTATGTGTTGATCTGCACTCATGCCCCGTATTCTAATCATATTGCCCATTACTTAGACTCATATTATGCATCATTTAACTTTTCTCATGCTTCTATATCATGGAATACGATTGAGTGATTTCTTACGCGTCATCATGATTAGTTGCATGCATGTATCGTACGTTATATTGAGCTTTTAGCATCATGTAGGATCCTCGGTTGTGACTTGTGCGAACTTGTATCTTGCCTACGTTGTTGCTGCTTTTCTCTTGAGCTAGGTCCCTGATAGTGTGATTCTCCTCTTTCATATCATCTTTGGTGTTTTACTCATGATTAGACTGATGTTGAATTCGATGAGCGACTTGCTTTTCGTGATGGTTATCTTAGCATGCCTACATCTTACCTCTAGGTAGTGTTTCCCTATTACTCTGTTTTATCATCTCGCACTTGCATGAATGTAAGACTTGGCACATCGCATGATCACACACCACGCTATACCATGATTTTACATACGCATAACACATAAATGTTAGGATGAATCTGGTCGAATTACCCTGATTGTGCTCGTGTTCGATATATGCCAGTAGTGTCTTGTAGGGATTATGATTTCCAATATGACCCGCTAAATAATCACGTGATGTACTTGTTCTATGATTTGATAACTATCGTATCATTACATGTGTCCTATGATGGTTCATTCCTAGCATGATTATGATTTGTCGCTCGTGATGTCATTCTTGTTACTCTGTGATTTTCCTCTTGCTATCCTAAATATTATGTTGAACTCTTTAAATGACTCATGACTATGCTTGTATCACATCATGTATCACTAGCATCATGTAGGACCTATACTTTCTAAATGTATCTCATCAGATGATTACATGTCATTCTTAACCTGGTATATGATTATTATTGTCCGATGTGATAGTTACTATACTGCTCCTATGTGCTCTCGCATGACGCTTAATCTAATTGTTATGATATACCTCGCCATGCTGCATTTGACCTCATTAGTAGATGTGTGTACCATACTCGTACATTGTTCATACATGTGATAATTCCTATGTTTATTCTGCATATCTCGTTTAAGATTGCTAAGCATGTCTGCTTTCATGAAAGAATTTGCGATTAGCTCATCTCACCTGCATTAGTGCCAGACTCGATTGTGTTTTCTGAAATGAATGCGTATGTAATTCATCATGAGTTAGGTACATGTTAGTATGAACTAGAGTGATTGATATGCTCCATGATGAATTCATGTTTGCTTGTCGCGATTGCAACCTAATGGACCTCCATAAGGGCGTTGTTGCTATTCTCGGGTCAGAGTCTTGCCTCTAGTATTGTCATCTTTAGTTGTGGTACGTGTTTGTCCCCGAAAGGAATTTAGGTTGTCTTATCTTGTCACTCCCCTATCTCCGCTAACTTGAACTCCTACGCGATACATTGAACGAGCGACCGCACAGGAAAGAGAAAGGAAGTTGGATAGCGATAGAGCAATGTGGCGGAAACGTGGGCCCATAACCCACAAGCCTCTAGATCGACGGTGTTGATGGGGCAGGTACGTTTCGAGGACTGCGGCTACCGAGTACGATATGACTTGAAGGCAGGAGTGTCCTCCGTTCGAATTACTAACCCTTCTGAATTTGTTGATGATATTGCACTGACCTGGCGATGAGAATTACGTGTTGATGTGCTGACTTGGTGATGATTGTTGTCTGATTGTCTGTTATCTATGATGATATGATTTGATGCTTTATAGTTCTAATGTGCCTTATGCCTTGATGTGTTGATACTCTGAGTTGCTAAGCATGACCTAAATTCCTTGCCTATAAAATGTGAACTGCAATTGCTGAGAACCTGAATTGTTATCTGATAAGGTTATGATAAAACTTGCTAGATTGAATTGACTATGCTCGTATATGATGTTTTGCGATAACTATTAAGCATGCCGGTACATTGGGACTTGTTGACATAGTTGCAATAATTGCTGATGAACCCATGATGCTATAAATGCTAGTTGATATGATGTGGTCCTTATGTGTAATAATGTCCATGATTGCTTATTCTTTGAACTTGTGGGTGAGGGTTCTCTCGTGGAGTGGTTGATGAGTGGTAAAAGAATTCTAGGCGGTTAGGATGATCGATGGTATTACGAGGTAAGACGCGAGAGAGGGATCCATGTGGTTAGCAGGGTATGATGCTTGTGATGTCTTGAGTAGTATATGAAGTGTGGGGAATGACTTTTGAGAGTATTTAGGATATAGTATGCGAGGGTTCTCAGGTGTGAAGTTAGAGATAGGAGTTGGGTTCTTAGAGGTGGATGGTGTGTGAGAGTGCTTGATGGAATGAGGGGTGAGATTGGAGTATCGAAATGAATTGGGATTTCTTCAGGGGATTTTGTCGGAGTTAGTGTTATTGAGTCTAGAAGGGGATTAATCTTGGCTTGAGAGTGGAGATGGGTGAGTGGGGATTGTGTTTTATTTTGACTGGTATGACGTGAGGATTTTCTTGATTATGTGATTTATTTATATTCGCTGGCATGATGCTAGATAGCAACCATGATGAACTTGATATACAATGATATTACATACTGATATGCAATATTGAAGTCTAATTGACATTGACTAGTATTATCGTGATATATTGATGCATACTACCCCGTTATGCGTTTTAGAAGCATGTTACGATGTGTTATATGAATCACGAGATAATGACGTGTTGCTATGTGAAAACATGATATTATATTATGGGGTGATAAAGCATGATGTTATGTTGTATGACCCTTAAGCATGATTGTGGGTATGTTAAATGATGAATATGACTTTGAGGATGAATATGATTTGTATATATGAGATAATGATACCAGATTTCTAAATGACCGTCATATGGCATTGTGTTGAGTTAAGATGATGTTTGGTGAATATGCTGACATTCGATGACTGATATACTGTTTGACCTTCCCTTTCACAGAATCTTAATAACATGACTTGTTGTGTTGACAATGAGTTTGATTCATTGACCTTATGATGAGGATGTACCTGTTATGACATTGGTGTGATAACGAGATGTGTGTTATGATTTTGGCATAGATGCATATTATGACCTTTAATATGGTGTGGAGACGTTGATGTGATCTTGTGGTAGTGTGCTGGCATATGTTTGAGACTTGTCATATGATATACTCGTTGAGGATCGATTGGTTATGTGGTTATGCATTGCTTATGGCTTGTGAATCTTGCTTGAATTGAGACTGGTAGATTGATTTGATTCTGGAAACTAGGAAGAGAATATGGGATTAGCCCTTAGAGGTGGATGGTTCCACCTCCGAGCTTCTGAAATTGATTGATTGTTATGCGGGAAACTGATTTGGTTTTGGAGGATTTTGACGAAATTTTGATCGAAAGGGTTTTACTTGTTTTGGTGTAAAGTTGTTTGGTTAAACGCCTTATTTGAAGATTTTGAGCGGTTTGAAAAGGAATTACCTGAAATTTTAAAGAATAAACGTTACCGAGAATTTCAACGATTTTGAGGCCAATCTTTTCCACTTGCAGAATCACTTTTTGAGATTTTTTACACCCAGGCTTATATTATAACGCCTCACGAAGTGGATACAAGCATTTTATAGGGGCGCATATAGAATGCTTGCTAAGACCCAGTAGAGACTCTATGATTGTTTTTCGAGTTATAATGTGACCGAAAGGTCGGGGTAAGGGTGTGATACGGGCCCATATCACATACTTGCTACGACCAATTGGGAATGTTATGATCACGTCAAGGGTGCTGTGAGGATCTCATACGGGCCCCTATGAGATGCTTACAGAATCAATGGCATGATCCTTAGACTCACCAATTTAAAACTTCATCCCCATGTTTTAGAGTGATTTTAGTCTCGGGGATAAGACTTGTTTTTAGAGGTGGATGATGTAAAGACCGGGAAATTTTAGAATATTAAATTATGAAAATAGTGATTTATAATCATTCCGATTTTAAGATTTGGGAGGTTTGGAATTTCTGTCCTTGAGCTATTGGTTTTATTCTAAATATTTCAAAACGAGTTCCGACATTATTTAATTGGAAATTTAAAATACGTTATACTATGCTTTTATATACCGAAAACTTGAAAATAATGTTCGGATTTCATTTATTAAATTCGGATTTGGAAAATTGAGGAGTATTTTAAACACGTCGGGATAAAGTCGAGTAAGCGGGTTCCATGATTTATTTTATTTTATTCTATTTCTTTTCCGGGTATTTTCCTTGGGATCATATTCCTTATGTCTTCCACCTCAAATGTCTAGTCTTTTATCCCTATTTCAATTTTAAAATTATTATCAATTGTGGTATGATTTGGATAAGGATATTTTGGTGTTTGGGCAATTAGAGAAAATTTGACCATTTTTCATCCTTTTTCTCTTTCACGCGGTTCACAAACCCACTCCCCTTTTTGGTTGTTACCTCTGTAGCTCAGCCTCTCCCATTTTGAAATGAATCCCAAGCCCACAATTCCCTCTCCCCTCTCCTTTCATTGCTGAAGACCCAGGAATCCAAACTTCTAATTGGAGCTGCCATCACCGATTTCCTCCACCCATCCTCTTCCGTTTCTTTCACCACCAAGCCAAGCCACTACCATTGCTGCTCCTCTCTCTCATAATCTCGCAGCTGCAGATCTCCATTCCTCCTCCTCGTTGCTCGTCGTCGCCGTGAGACCGTCGGGCCTCATCTATTTCACCGACGAAGGCAAAGCCACACCATCGAGCACCTTGTCCCCCTTCCACCGATTCTGAGCAACCCAGCAACTTCTTTCTTTCCCTCCGTCTCCCAAGCAGCAGAAACCGATCTCTGACGACCGAGATGAAGCTGAGCCCAGGAGCGCCGCCAGGAACACCACCGCAGGCACCCGCTCCTCTGTTTCCGATTTGGCCTCGGTAAGCTTTCGATCTCCTTATTCCGACTTGAAACCACGAAAAGGTTCACATTTAACCCTCAATCAACCTTCCTAGGACGAGCTTTCTCGATTCCGACTCCGACGAAGCCGATCGGATCTCCGGCGCACCTCCGACAAGCTCGTGTCTCCTTCTCGGTGAGCTCCGCTTCTTCTTCCTTACCCTTGGTTTCTCCTTGTCTTTCCTTTGGGTTCCTTTCGACTGGGAAAACTCGGGGTGAGAGCGAGCGAGTTCAGGCGGTGGTCCTCCTCCTTTTCCCTTCCGTTCTCGTACAGGGCGCTAGAGGTTGAAGATAGAGGCCCTGAACCGGGTTTATTTTCTTTCCTTTTCTTCTGGTTCACTTTCTTTTTCTGGCCTGGGTTCGGTTCAGGGAAGGGTTTGGATTCGGGTTGAGTTCTTTGGTGGGATGGGTTCTCTTTTGATGTCTTGGGCCTCTGATTTGATGTGGGTTGCTGAGCTTTGTTGGGGTTATGTTGCTATTGTGGTCTATTTTATGAGGTTATCAGTTGTATGATTTGGTGATTATATATTTTTCTGAAATTTTACATTTTATAAAAATTATCTTTTAAAAGTGATATTATTAAGGTATGTATTTTGTGATGTTTTAAATAGGAAATTTTAGGAATTCTAAAATGAATTATTGGCTTTGGTTTGTTAATATGAATTGAAAAGAGGATTTAGCTATGGTATTGCATTTTGGTTAGGTATGACTTGGAAAGTTATTTAAAAAGGGTTTTCAAGTTCCCGAAAATATTTTTCAAATGATTTATTGTTTGAAAATCAAAATGCCGGAATTAATTCTATAATATGAATTTGAGATATTGGTTTTGAGGTTTAAGTGTTTAAAGTCGGGATTCTTTGTCTTGGTTTGATGATGTTGGTTTTGGAAAGAAAGTCTGGAAATATGGTTGGTACGATTTTATCAATGAGTTTGACTAGAAGTAAATGATTTCGGTTGATGTTTATCGTATCGGAAAGGTTTTGGAAAATGGTTTTACTATCGATTGGTTTTGAGTATGTTGAGAACTTGGGTTTCGTGCGTATGAATGTTGGTCCGGTGGCTTATGAAATGGCTTGATGATAGGTGTGTATCGCTTTTGGATTGCCTTGGACTTGCATTTGGGCCCTTGCTTGCGTTATCTTACTGTTCTGCATCTTCAGGTAAGTTCCCTAGGGGGCTTACTCAGGTTGGACATTCATGCCTGTTGTTGCATTTTATGTTAGGTGTTGCATATGCATAAAAGCATACCATGTAGTATCCTGTTTAGGTTGCACTAATTGAATGAGCATCTGCTTACTTATTGCGTTTGAAATAGAACGGCCGTTATCTGTGATAGTCCTAGAGTCTTTGCTAGGGTCATAGGGTAGCCTAGCCTCATCGGGTACCCTGAGTCAATCGAGTTATGAACTTCCTTATATTATGATATGCCTACGGGCTTTATTGTGGAGCGGGTTAGGCATGCGTGCCGCCCGATTATGATGGAATGCATTCATGAGCTGGCCAGTCTCCGCCCTATCGGAAGGGGGCGGAGGTAGGAGAGGGATATGCCACTTGGCATTGTCTTGGGCCCTTTACAGTATTTTTACACATTATTATAACTAGGAGCATGCTAGTGTGTTTGACTTTCGTACTGCATTAGAGCATCTTTATTAGGTATAGCACATACTATGTGGCCTCAGCGAGGACTGCCGGTCCCGCATGAGTGGCTCGATCTGACTCCTTTCCCCGTTCTTTTTTAAGGTATTTTCTGCAGATTTTGATTGTTCGATGTCTATATGACGGGTTCCCTTTTTGCGAATCGAAGAACCTGGCTAAATCTCTAACTCATTATAAATGTTAATCATCCACTTATGTTTTGGTTTTGACCCGGCTCTGCCGTGGCGCTTTGTATCTTAATTTTTCTTCCGTCTTGCTTCCGTTTGAAATGAATTTCGTGAGTTAGTCCCTAGGACAGGTTAAGGGTACCCAACGACCTTACGATATTTTCAGGGTTCGAAATCCCTCTTTATTACTGACCATAAAAATGAGTTTGAAATCTCGACCCGTACCTGGATTGCAAGATCCGAACAAGGGATTTCATCCCTTGAAACGTAACCCGGAAATCATAATTCCAGGCCGTTACAATGGCAAGGACGAAGAATGCGAAAAAATTTAAAACAGTGCGCCCAAGTATTACGAATTATATATATTTGCAGTTCCATTGATGCTATATATTGTTTGGCCGATAGATGTATTGCAAAGTGCGCCTTTTATTTATGTGAATGTTGAGGGAGAGTAGTTTGAGTTTTAGGGGTTTATTAGCTTAAATTTGAACTTTTGGTAGTTTGCTTATAATATTTGCAGGAAGATGGCCGGAATAGGTAGGGCGGCAAGAATATTGCAAAATAATAGTGCTTGTGAGATTAGGGCTTCAATTTACAATTACTAAAAATGAATATTTAAGTAATAAAAATTGAACATTTTGGCCGTAAAATAGGAAGATTTGGTTTGAAGTAAAAAAAAAATTGCTCGATAGTTGAGAAATGTGAAGATTAGGTAGATGGCAACTAAATACGCGCGGAACATTTAATATCAAATCATTGGTTTGAATAAAAGATTGTGGGGTAAAAGTATATGAAAACAAGTATATGAAATTATGAATATAGGATTTTCTAAAATCGTATTTATCATTAACCATGTTAATATGAAATTTTAGTTTGCTAAATGTGAATATTTGACTGAAAACCTATTGTACAATGCACATGATGCTTCACTCACAACACCAAGTTATAAAAAGAAAAAGAACAACAATAAGGAGGAAGGAGGAAGTCAATCTCATCTAGTTATTGGGCCACCAAGGTTATTGGGCACATTGCCACCGACTAGAAAAGCACTGACTGAGCCAAGAAGGATGGAGATAACATCAAGCAGTGAGGACACCCAACTGTATTTGTTAACCTTGTGCACCACACCCAACTCTATTTGTTAACCTTGTGCGTTGCCCAGTACTAGTACTTTCGGCTTTATACCCTGATCTGTTGCATAACATGTACTTCAGACGCACTATTTCATCCACTACAGAGTGTTTTGTACTGTGGCGCGCATCAAACCCAACCAAAGAAGCATAATCCTGATAATATTTAATGCCTTCATCTGGAGTATGAAATGTTCTCCCAACATACGGCTTATTTGCATCTTCACACTCTGGAATCCAATAGTTTGTTTTACCAGGAGATACAATTGTTGTATCTACAATGGGGTCGTGACCATCTGCATTTAAATCATCATTCATATTTAATTGTTTATATATTCACATTTAGTTGACTAAATATTCATATATATGGAGCTTCAAAAATAGATGTAAATAAATGCTAATTAATGGCGGCAGTTTAAAGAAAATTGCTTTCATATGGTGAAATACTTACATAGCAATCTAGAAGGATGTACGTTCTTTGGCAATACCTAAAATAAAACAAGAAATTGTATACAGGAGGAAATTCTAACCTGTATTCATAATGGATGCCGTTTAGATCAAATAAAACCCTACTGAATGAAATGTACGAACAAGGAACCTGCAAAGCAATATCAATGGTCGCATGCAAACTGAATTTGTAAATCGCCTATTGTCTCATCTATAGCAGAAACCAAATAGATCGAAGAAGTGAATGCGTACATCGCCTGCAAACTAACTTTAAACTGCTTGATTTGGAAATTAAAGAAACCAAGTTTATTTATTTTTAATTCTCCAACCACGTTTTGACAAATTTTTTTTACCTATAACTCTCCGATCAATTATTCCCATACACCCTCATCTATAACCGTAGATCAAATTACTTTGAACGCTCTAGATTTGTCCTCTCGTTACATGGTAAGAGGTGCACTCACCGGAAAGCTATTATATATATAGAGCCGACCCTAGGGGTAGGCCCAAGGGGCGGTCGCCTAGGGGCCCCTACCGAGTAGGGCCCCGGGAAAAAAAATTATGTAATATATATAATTAGGGTATTATGTATTATTATATTTATATGTCATAAAAATTTACTAAAATTTATATGTAAAAAAAACTCATTTGTGATATGACTTATTAATTTACTCAACATTTCGAATCAATGAAAAAGAGTGTAAAACAGTTTTCATTTTTAAATTTTTGTTATAAATGCAAAAACGGGTGGTTTTTAAGTAACAATACTTTAATAAATTTATTTAAGTGATTATAGTATTTTTTTTTGGATAAATTTGCAAAATAAAGATATGTTTTTAAGTGTTTAATAATCATATTGTTTTACATTCATGGCAAAAAATAGAATATTAAAAAAATATTTTCCACCTTTATTTCTCACTAGAAAATTCACGTATTTTTAATTGGACATGCAAGGAAATATAATAAAATTTAGTAAATAATTATATTCGCAAATCTAAAAATCGTAGTATTTTGTTGTGTTATACGTCCCGAGAGATTGTCACATTAGTCATACTCATGTAATACTTTAAAGTCCATAAATTTCCCTTTTAGTGATAAAAATAAAATCCAAATTTAATAATGGTTAAATAAATTAAAACTTTGCGTTGTTTAATCATTTTTTTAAAAATCTATATCTAATATAATACTAAAACACATGTTGGAGATGCCACATGACGGATTCTCCTTCAATCATCCTATGTGGCATGATGTACTTAAAGATGAGTCCACATTTGATATAAAAAACATTTTCTCAAATTAAACTTTTATTTATCAAACTAATTCATCCAATATTTATAACCATTATCTATTTCTCGAATCCCTCAAAATGAGGGATGTTTATCTCTTTACTAACCAAAATATTTCAATATCTAATACAATTACACATTTACACCCTAGATAATTCAGATTGTAGAGAAGTGATTTTAGTAACAAATGAGATTTAATAAGATTTTTCAATCTGACCCAATAAAATTTTGTGAATTTTTTTAAAAATTCGGATGCTTATCACTTTTTATTTAAAAGATTGCATATTTATCTAACTAATTTCTAACTTAATTTTCTAATTACTCTCTAGCATATCTTTAATTTTTAAAACAAAAAGAGATTTGTTTAACTTACCATACAATTTACGTTGACATAGATTTAACATTTTCTCATTAACAAAAAAAAAAGAATAATTTTTAAAACAAAATTAAGACTCGACCATCTTCATAACAAACATGAAATAATTAGAATGAATATTTTTAACTGTGTCATATATTTACCTTATCATACAATCTACTCTACTCTAGCTCATATTTTCCATTTTTGTTCTCTATACCCAAATCAAACAACAATATTTTTTAATCCGCTTTTTTTCAACAAATTAAGGCTACCTTCATAACAAACCTGAAATTAATAATTAAACATATTTTTTCATTATGGATTGATTTAAAATAAAATGATTTGTTTTAAAATTTTAATTATTTTTTTATTAGTTGATTTTTTAATTATATACTATTTAATGATTTTAATTATGATTTGATTTTAACAAATATTTGCAATAAAGATGATGACATTGATGAGTATACAAATGTAAACGATGGTCGATTCCATAGTTAAATTATTCAAATATTTGTACTTATATTTTTTTCAATTATATGTACAGCTATTAGTCAAACATTATAATGAAAATGGTATCATTACTTTTTTAGTATTCTGTATATGTCATAATTAATAGAATATGAAAGACGGAGGATATTTCAATTATATACTTGGATTTGAAAAAGATATATGCTCAATGTTAAAAATAATATGCTTAGTTAATTACATGAGTTAATTTTTTTAAAAGTTGTAAAATATATGGGATATCAAACATTTCTTTTTGAAAAATAGGATTAAGTTTAAAAAAATGAGAATATGAAATAAATGAACAGATTGAATACAATATATGAAAGTTTTGAAAAAATATTATAAATATTTTTTTAATAAATTATGTTATAAAATTTGGATAATTTTTTAAAAATTAAATAATTTTCTATGTATATTATATTATATTTTAAAATTTAGGTTGAGATAACTTAAAATTATTTTCTTTTACTATATAATTCATACTTATATTTTAATTAAATAATTAATAGTTCAAATTTTGTATTATATGTAGTGCGCACTACATGTAATGAAACCAATTTTATATCAATACTCGCACAAGGTGTGGATACCAAACTAGCTTCTTAAGATAATACATGATAGTCATACGTTAAAAACGTCACATCGCGACCAAAGACTTACGTCACATCCCCTATAGAGTTCTATAATTTCATTGATTTATAATTACTGGTGGGCTCCTCTTTATTTTGATAAATCTAATTTTATTAATTAACATATATAATCCAACTTTAGATTTTCATATTTTTTACTTTAACTTAATTATTTGAAATGTTGAACGGTAAAAAACTTCTCAATAATTTTAGATGGTTTATTAGGGTTAAATCTTACACAAATCACTTTTGCTAATTTTAGATTTTTTTTTACCATTTTAAAATTAGTAATCAATCAAATATCAAATTAAGACTAATGAATAATACAATTATGATACTCCGTACCCACACCTTAAATAACTCATAATTAATATATAGTTAGAATATATGAATGTTTTGACTTTAAAAAATTAAAGATGTTTGTGTTAAAGGTATTGATATGAGAGTGGTAATTCAACAATTTTTATTTCATGTAATTTCAACTAATAAAATTGCACAATTCAAATAGCTTCACGTACGCTCCATTTTCGACTAACCATTATATAATAGCAACTTCTTTGTCAATCTTAAGCTTTAATCCCTAAGTTAATAATTAATTTATATTAAGGTATGGGTGTATGCGCGCACGTGTCTTAGATACATTTATCGGAATAATTGTGAAAGTTTTTACTTGAATAAACTTGGTCTCTTTAGGCTTCTTTTATAATCCCAAATATATTGATGTTAAAATGATACAACAAATATTTAGAAAACTATATACATGCTTTTATAGCTTAAGTTAAAGTAGAGTTGTGTAACAACTATATGGGCAGAGTTAAAAAAATTTATAACCGCGCGCTACAAACAATTGAATGATTTACTTTTTAACAGTCATTAATTTTATTTTAGCTTTTCTAGGGTTCACTATTTTCTATTAGGATAACATATACATTGTATATCTAGATTACCTTAATAGAGCAAGATTAGCTCTATATAGTTTTTTTTGTATAAATTAAAAGTCTTCCGTATACCAATACGTTTTTTTTTGTTTAGGCAATGATTCGGGAGGGATGACCTACCCCATAGCATTCTATTCGGTTTCGTATACCAATACGTATTCATTGTTGACATGAGTACATCTGAAATATATAGTAAGCCCGTGCCTTAGGCACGGGTACTGTACTAGTACATATACTAAAACCGATGCATAGCGTGCTGCGTGGCGGCGTGTGAGTGAATCTGCATACGTGGCGGCACGTGGGTGCTTCTCGCAAAGCTTTCTCCCGTCAAAAAGGAAATCTAATAAAAATAATTATATTTATATAATTAAAACTATATATAATTAAAACTATATCAATATCGACAAGTATAATAATAATAATAATAATAATAATAATAATAATAATAATAATAATAATAATAATAATAATAATAATAATAATAATAATAATAATAATAATATAACCTATGCATCGGGTCAAAGGTATAGATTTGATTATATCTATTTATAATAATATAATATTATATAGGCAAGTATACATATATATATATATATCATATCGGCAAGTATATATGACTATACTGAGGTCCCGTCCCCTTTCACTATTTAGGCAAGTATGAGTATATTGTCCAACCAAACTCGGCTTATTTCCATCCAAATATAGATAGATAGATTTTCCTAATTAACACTTTAGAGTTGCTATAAAAATAATACATATGATCATTGGATGAACCACCAGCTCTTCCATTGAATCCTTTTGTTCTTCGTGCGTACGTGCCTAGGCTTTGGAGAAAAGATTTTAGTTTTTGTATTGTTCAGTTCGGCAGGCTATGTACTTCATACTATTTATACTAAATTTATTTTTATAGTGGTTGTTCTCTCTAACGTGTTGTTGTTTGTCCAATAGAAATCAACTCGATCTATGTTAGAATTATTTCCCTTAATTAATTTATAAACATATAGTATTAATCGCTCTTGTGTATTGTATTCATAAATTGATATGTTTAGATGATCATGATATTGACATGTTTTAATTTTAAATAATTACACATGTTCTTTATCTTCTTCCTCAATCATTTGTTCTCACTTTTAACTTTGTTTAATTGCCAATTCAAGTAATTGCCGATTCAAGTAATTGATGTGTTTTAACTTTGTTTAATTGATATGGCGGAATTGATATATTATAATTGACGTGTTTTAATTTTTGATTTAGGATCTTACAACCAACAAAGAAGATGGAAAAATAAGAATTCGCATACTTCATCCGTGGAAGGTTAAAGACTTTTCTGATATCCTTAAAGAGGGTGGGCTATACATTATCAAACATTTTCGTATTGGGAGAAATACTGGCTCATGGAAGTTAACAAAACATGATTGTAAGGTAAATTCCAATAAAAAAGAAATCTAATAAAAATAATTATTTTATTTTACCATTAACACATATAATTGGATAGATAAAATATCTTATAAAAGAGTAAATATCTTATAAGGAAAAAACTATATCAATGTAATTAAACATAGTATTAGTAATAATAAAACTAATTTTCATAGTCATACTTACCAAAAATGTAATAGATAAATATGTAATATCTGATAGGTGCTATTTTATTTATATTTAGATTATTTTTTGGTGGAAAGAATTATTTATATCAAAATCAATCATTTAATAATTGTTATTTTATATCTATCTATATTATTTTTTGAGGCCAAAATAAATAATTAAAATATTATATAGCCACATATGTAGTCACAATCCATCCGTACATAGATATTTTAGTAAACAAATGTAATAAATATATACTACATATTTAATAAAAAAGAATATTAAAATATTTTTAAAAATCAACTATCTAATTAAATTACATAAGATTTAATTAACCATAGATTATAAAAACAAAAACTTTTACATAGTACCTTATAAATGTGAATTTTATTTATATTTTGAGAGAATCTAATTAAAAGATATTTAGATTATATATAATCCATCGAACTAATTTTATTTATATTATTTTTTGGTGGAAAAAATAATTTATATTTAGATTAACGCATTCTCCGTACACGGGACGGGATCTACACTAGTTATAATTATATTTATTAATCAAAAGACTCGTATTTTACCTCACTTCGGGCCCTAAAAATCTCAGGGCCGGCCCTATATATATATACTAGTGTATATCCCATCCCGTGTACGGGGAATGCGTTAATCTAACTATAAATTATTTTTTCCTCCAAAAAATAATATAAATATAAATAAAATTAATTCGACGGGTTATATATAATCAAAATATCTTTTAATTAGATTCTCTCAAAAATATAAATAAAATTCACATTTATAAGGTACTGCGTAAAAGTTTTTTTCCTAATCTATGGTTAATTAAATCTCATGTAATTTAATTAGATAGTTGATTTTTAAAAATATTTTAATATTCTTTTTTATTAAATATGTAGTATATATTTATTACATTAGTTTACTAAAATATCTATGTACGGATGGATTGTGGCTACATATATGGCTATATAATGTTTTAATTATTTATTTTGTCCTCAAAAAATAATATAGATAGATATAAAATAACAATTATTAAATGATTGATTTTGATATAAATAATTCTTTCCATAAAAAAATAATCTAAATATAAATAAAATAGAACCTATCAAATATTACATATGACTATGAAAATTAGTTTTATTAATTATTTTTATTATTATTACTATTACGTTTAATTATATTGATATATTTTTTTTCTTATATAATATTTACTCTTTTATAAGATATTCCATCTATCCAATTATATGTGTTAATGGAAAAATAAAATAATTATTTTCATTAGATTTCCTTTTTGATGGGAGAAAGTTCTGCGAGACGCGCTCTCGCGCTGCCACGTAGGCAAATTCACTCACACGCCGCCACGCAGGCAACAATGCATCGGTTTTAGTATATGTATAAAAATATTTTAATATTCTTTTTTATTAAATATGTAGTATGTATTTATTCCATTAGTTTACTAAAATATCTATGTACGGATGGATTGTGGCTACATATATGGCTATATAATGTTTTAATTATTTATTTTGTCCTCAAAAAATAATACAGATAGATATAAAATAACAATTATTAAATGATTGATTTTGATATAAATAATTCTGTCCATCAAAAAATAATCTAAATATAAATAAAATAGCACCTATCAAATATTACATATGACTATGAAAATTAATTTTATTAATTATTTTTATTATTACTATTATTACGTTTAATTATATTGATATATTTTTTTTCTTATATAACATTTACTCTTTTATAAGATATTCCATCTATCCAATTATATGTGTTAATGGTAAAATAAAATAATTATTTTTATTAGATTTCCTTTTTTATGGGAGAAAGTTCTGCGAGACGCGCTCACGCGCTGTCACGTAGGCAAATTCACTCACACGCCGCCTCACATGCAACAATGCATCGGTTTTAGTATGTATATATATATACATACATATATATATATATATAGATAGATAGATAGATAGATAGATAGATAGATAGATAGATAGATAGATAGATATATTATTTTTCATTATCGAGGGCAAAAAAAAAATGAATTAAGTTAACTTACTTTCGTCCCAATTTCCCCCAAAGGTAAATTATCTTTAGAAGAAATCCCATCGCCTGCATCCTGAGTTCAGGTATAAATCGGGTTGCCCTCTCCCTATCTCTCCCCGATCTCCCCTGCGACGCTGGTCATTAATTTCTCCTCTCTTTCCACTCTTATGGTTCAGATCTGACCTTCTGAGGTGAGCACCTTTCCAATCTCTCTGTGTTTCCCTTCTTTGCTCAATTCAAGATTCCAGATCTTCTCATTCACTGCCTTTTGATGTCAATTTCGGTTCGTAAATTGAGTTTTCTATGATGTTTGATCGGTGTTTATTTCGATTTTGTGCGATTGAGTTGTATGCTTAATCGGTATAATTCGACGGATTTGATTTGATTTCCGCAGATCGTGCCAAGTTTGGTGTTGCAAGTTGTGTATTTTTTGTTGTTGTTTCGATCTTGTATTTTTTAGGGTTTTACATTCTTTTCGCTTCCAGTTTCGCTTTGATTGAGTGTCGGTGTTTGAGTTTTTGTTTTGATAGTGTTGAGAGCTGCGGAGATCGTTGATTCGGCTTACGATGTTGACTAAATTCGAGACCAAGAGCAATCGGGTCAAGGGACTGAGTTTCCACCCCAAGAGACCATGGATCCTGGCGAGTCTTCACAGTGGAGTGATTCAGCTGTGGGATTACAGGATGGGGACGCTTATTGATCGGTTCGATGAGCACGAGGGCCCAGTTCGTGGGGTTCATTTCCACAATTCTCAACCGCTTTTTGTGTCTGGAGGTACGTTGGCTGCAATCCACTTGCTCTTTGCCATTTCCTTCTCTCCAATGATTCAAATGATATTTCTGTGTTTGCCATTGATACTCTTTGTAATCTTTATACATTAAGATCAGGAGATGTGGCCTCTTGTGTGATTGACACCAGTTGATTAGTTTTAGATCTGAGTGCAAATGATTCAGTTTTGTACGATGCAGCAAAATGTGGTCTTTCAAGTTTCTTTGTTTTCATGGAGTGAATTTGCACACAGTCTGATCATTTACTGCAGGGATCCATGGGGATCCATGGACTACCAGTCTGTGGGAAGTAGTTGTCATTGTCATTGATACTCTTTGTAATGTTTATACATTACGACTTTCATATGCCTATGCTGGTTGGGCTGGCACATTTGCCTAATATAGTCCTCTCAGTATCTCTCAATTGTCATAGAGAAACTTTAAAAACTAGGTGAATCTTGACCAGTTCTAGTTCATATAAAGATTAACTTGGCTATACAGTGCCAACATTTCTTGATTTTCCCATAAAATAAAAATCTTGATTGTTTTAATACTACTACTACAGAGTACATAATATCATTGATTTATGGTGCACTAGGTTATTTGCTACCTCAAGAGTGGTTTTACAATGACTTGATTTACTTATTTTGGGCGACAACGTCATAAAGGGACTGTTATGGTACTCTTCATGTGATACTGATGATGTAACCCATAGACATATATCTTCTTTTAGTTTTTCATGATCACTTTTTTAGATTGGAAGAATTATTATAATAGCAATCAGTGCAGCCATTTTTAATCCCTACTGTCGCTTGCCAATCAGTTATCATTGACTTGGTATGATGAATCTCTATAATGTTTATCTTTGATTTTTTCAGGAGATGATTACAAAATTAAAGTTTGGAACTACAAATTGCATAGGTGCTTATTTACACTTCTTGGGCACCTTGATTATATCCGTACGGTGCAGTTTCATCATGAGAATCCATGGATTGTAAGTGCAAGTGATGACCAGACTATTCGAATATGGAACTGGCAGTCACGAACATGCATCTCAGTCTTGACAGGACATAATCATTATGTCATGTGTGCTACCTTCCACCCCAAAGATGATCTTATTGTGACAGCCTCTCTTGATCAAACTGTCCGTGTGTGGGATATCGGGGCACTTAAGAAGAAGTCAGCATCCCCTGGAGATGACATTCTACGATTGAGTCAAATGAATAGCGATCTTTTTGGAGGAATTGATGTTGTAGTTAAATATGTGTTGGAAGGACATGATAGGGGAGTGAATTGGGCTGCATTCCATCCAAGTCTTCCATTGATTGTCTCAGGAGCTGATGACCGCCAGGTTAAGCTGTGGCGAATGAATGGTAAATTGAACCCACAACCCTCCACTTTTTAATGCCAAATTCTAGATCTGTTTATCCTCTGACATTTGTATATAATTTTATCAAACAAGAACGTAGTATATCCAAGCTACAGTTTCTACTATTTTTTTGTTCACTGTGTGTTTAAAGCACTCAGTACTCTTAACTGGGGCATTGAATGCAATTCACAATTAGTATCAAACAAGGTGTAATTTACTCAATGGATGTTGACTTCTCATGGTCGATATCAAACAGTTTCATGGGTTCTGGGTTCTATGATTTTCATCATGAAACTTGCAATCATTTTACAAGTGTGATTCTTGATTTCAGATACCAAGGCATGGGAGGTTGACACCTTTAGAGGGCACATGAATAATGTTTCATGTGTTATGTTCCATGCAAAGCAGGATATTATTATCTCTAATTCAGAAGATAAGAGTATTCGTGTTTGGGATGTAACAAAAAGAACTGGTATCCAGACCTTCCGACGAGAGCATGATCGGTTTTGGATTCTTGCTGCTCATCCAGAAATGAATCTTCTAGCAGCTGGTCATGACAGTGGGATGCTTGTATTCAAGTTAGAAAGAGAAAGACCTGCATTTTCTGTGAGTGGTGATACCATATTTTATACCAAGGACCGATTCTTGAGGTTCTTTGAATTTTCTACTCAAAGGGACACTCAAGTAATTCCAATCCGTCGGCCGGGTTCCAACACTTTGAATCAGGGTCCACGAACACTGTCATACAGTCCTACTGAGAATGCTGTTATCATATGTTCTGATGTCGACGGTGGGTCCTATGAGCTCTATGTTATACCTAAAGATAGCTTTGGTAGGGGTGACACAGCACAAGAAGCAAAGAAAGGTTTAGGAGGATCAGCTGTTTTTGTAGCTCGTAACAGGTTTGCTGTGCTTGACAAGAGCAGCAACCAAGTCCTAGTCAAGAACCTGAAGAATGAGATTGTTAAAAAGACTACTCTACCTGTTGCTGCTGATACAATTTTCTATGCTGGAACAGGTAATTTGCTGTGCAAAGCAGATGATAAAGTTATTATATTTGATCTTCAACAAAGGACAGTTCTTGGGGAGCTTCAAACACCTGTTGTAAAATACATTGCTTGGTCGAAGGACATGGACAGAGTTGCATTGCTCAGCAAACATGCTATAGTGATTGCAAACAAGAGCCTTGTGCATCATTGCACAATTCATGAGACCATTCGTGTTAAAAGTGGGGCTTGGGATGACAATGGAGTTTTCATCTACACAACTTTGAATCACATCAAATACTGTCTCCCAAATGGGGATAGCGGGATAATCAGAACACTTGATGTTCCAATTTATATTACTAAGGTTTCTGGAAATACTATCTTTTGCTTGGATAGAGATGCAAAAAACAAAGCCATATCTATTGATGCTACAGAATATATTTTCAAGCTGTCTTTGTTACAGAAGAGATACGACCATGTTATGAGTATGATTAGAAGCTCTCCACTTGTGGGTCAGGCAATGATTGCTTATTTGCAGCAGAAGGGCTTCCCAGAAGTGGCTTTGCATTTTGTGAAAGATGAGAGAACTCGTTTCAATTTGGCCCTGGAGAGTGGGAATATTCAAATTGCAGTTGCTTCAGCTAAGGAAATCGATGAGAAAGATTACTGGTACAGACTGGGAGTAGAGGCTCTTCGTCAAGGCAATGCTGGAATTATTGAGTATGCTTATCAGAGAACAAAGAATCTTGAGCGACTGTCCTTTTTGTATTTGGTAACTGGGAACATGGATAAGCTGGCCAAAATGCTGAAAATCTGTGAGGTTGAGAATGACATCATGGGCCAGTTCCATAATGCACTCTATCTTGGTGATGTACGTGAGCGTGTTAAGATCTTGGAAAATGCTGGCCATTTGCCTCTGGCTTATGTTACAGCTTCAACTCATGGGATGCATGATGTTGCTGAGAGGATAGCAGCTGATTTGGGAGAGGTTCCCTCTTTGCCAGAGGGAAAGAAACCCTCCCTTTTGATGCCTCCAGCACCTGTTTTGTCTGGTTGGGATTGGCCCTTGCTTAGAGTTATGAGGGGCATTTTTGAGGGAGGGCTGGACAACATGGCCAGGGGGGTGACTACTGGTGTTGTGGAAGAAGAAGAGGGCGGTGAAGGGGACTGGGTTGAAGAGCTGGATATGCCCAGTGCTGAGTATGTTCAAAATGGCGACGCTGCATCAGACCTGGCACCTGAGGAAGTACACGAGGATGAGGAAGAGGGAGGGTGGGATCTTGAGGCTTTGGATCTTCCACCTGAAGAAACTACTCCAAAGGCTCATGCCCGATCTTCGGTTTTTGTGGCGCCACCCCCTGGGATGCCTGTGAGCCAAATTTGGATTCAGAGATCGTCGCTTGCTGCTGAACATGCAGCTGCAGGCAACTTTGACACTGCAATGCGGTTGCTGAGTCGCCAGCTGGGAATAAGAAACTTTATCCCTTTGAAAGCTATGTTTCTTGATCTTCATGCAGGTAGTCATTCCTATATGAGGGCACTTTCATCGACACCAGTGATATCAATTGCCATAGAGAGGGGATGGAGTGAGTCAGCCAGCCCTAATGTGAGGGGCCCCCCTGCCCTCATCTTCAATTTCTCCCAGTTGGAGGAGAAGCTCAAAGCTGGTTACAAGGCCACAACAGCAGGGAGGTTCACAGAGGCACTCCGTATCTTTTTGAGCATTCTCCACACCATACCTCTGATAGTTGTTGAATCCCGGAGAGAAGTTGATGAAGTCAAGGAATTAATCATTATCGTGAAGGAATACGTCTTAGGTCTCAAAATGGAGCTCAGGAGAAGAGATATCAAAGACAATCCAGTGCGTCAGCAGGAGCTTGCTGCGTATTTCACTCACTGCAATCTTCAAATGCCTCACTTGAGGCTCGCCCTGCTGAATGCTATGTCTGTTTGCTTCAAGGCAAAAAACCTGAGCTCAGCTGCAAACTTTGCTAGAAGACTTCTCGAGACCAACCCCACTGTCGAGAATCAAGCAAGGACAGCTCGGCAAGTTTTGCAAAGTGCGGAAAGGAACATGGTCGATGCAGCTCAGCTGAATTATGACTTCAGAAACCCATTTGTGGTTTGTGGGGCTACGTATGTGCCGATTTACCGCGGACAGAAGGATGTCTTGTGCCCATACTGTAGTTCACATTTCGTACCCGGTCTGGAGGGGCATCTGTGTAGCGTTTGTGAGCTTTCAGTGATTGGGGCTGATGCTTCTGGTTTACTCTGCTCCCAAACGCAGATCAGGTGATCCACCCGTTGAGCATAATTGGAAGAATTTTACTGCTCATCCTGTTATCTGTATCATTTTCTCAAGAAAAACCTGTTCTGTTGAGGCCTGCTAGGAAAGGTGAGGACTTTCGACAAGTCAATCTATCAGTGAAGTGTTTCTTTATGTTATCTTGGTTGTTTCCTTCCGTAGTTCAATTCAATAAACTGTAGTAGAATCTTGATCTGAGTTACGTGTTCATAGACAAGCATAGACCAAACGTACCTTCTTCGTTTTATATATAGACTCTTACAGGTAAGATTGATCATCTGTCATATTCTGGAGAGTTTTGCTTGGATTATTTTTTTTATGGTATTTGGGATCAACCCATTTTATGAATTCATTGTACCTTATTAGATGAACGTTTGGTTTTGTTCCACAAGCATGTGTCATACTCTGTTTTTACGTTTCTTAGTTGAAATTTCCTTGCAGTTTGAATGTTGAGATAAGCTGCCTCGGCGCCTCCCTACTGGGTGGAAGTCGAGGACGTGTTTGGGTGGAGGGGATAAGGTTTATTTTTAAAAAATACTTATTTTATTGTTTGTGTGTGAAAAGATCTCATTTAGATGTCATCATTAGGTAACTGTTGTCTTGAGTGACAAAATCTGCCAACTCAATAGTTTATTTCAAGTGTTGAATACTCCGTATACAACCATTCAAGTCGGATTTTTAAACTCGAGAGAACTCACGTTGTTAGAATTTTTTTTTTAATTCGATAATGGCAAGGCTCCGCTATAGCCTATAGCCTATATGCATCAAGAACAGGTGCTTGGTTTTGTCTATCGTCTTCGTCTATATCCAGTCTGGTTTTGATCTGCTAGGTTTCGTTGTTTGTAGAGTGCGTTTGCCTGAGTTTGTACCTTTTTGTATTGTTATATTGTATGCTTTTGTTTTTTGGCTGCTGGCTTGTCCGATTCTCGAGTTTCAGATATGTCTGAACTTGAATTCTTACCTAATAAAAAAAAAAAAAAAAAAAAATCAAGAACAAGTGCAATATACACTCACACGATTCGTTGAACCTTGGCCTGATATGTGACCAACATTAAAAAAGGAACAGATAGATCTTTGATCCGTTTCCATTCAATATAAGTAACGGATCATAGATTCGTTCATGTGTTTTTTTTAATAAATAAAACAAGCTTTAATTATATAGATCATATGTACTCAGCCCTTAACGTGTATCATGTACACAAATTTGGGCCGTTGATTAGTTGAGATGGAGGGTGGAGATTAATTAGCCCATTTGTGGTAGATTGCCTGCATAGATGATTATTCGGTCGAGTATAAATGATTATGCACTAGTATATGAAGGATTATTCAGTCGTATGAGTCTGTTTAGTAGGTTAGTCATTATTCGATCGTATTTACGGATTATACGATGGTAATTTTTAGGTAAAAGTTAGGGGCGTTTTCATGGTGCTAGCTATTAGAAAAATCTATCGATACCATCGCATAATCCGTCAATACGATCGAATAATATTGTAACGCCGTCGAATAATTAAGTTATACCATTGAATAATAAAGCAACACCATCGCATAATCCGTTAATACGATCGAATAATATAGTGAAATCATTGAATAATCAAAATGACTAACCTACTAAACAGACTCATACGACTGAATAATCCTTCATATACTACTATACTAGTGCATAATCATTTATACTCGACCGAATAATCATCTATGCAGGCAATCAAACAAATGGGCTAATTAATCTCCACCCTCCATCTCAACTAATTAACGGTCCAGATTTGTGTACATGATACACGTTAAGGGCTGAGTACACCAGAACTAACCTCTCTCTCTCTCTCTCTCTCTCTCTCTCTCTCTCTCTCTCTCTATATATATATATATATATATATATATATATATATATATATATATATAGAGGATGGTTCCGGTGCTATGTAGCACGGAAACGGAAACGGACACGGGAAGACACGGGGAAACGACAATTTCAAAAAGCATAGGACACGGACACGGCAAAGATATATATATATATATATGATATATATATCATTTTAAAGGTCTTGCAAAGACGTATACATTTATACTAATAAGAGTCATCTAGATGTTAAGACCAATGAGATATAAATAAATAATTATATAACATTTCAAATTAAAATATATAAAAATAAGAATTGCTAAGTCTAAAAATAAATCAAAGTATAGTGAGATAGGGAGAGGAGGGGAGAAGGAAGATTGACAGGAACGACACTCGTTTTTGTTCAGAAAGTCCGGCGATCGACGGTGGCTGGTGCAGATCGAAGAACGGCGGTGGCTAGTGTAGAACGTCGCTCGACGGTGCCTAGTGCAGAAGGACGCTCAAGAAGAAAAGGACAAAGGTTGATAGCCGGGTTTGCATTTTTCTTTTTTCTTTTAATTATGAACCGTTTTTTTTTTTAATTCTAAACCGTGTCCATTATTTGTGAACCGTGTCCAAGACGTTTCCATCGCGTTTCCATACGTGTCCGAAGTTTGACCGTTTCTTGACCGTGTCTTGACCGTGTCCAGGCGTTTCCGAGGTGTTTCGTGTCGTGTCCGTGTTTCCGACACGACACTGTGCCCCACATAGGCGTTTCCGTGCTACATAGTTCCGGTGTACTCATGCCTTATTGTGTATCATGTACACACATCTAGGCCGTTGATTCTATAGAATCGGATGGCTGAGATTAAAAAGGAAAAAGCCCCAAAACACCTAACCAGTCTTAACCCCCGCGCGTGAAAGCAAGTCACCCAAACCCTACCCCACTATCGCGACTTTTTTATCCAGAAGAAAGAGAGAGAGAGCGCGAAGAGCGATCGGCGATCGGTGAACTCGAACCCAAACCCAACACCCAAATCCTTTGAGGCCGATCCCGCACCTGAGATCTCAGGGAGCCGAAGTCGGATTCGGAGCACGACCCTGGTGGAGGAGCTGCTACCGCCGGCGATTTGAAGCTGGTTGAGGGGCGATTTCGAGCAGTCCTTCATATTCAACCGCATCCCGCAATTTCTGAAATGGGTAAGTTGATTTTTGTTGTCGATTTTCCAGTTCTTGTTCGTGGTTGACCGATTTTGGGGATTTGATTAATCCTATTTGATTTTTCTTATTCTTATTTTTTCCAGTTCCTTCTCCCTTCGCTGTTGATTATTCCAATTTCCTATTTGATTTTTCCAGTTCTTGTTGTCGATTATTCCTATTTGATTTTTAGGGGCAAAAAGTTGTCGATTTTTAGGGTTTTGATTATTCCTTGTGTTTCTGATTAACTATTGTCTTGTTCATGTTCGCCCAATGCACCACTCTGATTGAAAGTGGCTTAAAATGTTTCTGATTGACTATTGTCTTTAGGGGTGAAATAGGTGCATAACGTGGGTTTTAGTGGGGTGTTAAGCTTTATTCGGGTGTAAACCAACTTTATGCAGATGTATGTTGTTGTCTTTTCAGTAGTATGTGGATGTTTATGTCTGGTTGGTAATGCGTAAGTATGTTTACTTGGGAGGGTTTTGATTGGATTTGAAGCTCTATTCTGGTGTAAACCCACATTATGCAGTTGTAGATGGTTGTTTATGCATAAGTATGTTTACTTTGAGAAGTTTGATGGGATTTGAGAAGTTTGATGGGATTTTAAGCTTTATTCGGGTATAAACAAACGTTATGCAGATCTATGTGTATGTCTATTCAATATTACGTGGTTGTTTAAGTCTGGTTGTTTATGTATGCGTATGTTTAGTTGGGTTGATAATTGAGGGTGTTGATTGTGTCTGTTATATGAAGTTACCAAAAGCAAGGGAAAGAGGAAAGCCACCCCTAGAGGTGGAAAGAGTTCAGAGTCAGACTCTTATTCCGACCGATCAACTAAGAAAAGGGCAGTTTATACGGCTGATAGCGAGGATGACTTTGTGAACGAGGCAAGCAAGTCTAAGCCTGTGAAGAAGAACAAACCAGGTCCACCACCTCGACATCGAGCACGGACAAAGAAAGCACAGACAAGTACAACATTAGTCGAAGGTATTTCATGACCAACAACGTGAAAAATTACTAATTTCAATTTGTTTACTATGGAAGCATTGCCTAAACTTGTTATATTTCATGCAGATGCTCCTCTTGCAATAACACTTACCGATAATCAAATACCCACTGAACCACCATTACCTACAGCCCCAGAGTCTGAAACCACGCAGCCCGAAGTGACTAAAAAACAAAGGTTGAATACAAGGGGGAAATGGCAATGTACCAACCGTTGGATACAAGATCATTGCCGAGCACTTTTGTGGATGCAATACATCAGTTGAAAACAAAAGATGGTAATGAGAGACAATTAAGGACATTGCAACACATTGGGTTCAGCTCACTATTGAATTTAGAGGTGAAGAAGCAACCACTTTCCTTGGCTTCCTGGGTAGTCGACCACTTCAATCCGAATAAGTGCATCATTGAGTTTGATGATGGAAGAAGCATAGAACTAACTGATGTCGACGTACATAGGTGCTTGGGGATTCCTATAGGAGGCAATCCAGTTGTGTTGAAGGGCCAGAATGAGAACAAAGAGGTACTTGAGGGATGAAGGTCGCAATTCGAACAACAATATGCATATCTGAGACCTGAATTAGTAGGTAATGCAATGGTGAGTGGGGGAGATGGGGGGTTGCAGTTCGTACAAAATTTCATGGTGTTGTTTGATAGCACGTTAGTTAGCAGCCAGCAGAGCAGCGGAGTCACCCAACGTTTAGTTAGGGGCATGGACAGTGTTGATTCAGTTAAGGGTTTGAATTGGTGCCAGTTTGTGCTGACGAGTTTGGTAAAGGCAAAATTGAAATATGGACCAGAGAGAAAGGGGTTCTTCGAAGGTTCAGTTATATTCTTAGTGGTATGTGACTGTTATATCAATTCGTTCTCTTATGCGAAGTATAAGTTATGTCATTCTAACCAATTCATTATATGTGAAATCGCAGCTATTGTACGCAGACAGGGTAGTCAATCAAGGAGAACGAAATGTTCCCAGACTCATACCTGTATTGAAAGGATGGACTGACACCTTATTCAACACGGGAAACAAGCGAAATGGAAAGTGGTGGGTTCGGAAAAGGCCGAATAGATCCACCGATGGAAGTGCAATCAAGTGAGGGTTCTTTTGACAGAAATGAGGTACAAATAACTGCATCCATTATAAAAAATGTTCAATATATTACTACATTATTCCATGATTAGTAATAGGTATTATATGAAGTGGATTATGGGGAATTCATGTGACATGTCCATTATTCGGTACAGAATGAACAATTATTCATATACATCTACTCCATTATAGAAGTTGGTTTAACCTACAGGTACATTACGAGCAGTTGGTCAATGTAGTTGTTGAATTGAGCATAAAGATGAAGCAGCTTGTGGAGATGTTGAAGAACATTCCAAATGAGCTGATGTCTGATCCCTTGATCCACGCTTGCTATGAATTGGGGAAAACTATTCTAGGTAGAGGTTATCCAGAAGAGAAAGGGTTAGATGGAATCTCAACGCCCCCTGCAACAAGGTCGTTGTCCCAAGGAACCCAATCTTTCTTCAATGATCCAAAGTTCATAGAAACTATGAAACTGATCGACGATGAACTACAAGCAAGGGTTGAGCTAGTAGTGGAAAGGAACGAATGACCATCATTTAGTTTGGGTGTTCCTGGATGTGACGTCGTACACGAGGATCCGGTGTCCGCTGTACTTGAAAAACTAAGAAGGGAGCATATGGATTCGACAGGTGCCGTGGTCGAAGGACTTGATGAGCAAAACGATGAGCCACCCACTCCTGCACAAGAGGTAACAGTTCTGAGTTTCCAACATGAAATTATAAAACAAATGTCTCTCTTTATGAGTTTCCAACCTGAAATTATAGGTGTTACAAAATAGCAAGTACAAGATACTTGAGTTCAATATAAAACAAATGTCTCTCTTGATTGCAGGCAACTGAAAACATTGAAAGCATTGATAGAACTACGGTAGCTAATAAGGGAGAGGTAACTATTACTATTCAATTGCATAGCTTATTTAAACACTAAAGCATGATAACTTATTCAATAACTAAAGCATCGAATAATCTGTACATACTATCAAATAATCTGTACATACCATCGAATAATCTGTACATGATAACTAAAGCATGATAACTTATTTAATAGCATCAAAAAATCTGTACATACCATCGAATAATCTGTACATACTATCGAATAATCTCATGATACTATCGAATATTCACATAATGAGATTATTCGATAGTATGTGCAGATTATATGATTGTATTTATGGATTATTCGATGGTATTCAAATATTATGTGGTGTCTTGTTTGGTTGATGTGAATATAGAGTGAAGAGAGTCATGTAATGCTTGATCGTTTGGCAGGTTAAGGGTAAAGAAGTCACAATTACAAATGAATCTGAAATGCCACCCCCCAAAACATGGAAAAGTGTAAACCCTCCTACCAATAAGGTACTTTATATAGTCATGCTATATAATAGGTAAGCTGGTATTTAATATTTGAAATCAAATAATGTGGTGGTTGGGCGTTTGACAGGGTAAAGAAGTCCAACATACAAGTGGAACTGAAATGCCACAACCCAAAACATGGAGAGGCGTGAACCCTCTATAACCAATAAGGCAATTTAGATATTCATGCTATGAAATAGGTACATTATTCGATCACATAGAAAAGGTTATTCGATTATATTGCCGTTTTTTGTCTGTAGGAGAAGGAAGGGGGAAGAGCTGGCATGTTTGTTAGATTGATTCCACTTACATCAGTTGATAAGGTCGGTAGACATGAGTGTTACATTGATTCCACTTACATCAGTTGATAAGGTCGGTGGGCATGAGTGTTACATTGATTCCACTTACACGGCTTGGAGATGGGCTAACATTCTTATGATCAACGAATAGGGGAAGGCGTTGCAAAGTACAACTGTAACTGACTTTGCCACACCTAGGCCACAGAGGGGGGTTAAACCGTAAATCACTGAGATCAGCCCATACGTGCACAGACATGTTGACCCCGAGCAGAAAAACACAAAAGAACAGAATATGGTGGTAAACATACTAAAGGAAATACGGAATGAGTGAGTACCTACAATTACTCAATTATTTACTAGGTATAATGTTGTTAAATATATCAGTATATATATATATATATATATATATATATATATATATATATATATATATATATATATGAATATTATATGATATTGAATGAATGTTCCAAAGGAAAATCTTGTTCGCGCACTCGAAGGGAGAAGACACTGTGTGGATAAACTTTACGTTGACGAGTAAAGATATGATGGCGCTGCTAGAGGACAACAAACCAATTCGCGTGCTCGATGTGTGGGCATTAAGGTTGAATCATGAAGAGTCAAGGCGAAGTCCCAATTCCCCTTATATATACTTCGTTCCGCCAAGTGTAACGGTAAACAAACGAATAATTAATACGCCTTCCCTCTGAAATGTTATATTCCATATAAAAGTAAATGTTAATGTATGGGATAACTTTTAAATTGTAGCACGATACAGTCATAGACATACCACCAGGTGGGGATGTGGATGAAGACTTGGAAATGAAGTTCTTCATGAGATTCTACGAGGCAGTTCCAAACGGCAAATTGAAAGCTTGCGACCTGGATATGGTATGTGTGTATATCATCATTCAATCGAAATATATATACAATTGATATACAGTTGGATTTTATTCGTATATTTGGTAATCAGTAGCGATATATATGCAGATAATGTTCCTCATATATGACAAAGGGGAATACTATGTGATATGCTTCCATCTCAAAAGAGGCACTGCAGAGATACTAGAAAGCTCGAAGACAAGGGAAACTGATTATGATAAAAGCTACCTACATGTGTTCTTGAGGCTGTTAAGTATGTATGTGGAGTCAATTATTTTCTGGTACAGTGTGAAAGAGGCTGATACTATTGCCGGAGTCAATTATTCGATGATATCTTGAGATTATTCGGTAGTATTGTGAGATTATGCGATGGTAACTCAAGATTATTTGATAGTATTATGAGATTAGAAGATTGATAAGATTATTTAGGGTATAACATAGACTCTAATGCACGAATACATTTGTGATGCAGCGCAAACTATTGGTCTACGTCCTCCGTGAAGATGGACAACTCGCACTATGCAACAAAACCAATAAAGTTAACTCCCCTAAGGTTTTGAAGTTGGAGTGATACGGGGTTAGCCGTGAGATGGTCCGATCTTCGACAACAAGCAATAACTAAAGAACACAGCAAAGAAAGACTCAAGAAACAATCAAGATTCGACCAAGAAACTTGCAAGATCGATCAAGAATGACCAAGAAACAAAAGAAACGCAGCAAGAATAACAAGACTCGACAAAAATAGTAAGAAAGACTCGAAATTGATATGAAAGAATGAAAAGACACGACCTGATAAGGACTGAAACGATCTGTATAGAACAAGATAGAGACCCCAGGCTTCCGTAGAAGGTAGGAACCAATATAAATGACTACACAACCCGCGTCTACAACCCTACACAATCAAGCGGACAACTTGAAGGCACAAGGAGGGGGCTTGTGGATACTAGATTCACCAAGTCTTGCGAAGTTGATGAACGGCAAAGCAAACCAAGCTGAGATAATATCAATTAGATGACCTGAAGAGCACTGCTCAATTCGGCCAACAGCTCTCAAGTGTTTATCACACACGTTTTTGAGAAGTAAAGTTCTATTCAATAATGTTCCGACTTGTTACAAGGGGGAATCCGAAATATATAGATCACTAAGGCCTGTTGGCCGGTTTTCCTAGATAGAATAAGATAGACTAATTGTTTAATGTGCTTAATAAAATAAACCTAAAGACATAAGTAAATAAGGTCTCTAAAAATAATAACTAGAAAAAGCCCAATTCAGCCCAATAGAAGTCTTAAGCTGAGAATGGGTTCCAACACTTAGAAAATATCGGCCTAAGCTGATCTAAGGTGGCTCGGCCTCCATTTGTGCTCCTATGCACATGTATGCCTTCAATGTTGGCTCGGGGAGTTGAACCTTGCTCGAGAACAATGCATGACTCACAAAGTTGAATGAGTCTCTCTGAAGCTTCTTAGCTCTAGCTCGAGTCATTGGTCCTTCTCCAAGTATAATGGGTGTGTCTGGAGCTGTAGAAGATGGTCCCGCATCATGGAGTGGATGTTGAATAAGGGCGGCAAGGATTCTGGAATATATGCGATGAGACACATGGAGACCTACAAGGGGGACATGTCCTGGAAATGCGGGTTCAAAGGTGGCAGTCGGAAGAACATAAACTCTTTGCGATCGAAGTATGTGCATTGCTTGCTGACTTCACATTTGAACAACGAGAAAGACAAAGTCCTGAATGCATTCCAGAAGAGGGCAACGTACATCAACTACGAGAGCGTTGTGGGTGATAAATCGGGCAATAGTTCTCTACGATTGCCTGGTTAGGTTTTATATCTATTATCGTTTTGGTCAGCTACATTTGCCTATTATGGCCTGTTGGGTTTTGTCATGTAGACCAAGTACATCCAGTAGGGAACTTCAGCGGTACCATTCCCACGAACAATTTATGTGTGTTATCATTAGGTTTATGGGGCACTCGATAGTAGTTTGCCAAATTTTGCTAGTTTGTAATGATGAGTAAGTATGAAGCTTTAAATTATTTTGAGAAAGCGCAATTCATGAAGTTCTTGAGTGTGTTCTCCGAGTATAATGCTGTAACTCATACAACTCGGGGTAATTAATACCATCGAATAATCCATATGTACAAGAGAATAATCCTTAGATACCAGTGAATAATCCGTAGATACCATCGAATAATCCATGTATATAATCAAATAATGAGCAACCGATGTCATCCAATAATGAATAGTGGTGGCGAAAAAATGCATGATACCATAGCATAATCTTCAGATGCAATTGAATAATCGTAGTATACCATCGAATACCCTTCGTTTCACCTGTAAGTGCACTTACCACAACTAGGAATATAAAATGTGTTTTAATACCCCTTAATAAAGTAAACTAGAATCAAAGTCAATTTCCAAAAGGGAGAAATAGTACTGAAAACTAGCAAAATGGCTTCCTATCTACCATAAGTTTCATAAAATTCTTTTCAAGCTCCATATCATCCTCGACAAGGCCAACGGTAGAGTATATGCTACCCCACATCTTGTTGACAAGAGCCTTTCTTGCTTCCATCTCTGCTGATTGTTTTAGTACTTCATCATCAAGAAAAGCATTTGCCAACGCTCTTGCTTGCTTTGTCCACCTTGCTTTAACCATCGCATCCGGTATTGCCTTAAAACCCATGTACTTGTATGTTGCAAATATATATTCGCAAGGGATACCAATACGGTTGAAGGTATTGCATCTACAAGTAGAAAATTGGCTTACCGAGTCATATGATACTTGAAAGGTACCAACATCTTCCTCTTCCACAACATGTGTTTTCCCTTGACCATCAACTACCTCATTGATAACATTGCAAAATATCACCGAATCAGATATCTGTTTTTGGACCTTAGAGAACACCTTCAACGTATACACTGATGCTGCATGTTTCTCAATTCGAAGGCGCGTCTCATACTTAGGAACCAAGGTGGCTGTCTCCATATCTAGCTTAACTTGAGCGTGCCTCTGAGCGTCCATAGCACCATCAAAATGCATCATCAATTCTACAAGACTAAAATGTCTCCTCGAATAGCCACCGAAGAAACTGTTTGCTGACTCGGATATAGAAGTTGTTCAGATTAAGCTGCCCATTGTTACATCTCTGAAATACGCTGAGATCCAATTGGCCCTCACCTTATACATAAGAGCAAGCCAACTGTTTTTCTCTAGTGAGAACTCCACTATCATTGCATTCCACATTTCCTCGAACTCTGCAACGGTGATCTCGTAGCTCCACACACATTTGTTAATCTGCTGGCGGAACTCCTTAATACTACAAACTTCTCTTGGGATCTGTAATAAATATACAAACAAGAAAAATGAATACTATGTACGTATCTCGAGATTATTTGATAGTAATATGAGAAACTTCAATAGTATGTACAGATTATTCGATGGTATCCTGCGATTATTCGATAATATTATGAGATTATTTAATGATATCTCGAGATTATTTGATGGTCTGTTGAGATTATTTGGAAATTATTTTCTGGTACAGTGTGGATTATTCGAGATTTCTCGATATTATTCGATAGTATTATGAGATTTTGCGATGGTATCTCGAGATTATTTGATAGTATTATGAGATTATTCAATAGTATGTATAGATTATTCGATGGTATCTTGATATTATTTGATAGTGTTATGAGATTATTCAAAATAGTATGTACAGATTATTTGATGGTATCTTGAGCTTATTCGATATTATGAGATTATTCTATGGTATCTCGAAATATTATTCCCTGGTATATATAAATGAAGGTTACTAGATGGTATCTAGAGCTAATTGAAAGGGGTTGTATGAATAAATATTTACCTCCTTTGGTACTTTCATCATTATATGCCACATGCAAAAACGATGACGCGTATTCGGAAACACAACGGATATGACCTCCCTCATGGATGGATCCTGATCCGTGACAATCACCAGGGGATCCTTGCCCATTGTCGTTTGGAACCTCTCGAACAACAACTTGTATGAGGGCTTGTCCTCGTGCAATAATAAACCAGCCCCAAATGTAACAGATTTGCGGTTATTATCCCTGCCCGTAAATGGTGCAAACACCATACTGTACATGTATAGTACACAATAACTATTGGTAAATAAACATCACCAACAAATTTGAATTATGAAATTAAACTACTTTCTACAGGGGGGGGTATCATCATACTTATTCGATCGATACGTCGAGTCGAATGACACCACATCACCAAATGCAGCGTAATTTGCCCTGGCAATAGGATCACACCAGAACAACATAACCAATTGATTTTTCTCGTTTACAGTGTGGTCGAAGAAGAATGCAGATGACAATTGTTTCTTCAACAAAAATCCATCAATAACCATTTGGGCATCAGCTCCTGAGATATACGCCATGACATCACGCTTAAAGTTCTTCAAATCTTGAATCATTGGACCTCTATGGCTGGATCCTTGCCTTGCTTCCTTCATTAAGCGCTGAGCCATAACCGGACCCAAATTTGCCCTAGCACAATTAACCATGAATCGTTGATGGCTGAAATCTAACTTTTGATGTGTCTTTAGAAACTGATTAGACCCCTGCTGCATTAAGGAGTAGGTATGACGATCCTCCATGCCGGTTATTTCATAACCATCCAGCCCTTTAAACTTTAGATAGATGTGAGCACTGCATCCTACCCGATTAGATAGTCTTTTCCGCTTTCCTTGTAGATTGGTTGATCGAGCAAAACCATGCCTATTGCACCTCATGTATCGATGCAATACAGTCCCGTCAACCGACCGTGATCCACCCAATTTCACATCAAATCCAACTAGAGCACCATACTTCCGATAAAACTCAATCCCTGCATCAACAGTTGGAAACCTCTTCCTCAACAATGGTTTGACTGATTCCGCACAAGTAGGAACCCAATATTTTGTTTTACCAGGAGACTGTGCTTGATAGAAACCGACTGAATCCATTATTCAAGTAGCGAAACTTCATTACAGATTAAACAACGATTCTCTTCCTCAACCCTAGACAAACGATGATTCCCTTCCTCAACCACAAAACGAAACTTAATTACAAATTCAATAGAACTATACCTGAATCCATTGAAGTGAAAGCTTTGAAGCGATGGCGATGAAATGATTCTTCTCTTCCTCTTCTCAAAAATATTGAAGTTCAAACAACTCTTCTCTTTCCTATTTCAACGCTGGAAAATTGGCGTATACACGCGCTTCATTTTGGCAATTAACACAAATAACAATGTGGCCCAACGTTTTTTAAAATAAAAAAAATCAGAAAATTCCCTTTTTTTTCACAGCCCTCCGATCAACTAAATCAATGACCTAGATGTGTATACATGATACACAATAAGGCTTGAGTACATATGATCCATACTATATTTATATATATATATATATATATATGTGTGTGTGTGTGTGTGTGTGTGTGTGTGTGTGTGTGTGTGTGTGTGTGTGTGTGTGTGTGTGTGTGTGTGTGTGTGTGTGTGTGTGTGTGTGTGTGTGTGTGTGTGTGTGTGTGTGTGTGTGTGTGTGTGTGTGTGTGTGTGTGTGTGTGTGTGTGTGTGTGTGTGTGTGTATATATATGGGTGCTTTCCGATGCGGATACCCTTACTATGAAACGGGGGACAATTGTAGGTCTTTAGATGAGAAAAAATGGATGGTTGAGAAAAAAACCCTAAAAATATACTTGTGAGAATGACTAGGTTTGGATAAATTCTCCTTGAGGGATTCCAATGAATATCATTGACTTATATAACGGGATTACAAGTGTGAACGTATAATACCTAATATCTACAGAATAATATAATACGGAAATTATGGATTATATCCGGTAATAACGAATTCTATCAAACCCCCGCAGTCGAAACCGGAGGAGGCCGAACAGTGAGACTGGATATAAAGTCTAAGAACAATTGCCTAGGTAATCCCTTAGTAAAAATGTCAGCATAGTGAAATGTAGAAGGAACATGAAGCACACGAACATGACCCAAAGCAACCTTGTCACGAACGAAATGAAGATTAAGCTCCATGTGCTTCATCCGTTGGTGGTGAACCGGGTTATTGGCAAGGTACATTGCTGATACATTGTCAGTGTAGACAAGGGAAGCTCGACAAAGGAGACAATGAAGCTCAAGAAGAAGATTCCGGAGCCAAGAGCACTCAGAGACCACATTAGCAACTCCCTGGAGTTCTACTTCTACACTGGAGCGAGAAACCGCGGACTGACGCTTAGCGGGCCAGAAGATGAGTGTGTCATTGAAGAACACATAGTAGCCCGAAGTGGATCGTCGAGTATCCGGACATCCGGCCCAGTCTGCATCAGTATAAGCAATAAGGTCCGTCTTGGAGGACGGAGTGACGGTGAATCGGTGATGCCCAATGTCGGGGTGTCGTGGATGTAGCGAATGATGCGTTTGAGGGCATGGAAGTGTGGTTCTCGTGGATCATGCATAAAAAGGCATATCTGCTGAATTGCATGGCTGATATCAAGGTGGGTGAAGGTAAGGCACTGAGAGCACCTGCAAGACTGCGGTATAGAGACGGATCATTCACCGACGGTCCTGACCCAACACTGATTTTCTGACCAGCCTCAATAGGAGTGAGTGTAGATTTGCAATTAGACATCCCTGCCCGAGTAACAATGTCCCTAGCATATTGTTGTTGAGATAAAAATAAGCCAGAATTGGACCGTGTGACCGCAATCCCTAAGAAGAAAGAGAGTGGACCAAGGTCATGCATGGAAAACTCCTTGTTGAGAAGTGATATAATGCGGCAGCGTATGGCATCAGACGAGGCAGTAAGAACAATGTCATCAACATAGAGCAGGAGGTATGCCATAGCATTGCCCTGACGGTAGATGAATACAGAAGAATCACTCTTGCAGCCGACAAACCCGATTCTGTGGAGAAAGGAGGCGAACCATTGAAATCAGGCCCGTAGTGCTTGTTTCAAGTCATAGAGTGACTTCTTTAAGTGACATACATGCTTAGGTCGGGAAAGGTTAACGAACCCAGGAGGCTGAAATATGTACACCGTCTCTTGTAGATGGCGGTGGAGGAAAGCGTTATTGACGTCAAGCTGGTGAATGGACTAAGAACGAGAGACATCAAGGCTTAGAACTATTCTGATGGTTGCTGGTTTGACCACTGGACTGAACGTCTCATGACAATCAATGCCTATCTGCTGAGAGCACCCATTAGCCATAAGACGCGCTTTGTAGCGCTCAAGAGAACCATCCGACCTGTATTTATTCTAAATAGGCACTGGAAACGAACCACATTAGCCCCTTTGGGCCTAGGAACAAGCTCCCAAGTTCCATTTCGAGTAAGAGCACTATACTCGTCATTCATGACAGTATTCCAGTTTGGGTCAAGGATGGCATCTTTGTGGGATGTGGGGGTGGGGGAAATTGATGTTGGAGGTAAGGTGGAGGAGACGGTTTGGGATGAGAGGCCGTAAGGGCCAATTGGTTTCCGGGGCTGAAAAATTCCATTTTGGCTGCGGGTAACCGGTCAAGTAGGGGGAGGAGCGAGGGGCGGTTGCTGGCTCGATGAAAGTGGGGCTCGACGTGGTTGGGGTTGTGGTTGGCTGGGTGGGGGCTGTAGTTGGGTCAGAGAGGGGGGTGAGGTGGTTTGGGTTTCCCGAAGTTGGTCCAACATGTGAGGATGTAGGGTGTCCTCATTGAGTTTGGGGAGAGACTTGGTACGAGATGAAAAAGGGAATTGATTTTCGTCAAAGGAGACATGACGGGAGATGAGAATTTTGTGGGACGAGAGGTCTAGGCATTTGTATCATCTGTGATTTAAAGGGTATCCAAGAAAGACACACGGAGTGGACCGAGGTTGGAATTTGTGGGAAGTAGTAGGTGTGAGGTTAGGATAGCAAAGACACCCAAAGACTTTTAGGTGGGAAAGTGAAGGTGTGACATTAAACAACAATTGAGTGGGGGATTTATTGTTAATGGTAGTAGTGGGAAGTATATTGATGAGATAGCACGAAATAAGTAGTTCATGAGGCCAGAAGGAGGGTGGGGCAGAACCATGGAAGAGGATGGTCCTCATCATGTTAGATATGGTTTGTATGACTCTTTCGGCTTTTTCATTATGAGCGGGGGTGTAGGGACATGAGAGGCGGAATTGGATCCCGTGTTTGGTAAAGAATTGGATAAATTGGTTGTTGTTGAATTCTTTTCCATTGTCACATTGAAATGACTTGATATTCCGATTGAATTGAGTTTTGGCATATGTGTGGAATCGGACAAATAGGTCAAACACTTGAGATTCAAATTTTAGAGGAAACACCCAAAGAAAATGAGTAAAATCATCCAAAACCAACAAATAGTATTTAAACCCTTCCCGACTAGGAATAGGAGATGTCCAAAGGTTACTATGAATGATATCAAAAGGAGACTGTGTAGTGGAAGACGATCGACTAAACAAGAGACGATTATGTTTTCCTATTTGACAAGCATGACAACTAGTAGACATCCACTCATTATTACAACCAAAAGGAAAAACTCGATGAAGATGATCCAAGACAGACTTGCTAGGATGGCCCAGACGAGCATGCCAAAGATCGGGCGACTCGACAGAAAGTTCGTGAGGCAGAACGTGTGGAGGCAGCTGGAGTGAAGATGAACTAGTGGACACGAGATAAAGCTATCCTTGACTATTGCATCTCATACGGGTAACCCCCGTAGTCATATCCTTCATAGAAAAACCAAACGGACCAAAGTTAACAATTGCCCAGTTATCAGTGGTGAATTTTCGAACTAAAATGAGATTTTTGACAATGTTTGGCGTGATGAGGACATTGTTCAAGTTGAGGGGTTGGGTTTTGGTGAGTATAGTGGTTGATCTAAGGCTGGTTGAGGGAATACGCGAGCCGTTACCAACAATGACAGAGTTAAAAGTGCCTTTAATCGAATTGGACAGAAGGTTACCTGAGTCGTTGGTCATGTGAGATGTGGCTCCAGTATCCATGTACCACTGTTTGTCCGGTGGGTTGAGTGACATTGAGTGGAAAGCCTGATCAATATCCGTCGCCATGTAGGCCGAGTGGTTGCCCTGGGAAGAAGGCCTTGGTGGTGGACCAAGGATGCCGGGGTTGTTTGCAGTCGGGTAGGGACATGGGGGTGTCGACCACTGGGAAGTGGGCATGTGTTCAGATGCAGACCAGGGAGGTGGGGGAGCATTAGGGACCCACCCATAAGAAGCCCGCCATACGAACGCCGGTGGTTGCTGCTGGTGGCCACCGCGACGACCTCTTCATCGTCCACGGCCTCTGCCACGTCCACGATCGCGACCCCTGTTGGCGGACATGGATGGTGGGTTTGGATCTGGCATGGAGTCGAGATCAGATGACAAGATGAGAGCTTGCTTTTCCTGAACCGACATCGCTTTCCGGTTGATGTTGGTTTCTTCGAGACGAAGTTGAGATCTAGCCTTCTCGAATGATGGCAAGGGCTCAGTTTGTTGAATGAAAGTCGCTGCAGCGTTGTATTCCGGAGGCATCCCAACGAGGAGTTGGAGGACAAGCCGCGTTGAACTTGGTGCAGATCCGACCGCAGTCAGGTGGTCGGAGAGAGACTTAAGATGCAGACAGTAAGCATCAATGGAGGGGAACGCAGCCAACTTATAGTTTGAGATATAATTCGTTCTCCAGTTGGACAACCCGAGTGGATTTGTTGTCTTCGAACAAGTTTCGGAGTTTTTCCCAGGCCGATTGAGCAGTGTTTGTCGACTCTAGGATGGTAATGAGGAGGTCAGTGGAGATGGTTGCATAAATCCATTGAAGAACAATGTTGTTGAGTTGCTTGTACAACACATCATCAATGGAGTCGGGGCGAGGAACAGTCGGATCAATGAGGAAATCAACCCGGTGAGCCCTAGCAGTGACGTTGAAGAGAGCACACCGGGAGGCATAAGGCGTGGTGATGTTGTCTAGGGTTAGAGGGACGACGTTACGAAGATTCGCAATGGCGAGAGCGGAGTAAAATTGGGATTTTCCGTCTGTTGCCATGGGTGAGGAGCGGTGGCGGCGAGAGTAGGTGAGTATATCCACCGTTGGTGGCTCTGTGAGACGGAAGGAGGAGGAGGAGGAGGCGGCAGAGGGGCTACAGCGCCAGCAACTCTGTATGAGGGGAGTTAAGGTTTCGCAGAAGAGGGATCGGTAGCTGTGATACCATGTGAGAAGGACTAGGTTTGGATAAATTCCCTTGAGGGATTCCAACGAATATCATTGACTTATATATCGGGATTACAAGTGTGAACGTATAATATCTAATATCTACAGAATAATATAATACGGAAATTACGGATTCTATCCGGTAATAACAGATTCTATCAATCCCGTTATATAAGTCAATGATATTCATTGGAATCCCTCAAATTTATCCAAACCTAATCCTTCTGACAATACTAAAAAAGTGTTTTTTTTTAAAAAAACTACCCAACTAGCTCCTTCACCCCAAATTTTTGAAGGGGCGGAAAATTAAACCCTAGTTTTTTTCCGAAAAAATCATCAATATTTTGAATGTGTAGCTAGAATAAAAACATAAATCGTGCTTACTTTATTTCAAGGTTTTCAAATATTTTAATATAACATACTAATTTAAAGTTTTTACGTTTAATTATAGCATTAAATTACGAAGTTTAACAAATGATAATTGCGATAGGAGTATAAGGATGACTTGATGGAGGCGAGACGATTGAGAATTAGAAGACTTGAAGTGGAGGGAGATTGTTTGACGGTGATTAACGCTGCCAACGGAGTTCATAAAAGTCATGGGAGATTGAATTGGTAATTTCTTACTCCCTTCTTCAATGCTTTGAGGAGTTCTCATGCTCTCACATCTATAGGGAAAAGCACATTCTCCTATATCGAGTTGGGCATATTTGGCTGGATTCAGACTCTTGACTTCTCATATAGATATTGATGCTCTCGTCCATAGGGACAGTGTCGGGTGGTGGTTTAGCAGAGGCTGACATCACCCAAATTCTTGTCTTTTAGCCAAAAAAAAATATGCATACAAGAATGACTCTAGCTACATAGTGTAGGTATTAATTGATAAAACCGAGTACACGCTTCTTTCCAACACAAGCCATGAATATGACATTGCTCTGTACTTGAAGGGCTTGCTGTGAATTAGGAACTCCCTTTCTTAAGTCTAAGACACCTATCGAGCCACCATCAAAGTCGATTAAGATAGTATGCTTGTTTGAGAAATGTCATTTGAGCGAGGTTGGGTTTTTAGTCACCTCTAGTGCCCACACGGACTTAGTTGCTTTTTGGACATCATAAGGCAATAAGACTTTGGCTGCTCTAATCCCAGTAAAGTTGTCTTTAGCATTCAAAGACTTTGTTGTTCTTCCATTAATTGTTTGGATGTTGAAGGCAACTTTGTTGGGGTTGGAACAATCAAAATTATATTGCTTTATATCCAATAAGCAACTACGTATGTGTAGCATTATAGGTGTTTAGGAAACCAACCTCACTTAAATGGCATTTATCAAACAAGTATATCATCTTAACTACCTTTGATGGTGGCTCGATTGGTGTCTCAAATTTAAGAAAGGGAGTTCCTAATTCACCGCCAATCCTTCATGAGTAATATGTACTTTCTTGTTAAGTATTGTTTTCCTAAATAAGGAAGTGATGTCGATGGAAAGTTATTTTTCAAAATTTTCTTTCAGAGTAATATGTACTTTCATGTTAAGTATTTTTTTCAATTTTCGTTTCATGAGTAGTGTGTTATTTTGGATTTAGATGATTATGAAAGGAGTCATTGCATTGCTCATCTTTAAGACTATCAGGTGGGTTGTATCTTTTTTTTCATCCTTTATTTTATGGTAGAAAAGTCTCCGAGATTCAAACCTCATCTTTTGTTTCACAAGGAACTAGGTCCCCTTTGAATTGTTCATTGCTAGCATATTTGGGATTCAACCCCCCTATTTTGTTTCATGATTTGCTAACAACTTTAAGTTGTTCATCGCTGCTAGTTAGTAACAAAATATATTTGAATTGTCTACTAGAAACCCCATCACTCCGGAGTTAGAGCCTTCGCCGACTGCTATAGTATAAGCAAAATTTGTCAAACAAAAATTGGTAAAATAAAACTATATACCCTTAGCAACCTCCTAGTTATATATTCAACCCCACTTTTCCATTTCATTTCCTCTTTCTCTTTCGTCTCCTTCCTCCACTAGTCAAAGATGGTTAGGTTTTTGCTTAGAAGGCTAGAGGTTTAGGGTTGTTTTAGCTAGCTAAGTTGTTCTTGTAGTATACTTCGTTTTTAATCATTAATTAAGAAATAGTCGGTCCTTCATATGCTTTTGTGCCCATCAATCTATTTTTTTTTTTGATATAAGAAAAGAAATTCGATTCTCTAGACAGGCATAGAGAAACCGAGAGCCCAGACAAGCCGGGAGATGGACTAACCATCATGTACAACTGAAGCAAATAACAGAAGAAAATGACTGAAATGAAATAACAAGAAGTAAATGACGGAATTGAAAAAGCAAAAATAAAGTACAAGCCATCAACACTGTAACCAACAAGCTAGCAGAACCAACGACCGACTAGCAAAACGGAAGACGCTCACAGAGAACTCTGGGGATCACTAGCTGACACCTCAACATGGACTCTAAACAGAATCAACAGGCATCATCGCATTTCCACGACGTCTACAAGCTCGACAAACCAGTCACCGTTCACATGAAACCTGTACCACAGCATGAAAGGCAAAGTACACCAACCCGCAGACCAAAACTCTAGCCAAACTATTGCCAAAATAAATCCCAAAAACCCATCTCACACCCTCAAGGACGATAACAAGACCGTAAAGGCAACCACAAGGGAAACCAAAATAGAGGAAACATATAAGACGGGATAGGAATAAATAAACAACAATAGTAAAACAGACTAGGAGACTAGAGAGCGGTTAGAAAACGAGCTAATAAGGCTCACAAATCCCACTTTTTTTTTTCGTTACAACAACGCTTAACGGAGTGGTGCAACTCCGTCATCACCACTCCGTCAAGCACACACAGGGCACGCCGGTGGTGCTTGAGGACGGATCTAGGCCACCGGAGGGAGGCATGACAACGGAGTATCACCGTAGTAGCCGTAAGAGGGCGGCGACAGCAGGGCAAACGGGTGGGGGATCCTGACTGCGGCGAGGCAAGGCGCCATAGCGACGTAGCCAGAGCGGAGAGCCAAGGAGGCGTTGGGTTGCGGGGCGAAGACGCCCTGTAGAAGAAGGGATGCTACGGGACTAGGGGGTGAAGGCCCTGAAGATGGGATAAGGAATCGACGGAGGCCGATGAGAGGCGACGGAGTTCGGTGTGAGACGGTGGTGAGTCGAGGGGGATGAAACCCATGGTGGTTCCACCACTCGGACCCCCGACGGAAGAGCCGAGGGAGGGCAAGGAGTAGAAGAAGACGTTTGGAGTCTTAGACTCCGGTGGGAGGCTAAGGTGGCGGTGAGGTGCCGGCGTATCCACTGGAGGAGACGACGAGGCTACCGAGGGGTGGAGTTAGTGGTTGGTGGCTAAAGCTTTCACCGGTGGGGGAACAAAAGAGGCGGTGGCAAGGTGGCAAGGAGGCCATGGCGGCGGCGCGGCCAAAAGGGATGAAGAAGACCTAGGCGGCGGCTCACCCAAAAGCCCTGTAAAAGAGAGTAAAAGAGAGTGTTTTTTTTAGGTTTTTTTATCAAGTTTTGCAATTTGTGTGCCCATCAATCTATGATCCCTCTTATTCTCGGTCTTTATTATTATTTTTTAAAACTAAATTCACTATTTTTTTTAACTTTTTTTAATTTTTTGCTTATGTTTCTTTCTTTTCTTTTCATTTCAATTTGAACGGGATTGAGTTTGTACAACTATAGGTTATTAGGATAGAAACATATCTTTTGTATTTTTTCATATCTTTTAATGTAAATCCTATCTTGGGAGATCCTTTATCACCAAGCATTGTGACTCTATATATTTTCACATTGTCAATGAATACCATTAAGCTTTCTCCTAAACATTAAATCACTATATGGTATCAGCCTAACCTTCGATCCTCTTTCGCACCTAACCCTAGCTAGCCCCCTTCTCTTTCGAATCACCATGTCGACTCAATCATCCTCCTCTTCCACATCGATCCCCGCCACCAAAACCGACAACCTTAACCCTCTTCAGGCCGCCCCCGGTCTCTCCTCCCCCACCATCAGCCTTCCCAATTTCACTATCAAACTTGAAAGAACCAATTACACCGTCTGGCGTCAAACCGTCAAGTCTACCCTTGAAGCCTATGAACTCGACTCTTTCCTCACAACCGATTCTGCTCCTCCCACACACCTCCCGTCGCCGCCTCCCACTGATGGCGAGTCACCCGCTCCACCGGCCTCCAACCCCGCCTTTGCCGTTTGGAAGCGCAAGGATCGTCTCCAGGGGCGGATCCTGAACCGTCATTCCGGGGATACTTGTAAGTAAATTTTTCATCATTCAAAAAATGTTTAAAGGTATAAAAAAATTTCTTTTGTAATTTTTTTTCCGGGTTGGGGATGCTTGACGTAAAATATTAGGAAATTAACACTAAATTTTTTTTATTTTTTTTTATTTGGGGATGCTTGAGCATCCCAACCTACACAAAAGCATCCGCCCCTGATCGTCTCCTCTTACTTTGGATTCGATCCACTCTCTCCGCTCCCCTCCTTGCCCATGTTGCTAGAGCCTCTACTGCATCTGCTGCCTGGGCCGTCCTGGAGCGGATGTTTCATGCCCAGACGAAGGCTCGGGAGATGCATCTGAAGCAACAGATGCAGTCCTTTGTCAAAGGTAATCTATCGATCATGGAGTATTTTGAGAAAAAGCGCTCCTTTGCTGATTCCCTTGCCGAGTGCAGCCATGTTGTACCCGATGATGACTTTGTTGCGTGCGTTCTTCATGGTTTGGATGCATCATTCAATGCTTTCCAGACCACATTTCATATGCAGCCTGGACCTATTACCTCCGACGATCTCTTCGGCCTCCTTCTACAGGAGGAGGATCGTCGAAACCAGTCCTTACAAACTCTCCAAGACCAGCAACCGTCGGCCAACACGGCCAACAGGGGCAGCTCTCGCTCTCAGCGGCCCTCAAACCGCTCTCGCGAGCCCTCTGCAGCCACCGATTCACCACCTACCGAGCGCGAGCGCACCCGCACTCCTTGTCAAATATGCAAACGCACCAATCACGAGGCACTCAACTGCTTTCAGCGTCTCAACGTCGCGGACTTCCCTCCCACCTACCGTCGTCCGTCCTCGCAGCCCCAAGGATCAGGGGGTCCTCACGACGGATCCCATTCCAGCAGATCCGGCCCTAGCTCCCCAGCGCCACACCTACAACACCATGGTTCCGCCGTCGGCCATTGTTGATCCTGCTTGGTACGTTGATTCGGGCGCCACCAATCACATCACCAACGACTTTGGGAACATGTCTGTGAGTGTCGTCTACTCTAGAAATGATGGTCTCTAGGTTGGCAACGGTATGCCCCTTCCTATTGCAAAACTGGGAAAGTCTATTTTGCCTGCCCAAAATCGCATTCTACAACTCCATAACGTCCTATTTGTTCCTAAAATCACCAAAAATTTACTCAGTGTATTTCAATTAACTCGTGACAATGATGTCGACATGATATTTTATGGCTCCTGTTTTTTTGTGAAGGATTTGCAGGGTCGGATACTCCTAAAAGGAACCGTTGAGAATGGACTTTACCGGCTTGGTGTTCCTCTACTGTCGTCCTCACCGTGTACGTCTTCCTTGGTGAACGAACCAGTCTCCAAACTTGGCATCATCGCCTTGGTCACCCTCATGAGTCCTATCTTCGTCGTTTAGTCTCTCGCTTTAAATTACCTGCCTCTATAAACAATTTACATTTTATCTGTGAGTCTTGTCAGTTAGGAAAGAGTCATCGTTTACCATTGCAAAACTCTCATCAGTCCAGTTTACTTCCCTTTGAATTAGTTTATTCAGATGTTTGGGGCCTTGCCCCTGTTGCTTCTATCAATTCAAATCGTTATTTCTTGATATTTGTTGATGATTGCACCAAATTTGTGTGGATATATTTCTTATCTAAAAAATCCCAGGTCCTACATAGTTTTTAAATGTTTCAAAAGATGATTGAGACCCAATTCTCCACAAAAATCAAACATTTCCAAACTGACTTGGGTGGTGAATATCGACCAGTTTCCACATATTTACAAACACAAGATGCACACAAATTTGGAAGGTCTTGCTCTTCTCGCTCATGCCAAGATGCACACTTACCCTAATTCTCCACAACAAATCTCCTTATGAGTGTCTATATGGGAAAAGTACGGACTATGGGTTGCTCAAGTCCTTTGGTTGTTTATGCTACCCATTTATTTCTGCGCCCCTACAATGCCAACAAACTTGAGTTCCGATCTCTTCCTTGTGTGTTTGTCGGTTACAGCTCCAAACACAAGGGCTATATGTGCTTCCATGTCCCAACTCATTGCCTCTACATTGCTCGTCATGTCATCTTTGATGAGTCGATGTTTTCATACCCTTCTCATGCTTCACCAACCCCTACAATGCATACATCTATGGTCTCCACCCCCCTTTGTCGATCCTCCAACAAGCCGCATCCATTCTTCCGGCTTCTCAGTCCACAAGTCCCACCCCTATACCATTTCACCTTGACACCTAGGACACCCAACCGTTGTGCCCTGCACCACTCTTAGCGTCTCCTGGAGCATCCGAGTCTGCGACACCCTCGTCATCTTCAGACACATCTAATGATGACATCTCCCCGTCTCCCTTCGTATCCCCCTCACCGCCACCACCCCCCACCGCCTACTCGCCACAGCACCCGACAACGTCAATAGTCCGTCCTTCTCAAGGACTATGTCTGCACCAAACTAAAAGCTTTAACCACCATAAAACACCCGCTCTCACCTTCCCCGGATAACTATCCTGAACCCAAAACCTTCATTCAGGCCTCGAAACTTCTTGAATGGAAAAATGCGATGCAGGCTGAATATGATGCTCTCGTTCGTAATGGGACTTGGGACATTGTCCCGCGTCCTCCTAAGACTAACATTGTTGGTTGTAAGTGGGTGTACAGGATCAAACATCATGCGGATGGCTCTATTGAGCGTCACAAGGCCCGGTTGGTTGCAAAGGGCTTCAATCAAGAGAAGGGTGTCGACTATTTCGACACATTTAGCCCCGTGATCAAACCAACCACCATCCGGGTCATCCTCTGCCTCGCCATTACTCACAAATGGCCACTCCGACATATAGACATCAATAACGCCTTTTTGAATGGTGATCTCTCTGAACAGGTTTATATGGATCAACCTCCTAGCTTCATTGATCATTCTCAGCCTACACATGTCTGCCGACTCAAGAAGGGTTTGTATGGCCTCAAACAGGCGCCCCGGGCTTGGTTCACCAAGCTCAAGCTCTTCCTTCAACAGCATCAGTTTTCGGCTTGCAAATCTGACTCATCACTATTTATATGTCGAGCTCGAGGGTTTACTCTTTTGGTTCTCATCTATGTCGATGATCTGATTATCACAGGCTCCTCTCAATCGGCTATTCCCAGCCTACACATGTCCGCCGACTCAAGAAGGCTTTGTATGGCCTCAAACAGACGCCCCGGGCTTGGTTCACCAAGCTCAAGCTCTTCTTTCTACAACATCAGTTTTCGGCTTGCAAATCTAACTCATCACTATTCATCTGTCGAGCTTGAGGGTTTACTCTTTTGGTTCTCATCTATGTAGATGATCTGATTATCACGGGCTCCTCTCAATCGGCTATTGATCAGTTTGTTCAACGCCTGAACAACGCATTCTCTCTGCGTGACTTGGGCGCTTTGCACTATTTTCTCGGCATAGAGCTACTTCCCCAGGATGGTGCCATTTTGTTGACTCAGCAGAAGTATATTCACGACTTGCTTCTCCACAACAAGATGACAAACGCCCGTCCTATTGCTTCTTCTGCTGAACCATGATCTCGCCTGATCCAAACAGGTGACCTAGTCGTCGATCCTCACTTATATCGGAGCATTGTTGGTGCCTTCCAATATGCCACCATCACTCGTCCGGAGATATCTTATGTCGTCAATCGGGTATGCCAGTTTATGCATAACCCCACTGAGATTCACTGGTCTGCTGTTAAGCACATTCTGCGCAACCTCAAAGGCACTCTATCTCACGGTCTGCGTCTCAGATCACCCACCGACGCCCGCTTGGTTGCCTTCACTGATGCCGGATGGGCCTCAGACATGGATGATTGTCGATCCCAACACGGCTTCGCCATCTTTTATGGTGGTAACCTTGTCAATTGGTCTTCCCGGAAGCATAAGGTGGTAGCTCGATCTAGCACTGAAGGCGAGTACCGCGCCATCGCTTTCACTGCAGCCGAACTTCTTTGGCTTCGCCAACTTCTAGTTGAGCTTCAGGCACCGGTAGCGGGCTCCCCCATTGTCCTTTGTGACAACCTCAGTGCCACGTACATGTCTGCCAATCCTATTCTACATCAGAGGTCTATGCATATTCGCATTGACTATTTCTTCGTTCGTGAACAGGTAGAAGCTGGTGACCTTGTTGTCTGTCACGTTCGCTCCTTGGATCAGACTACAGACATCTTCACCAAGACTCTTGGCAGTGACCGGTTCATTACGCTTTGTGACAAGCTTCATGTGGGTTCTCCGCCATGAGCTTGCAGGGGGTATTAGGATAGAAACATATCTTTTATATCTTGTCATATCTTTTTATGTATATCCTATCTTAGGAGATCCTTGATCTCCAAGCATTGTAACCCTATATATTTTGTCAATGAATACAATTAAGCTTTCTCACAAACATTAAATCACTATATAGGAACTCGCGCCTTTTCATCCATGGGCCATGGCTAGCCATTATGAGACATGCCTGAGTTATTCTGATCATAAGAACTATCTTATCAAGTTCTCTAACTATGTGGCAGTGTAATCAAGCTAGTATCCAATCAACTCATAAATGAATAACGTGTTGGAAATCATTCCTATAGTGTACTTAATTAATGAAATATATATGTAGTTATGTTAGTGGAATAGCATAACTCAAGGGGTTTAGATGCAGTTGTGTATGCTTTTGGTTCTGGTTCATGAGATATAAATTATCGATATATTTAGTACATACTTGTGTGTGTTTTGGAATATTTTTGATGTTTTAGGGTCAGATGAAAGTTGTGCACTATCTTATTGAATGTGTTGGCCTACGCATCTGTTGTTGATAGCTTATACGACAACCGATCTTTAGGTTTAGTCAATTCTTATATTAAACACTCTATTTTGCTGGATTGTATATGTAATTACTTTGATGCAGTTCCTCTTGTTGGACCTTAATTTGCATTTAACCCAATTAACACAACCTTATTGCCACCTTTTGAATCAAGAAGATATTTGGCTAAATGTCCATTTCGTCAACCATTTTTTACAAAATGTCCACCTCAAATCAGTTTTTGTTAAATGTCCTAAATTTTTTTGAAAATCCCGTTTTACCCCTGCCTTATAATTCAACCATTTCTCCCTAATTGCAGTAGGTTAGATCTGTTGCGCTTCCATTAAACCCTTTCCTTCCTAATCATCGCTGCACAACCTCTGCTGCCGGAGAGAGAGGGGATGGTGACAGCAGTCGCGAATCGAGGTTGAAGATAGGTGCGGCTCACCGGAGGTCATCCACTGTCGCCGCGCGACTGTCGGCTTTCGCCATCTTCTTGGCGTCGACGATTGCCGTCGCTGTCACTCTCTTCTTCTCTTCCTCTTCGCCGCCTCTGACTCCTCCTACTCCACTCTTCACTCCGATGTAAGCTGCGCTTCCTTTTTCCTGCTATTTTTCTTCCATTCGCACTTTTTCTGTTGATAGATCTGTGTTCTATGTGCTTGATTTGCTTTCAATTTCTGTTGAATCACGGATTCCTCTCCGATGTGTCCGAACAGCCTCCTCCCGTTGCCGACTCGGATCCAGTTCGTTGTTTCCGTTGCTGTCCTCACCTCGCATCGCCTCGCCATTCAATTTCCGGTAAGTGACTCGGAAATTATCTCTTTTAATCCGTGGTTTAAACTTCTGGTTGACGCCAAAGGAGGTGATTGCTTGAATTGTGAAGCTGTAATTGAGATGTGGTATCGCAAGGGTTTGCAAAAATGCAAAGTAGCTTCTTTTTCGCCCTTTCAATGATTTGTCTGTAGAACGGTCTCCCTGCCGCTCCTTGAGTTGTAGTGTTTCTGATAGATTACATAGGTCTTAATATTGTATAGTGGGCTAAAAGCCCATTAAGGCCCAATACCTTTGTAACCTATATATATATGTTATATCAATGAATGGAAACCCTAAGGAGGACTTTACATCAATTCTACATGGTATCACAGTCTTTTCTTCCTCACGGAACCCTAGTTTGATCCTCCCGCCCCACCTCCTCTTCCCGTCGCCAGCGTCGTCTCCTCGTCGCCTCTCTCTCTCTTTCCCCTCCTCACCGGCCTCCCGTTTGCAAAAAAAAAAAAAAAAAAAAAAAAAAAAAAAAAAAATATCTCTTACCATGGCTCTCTACGATCACCAACATCACGCCTTCTCTGGATACTCTAGATATCCTACCCCTCGACATGTCGGTCCTCAGGCCTCTCTGACATCGCCTGACCCAGGCTATGTTCCGCCAGCTCTGCATCACGCCTTCTCCTCTACGCAGCCGATATCTTCAGACTCTTCTTGGTACATGGACACTGGTGCCACCTCCCACATGACGAACTCCTCAGGTAACCTCTCATCTATTTCTTTTAAGGGCCCTGCCCACTCTATTATCGTCGGAAATGGTGGTCGTCTTGCTACTTCGGGAATTGGCCACACCAAATTACAGACCCCAAACCACCCACTACACCTCAACAATGTCCTGATTGCCCCAAAGATTGTCAAAAACCTTATCTCTGTGCGTCGGTTCACTAGTGACAACAACGTTTCCCTTACGTTTGATCCCTATGGTTTCTCTGTGAACGATCTTACTACGGGGGTTACTCGCATGAGATGTAACAGCACCGGGGAGCTCTACCCTGTCACACCACCTCCTGCGTCCAGTCAGTCGTGTCCGGTCGCCCTCTCGGCATCATCGTCCAGCCTGTGGCATGCACGCCTGGGCCATCCCAGCGCTGCCGTTCTAGTTGTCCTCCGTTCCCAGAACCTTGTCACCTGTACTAAAGACCCACGCTCTGGTTTATGCTCTTCCTGCCAACTAGGCAAACATGCCAGACTGCCGTTCCAACGGTCTTTGACCTCTACCCTTGCTCCCTTTGATATCATTCACAGCGACATTTGGACCTTTCCCGTGCCTAGCAAGGAGGGTCACAAGTACTACCTCTTGTTTCTTGATGATTACACTCATTACTTATGGGTCTTCCCGTTGCATTTCAAGTCCCAAGTGTTTCCTGTCTTTGCCAGATTCCATACCTACATCAAAACACAGTTTCACATGTCCATCAAATGTTTCCAATGTGACAATGGTCGTGAATTTGATAACAAAGACTTTCACTCCGCCGCAAATGGGATCTCCTATCGCTTGTCTTGCCCCTATACTTCTCAGCAGAATGGCAAGGCAGAAAGAATCATCAGAACCATTACCAACATGATGCGTTCTCTCCTCTTCCACGCATCTATTCCCCTTCCCTATTGGCCTCACGCCTTATCCACCACATGTTATCTCCTAAACATTCTCCCTTCCACTACCCTACACCATCGCTCGCCAGCTCAGACACTTTATTACGCCGAGCCTAGGTATGATCACCTTCGCACCTTCGGGTGCTTGTGTTTCCCAAACCAGTCCTCCATAGCCCCGCACAAGCTTCACCCGCGCTCCACTCCATGTGTCTTCCTAGGCTATCCGTCTGATCATCGCGGTTACATTTGCCTCGATATCAAGACCCACAAGATCATTCTCTCACGTCATGTCACCTTTGATGAGTCGCGATTTCCCTTTGCGTCTCCCACACCCCCTGTGTCTCCGTCAGAGTCTGAGTCACCATTCCCTCACTTCCTTATTCCCCAGAGCTCTCCTGGTGCTCCTGCGTCTCCCCCTCCCCCACCCCCACCACCCCCCACCACCAGACCACACACCCGCAGCGTCTCCGGTGTCTTCCGACCCCGTCAGATCGTATCCATGACTACCACCCATCGCCCCACCATACAACCTCATGGCCTAGCAAAGCAGACCCCCCGCCAAACACCAATGCCGCGGGCGCCGCACACTGCTGCGCCCGCAGCCTATCAATTGCCCATGCCCCCAACATCGCATAACCTACTGGCGGCGCCCGCCGCAACACATGCTGCGCCCGCCGCATCCCTCCCCGTCTCGCATCACCCACTTGCGGCGCCCGCCGCAGGGTATGCTGCGCCCGCCGCATCCCACACCGCCTCTGCACCCCTTACCCGCAGCTCTGCTGCGCCCGCCGCCTCATCCCCATGCTTAGCCCCTCTTGCTCCCATCCGTCCCGACACCCAATCATCCTCTGCCTCCACCCAGACCTCCCTCTCCCCCATTCCCACCTCCCACAAAATAGCCCTCCAAGACCCGAATTGGCAGGCGGCTATGCTCGACGAATACAGGGCCCTTACGAAGAATGGTACTTGGGTTCTTGTTCCTCGCCCTCCTGAGGCGAACGTCATTCAGCAGGTCTGCTTATTCATGCATGCCCCTAGGGAACCTCACTTTCAGGCTTTGAAGCGGATCATTCGGTACATCAGCGGCACTCTTGAGCTCGGCACCACGATCACTCCTTCCTCTAAGCTCGATCTTGTTGCTTACACTGATGCGGATTGGGGTGGTTGTCCTGACACACGTCGCTCCACGTCTGGGTCCTGCGTCTTCCTCAACGACACCCTTGTGTCATGGTCAGCCAAGCGTCAGTCCGTCGTATCTCGCTCCAGCGCTGAGGCCGAATACAAGGGTGTTGCCAACGTTGTGTCCGAGTGCTCTTGGCTCCGGAACCTCCTCCTTGAGCTCCGTTGTCCCCTTCAGAAGGCCACTCTGGTCTATACGGACAACGTCTCCGCCGTCTACCTGGCTAGCAACCCAGTCCAGCATCAACGCACGAAGCACATTGAGCTTGATCTCCACTTTGTAAGGGACAAGGTTGCCATTGGACATGTCTGCGTTCTCCATGTCCCGTCCTCTTATCAGTACGCTGATATATTCACCAAGGGTTTACCTCGACAGTTATTCATTGATTTTCGTTCCAGTCTCACTGTAAGGACCCTTCCCGTTTCGACTGCGGGGGTTTGATAGATTACATAGGTCTTAATATTGTATAGTGGGCTAAAAGCCCATTAAGGCCCAATACCTTTGTAACCTATATATATATGTTATATCAATGAATGGAAACCCTAAGGAGGACTTTACATCAATTCTACAATTCTACAGTTTCAGACATTTTACCTTCCACTCTTCTAGATCTGGAACTCGGGGTCATGGACTCATGGTTACAGGTCCTCGCTGCCATTCTTGTGAGTTTTTCAAGTTTCAAATCTTTTTTCTTTCTAGATGTTTACTTTCTGGAAATCTTTGTTGCTACTGCGTTTGAATTGGTTTTCTTTTGCTCAAAAAAAAAAATGAAATGATTATTGCTTAACAAAAGTAGGCTCCTGATGTTTTGATGATAGGATGATGTGCTGCATGTGTTGCTGATGATTCGTTACTTGCTTTATAATATACAGAGTTTAATTACAATGAAGCAAAAGAGCTATGTTTGAGTTGTGGATTCTTCATGTAGATTTTATGAATTCCTCCCTCTATACTATATAGACTTTTGCAACGTAAATTGATTGAATCTAATATGTAATATTGTCAATTGTCCGAATCGAAAGTTAATTCATTCTTACATACCCGTGAATGTTTGATTATATACTATATTTTCGGTGATATTGTGTTTGATTACACTATATTTTTCAGTCATATCGTGTTTGATTACACTATATTGTATCACCCTGGCTGACCATGAATCTGATCGGCAAGGCTGAACGGGTGTGTGCAGTGTGGAAGATTTGGAGAGCTGGTTTATTTAGGTTTAGCATTTGCTGTCATACCTTTTTGCTGTTTTAGCATTTGATGTCAAGTCCGGTTGCTAGGAATTTTTTTGAGGACTGGTGGGTTGGGTTTAATTTGTTTATTCAGTGTACCGGTTGCAAGGAATTTTTTGGAATGGGCCTGAATCTATTAGGGCCGGATGCTCTCCCCATTGAATGATGATCACCGAAGCTTATTCTGGGCCACCTAACATAACATATGTTCATATTGATATATGTTTTGTTTAGGTTGGCCTTGACTTGTTTTTTCGGTATTGTCTTTTTAATGGGGGTAGTAGGTGGTATAAATAGTGGTAGGATTTTGTGGTGGTAGCTTCACCTATTTTATGTAAGACCCTTGGTTTGGTCTTACCACTTTGTTACTCCTTGGCTTTTGTCGATATCTATATATTTACCAGTTCAGAATATATTGTAACCACATGTGTCACCACCGATAATGTCACCAAATGATCTCATAAAAAAAAATTAAAACAAAGGTGTCACCACAATGATAAGGGTGGTGACAGTGATTGAGGGTAGTTATAGGGGGTGGTGACAGCGATAGGAGTGGTGACAACGATAGGGTGGTGACAGCGATAGAGGTGGTGACAGCAATAAGGGTGGTGACAGCGATAGGGGGGTGGTGACAGAGATAGGGGTGGTGGTGACAACGATAGGAGTGGTGACAGCAATAGGGTGGTGACAGCGATATAGGTGGTGACAGCGATACGGGTGGTAATAGCGATAGGGGTGGTGACATCGATAATAAGAGTGGTGATAGCGATAGGGTGGTGACAACGATAATAAGAGTGGTGACAGCGATAGAGATGGTGACAGCAATACGGGTGGTGACAACGATAATAAGAGTGGTGACAGTGATAGGGGTGGTGGTGACAACGATATGAATGGTGGTGACAGCGATAGGAGTGGTGGTGACAGCGATAGGGCGGTGACACCGATAGAGGTGACAACAATAAGGGTGGTGACAGTGATAAGAGTGGTGGTGACAGCGATAGGAGTGGTGATGACAACGATAGGAGTGGTGACAGCAATAGGGCGGTGACAGCGATAGAGGTGGTGACAGTGATAGGGGTGGTGGTGACAGTGATAGGAGTGGTGGTGACAGCGATAGGAGTGGTGACAGCGATAGGGCGGTGACACCGATAGAGGTGGTGGTCGCAATAAGGGTGGTGACAGCGATATGAGTGGTGGTGACAACGATAGGGGTGGTGACAGTGATAGGGCGGTGACAGCGATAGAGGCGGTGACAACAATAAGGGTGGTGACAACAATATGGATGGTGACGACAGTGATAGAGGTGGTGGTGACAGTGATAGAGGTGGTGGTGACAGCGATAGGGGTTATGGTGACAGCGATAAGAATGGTGACAGCGATAGGGCGGTGACAACGATAGAGGTGGTGGCCGCAATAAGGGTGATGACAGCGATATGGGTGGTGGTGACAGCGATATGGGTTGTGGTGACAGTGATAGGACGGTGACACTAAAAAAAAAAATTCACAAAAAAATTTGTTTATCATCATACATGTGTCACCAAAGTTGTGTCATCAAAGTCATTGACCGGTGTCACCACTTATAAATGTGGTGACACTAATCTCGTAAAAAAAAAAAAAACTAAACTGTCACCAATTTTTTTTTTTTGTCATCAAAGTTGTGTCACAAAATTCATTGACTTTGACCGGTCAATGGTCAAAATAAAAATGGGAGGGAAGGAGGGGAATGTGAAGGAGGGGCAAAAGTGTCATATTAGGACATTTTGCAAAAGGGAATATCAAAGTGAACATTTTGCAAAATGTCTTGTTCAAAATGGACACTTAGTTAAAAAGTCCTTGAATCAAACGGGAAAAAATTATGTGGCTGAATTAATATAAGTACGTTTAGCTAGTTACTTTTTCATGAGATTGCATATAATTTGTGTATTAGGTAAGACATTAATTTTAAATCATTGATGTTTGTTAGAATATTATTGATGTTTTGGAATATTATCGATATATTTAGTGTATATATATATATATTATATTGCTCCATGCCCATTACTTTTTCCCGAAAAGAAATCCTTAGGTTTGACTTTATGATGCTTCAAAGAGCATACTCGTAGTTGGGGATGGAGATTTATCCTTCTTCGCTTCACTGGACAACCAGTTTGTTTATGGCTCAAACCTCTTAGCAACCACGTTTCATTCGGAGGATAGGTGAATGTCATCATTTCGGCCATTTTAATTAAACTTATAAGTAATTTTCATTTCAATTGTATAAAACTATATATATGTATGTATGTAACTACTACCTAGCTAAATGTATTTGGCTATTGCAGCTAGTTGGTGAAGATATTTCGAGATGCTGCTAGGAAGAACATAGAGAGATTAAGAGGATCTGGTGCTAGGTTCATAGCCGGTGTGGATCATACGAGGATGAGGAGCCATTCTATTTTATCCAAGCAATATTATGATTGAATCGTCTTTAACTTTCCATACGCTGCAAGATATATGCCACCTAACTGCAATCAAGTAAGATAAATTCAAATTCAAAAAGAAAGAATATGAATATGTTTATCTTTTTTCAGCTAAATGAATGCTATCATGAACTGAATAAGCTAGCTAGATATTTCATACTCCCTCTGTTAATTAAAACTTTTCGTTTACTATTCATGCACGCTTTTTTAGAATGATAAAAACTATATAAAATATTAACTTTTTTTAAAATTTGTTTTTATAAATTCATACTTAATACTAACAACCATGAAATTATTTCAAAAATATATTTAAAAAGTTAATATTTTATATAGTTTTTAACACCTCAAAAAGCGTGCATTAATAGTAAAACGTCAAGTTTTAATTAACGGAGAAAGTATTGTTTTCCTTAATATATTGGAAGATTTAGAACACCTGTAAGACCGGAAATCTTAAGAGGCGCCAGCCCATGTCACCTAGCCAACCCATGTCCATTGTTCTCCCTTGAAGCCTGAAAAGGGAGAGCTCTTAAAAGGAAGAGCTCTTGAATCAATATAAATCACTCCAAACATCCTTATTATATCTCATGTGAGACGGGGTGTTGTAATACTAACTATAAAAACTGATTTGTTGTTAAATGGGTGGCACTAGGAATTTCTATATATTTGGATTTTTTTAGCAATGTGGTGTAGATGACAAACGAGGATGGTGAGATACACGTTTTGCATTATACGATCGAGGTATCATATGACAAGTGTGGGCTAGAGTGGCTTGCAATAGTGAGTGCGAACTAGAGCTGTAAGTGATGGATGTATTTGATGTTGATCAGTATCACGAATGTAACGAGCTTCATAAGGGCATGAAGGAACGATATCAGAAGGAGGAATGCTCATCGAGGGGAAGCACTCATCAACGATATCAAAAGGAGGCTTTACTGAAGTAGGACGTACTTGTCATAATTTCTAAGCAAATCGACTCAGATAGTGATCAATATATGTGGTTGTTAGAACTTTTTGCGAAAATCGTGGACAAGTTAGCTAATACTAATTAAAGGTTTTTCTTGTGAACCACAAGAAAAGCCTACAAAGAAGTCATATGCATACAAGAATGACTCAAGCTACATTGTGTAGGTAGCAATTGATATAATATCACCAAGTACAAGCTTCTTTTAAACACAAGTCTTGGATATGACGTTGCTTTGTGCTTGAAGGGGTTGTAGTGATTTAGAAACTCCATTTTTAAAGTTTGAGACATCAATTGAGCCACCATCAAAGTCAGTTAAGATAGTATATATATTCTAGTTTGGGAACTATAATTTGAGTGAGTTTGGTATCTCAGACTTAAGAAAGGGAATTCCTAATTCACTGTCAACCCTTTACGAGTAATATGCACTTTCACGTTAAGTATTATTTTCTTAAACAAAGAAGTGATGTCAATGGAAAGTTCTTTTTCAACATTTTCTTTCGGGTTAATATATGTACTTTCGTGTTAAATAACACACTACTTTATGAGTAGTGTGTCATTTTGAATTTAGATGATTATGAAAGGAGTCATTACATTGCTCATCTTTAAGACTATCAAGTGGTTTATATCTTTCTTTTTTTCATGTTTTCCTTGATGGTAGAAAGGTCTTTGGGATTCAAACACCCTCTTTGTTTCATGAGGAACTAAGGCACATTCGAATTGTTCATCATTAGCATATTTGGGATTCAAACCCCCTCTTTTGTTTCATAATTTGCTGGCATCTTTAAATTGTTCATTACTACTAGTCAATAACAAAACATCTTTGAGTTGTCTAATATAAACTTCATCACTCCGGAGTTAGAGCTAGAGTAGTTTGCGAGGATCTCGTTCTAGGTTTATAGCCGGTGTGGATTGCACGAGGATGAGGGGCCATCTTGTTTTGTCCAAGCAACATTATGATCGAATCGTTTTTAACTTTCAATACGCTACATGATGCCACCCAACTGGAATTAAGTAAAATCAAATTAACATTCAAAAAGAAAGAATATGAATAACCTAGCTAGATATTTCATATTTTTTTCCTTAATATATTGAAACACTAATTATAAAAACTGATTTATTGTTAAATAGGCGGCACCAGGAGCTTTGATCTATTAGGATCTTTTTATCAATGTGGTGCAGATGATACACCTTTCACATTTTACGAGGTATACATATGACAAGTGTGAGCTAGAGTAGCTTGAGAGTGAGTGTGCATTAGAGTTGAAAGTGATGGAAATATTTGATGTTGATTAATATCACGGAAACAAATCTAGAGCCAATTAATTACGGTCATAAACCCGACCGACCTTTTGTTTTCGAGAATTGCTTCACTTACTGATTCAGGAAGGTTATACTGGAGTAGACCTACTCATCAAAATCTCTAAGCAAATCAACTCATATGGTGATCAATATATGTGGATGTTGGAACTTTTTGCGAAAGTCGTAGATAAGTTAGCTATTACTAATTAAAGGCTTTTCTTGTGATAGTGGTGGGTTAGATGCAATCAAGAAAGACTCTAGCTACATAGTGTATGTAGTCATTGATACAGTATCACCGTATCAATGACATTGCTCTATGTTTGAAGGGCTTATAGTGACTGTATCAATGACATTGCTCTATGTTTGAAGGGCTTGTAGTGAAACCAAATCTGAGACATCAATCAAGTCCCCATCAAAGTTGCTTAAACATGGTATAGTTCAATTTCCAAATTAATATGTACTTTCATGTTAATATTGTTTCAATTTTCGTTTCATGAATAGTGTGTTATTTTGGATTTAGAACAAACTAGATAGTTTGTGCTTGTTTACACTAATAAGGTCTCAAACGAGCTTATACGTTACCCATGCAAACCAACCCAGTTACCAATGCAAACTAACCCAGTTACCGGTATGAGAAGCAAGAGTGTTTTACATGTGTCAATTTTGGGAAGACCCTTGAACTTGGATCTGATAATCTAATTAGAATGAATGACATACAAATCACTTCAACATTGTTCTTAATATATTATCTGGATCAGATAATCTAATATATTATCTGCAAACACGGAACAATTGTATATCATCACATACAACAAAGTTCCGATGCAATGTCGCAGTACCATATAAAGCCAAGGGCATGTCCTAGGCTTTGCCTTGATAAGGCAACGGGCAGCTTTCAACCTCTAACAAAACCCTGCATTTCCAACAGCTCTCGGGAACTATGAATGAATGGGCTACGAACAATTTTCTCAACATCGATCAACGATTAAATGTACAGAGGGTGGAAACTTTAGAAGTTACATTGAATCAAACAATGGTTACTGGATGACGTCAAGGCAAAAATGTACAACTCGGACCAAAATCTCATGTTACACAAACAGCAGCCACATGCGATATTCTTCTCGAGAATAGGAGATTCCACGCTTGGCTGAAATGGTTCCATGAGTCAACAATGGAATCCAGCGGCTTGTCCATGTTCCTTGCAATCACAAATGACCCAACCTTTCCTGTAAACCACAAAATCACATTCACATTTTCGTTGACTACGTCAAGCCTATTATACAGAAAAATTAAGAAGTAAAGCGACAATCAGGTGGTCATAGCTCCTTTCATTCCTTCCGCCAAACATCTTAACAAATTTAAACAGCCACTTCAATAGTATTAATCCTGTGAAGATCAAAAGAACACATTGCTTGCATGATTCTACTTGGAGACAATCGGCAATCCAGTTTAACAACTTGCTAGTATCTAGCCTAATTTCTTGTTGGTTTCATAGATCTGACAACTCCTAAAGCTGAACCCCTCCAACCCTCGGTAGTTTGGTCAACTAAAAAGGAATAACATCACGAAACAGCATGTATCAACAGAACTACTGTTGGGTGCCAACTAGGAAAGTAACAGGTCAGATTTGGGGCAGGAATTACCATCCTCATCCCAGTCCCTGTGAGGGAAATTCCAACCCCATTTACATCCCTATACTGAAGTTACCGAGATGGGGCACCACAGTTCCCATGACCAGGTTCCCCACGAGGTTAAGGGAAAACCCTCCAGTTGCCATCCTTACGGTCAGCAGCTGCACAGCTACCGTATAGTTTTAGGTTTATGCCAATTTAAAGTCAGAACTAAACTAGGAGTTTGTTCTTTTCATTTGGAGCACAAACTTATGAAGCAAAAAGAGAGAATTAGAAAGCCACTAAAATAAATTCCACAAATAAATTTAACGAAAGAAGCTTCAAGAATAACTGAGAAATATTTCAGCATGTATATGGAAATCAAACCTGAAGCATCTGCATTAGTTTTGGATGTTCCTCTAGCAGCTGGCATAGCTTATCTCGATCACTTAACAAAGTCTGTCCCAAGCATAATTGATCAGAAAATGTTCACACAAAAGCATAATACTGGTGGTGATTATATGGTATGCTAAATACCTGAATTGCCTCTGGACTACTAAAATATTGTTGCAGAGTCATTGCTGAATCTTGTTGCCCCTGGGACGCTCCATCCTTTTGTTGATTATTAGATTGAAGATGAGATTGCTCTGCTTGCTGTTGTAGATGTAGCGGTAGTTGTGAGTAGTTCTCTTGCCGCTGATGTTGATAATACGTTTGATATTGCTGCTGAACTTGCGACTGTTGTAGCATTTGATGAGGCTGTGTAATTGCTCCTTGATCCAATTGTTGCAGACCCTGCACTGTTGGTCTTGGATACTGAGGAAATTGAGAGAAAGTAACTTGTGGAGGCTGTAAAGGCTGCAACTGAGGAAGTGATTGTATTGACTGCATGGGAGGTTGAGAGGCTAGATTGTTCAGAGAAATATTGGGAAGGTTATCAAATGACTGCTGTGCTGGGATATTTCCATGCATTGTGTTGGGCACAGCTGATGGCCTACCAAAAGTAGCACTCATATTGGACGGATATGAATGTCTGGATCCTGATGGCATAACGTTGCCTAATTGAGCATCATCACCAAGTGCAACAGAAGGCTGCAAAATCTCAGATGATCCAGTAACAGATTGCTTTCCAAATGTAGAATTTCGCAAGGGTACAGTAAATTGGCTTGCCGCAAAAGGGGGTGGAGTTGAAGGAAGTGGAGGCAGAGACCTAGCCGGGACACCAGATGAGGAGTGTACTGCCCGTGAATATGATGTTGGAATGTTAAACGCAGCTTGACGCTCTGCTTGTACCTACAAGAAAGGCAACAAAGCCATTCATCAATATTAGTGAACCCAATAGCTGTAAGAAACAAGAACATTAAACCAAATAATTCAATATGCTTACATGATATGTGTTATGGTGTAGCGGCTGCACATCTACCATGGAGTTGATAAATGGAGATGAAGGAGCTCGGACAGGGTCAGGGGCCATGGACCGTACTGGTGAGATGGTAGGAGGGGGAGGGGTTGGAGGTAGTGGCGGTTGATTTGGCAAAAATTTTGGTTCATGTTGTCCCTGAGGATTTACTGCAGGGATATTCCCAGATTGCAGCAAATTGTTATGTGGATAGAAAGTAGGCGGCATCAACCTTGAATCAGTTGAAACTTGTCCCTGTGTTGCCGTAGCAGCATCAACATTTGCAGCCACAGCACCCATATTTGGAATGGCAAGAGACATTTTCTTCTCATCGGGCTGCTCAAGATACTTTCTATCCGAAGAAACACTTGGTTCACGAGTCAGTGGCATCTCAGGTCGTGATACTGACATTCTAGAAGAAAGTTCGCTTTGAGTCTTGTCGCCACGGTTCAATGCTACAGTTGCCCCCAAGTCATTCATATCATTCTCAGTTTCTTCAACAACTGACCTTGGAGGACTTTGCTCCCCTGTAGTAGATGCTGCCTGCTGAACAATATCATCTGGTTGAGGAAAAGGTAATTTATCATCAGGTGCAGACTCCTCAACGTCAAAGACTATATCTATACCCTGTAGATCATCATCAAGATCAACTTTCATCTGCTTTGGTTTATTAGATTTATCTGCATTAGCTTCAGCTGGAGAAGGAACACCTTTTCCAAGGGATGCCGTCTCTGAACCGGGCATAGCCACAGTATTCTGACGCTCCCGCTGTCTGGCGATAAATTCATCGACATGGATTGATGGAGGCCTTCCACTAGAAGATCCTATTCGCGGGACTGCAATAACATTGGAGTTGACTGTTCCATCAACATTTCTTTCCCTAGCAACATAGTCATCTACATGCATAGAAGGTGGTCTACTAGTGTTTGGCTTGCGTTGCCGGAAAGTATCCCTTCTAGTTGGACCAGAAGGAGCTGCTGACATCCCTGAACCTCGTGAGAACATACTTGGAACTTCGTTAGGGGAGTTATCGCCTCTACCATGCCTGTTCAATCCATCTGATGAAGATATTTTCCTCTTTCCAGGAGCACCTGCCTGAGACAATCTGTTGCGCAAGTTTTCAGGACATTCCCATTGGAACTCGTCTCCTAATTCTCCATAGTACAAGTCATTCTGAGCTTTTCTGGAACAGCTATCTCTGAAAACTCGTTTCCTAGAATAGCGGGGGACATTGAATGTCAGCAAGTTCATGGCCCTAGATACACTGTCATCCATCTTAGCCATGTCAATTTCCTCTTGCATCAACAACGAAAGCAACCTGGAGGACTCCAAAACCTTTGTGCATAGGAGGTATAAATATGAAAGAACAATATTGAATAAGTGATGGTTACAGAAAAAACACAAACACAAAATTTACAAAAAGCCAATAAGTCACACCTGTTGCAAAGTCGTTTTTGTAATAGGATGAGGCAGATCCTCATCACCAGCAAACTTTGACTGCAATAGCGCACACATTTGGTGGATATACTTCACATGCTCCTGCAGCTCAGAATTTGCTCCACTCGTACCATAGCAAAGCCCAAACAGATAATTTAACGCGGCAATCCTATCTTCATTGAAACTGGACAGAAATATTGAAATCATCTTCGATCAATCATAAGCAAAACACCAAAAAAGGGACATTTCTGAATCAAGAAATACCAAAAAACCATTCCAGATGACAACAGTGAAAAGAAGTAGATGGTTCAGAGCACTGATCTGGAACTATTGATAATAATAGCACTTTGGAATGTCAAAGGTGCATCGGAAGCAGAAGTTTCTTTTAAAACTTTGTTCATTATGTCTATAAGAGGTAACCCTAAACCATTTCAAAAGAAAGATGAACAAGACCTAACAGATAAACGTCCAACAGCTTGTCATCCTAACAATTTGAAATAACCCAAGGTATAAGTCAAAATGCTCCACTTTCTCAGCTAAATACAATAAATGAAAAGCATATAGTACATTACTTCTCCAGATATTCACCAACATTTCTTAATAAGCCTATCTGATGCACTACTAATTAACTTTGATCTGTAGGAACTTATAGTGTTCCTTCATAAGACTGTCCTGGGCTAAAACTTATACTCCTCGTATGATTATGAAATTAAGCATCAAGATACATACACAGTTTATATCAGCAGTTTCTCAGAATGCGACTATGATATCTAAAAAAAAAAAACTGACATATAACATGACATTCAGAAAGAGGAAAAAATGCATGTTAGAATACCTTTTGCCAACAATGCAAAACTTGAGAGCGCCTAGACAGAGTGCATGCAGACCTTCAATTGCATATTTCGACAAGCCATCCTTTTCAATTGATTTATATAATCCAATCCAACAACACAGCAGAGGATGCTTGCTCCAGTCGGCATTGCTAAAGATATTGTTTCCATGACTTTCATGCTCTCTTACCGCTTGGTCATGATCAAATTCACTTGACTTAACACGCAGGGAAATTTCAAGCAAGCCTTTCTGACCTTCAGCACAAAATGTCAGCTCCTTGAATGCCACTAAGCAAGCAGCTAATTCCTCCTCAACGGGAAGAATCTGGAAATTGTATCAATATTGAAGAGTGAAATACAAATCAGTCATCACAAAATCAAGCATTCAACCCATAATATTGATCATAAATCAACTTAAAGCAGTAAAGTACACTCTCGCTTTTGAGCTGCTAGGTACACATCAATAGTGTGACCCAACTTTCTAGAAAGATGGATCATATGACAAGATCCATATACTTACTTATCAACCAAGTGTAATTACGAGATCTACATATATAATTGAAATAAAAATAAATAGAACAGGACGGTACCTGACACAGCTTAAACAGATGGTGGATTATCAGAGTAGAGTCCTCGAAATTCAACATGCATTGCCTTCAAAATAAACAAAAAGAATTTTACTTGTGTAATTAAAGAAGCACCGTGATGGTTGCAAGAAGAAAAAGCTTAGAGATGAATTGGCATGACAAGACACGGAAAAGAAATTCTTGGTGGCACAGTTAGCTTTAGGTTCCAACTCCTGATCATGGCAAAATCATGAATGACATTTATTGTTCTTTCGTACAAAACACCGTGTAAGGAACAAAAATGCAATCCTTTAACCTCCATAAATGTCGAATTTTATCATATTAATTTATTTAAAGATTCGATTCATTTACATCAGAAACATCATAGAGAAAGGAAAATGCAAACACTTGGGAGTAAAAAAGGCATAATAATTGGGGGAGGGGGGGGGGGGGGGAAGCAGTCAGACTATATAATACTAGTAATATTCAACCTCATTGCACGAGGCACCAGAACCCATTTTTCGTGATCAATGAATATGGCCATGATAAATCATCACATAAGAATCCAACCAACAACAACAAACAAGAGGAAACTAAACTCCCTTGCAAATCTAGTATTGGATTGATGGCTTCAACCTCTTATTATATTCTCAGATTTGTCCTACAAATGTTTTCGTATAAAAAAATGTAGAGAGTGGGGCTACAACAATGTTTATCTAAAAGGGTTAAACACTGGTATTGGCCATTTTGTGTATTTTGGTCCTTTGGGTACCTGGATTCACTGGGGTTACCCCACCTATGTATATACTTTTTTTTTATTTTTATCATTTACACAGATTTACATTTGGATAAAAGAAAAAGATCATATACAGAAATTACATGCGCATTTCAAAGTCTGTCCATCCTCCATTTTGCTATTACCCAATCCTCTCACTCTAGTCTCTTGTCTACAGTGAAGTCCTTCTATCACTACTGATCTTTCTTTTACTTTTCATTACCAGATTTTGAGAGGGAAATGTCTCATCTTTTTCCAATATGTAGCACAACCATTGGCCTCACAAAAACAACATGCACCCTTTTAATGACGAAAATATAAGGTATATACCTGTCATCAGACCCGGAATATTGTGCAGCTGATTCAGAATCACAGATCAATGAAATAGATTTCAATGTTGGCAGGCAGCAAGAGAACAAGTTGAACCCAGACCTCGTAGAACTTCGAACATCAAGGAACTGCCCCCCTCCAGCATAGGAACACCTTTGTAGAACTTTAATCAACATTGGAACAGCGCCCTCCGTCAAAAGTAATGTCTAAAATGGAAGAAATGAGTTAGAAGCAAATCTAGCTGTTGATGGAAATAAGAAAGCAAAGCATAATAATGAAAATACCTTAGCAAGCGGATGCTCCAGCAAATAGGCAAGAAAGACAAGCAGTTTGTAAACCTAAAATGAAGTTGAAATTTGGTGAGATGATGCACCGAGCCTCGATAGTCAATATATCTTGAAAAATAAACAGAACAAATGGGTCGTTGTCAATATACCTTGTAAGTATCAGTTTCTGCAGGAGAGATGGGTTCAGGCATATGATCAAGAATCCATGAAATAATGGGTCGCACCAGCATACCAGCAAGTTCAGCTCTTTGGCAAGCTATACGAATTATAAATACTCGAATCACATCTTGCATGACTGACAAAGTCTGTTGATTGAGAAAAGAGTCAGATGTAGACTAAAAATTACAGCCAAACAAAACCCTCAGAACCGGATGTTCAGTAACTGAGGTTTGGTACAGATATATGATGCACAAACAGTAGAAGAATACAGAGTATAATCATCATAGAAGGATACGTACACTAACAGCATAGCGCAATATAACGTGTGCAATTTTTTTAATATGTGGTGCCAGTTGAGAAATCAGCTTCTCAGTGCATACTGGTTCTAAGTACCAGTTACACACTCTCTCTTTATATGGACCCAAAAGTGAACCAACAGCTACTGATCGAAGAGCAGTGAACAATGGCATCCCATCCTTCCAAAGCCAAATGCCTTCCTCAGGAAAGAGATCATTCTATCGCAGAAGAGAACAGGAGGTCATAAAATGCTTCATTTATCAATACATAACAATTCATATGTAAATTTAAAAAATCAGCTTGAACATAGGGAATAAGATAATTAGAGAGGAAGGTGCAGTGCTGCGTACCAGTAAACAAAACAAGCTGCACGCTTCTTTTGGGCCCAAAGACAACAATGATGCAGCATTAACATTATCAAGAAGAGTATGAAAAAGACCCGGAGCCCAAGCAAGTGTAGGCCAGTAAGCAAGAGCTGATGCAATATAATGGCAGACTGTTTCCAGTGAAAGTGCATACTCAGGGTATGTGGACGAAAGATCAGCAGCACACATGGCCAATTTTGGGCTGGAAAAATATCCATCTTATAGTCAATAATGAAATAGACTAGAAATGCAACTATACTGAATGGTATATTGAATATATCACCTTAATTCACGATGCAGCTGCAGAAGGGCATTCATCAGTTTGGTATTCCTATGCTGATCCTTTGTCTCCTAATAGAAGAGAAGATTAAGAATAAGTTTGAACGTGAGAAAGTGCTAGCAGGGAAAAAACAAGGACAGGCACAGCTAATATCAACTTCAAAAAATAGTATCGGCACATGCCACATATTGCGAGAGGATACAATACCATAATTAAAGAAAATAAAAATATTTAACCTCAAACAAGTATTCTCGTCATTAATTGACAGTAAGAACTATTTTGATTGTTACTTCATGAATCTCACTTTAGCAGGAGGTAAATGCAGTTCAACTCATGTATCTGGTTATTCCACTAGTCTCATATTCATACAGTTCTCAAGAAAAGAACTCAGCAACTAATGCCAATCTGAAAATTTTCACAGTTCTTACAAAAGGCAGAGCTCATTGAGATACTCCAATAGGATAGAGCACATGACTGAAAATTCATTAAATTCATTAAATTATACTTCGCAGGACCACAACTAGTGACCTGTGACCAAATTGTTTGATCGCTAGGCTTCACAAAAACAGAACTGGAACATGGCAATGGAAACAATACAGATATGGGAAATAGGAATTTCCAAAAGAATGCAGGAAACGATACGTCCCAAAATGAAAACACAGATTATTTTATATTAGGCCACATAGAGGCCTTAGCCTCATATAAATCATAGAGAATACTGCTGATATGAGATATTTGTTTAACTTTCATATTTCACACGAAAAAAGGAAGAAAACTTTTTTAAGGTGGGTTTAGGGATGCAGGGTGATGGGAAGAACAACCAACCCGTTGTTTCCAAGCAGGCATTATATTCCCATGCCAACTCGCCAAGTGTCAAAAGACTGACAAGGAGCAGGACCAATAACTACAAATATGATCTAAGATTGAACGGAATATTACAAAAAGTCGTGTCAAATAACACACAAGTGGCATATTGTCAAAAGTATACAAGTTTTCTGCTTGATTATAGTAACAGAATAAGATATAGTGAAGAATAAAATATTTAGAAAATAAATTATACTTCCACTCACCTTCAGCTTCTTTAACAATTCTATAAGCAGCATAAGTGTAGGAATTAAAACATCAAGCAGGCACTTCTCACGGTTGCGTTCCAGCAACAAATCTGATGTAGAATTGGACTCTGTGCCTTCGTCCACAAGATAATCTAGTCCAGAGAGAAAAGATCAAACTCAAAAATCTCCTAAGGACCCAAAAATACAATGAAAAATTTGATGCTGACAAAATAAAGCCAGAACATGTGAATCGTGTAATCAGAGACAAATGAAAACTGCATGAAAAATCTATTCTTGGTAGACAACAGAATAAAAGACCAAAATATTCTCCTGCATATCTTCTACTCAAGATCAAGGAGAAAACTAATTCGGAATGCTAGCACTCAAACCTACTTCAGCGAAACAAACTACAGTCATGTGAACCTTTTTATTCCTCTATATACGTGAGAGATAAAGATTTTTTTTTGTAACAATCAAAATTTGAAACTGTCCTTGGTAGAAAGGCCCTCAAATTTATTTAACACCAAAGCGTGCCCAGAACTTCTAAACTAATCAGTGTTTTAACAGGAATAACCCATATTGAAAAGGGAAAAAAGGCCACATATTGGAAATTTCCTAGGCATGACAACATCATCACGTACCGTAGTTGTTAAAGGACCTTTCAAGCATTAGTTTGCAGTTGAGAAGGACCACATAGGCAACTTTCAATCCACCTTCATCATAAACAACAGCAGCAACATCCTACACCAGTCAGATGCAGTAAGGTTGTCAACATCCTTTGGCCAAAAGGCAAGGAATAAAAAATATCCAAAAAAAAAAAACAGCAATAGAAGCAAGGAGGCCCTCCCACTATTTGCAAGTTTCAAATCCTCAAATGTAGACCACTAATGTCGCACTTAATTATTCAAAACTCATATAGTTCAGGTTTAATAATCTTAGTTAAAGCTGAAGCACACAGCTAACAATCAAGCACAATGGGAAGTACACTCCATAAAAAGAAAGTAAGAAACCTCAAACAATTAAAAGAAAAATCGGGCACTTTCATACCGCATTTTCTGAAATGAACGCGAGAATTCGTAGTGCTGTTGTCAACTGAGCCACAGCTGAATCACGAAGAGCAACACCCTCAAAGGACTTATCAGAAACAAGTTTCCCAAGAAGATTTTCTACCATACTTGCATCAGGGCCATTAGAAGAATCTCCTTCTACATTCTCAATGTCCATGGAATCGGATACTAAAATGTTTGTTGAAGTTATATGAGCATCTCCCCCTGATGCTAACACAGCAGTATAGTGTAAGAGCCCAAGAGCCCCATTTTTGTGATATACAACTGCAGCGTCTATCCACTCCAAAAGCCGTGTTGGAGCATCCTTCCTATTAGATCCAGGAGAGGAAGAATGAAGAGCTCTATGGAGTTCTGTTGCATGATCTATCCAAGAACCCATCGAAGATGAAGTTGGATCTATAACAAGTGTCTCAAAAATCTCAGCAGCAGAATGGAAGATTGCCAGATTTAGAGGTGTCCCTGAAAATAAACAGTAGTTGATGATAAATATGATGTAAATAATTTTGTAAAAACTAAAGGCAATATAAACTGAGATACCAGAACTCAAGGCAGCTAACTCCGACTCTTTAGCAGAGCGCAATGCTTCAATCAACACCACTATGGCCTGAAGATGAAAGAAATTCATATTAGGCAAAAAGTATTCAGACTAGGATTGAATAATTGAAGGGATAATATAAATAATGAAGTAGCAAAACATGTTCACTAACAAAATGTCCGTACAACACATCCTAACTCGACCTCAAAAGCATTATGACTTAGAATGCACTGAGCAAACACAGATACGCTCCTGCAACAGATTTATAATTGTGGGTTCATCCGGCACTGAGCAAACACAGCTATGTTATTAAATATCCTAGATGCTACATTGATTCCCCCTGGTTCAAAGTGTACTGCAGATAAATCCTTCATTCAAGCACAAGATTGACCACCAGTTGGCCCACTTGGCCCCTGGTTCAAAGTGTACTGCAGCTAACATATCCTGGCATACCAAGATTAAGGAAAAGACTGTCCTTTGTTAGTATAAACACCCAATCTTCTTCTTTTTTGAATCTGGGTGCAATGCAGCTAGAAATGAATTCAAACAATAGCATTAACCCTTTGTTGCAGTTTTTAGTCTTTCCTGGATCTTCATTTTGATGAGTCAGTGTGTCCTCAAGATGTTGAGTGACAATAACTCTGTCCCAGTGAAAAATAATTGGTAAACAGAAGATATCTATACTGAAGACTATGAACTGGTTTCAAGGACACATGTACGGACGCTATAGTTCTCAGAGATGCAACATCTATTTCCCAATTGATGAATATTATGTGCCCCATGCAATCTAAAGCTACCGAGCTACTCCCTCCGTTAAAAAAATAAGATGTCATTTTACGTTTCCCAGGCAAAAGTTACTAGTGAATTATGACATTTGTTATTGAAAATTGAACATGTTGAGACTTTTGGTGATAGGTGGGGATATGGAAATGGATCACACATGGTGGAGGGGTGCTATCTGAGTCGAGGAAGGCTAGTTTGTGCGGCTTAGGGATGGCTGGTGTCGTATCCTTGATCTTTTTCATTTTTGTTCCTTGTTATCATTTTCTCCATTGCCCTTTCTTGGTTGTCCTTGTTTTTGGTTTGTTTTTTGTTTTTATGTTTCTATGGAGTACCAGTCACACGGAATCACCCTCTCGATGAAATGGTGCGTACACCTCAACCCCCTGCGCTGAGCAAGATATACTGTATTTTTTGTTGTTATTGGGAATTGAACATATTGATACTTTTTATGGAAAATCTCTTCATTCATTGGCTTATCATGAGATGTGTAAATAACGTTAGGGAAAGCTAAAATGACATCTTTTAATTAAGAGGGAGTGATAATTAGACATATTATAACCCTAAAAGGTCAAAGAGAGCATAGATAAACAAGGAGTAGTATGGATATCAAGGAGTTGATCACATTTGCTAATGGTTATGAAGGTCATCCAAACACAACGGTCAATATACTAGCTTGTTGTACCAAGGATGTATACTGCTTCTCTAACAATCACACGTTTCAACATATCAAGTCATTCAGAATGCATTAAATCTTACCTCGGGAAAATGTCCAATAATCAACAAAGCTTGATGGCCACAGGGAGTCCTAAATATGAGTCATACAAATCAGAAAGGTAATAGAACATTATAATGATATAATCAATCAATTCACAAATAATTCGGTCATATGTGCATCCATTATGTAGAAGAAAACACATCTACTGATGGTCTCCCTGGGAAGTTCAGAACAGTCGATTTTATCAATCATAAATTCCTAAGCAAGTAGCCAATAAAATCAATGCTCCATGGAAATAGCAAAAGTTTATTAGACTGGCTTTATGTCATGAGCAGCATAAAACATCATTTTGAATGCTAAACTGGACAGGACAATAATTCTTGGGAGGTAAAAAGTACATATTTCAAATTAAAGATGAAAACAGATCAAGACCATGAGAACTATTGAAATGCCAAAAGTGACATCCTGGTATTTTAGTAAAAGGGAGTGATAGTTTATCAAAGATGATCAAATAAAGGAGCAGAAGTCAAGGTATTCTATGATGATACAAAACAAATAACACAGAATACAAATATGCATCAATGGATTGGTCAAATTCAAATCAGAAAGCCCATAAAAGCACCCATAACAAGAGCCAAAACATGGATCAGGTATAATTTGAAGAGAAAATGCTTGGCAGTTACCCCCTCTGTCCCATATTAAAAGTCATTTTACAAGATTTTTTTGGTTCCATAGTTGTGTTTTCTACGTAAAAATTATTGTACTATTCCCCTCACTAGTGTAATTATAGCCAGTGGTTTATAAGTACTTCGTACTTGCTTCCTCCATCTCTCTTTAAAAAAGGATTTCTCTTATTTTAAGAGCATAAATTGTACTATATATTCTATTAATGTTTTCAATAAGAAATGTTTTTAATATCCTTGCTAATGTATAAAATGATATTTAATATGGGACGGAAGGAGTAAAACACATGGGATTATCTTCGCATGAACACAGTTGTGAAAACTTAACAAAAAGACTTAAAATTCATACCTGGAAAGTGCACAAAGCTCCCAAAGTACCCAGAGAAGCTCTTCAGCATGCAGATTTGGGGTAATCAAGCGTGCAATACCTTTTACCTAATAATGAAACAAACAATTTAAGCCATTAGTTTTTTTTTAAAAAAAAAAATATCAATGTTATTCAAGAGCATGAAATGATAACTTGTACTAACAAAGACAAAAATCCTGCTAGGTACAGATGTAAAGTACATACCACTCTTATGTGGATCTCCACATTTGTTGCAACTTCTTGTGGACGGCAAAGAAACCCTTTTGAAATTAGTGTATACCCATATCGAAGAGGACTGCACTCATCTTTGTTCAAATTTTCTGCTTCGTTCAATGCACGAGTCATCAACGACGAAAGATCGGGATTATGCAGCAAGAAAACTAAACCTGCCAAATTCAAATACATTTTGTAAATCCCCTGAATGAAATTAAACTTCAGACCTGAAAGATTAACTGACAGACCTGAGCGACTAAAAAGATGTAGAAGTGCCATCGCTTCAACAGATAATACGATATCGCCAAAACCGTCAATAAAATGTCCCAAACCAATTCGCAACTTCGATGAAGACAAGAGTGCAATTGATAATGGAAGGAAACCCCTCTCCTATAAAGGCATGGGAAAAAATCTATTAGGCATATGCCAGATTAACCAAAGGGTACATTGAAGAACATAAAATCAAAGACAGATGGCAATGGAAGGAAACAGCACTCGGAGAAGAACTGAATCTAAGACACCAAGGAGCAATACAAGCACAGCAACAACATGAAATAACTGAAGCAGTTAGGTGTAGTAAAAAGCAAACAGCATTCATAAAATTAAAGGAAGTGTTGATCAACAATATGTATTAGAGATCCTAGGAAAATATGCCTATAAAGGGTAAGTCTGACTCTTCATATGCAAATATTAATAAAAATGCCCACAGGTGGATGGACACACACAAAAATTGAGTTAGTCAAAATACCTTCAGGAGTGATAATAAGTTTGAGTCTATGTCCCGGTTCAAAAAGCAACAACTTGAAGATGCAATCAATTTGCTAGTTGCATTGTAGGATAATAGTCCTTCATTTTGTCCAATAAGCAACAATCTGGTGGCAGATGCAACAGGCGAAGGATCCTCTACAGGTCTGAATGAGTTTACCAATTTCTGCATTAAGACTATTCAGTAAGGTATACAAACATGCATAAACAGAAGTCAAAAGCCCCAGATAGAGCAGTTACCCTCAATACAAATGAAAAGAAATAAAAAAGAAAACCAAACAGAGAGGAACAACAACTAAATAAAATACCATTATCTTCTTAAGCTGCATTCTAAGATTGGCAAACACGTCAGATGCTAGATGTGTAACCTTATTTGCACCAAAGAGTTCTCTCAGCACAGAGAGCACTGCACACTGTCACACAAAACAAATGAGAACCAGAAAAATATTGCACACTGACACATAAAACAAATGAGAACCAGGAAAAAAATTGCAGACATTCAAGAAGGGCATGTACAGGGATAAACCTCATATCGTGATAAAACTTCATATAAATGCAAGCGATGAAGGATATATGTTGCAAGAGAAGCAACATCGTGGCCCTGTTTTTGCAACAATAACTTCAGCAACCGACTATAACCCTCACTGACACCAGAAGGAACAGTTATATCTTCACGAGGCAACCAACCTAGCAAGCCTTCACATCCAACTGAAAACCGTGTAGCCTGCTCAAAGACACCAAGCAATGCCAATGTACAAGCACTAGAGGTGTGCATCTCATTGCCAAGAAGACAAGCTATCTGCTCCATTCCCCCACCATTAACAAAGTGAAAGCAACCCTCTTTTCCGGAGCACAATAGAAGCACCGAACTCAGCCACAGCATTATGGTCTTGCCCTGGAATGACAAAGGAGATAACCAGGACTGAATTAGAGCCCGCTTGACCAAAATTTCAAAAATTAGTGCCCAAATCTTCATACAAACAATTAACCATCACAATATTGTGACATCACCGTAAACTGTAGAAAACTAAATCCTTATCAGACACGATTAACCAACAATCAAAAGCCCAAATCCTGATAGTTGTCTATTGAAAATAACTTGCTATCAGGTACAGCTTCCTGTTTCAAGATTTCCTACCAACCCAACAGCATAGAAGGCTACGATGATAAGAAAGACAGAACTTTATTTGTGCTAACAAAACCACACCCAGAGCATCAACAAACTAACAATGTGAATCCACAATAAAAGTAAGAATAGCACTTTAACACAAAAGTTCAAAAACAAATATCTAATGGTGAAGATATTAATATTACTTTCAAGAAACAAAAGGTTAGTTTAGCGAAGACACTTTAGAGCAGAGACTATATCAGTGGATAGGGAATCATTTTGTCAAGAAAAACAAAAAGATGGTGAATCAAGATCTCCTGATGACATATGTTCCAAGAGGCTCCGAGCAAACCACACAAATAATACTGTATCAAAAAAGGCCCAGCAAAAGAAACAATCACATGAGAATGAGGATCCACAAGAAAGATAGATACACATTATCTGAAAATCCTAGTATTACTTTAAAGACAAAACAACATACAGCAACAGAAAATGATGTTTTCCTTACCTATAATCAATTTTTTTCTACATTATTGTACTATTGTGTAATATATATATATATATATATATATATATATATATATATATATATATATATATATATATATATATATATATATATATATATATATATATATATATATATAGCTAAGACGTATAAACAAGCAATTTTTCTATTACCTGTGATAATTGTGGATGTCTTACAAATGGATAATCTCCACTGAACTGGAAGTGGTGGAATAATGCATCCACCAATTGCTTGGATGTAGCCAGCTCAGTATCAGATTCAAGAAAACTATTATCTAGCAAAAAATCAACACATATGCGTCCTGCTTCTTTAAGTTCTTTACAGTGGCCCAGAAGAGCCTTCCCAGCTTCAACAAAAATATATTGAGCCTCTTCATTATTGCTAGCTCTTTTGAATTTTTTCACATCAATTCCAATCGTAAGCAAGTCCTCTGTGAAGAAAGAAGCTGCTACAGAGCAAACAGTAGCAACCACTGTATGGACAAGATCACCTAGTTCTGAAATGTCCAATATCTTAAAAATCAATTGCAGAAACCGTCTTATCTCAGTAGAAATATCAGACGCAGGAAGCAATGACGGCAATGCCTTTAAGGACAAAATTGAATCCTCAACCTTTTGATTTCTTTCATGCAATAGAGGAAGTAGATCATCTAGCTTTGTCTCAGTAGACGATACAAGATTAGTCAAAGAACTATCTAAATCAAATTCTAAACTAAATTGCCCCAGGTCCTCTGCGGTGTTGCCATATATGACCAAGCTTAGGCTACGGTAGCTTCCTCTCACCACCAGATGGTTAGTTACAACTGCCTGCGGAAATAGGTAGGTAGAGTAGCCAATTATAAAACACCACATATTTAGAGAGAGTTTATGAGCATGATAAAAGGAAACAAGACAAAAGCATTACATATGCGTGTTTAAAGATAAGGTTGCCCTACACCCTGATGTAGCATGCAGTACTCTAATAAAATGGCATTCCCTATCGACAGATCAACTATTCCAAAAGATTATCATTGATTTTTTTTTTAAAAAAAAAAGAGAGAGAGAAATAAAGGCTCTGAATGCTACCAAAGTAACCAATAAAAAAACTTTAATGTCCCACCAACAGAAGCAACATAATCGAGGAAAACATTATTATCCTGAAATTTGGCATATGAGTTGCATTCCAATAGAAAATGTCCAATTTTGATTAAATTGTCACATTGTAACTCTGGGGTTGGAGGTGGAGGGGGTGGGGAGGAATCCTAACCAAGTATTGCATGAATTCTTCAAATTAAGAATAACAGCTCTACAATGGAAAAACTCAACACAAAACAAAAGTACAAAATATTAGAGCCACCAGCCAAGGAAAAAACAGAGCATAATTACCTCAACTTCTAGCACATTTGATGACGAGTGGGAATATAGAAAAGGTTGACAGAGGCGCCTAAACCTTGTATCACCTTCACATTGAACGAAAACTTCCAATGCAAATGATGGTGGTGATGTAGCTCTGAACAAATATGTGAAGAAGAAAAGAGAATATTAAGGAAAGTGCCAAAAAAAAAAAAAAAAAGATGACAGGTAGAGAAAACTGACCACAGCCACAGAAACAATCATTCACATTGTACATAAAGACAAGAAGAAAAAACATAATACATCTAATTAACAACAAACAAATGTATTCAACTTCTAACATCACACCCTCAAAGTTCAAACCTTGAGACTGCTCTTAACTCCCTCCATGCCATCAAAAGAAAGATAAGCGTACTCTTTGGGGTTATAATCCTCCCTTGTCAATGTTTAACAACAATATCCCTTATTTAGTTTCTACTCGAGCATTCCATCACCCCCCTTCCGACTTTGAAATGGGTAAGAACTAGGAACTCCTCTACCATCATTGCATAAGTAAACTAAACCAAACCATATAAGACCTAGAAAAACAGTTTCCTTCTTCAATCAACCTAACATCAAACAAATACAGACAAAACAGTTCATCACAGAACCGTTACCATGACCAGCATGGTTTTCCAATTCAGACAGCTTAAAAGTAATACCATTAAACAACAACAAAAACGATTTTGCCAGAGAGAACAAGGATGGAACTGACATACCCAAGGAGCGTGACAGCTGACGAAGCAGACGGGCCATTCTGCTCCAGAAATTCACATGCAGTAATGACAACAGGCTCGGCAAATATAACCTAAATTATAGGAAGAGGGGGAAAAAGCAGCATCAGGCAAAGCCAAGATATGTCAAGTCCTAGGCAATGCTTTTACCAACTAATTACTCTAAACCTCAAAAAGCGAACCCTAATCAAAATGAACGCCACAGGAAAAAATAATTCCATTGTAGCAGCAGAGAAAATCAAACTGCCCTAAAGAATCAATTTCTTGCAATGTCACGAATTCAAAAGAAAAAGTGGAACTTCATTGCAATCAACAGAAGTTAAAGAGAAAGAGAAAGGAACCTCGTCGACGTATTCGTCCAATTGAGGATGGACGAAGGTTTGAGCGAAGAGAACACAGGGCTCCGGTCGACCCATGGCAATCTCCTGCACGGGTTCTGATGTATCCGAGTGTAAGACCGTACCAACTGGACAATCTGAAGAGCGATAAAGGAAGAAATTGAACTATCTGAGTTTCTAGGGTTTTACCTCCAGGCCCCAGCGTATGTATGAGAGAGATTCACTCCCTCTGAATAAGCAGCTACTGGTGGAAGATGGTTAATTGGTGGCGGTGGTGGTTGGGGCGGCGCCGCGACGGCGCGGGAGGGGGGAGAAGTTGTGAGAGAGGGAGAACTGACTGTGAGAGAGCAGAGGAACAGGGAGTTGAAGGCGAGCTGCTTTTGCCTTTTCTCAGTTTTCTCGTATTTTATTCGTCTTTCCGAAAAAGATAATCAAGTGAAAATTACATAATCTATATAAACTCTTAATTATTTTAACATAAGAAAATATGCACAAGTTTGGCGTAGGGAGGCGCACTGCCCGTGGTGGCGGTGTGCCTTTCCATCCCAAAGGCTCGTATACATGAACCATGACCCCATTATGAATCCAGAAAATAAGTTGAATAAGAAGTCGAACCATGACCCCAAGTCCTCGAAATCTTACTATTTTAGATCGAAGATTGTGACAAAGTCTTATCAGTTTGTGGCATTCCTTCGATTTTCTGTTGGCTACTTTGACAAACTTTGTACAATAACTCAAACAAAATCATGGACCACGACAAATAGTGACAAAAACAAATTTTAGCTTATTGTTAAAGCATGGAAAGATAATGTTCTACTGCACGGAAACAAAAAAAAAGACAGTAAAGATAGTCACATGCACACTGCTCAAAGAAAAGGAAAGCATAGAGCCCTATGTAATGGTCACTTCTGTGAACAAAAAGAAATCAACAGTGGTGTTGACCATTTCATAGCATATGGCTCTCTTGCTAGGGTACTAGAACTCAAGATAGGTGAACAATCCTTGAAAAGTGACCACATTAATACACATGAATCGGAAAAAACATGTACCTATAGGAAAAAGATTAGAAATATAGATTCAAAGCAAGAACGTCTAATAACATAGAAGAAACGAAAAGAACTTACCCAAAACAAAAATAAGAAAATAGGAAACAATAAAGATAAATTGAAAAGATCACATGATGAAAACAATGCAAAATATGATTATAGAAACTTATGGACTAAAATTGAAATATTTTGTAAGATCAAAAGTATTCACATAATGGCCCTATTGGAAACGAAAATTGAGGTCCAACCCCGGGATGCAACCTGGCGTAAGGCTAGATTCGACTCGATTTGCTGGACCCCTGCTCAGGGGCGTTCGGGTGGGATTTGTGTACTATGGAAATAGTACCAATTGACCCGCGAAAAGATCTCAATCATTGAAAAAGATGACCACTTCACCTCTCTCCTCCTCGAAGACAACAACTCCAGAACTAAATGTCTATGTTGCATTGTCCATGCTCCTGCACAAGAAAATGAAAAAACGATATTTTGGCAAAGACTTACGGACTACATCCAGAGGATTGATCTCCTCGTCCTCATTATGGGAGACCTAAATGAGATCCAAAGTTCCTCAGAAAAATTGGGGGGTTCTCTCCCAAAACCCATCTAGATTCAACCGATTACTACAATTCAAGAACCAATGCGATCTTATAGATGTGCCGACACTATGAAACGAATTCACCCGGAGGAAAAATAAATATGATACAAATAACATTTACGAAAAACTTGACAGAACTCTTGTTCAAAATCAAGTACTCCAATGGTACCCAAATATCGTCACAAAAAATTATGCTTTCTCTTCATCGGACCACTGCCCTATTTCGATAGAGCTCATGGAAGATCGAATAAAAAAAGCAAGACCTTTTAAATTAAAAAAAATGTGGCTACATCGAAAAGATTATCGAAACATCGTAGTACAAGCATGGAGTGCACTGGATCCCATGTGTTTCAAATAACAAAGAAAACCCAATTACTCAAAAGACTATAACAAAATAATGGAACAAATCTACGTTTGGCAATATCTTTAGACAACTCAAGGACATAGAAGAAAAACTAGCAAACCTCCAAAACAAAAACCGCCAACCACAACCCAGACACGCCAACGATCTACAACTGTGGCTGATAAACAAAAAGAACAAACTTATCCAATACCACAAATTGTATTGGAGTCAGAGGGCGAAAACAAATCATTTAAAACTTTCTGACACAAATTCTAGATATCACCGTAAAGTAGCTACTTGCCGCCGACACAGAAAACTTATTAGGGAAATTTTGACTCAGGATGTGATAACGATTATTGGGGAAGAGAATATTAGAAAAGAAATTCGTTTGGAATTTGAAAAAAGATTCAAGGAAGAGAGCATTGATCGACACATACTTCAAGACTACCTTCAACTAATAGACACATAAATCACTCAAGAAGAGATTGAATTCCTCACAAAACCTATTACAAACAATGAGGTTAAGAAAGCCTTCTTCTCAATCGGAAAAGATAAGTCCCTCGAACACGATGGAATGATAGCTGAATTCTACCAACAATATTGGGACATTGTGGGACCATCCATTATCAAAGCGGTTAAGGGTTTATTCCATTCTGGAAGAATGTTAAAACAGATAAATCAAACTTTTATCTCGTTGATTTTGAAATGTGAAAACCCGAAAACAACAAACAATGCCAGACCAATCACTCAACCAGCCTTTGTTCCACTCTCTATAAGGCTATCGCAAAAATCCTTGCGGACAAAATAAAACTGATACAAGGAAGAATAATTCACCCTTTGCAAGGAGCGTTTATAACGGATAGAGTGATTTAGGACAATGTACTTATTGCACACGAAATTTTCCACTCCTTTTGGTCTAGGAAAGGACGTGATGGATGGATTGCCATCAAACTTGATGTGGAGAAAGCATATGACAGAGTTAACCGGGATTTCTTGATGGCATTCTGACAAAATTCGGCTTCTGCCATCGCTTCTATGGACGGATAATGTATCCAGACGGTGTCATTTTCCGTCTTGGTTAATGATGAACCTACATACACGTTCAGGCCCCATAGGGGTTTGAGACAAGGAGACCCCATCTCTCCATACCTATTCATTTTAGGTGTAGAGATCCTTGTAAGAAGATTACAACGACAAAGTGAAATATCCCAAAACACAATTGGCTTGAAGACATCTAGAAACGGCTCCTCGGTTCCATTCCTCTCCTTTGCCGACGATAGCATGTCAAACGGTGAAAAATATACTCAATGAATATTGTGCGATATCCGGCCAAAGAGTTAATTTTCAAAAATCAGCATTCCAAGCTACGAAAGAAATAACTCCTAACCGAAGACAGGAAATCCAATCCATCTTACAAATCTCAAACTAAGCAGCTCTAGAGAAATATCTTGGATGCCCGATTATAAATGGTCAAGTGAACAAGCACACGTTTGAAGAAATTCTTGGAAAGTCTAAAAACCAACTTTCAAAATAGAGAGCAAACGAACTAACCCAACAAGGAAGAGCATATCCGATTAAAGCAAATCTAGAAGCGAAATGGAGCTACATTATGCAAAACTTCATGCTTCCAACTAGTATCCAAACTGACCTCGACCGACTAAACAAATGTTTCTTCTGGAACAAAGACCCAAATTTTAAACCTCTCATTGGTTGGGATAAGGTTTGTAGGCCAATGTGTGATGGTGGCCTAGGGCTCCATAAATCAAAAGACAGGAACAAAGCACTACATATGAAATTACTCTAGAAAATACTTGTAGAACCTCAAAATGAACGGGTAAAGATAATTAGAGAAAAGTATCTAAAAGAAGAGAAGTTATGGGACTACGAAAGAAAAAAGAACACATCCTGGCAATGGACAAAATTTATGGAAATTAATCAAAGAAGAGTTCTGCTCTGGCCTGTTCTGGCAAGTTGGAAACGGACAAACTATAAAATTCTGGAAGGATAGATGGTTGGTTATTGAGGGAAAGCTTAAGGAGTAATGCACTCTGGACCAAATAGACAAGCAAGTAACAATTAGTGAATTCATCGAACCAAACAGAGTATGGAACAAAAACAAATCAGCAGAGGTACTCCCTGCGGACTGGTAGACAAAATGTTGAAGATTCATGTTCCAGTGACTAGCTTCGAAGACAGATTATACTGGACCCATAACAAACACGGATGGTTTTTTTACTGCTAGCGCCTTAGATCATATTACGAGGACCAAACGGGGAATTACGGACCAAATTGAATGGATTTAGAAAATTGATTGTCTTCCAAAGATTTAAAAAAAAAACTTTCTCCGGAAAAACTTCTTAAATGAAACCCCAACGAAAACCAGATTACAAAGCAAGGAAGTCCATGTCCCTATGAACTGCCCTCTCTTTAACCATAATAAATAGGATGACACGCACATCTTCACTGAGTGTTGCATTACACTTGATGTGATGAGAAGAATGGATAGACAGATTGAACAAATTGTCTGAAATACGGAAAAAGAGAACAAACTTTATAAGAACATCATCTCGGAGATCTTCTCTAAGCTTTCGTCGGAGCAAAAATAGATTCTAGCTTTCTCCCTATGGGGAGTTTGGACGATGAGAAACAGGATACTCTTCGACCTCAATGACATTGGCAAGATGGAAGATTGGTTAAAATATATCAAACAGTACAGAACAACATGGAAGAAAGCACAATCAAAGGAATAAGAAGAGGACGATCGAGGACAACATAAGACCAAACTATCGCCAAACAAAAAAAAAGAAAATTCCGAAAATTTTTAAATGGAAAAAGCCTCCTGGTGGTGTGGTCAAACTCAATTTCGATGGTGCAAAGATCGGTTCAGGTGAGGTTGTGTCCGGGTTTGTCATCCGGGATGACCGTGGGGAAGTCTTGATGTCTGGGGCTCGTGCTCACGGGAAGGTCTCTGTCGATCGTGTGGAGTGCTTTGGTCTTCTGGATGGTCTCCAAGAAGCGGCAAAACGAGGTTTCTCCTACCTCAAGGTGGAGGGCGACTGCCCAAAGGTGATCAACGCCTTAAAGGGGATTTGGCAATGTCTCTGGGAGATCGAGTTGGCGGTCTCTGATGCTCTTGGCCTCTGTCAGGCATTTGATCGTGTCTCCTTCTCTCACATTTTCCCCAAGGGGAACCGGGTGGCTGATTCGTTGGCTCACGTTGGCCTCTTCTTGCAGTTCGTCGACGGTTGTGTTCATGTTGAGTGCGCCGACGTCATCCGTATGGACGCTCTTAGGTGGTGGGTTAACCGCGGTTAATTCCCCCAAATTATCGCCTTGTATCAAAAAAAATATGCACAATTGTTTCTCGCCTTCATCTCTCTCTCTCTCTCTCTCTCTCGGATGCCGTTGGGAAGCCCGAGCTCGTCGTCCACCGCCACGACCACCACGACATCGCTGGGAGCCTCTTCTCTCCTCCAGATCTGAGACTCCATTGCCACGACATCGTCCACCGCGATATGAAGCCGGAGAACGTCCTCCTCGATCTCCATGGCGTCAGTTCTCCTCCTCGACTTCCACAGCGTCTCCGGTGCCGAATTCGACCGGATCAAGCTCTGCGACGTTGGATTGGCCGAGTTCATCCGCGAGGGGGAGCAATTGTCCTAATTTAGGAGGAAGGAGGAAGAAGAGGAGGAGCTTAGCAGAGAGGAGATTTCACCGCCGCCATCAGATTCGAGTCCGGAGACACTAGAGTCGTTGACGAAGGCTGATTTTGAGTCGCCGATTCAAGGCTTAAACGGTGAATCGCCATTGAATCTTGTTTTTGCTCGATTTTGATTTCAATTCCTTGTTGAAATAATCAATTTGTTGTTCAATTTCAATTCGGGCTTGAGGAGTTTGACGATGGCAGTAGCAAGAAGAGGTACCTTTCATCTGGAATTCAACAAGGCTGCTAATCCTTGAACCTCTTCTTCCCTGCTCCATACTCTCACTGTGCAAGATATTGTTTGTAGTGTTTCTGTTAGTTTGACGTATATTTCTGATGTCGAATTGTACCGTCTTTAAATCCATGAATTTTTCTATTTGTGTGGTGATGTCAATTTTTTTGGTAGGCATGATCTATGTGATGTTTTTGTTAGTTGATGCATTGTAATCAATCATCTTCCTATTGCTTGTCTTAGGAAATGGCTGAAAATGCTCCTACCGTTTTCAATGTTCATATACCTGCATTTGTGGATTCCATTTGGGTTGCTACTCTTATGAGAACGCATACATAAGCTACTGTAGAGTTTTTGAGATTGGAATTAGAATTTTGTCATTGATTGCCGACTGCAGTTGAAATGTGCCTATATATAGATTTTGGTTGCATAGATAGATGGTGATGCAACAGTATAGGAAAACACATTATGTAAATGGGTTGAAGCCCACTAACAAAATCCCTATAAAGCCCAAATGCTATTCAACAATTGATTACTAAACATGTATAAACTCTTTTAACATATAAATCCCTGTGACAATAATAGTGTATGGTTTATCCTGCAAAACAAGGTCTGTTACAACATGTATAAAATGCAACGAGAAGGGTGGTGACAGTCACCCTGTAAAAAAAACTCTAAAAATAAAGTTGTCAACAAAAAAAAGATTGTCACCACATGTGTAACCAACAGTGTCACCACTAATAAGGGTGGTGACATTGACCCCGTAAAAAAAAAACTCTAAAAACAAAGTTGTCACAAATTATACTCTGATGTAATTAATATACATTTTTGAATTTATTATAAGTATAATTTGTTTTCGTATATGATTACACTGTTTTTACCTTTTGGTGACACTAATAATAATACTTGATCATTCTTTCATTGATACACTGGTGATGACAACACTTGGTACACTTGATGTGACAGTGATAAGGTTGGTGACAATGATCTCATAAAAAAATGTAAAAACAAAGATGTAATAAAAAAAGTTATCATCACATGTGTTATCAACAGTGATAAGGTTACAACATGTATGACCATGTTTTTATAGTGGTGACAATGTCTAAGACCCTGTTTTTATAGTGGTGACAGTGTCTATGACCCTGTTTTTATAGTGGTGACAATGTCTACTACATTGTCTTTATAGTGGTGACAATGTCTATGACCCTGTTTTTATTTTGGTTACAGTGTCTATGAGTCTATGACCCTCTTACAGTCTTACCCATTCATATATTAGAGGAAAATTGTCACCGCATGTATTTTGGCTTCTCATTAGCCCCTATAGGGTTTGTGTTTCCCTTGTCCTAGGGTTTTCCTTTGGTTACATTGTCCATGACCTTGTTTTTATAGTGGTGACGGTGGCTATGACCCTATTTTTATTTTGGCTACAGCGTCTATAGAGTTTTCCTTTGATTACAGTGTCTATGACCCCCTTTTTCCATAGTGGTGACAATGTCTATGACCCTGTTTTAATAGTGGTGACATCGTCTATGACCCTCTTACTCATTCATATATTGGAAGGGTTTTCATTTGGTTACAATGTTTATGACTCTTTTTTTATAGTGGTGACAATGTCTATGACCCTGTTTTTATAGTGGTGACAGTGTCTATGCCACTGTTTTTATAGTGATGACATTATCTATTACCATATTTTTATTTTGGTTACAGTGTCTATAACCCTCTTTCCCATTCATATATTAGAGGAGAACTAGCTGTCACTACATGTATTTCGGCTTCTCATTAACCCCTATAGGGTTTGTGCTTCATTTGTCCTTGAGTTTTCTTTTGGTTACAGTGTCTATGACCATGTTTTTTTTATAGTGGTGACAATGTCTATAACCTTGATACTCCTGTTTTTATAGCCTTAAGAGATGATAGACTTAAATCTTACAAAGACTCTTTAATAGCTATAATTCAGACAAACATTTGCAATGGCCCGGTCTATTTTAATTGTTCACCCAATTTTCATGTTGAGCTTACAGATCCAAGGGTTACCCAGACACTAACTCTAGACGTAAAAATTCTAAAAGATAATTTTAAACAACTGTAAAAAACTTTGCAATAATCTATAGAGTTCATTATAGACTTTTAACTTCTTTAACCGACCCAAAATGTTCAATCTCTCCTGTCCCAAGAGGAGAAACAACTTTACTTCAATTAGAAGCTGAAAAATCCACAATATTCACTCCTAAGCTTATTAAATGGGACGATATAACAATCCCAACTACCTTAGAACTTGACAATGATTGTCCCCCGGATAATTTGGAAAAAAAGAGAAGTCTCAGAAATAACCGAGAGTCTAGACGGAAAAGTACTTCTTAGATTTAATTCCAGTAGAAGTTATTCAACTCTACCCAGACTAAGAAACTCTTTACCTCCTACAACTTCTTTTTCAGACTCTTTCTAGCTACACCGCTAGAAATACTGCAGACAGTAGAAGAAATAATAGTATAGACTTAGGAAGAAACAATATGGAAGTAATCTTATACTTCGATAGTCCTATACCTGATCCTATTATTGATCCTATAGATCGATCACCATCCTCTCCTACATATAGTGAAATGAATAGATACTCCTCAATAAATGTTATTACCAACTCCAAATTCACAATAAATAAAGAATATCTTAGATCTGACTTTAATTCAAGAAAAAAAATAAAGATAAAAGAAATTGGTTCCTATGTTTTGAAGAAAGTCATAGAGCTAAGATAAGAGAAATTTGGTATTCTGCAGAAATGGAAAAATTTCAAAATAATATTCTTTTCTTTACTTGGTTCAAACATTATCTTAAGAAAAATGGAATAGAACACCCTTTTAATCATAAGTCTATAGAAGTTCAAACTAGACTTACCAAAACTTGAAGTATTTTACCTGATGGAATTGTCCATTCTATTCACCCTCCTCTCAAAGGAATAAAAATTAAAACTGGAGAAGGAGAAATAACGGGAGAACCATTTAAAAATAATAAGATAAATTCCTTAGATAATAGAACTTCTACATTAGAAGACATTAAAAAGATTTATCAACAAAATAATTATTCTAATCAACTTGTACATACTAATATACTATAGCCTCTCAAGTGGAACTTGTACATGGGAAAATATCGATTGAAGATCCCAAGTTTCCTATAAATATTTCTAGACCACATTTTCAGGTTCAAGGAGTCCAAAAGAAACTTTAAAAAATATTTCACTTAGTTCACCTGTAACTATTATTGAAAAAAAATAGACAATAGACTTGGTATACAATCTTTAAAAGGAAAAGAAATACAATGCATAAATGAGTATAGTAATAGTGAAACCTCCTCAAATTATCCTAGTTCTGAAGAATCTACAAAATCATCAAAATACTTCAGAAGAAGATAAAATTATTCATAACATTGAAGCCAATTTTAAAGATGATTCTTTAGAAATCAATAAAATGAGAAGAAATAAAAACAGATTTCAAGGACATAGAAGAATTAATAGAAACACGGACACGAGAAACTTTTATCCTAGACCTACACCTACTGATGTTCAATATGAAGAGAGATCTAAGTTTAAATCTACATATTATAATGGGCAAAGTATATATGAATGGAATATAGATGGAAAATCAGAAGGAGATATCTTAAATACATTACAAGAATTGGGAATGGCTAATATAGCCTATAAATGTTATGATAAAAGTGACCAAGTCTGTGTATCCCTAATTGTTACTGGATTCACAGGACAATTAAAAAACTAGTGGGATAACGCCCTAACTTATCAACAAAAGGAAGAAATTTTAAATTATAAAAATGATATTGGAGAAGACGGGCCAATTAATCAATTAATGTACACAATAAGTATGCACTTTATTGGAAACCCTAAAGAAGAGCTCCAAGCTAATAGAGAGATACTTTCTAATTTAAAGTGTAAAACACTTAGTGATTATAGATGGTATAAAGACGTTTTCCTCTCATACGTTTTCAAGAGACCATATTGTATTAAAGGATAATGGAAGGAACACTTTGTTTCTGGCATTTCTTCTCTATTCGCTCAAATAATTAATAAAAAAAATTAAAGAAGAATTACAACCCGAAGAAATCCCTTGGAAAGACATAACATAGAGAGTAGAGAGAGAGCTTGGGGCCGAGTTTGAAGAGACACTCGAGAGTTCGGTTGCAAGCTTTAGTTTATTTTAATGCAACTAGTTATTTCCTTTATAAACTAGCTCAGTATCTCGTGCATTGCACGGACTTTTGTTTAAAAATATATGTTTATATAATTTCATTCATCAAAGTCCGATCTACAATACTATATATTTGTTCCTATCTCTATCTTTGTACAATTTTTCCACTTGGTATCGTAACTATTTTTATTTTTTTTGAAGTTCAAATAAATAGAAATAATCAAGTAATTGAATAGGTAAAAATGTGTAATCCATCAAGTAATTGAATAGGTGAAAATATATAATGCACGGACACCAAGTTTAATAAAATTATTGTATTTAATAAAATGATAGTAAAAACACCCACTAACTAATAATCATTGAATAATATTATTGTATTTAAACCACTAACTAATAATCAATACCCTAAACTATAAGCAATAACAAATCAAACCCACAAATATTTATGAAATATTTCACTTGCCGAAAACATAAAATCCATAAGTGCAACCTCATGATAATCTAAAATTATTGATGATAAAACAAGTTAATTCTCAATCTTCACTCGAACGACCTTCTTTGATGTGCTTCCTTCATTATATGAAGTTTCTTCTTCTCTTGCTATCATGTCATTCTTCTCTGATGTGTCATCCACACCCTTATTTTCTTTATCCTCTTCATTATCAGAGATAACCACATAGCGAAGTTTACGTTTTACGGGAACAACCACCTCCTTTTCCTCTTTAACACGGGGGAAACAATCATGTAATGATATGATATAAAGAGAACCAAATTAATGATTATTATTTATATATGTACTCAAGGATAAAATAGATATCTTTGTAACAGAACATTCAGATTTGGACTTATCAACCAGAACTGAATCATCCGTAATCTTTGAAATAGAGATTGCATCACTTGGATTCGATAGATTATCGGTATATATATATATATATATATATATATATATATATATATATATATATATATATATATATATATATATATATATATATATATATATATAAGGATTAAGTATAAGGACTAAGATAATATAATAACATGTGAATTACTCTAAGAAAGTGTACATGCAATTGATTAAATAATAATTTATATAAGCATTAATGTTCGTACCTTTTAGCAACGATCTTCGTATACTTTTTAATAAGTGATGAATCATCGCTAACCTTTGAAATATCGAAACCACTATGGTTATTTTCGATGGATTTCTTGGTGACCTCGACTTTAAACAAAAATTTCTTATTTATGATCGAGCACGTCAAAGTCAGATGGTATATAATTGATATCAGCGTCCTAAATCCTGTTTAAACCTATTTGACGGCAAGCAAGCATGAACTTAGCTAAAACGATAAATGAAATATTTTTAGAAACGACATAGTTGAAATATTAGAAAGAGGGAATCCTGTTCCATCATGTTTAATCAGTTAATAATCAGTCACTTTAGAATCGACTTGCTCATTTGTTATGACATTATATTGCAGCTCAAAATATATACTCCCTCCGTTCGGCAAAACTTGTCATTTTAGTTTATTTCACAAGTTATAAGACAATTAACAAATGTACTAATTTACCCTCAATTATTACCCTCCTTTTTTACTTTATCGAAAACTACAACTAACAAGTCATCAATCATATCAAGGGCATTTTTGTAAAGTGAATGACAAAATACCTACAATGAAAAGTTTTTTTGAACAAAACTAACACCCTAAAATGACAAGTTTTGCCGAACGGAGGGAGTATATGAGATGGCAACAATAATACGTAGTATATAACGACAATATTATTTTTTTGGAGATCAAATGGCAGTATAGATCAAAATATTTTATGTATGATAAAAAACTTGTAATATCTCATAACAAAAATATCATATACGAAAATACACGTCTAAATTAAATACCTAACGTACCTCTCCTTTTCACCCTACTATTATTGTTGTCTATGGGCGTCTTGTCTTTCTTATTTGACATCACGTCCGATATGATCTAAGCTTTGAACCAGCTGTTTTCGTAAGGCAAAAATTTCTCCTGTAGAAAGTCGGAGGAGAGGATACTTACCTTACACCAAATCAATACTATATATGAGATTGCGAGTACGCTCCCAGATCATCGATGAGATCAAATCAGAAGTTTCTAACTAACAAATCTCAACAAATAATTTTTAAAAAAAACCTACTAATTAAAAAAATCACACTTTAAGATTATATCCTACTAATTAATTAATTGATTATATATATGAGATGATATTTTCTAACTAACAAATCTTAACAATTAATAACAAATCCTACTAATAAAAAAAATCTATAAAAAATAACTGACAAATCTTAATAATGAATACTCAAAAATCTTACTAATTAAAAAAATATATATATAAATCCTACTTTAAAGGAGAAGCCACCACATGTCGTAGGCGACTTCTCCTTTAGTATTATAATATAGATTTAATGTTTGTTACTATGATGAGAAGCGAGAAGTCACTCTACTTCTAGGGTCGGGGTGAACCCGATGGTAATCATGTAGGGTTATGCATCAAAGGTATGATTTTTATATACAATTTCATCTTCTATCCCTATTTGCATGATTCTTCTACGACAGTAGTAGGTGATCCTTATTTGTATTATTGAAGTGAAAGTGATCTTAATATGAATTTGGATTAATTATGTGAAAAGAGTAGTAACAATTAGGGGTTTATGCGAAAGCCTCTATATTCTTAATTGTTAATGACGAAAGTTATTTGATGAAAAAGCAAAATCTTTCACAACTTGGCATAATTCTTACATGGTTATTGTTGTGGCGTTGAATCCCCGATCTTGGAAGTTTTTTAGTTAATTGATTTATAAAACCCCAAATCTGTGTTTATTTATGCTCATACATCTTCTTATCCATCCTCTTATTCTTCGGACATTCTTTTCCGACTTTTATTTATTGCAAGGTTACATTTTTCTGCACTGACGTACTCGACATCAACTACATGAGTCGACATCGAGTTAACCGAGTCGACATCGAGTGCCACCACTCGACATCGAGTCTACTTTCGTCTTTTGTTGTGTAGCTTTACAGGAACTCGACGACTTGGGTTGACGTCGAGTCAACTTCTGAAGTCGATTTCGAGGGTTATTTTGGAACTAATTAGGAGAGAGTTGACACACTTCCTCGTGGATTCGATCCTCATTCCTTACCACTACAGCAGGAGAGATTCTTGTATTTTATTTGCTTGGACAACGGAGTTTGGGTTTGAATTTATATATCTATATTTATTTAGACTTGATTCCCTCCTAACAAATGACTTTCGCGATTGAATCTATACTCCATGAGTTATGGAGACATATCTTATACATAAAGTTCAACTTTAATTTATATATATATATATATATATATATATATATATATATATAGGGATGAAACACTCTGAAAATGAGAGAAAAAAGAGCCCCTTTCCCCTTCCTCCATGAATCAGATAACCCTATAAAAAAAATGAATCAGATAACCCTAGCCTCCAAATCCGATCAAATCGACACTTGATTGCTTTGTTTTATGCCTTTCCGGTACAAAATCAATCTCAAATTCACGAATTTATAGTCCCAAATACCAATCCTGACTATGATTATGGTCGAAACAAATCAAATTGTCCCAGTTCGAAGAGAGGGTTCTCGCTGTTCACTCGAGTCGCATTCAATTCAAAGAACAAGCAGTTAGATTGTAATGGGAAATGGTGTACGGAGATGAGAGTCTGCCAGTCTGGTGGTGGTGGGAGTTTGCTTGTCTCTTACTGCCTTTAATTCCATACGAAGCAATCCTCCTATGCGAGTTCAAGGCGATAGACAGCTTGGAGATGTTGAAGAAACAAGTAATGAAGAAGATTAATTTCAAGGGTTTGGAGGTACGGGTCTCTGGTGGTTTTATTCCCCTTTGGTCTGGTTTAACTGGGCGTCTCTTTGCCTTTAAATGTTGGGTTGTGAGTAGGGGTGGGCGCGGGACGGGACGGGACGGGATTGGGGTCGTCCCGCGTCCCGTCCCGCGTAATTTTTACGGGACGGGACCGGGACGGAATTCACTATTTTTTTTTCAATCCCGCGCGGGCCTTATCCCTCGCGGGACGGGACGGGCCCTGTCCCTCAAATAAAAAACATTATTAAAAAAATTATAAATCCTATATATTTTACGATTTTCCTTATATATATACATTGGACATATTATACATACAATATAAAGAAAATATATACAGTATATAGATAGGAACACATACTGTATTACGGAGTATAATATACTGTATTATATGAGTGTATATATACACAGTATGTAAACATGCGTATACAAGTGTAATATACAGTATGTTGCAAAGTGTATGCATGTATACAAGTGTATATAGACAGTATATTTGCTACTTGTATAAATATACAGTATGTATATCAGTGTTTATATATACAAAGTATACAATATAATAATAATAATAATAATATGCGGGACGGGACGGGATTTGCGGGATAAGAAATCCTCGTCCCGCGTCCCGTCCCGCGTAATTTTTGCGGGACGGGACCGGGACGGGATTCATTTTTTTTTTTCAAATTCCACCGGGATCGGGACGGGCCCGGGACGGGCCCGGGACGGGTCCGGGATTTGCGGGATTTGTGCCTACCCCTAGTTGTGAGTGCTGTATTTTCTCGCCTCTAATCAAAATTCTTCTTTGAACTCTCCCCTTTCTTATTCTCTAATCAAAAGTGTTAACCAAAGTTGTTTGTTGTTTCCGAGCATGACACTCCGGAAAGAAGACAAAGGAAAGCGGAAGATGGACGATACGAAATCCAACTCGAGGATAAGAACTAGCAAAGGGATTATTATCAATGAGCCTATTGAGTCTTCCTTTGGGATACCAGACCCAAATGAAAAGGATGAAAACCCAAACAATGAACCCTTGAAAGGGAAAAAAAACCCACCCTTGATGTAGCCAGATTTCGATCTCTGCTGTCAGGGGTCAAAGAAAATATCCTTAAGCTCCAGAAAATCGCGCATTGTATGCTACGATCATAGGTGAACCTGTGGAGCTGAAGGAATTAAGGAAAAAGATTCGGTTCGATTGGAAATTTGTTGAATGCGGTTTCCAGGTAACCCCTCTATCACACAACTCGTTTGAGATGAAATGTCTGCTTCCCGTAGACTGGGACATGGTTTGGAACAATCTAATGTTAATAGATGTTTATGATATCTATCTTGTTACAAACTTATTGGGAAACTAGATGTGACTGATGTCTTATTAGATCTTCTGGTGTTGCTTGTTAGTGTATGTGAACTTGAAAGCTCAAGATATAAGAGCTGCTTTTTAACCATCCAGCTAAGCTTGTGGGACATTAGAACCTGCATGGCAAATTTTCAATCTAAGTATGAATCCAATACTAAAATCCTTGCTTTCAAAGTTAGATGCATCAAAACCCCTAAGGATGTCATCAACGTAAAGAGAAAGAGAAGAGAAGGAAATTACTGAAATCAAACATGAGCGGACATGTTCATTTTAGCCTTAAACTATATTGTACTCCAAAATGCAATATCACCCAAAGCAAAGAAAGGCTGACCTTACACTCTTATTATCTTAAAATTATTCTAAAAGCAAAACCCCCCAATGTTGTATTTCTTGGTTTGTATGGTTTCATAAAACGCAAATACTACCATGGAGGTTATCAAAGGAATCTAGAAACATTAAACCTTTTAGATGACATTCCGGAGGTTATCAGTTCCGCTCCGGGTCTTCCAGGCTGTTTAAAATGAGACTTTGTCCATAGAATTGTCGAGGAATTGGCAAACCAACTTTTTGGACGAATATCGACGCATTTTGCAAAAATGAACGAATCCAACTCTTAGCGTTAACTGAAAATAAAGCAATCTCCCTCTTGACCACCTATGGCGGTCTACGGGGTTTGACAACGCAATCTGGGTGCCCTCTATTGCTCATTCTGGTGGCTTAGGGGTGCTATGGAAATCCCATCATCTCCCTTGTGAGGAGATAATTGAAATTATTTGCTCGCTTAGGATTATCGGCATAAAATATGAAAACACGAATTCTAAAACGTTGATTAATATTTTCTTTAATTATTTATGGCTCACCTGAACCACGAGGCAATGATAGTTTTTGGGATGATTTACTCTCCTTGGTTAACGATTCCACCCCGTCGTCTATAGTCATTGGTGATACAAATGAAATTCTGTATCTAGATGAAAAGAAAGAAGGTGCGGAACCAAACTCAAAAAGATTTGACAGGTTAAGTAATTTCAAAAAACTCTATAATTTGATCGATATCCCCTTCACTGGCAATAGATTCACTTGGAGGAAAAAAGCTAATGGACCAAATAACATTCTTGAGAGACTTGATAGAGTCCTTGTACACTAAGAAATTATCCAACACTGCCCAACAATTCAAACTAAACATCATGCCTTTACTTCGTCTGACCACTGTCTGATAATTGTTGACATTCACATGTCAGAAGAATTTAAGGCCCCTCCTTTTAAGTTTGAAAACATCTGGTTACAAAGGAAGGACTATTTACATATAGTCAAAACAATCTTGGAGATCACCCTGTTCAGGATCAGCTATGTATAATCTTATGTTTAAACACCGAATGTTAAAATTGAAAACAAAAGAAAGGAATAAAAAAAAACATTTGGGAACATCTTTAATCAGCTGAAAGAAGTAGAGGAGAAACTTCTGCAAATACAGAGTAGTCCGAGAAGCCATAATGAGACAGAGGTAAAACTACATGAAAACCTACTGAAGAAAAAGGAACAATTACTACTATTTCACAAAAAATATTGGAATCAGCGGGCTAAATCTAAGCATGTTCGTCTTGCTGATTCCAACACTGGTTACTTCCATCGAGTAGTCACAAGAAGAAGAAATCGGAAAATTATAAGACAAATAAACACAAGAGAAGAAACCCAAATATTTGAAGAACAGAATATTAGAAAAGAAATACCAAGGGATTTTGGAACAAGATTTACTAAAAACAACATTAATAAAAACTTGCTACAAGAATACCTTAGACCAATACAAACGGAAATCACTGAATCCGATAATAGAGAGCTAACTAAACCAGTAACAAACTGCGAAATCAAAAATGTTGTGTTTAGCCTTGGTAATAACAAATCGCCACGTCCAGATGGTTGGACAATCGAATTCCATAAAACATTTTGGGATATAGTTGGTCCATCTGTAACAAATGCAGTTAAAACCTTTTTTCCAACAAGGTAGACTACTCAAGCAAGTAAACCATACATTTATTACTCTCCTTTCAAAATGTGAAAATCCAACTGCAACAAACAATTACAGACCTATCAGTCTGTGTTCAACAATATATAAAATAATCTCCAAAATTATTACTGAAAGAATGAAAAAGGTTATTGGTAAATTAATCCACCCACTTCAAGGAGCTTTTGTCTCGGATAGAGCTATTCAAGATAATATTCTAATAGCACACGAGATTTCCATTCCCTAAAAAACAGGAAGGGCCGAGAGGGTTGGGCGGCCATCAAATTGGGCATGAAAAAGGCGTATGATAGAGTTGAATGGGAATTCACGCAGGCAGTATTGGAAAAGTTCGGTTTTCACCATATTTTCGTTTCGTGGATAATGGAGTGTATCACAACCATCTCCTTCTCAGTGTTAGTAAATAACGGACCAACGGACATGTTTAAACCTTCTAGAGAACTACGACAGGGTGACCCAATGCCACCCTTTCTCTTTATCTTTGGAGCTGAGACACTAGCCAGAAGACTTGCGGCATAATCTAGAAACCCAACAAAACACATTGGCTTCCCCTTTGGTTGTTTTGGACCTAAGATACCTTTTCTTGCCTTTGCGGATGACATTATTATCTTCTCAAAAGGAATTGACAGTGTTGTCAGAATAGTCCGCAGAATTATTGATAAATACTGCCAAATTTCTAGTCAACTCGTTAACTTTAACAAGTCTGCTTTCCAAACATCTTCGGGATTAGACCACTAAAGAACAATGCAACTACATAGCATACTGCAAATCCCCAACTCTAGATCTTTGGACAACTACTTTGGCTGCCCAAACATTAATGGTAGGGTAAATAAAAAAACGTTATGTAAAAGTAAAGAACAACTTACAAAGTGGTGAGCTTCTGCTCTTTCCCATGAAGGGAGATCAGTTTTGATATATAAGAGCTAATCTAGTAGCAAAACCAATCTATACTATGCAAAGTTCTATGTTGCCGACAAAAATACACCATGATTTAGATCAAATTAACAGATATTTCTTTTGGAACAAAGACCTACAACATGAACCCCTAATTAGTTGGAACCGAATATGTAAATCAAAAGCAAATGGAAGTTTGGGAATGAGAAAATCCAAGGATATGAACGAGGCCTTACAAATGAAACTGCTCTGGTAAATTCTCGCAGAACCGGACAATGTATGGGTACAAGTTATAAGAAATAAGTATTTAAAACAAGAAGATTTATTCGAATATACAAGGAAAGGGGGGGCTATCCTAGCAATGGGGACAACTTAGCAAGCTTATAAATCCATTTAAGAAAGGACTTATATGGGCTATCGGAGATGGAAAATCTGTCAAATTTTTTACTGATAATTAGATATCAACAGCCCCGCTATACAAAAGGCTAAACAAAGATTCTGGTGATTGTCCAAATAATTTGGTCAGTGACTATATCCAAGATGGAAAATGGAAAGAACATGAACTAGAAAAAATGTTACCGTCAAAAATTGTTAAAGAAATTGTTAGTATTCCTCTTCCGAGAAATGCTTTCCTGGATAGGTTGTATTAGTGGCCGGATTGATATGGTTGGTTCACAACGAAGAGTGTGCTACACGTGTTAACAAATCAAAATGACCAACAAACAGACCACACCTCGTGGATATGGAAACTAGATTCAGTTCCCAGAATAAAAAACTTTATGTGAAGAATGGCTCAACAAGGACTTCCTATGAAAGCTAGACTTTTTTCAAGGGGAGTCTCTACTACACCTTCGTGTGTCTTATGCAATAACACTACAGAGGATGATATACATATTTTTGTGGATTGCAAATTCTCAAACCAACACCCGTTAAAAACAATGGGCTTACAAAAATGTTTAAGAACCATAAATCCCAGCACCTGCATAACTAATATCAAGGATTTGTTGGCCAAAGTAGGGGAAATAATGCAACAAAAGGACAAAGAGGAAATGACTCTAAAATGGTGGACAATCTGGTTTTTCAGAAGAAAAAAAATAGTTTTTTACAATAAAAAGATACCCACTCAAACAGAAATCCAAGAATTTATTCAAACCCAAAAGGAGAATTGGACCTTAACTAAAACCATGGAAACACCAACCTGGTCGAACCACAAAAACTACTTGCAAGGCAATAATGGAAAACAACAAAAATTGGCTAAATGGAAAAATCAAATATACAGTTCCAAAAACTTAACTTTGATGGTTCAACCTGGAACGATGTAGAGAGTACCGCAAGTTTTATAATTTGAGACCATTAGGGATAGGTCACAACCTTAGGATATGCAAGACTAGGGAACCAAACTCCATTGCAAGCAAAATGTGGAGCATTGAAACTAGGTATCCTAAAAGCGTTAAAACTCAACATTAAACATCTTCAAGCTAGTAGAAGGTGACTCCTTAATAGTGATAAATTACCTAAAAGACAACAATAGCCAGTGCCCATGGGAAGTTGAACTTCTTCTTTCCGATATTGAATCAGAAATGAGAAAATTTCAATCTGTATTGTTTTCTCATGTATACAGATCAGCTAATGGAGTGGCAAACAAGATTGTACATCTTGGTCACTTTATCGATATTGATATAAACTGTTCCGATTTAGGTCTCCTTGACCTCATCCGAAAGGATGCTCTCGGATAGATGTCTCTCTATCTGAATTCTTTCCTGGTAAAAAAAATGAGACTTGTAGGGTTTTAAGCAGGCATTCTCTTGAGTCTCAGGGATGCAAAACGCGTACCTACTTTATTGCGTGATTAGGCTGGACTACGCGTGTATTTTTCGGATCGAATTTCGCGATTAACTTTGATGTTTTACTTCAATCATGGACTAGAACATACAGAAGTATGTGATGCTTTATTTTGATAACACTTCAATTAATGGGCCCTTGCCAATTGGATCGAGTATGAATGACTTTTACGATTGAATCTATACTCCATGAGTTATGTCGAAATATCCTATACATAAAGTTCAACTATAATTAAGGTCAATTACACAAGCTATTTCGTTATCTTTTCTCTTTGAGGTTTAATTTATATAGCGGAAAACCTTCATTTACTCCTCTCTCAATATCATATGATCTCCTTTCGGTTATAATAATTTAATGCTTAGCCAGCGTTATTTTGGCACGGGGTATTGTCACAGAGTTGCGTCTTGCTCGATTAAGGTTCAATAAAATGATTTACCTTCGTTCGTTCACATTCGTGATTCGGGAATGCTATAGATATATGTTTCAGTATACCATAACTTTTAGTTGTTTGATCCTACCCGAATTTTAGCTGGCTGTTTACGTATCTCTTGGAAGAAAATCAAAGTTACGTAATTCAAATGTAAATATCATGATCTATATTAAATGATCTTATGTGAGTGGGTGGCTTTGGCACATTAATCGAGCCATGCAAGTGATTCGAGTTTTAACGTGCTGAATGAGTCACGCGAACGATTTAGAGCTCTAGCTCTACTGTGCTAAGTGAGTCAGACGAGTAATTTTGAGCTCTAGCTTTAGCGAGCTAAGTGGGCTACGCAAGCGATTCAAGCTCTAGGATGCCGAATGAGTGACGCGAGCAAATTTTGATGGAACCCTACTTCAACGCGGGGTAACATGTCATCAACAAATCAATTATAGTCAAACCTCGAAGAGAAAATCGGGTTGTCGCAATCGAGAGGGAAAAAGACATGAAGTATTGGTTCGCAAAGGAATCAGTTGAGACAAACACATCACGATTTGGTATTCACAGACAAAGCCAGGTGCACAAAGAAAAACCTGTTAACCTCGCCCGCTTCACGAGAAACTTCCTCACCCGTGGACCAAACTCATACAAAGTGGTTTCCAGGTCACATGAACAACATGACACACATTCCCACATCACACGAGTTTAAGAAAACTCACCACTTGGTAGGTTCTATAAGCCACTTATCACCTGGACGTATGTATGATTTGAGTAGCATATAAACCAAGTTTAGGGACAAATGAAGGGGCTTTTGGACAAAGAAAGACAGAAAATAGAGTGGATTTCTCCGCGTCTAAGAACTATTGAAAGAGAGGAGAGATGACAAGAGATACCGACACCACACAGACTCTCGGAAGATATCATCTGCGCCTATCTTCAAAAAGAAGCCTAAGGAAGAGAGCGCAGAGAACAAGACTGTATGTTTGTTAATTAACTTGCCCACGGATCAGGATAACATCATCAGATGAAAATCCATTTGCATGTAACTCATGTCCGTATCAGCTACAACTCATAGCCAAGTAGGGATGACAATTGCGTACACCCGCACCTGACGGATATATGTCTCACCCGACCCAAAAAGTGGGTAAAAATCCGAAATAAAGCGGATATTAAATGGGTGATGGGTGAACGGGTGATGGGTCGGGTCAGATTCAGGTGAAGACATTCCCCACCCATCACCCGAGCCATCACCTGATCCGTCACCCGACTTATATTATATAATTATATTTTATATGAGAAATTACCAATATACCCCCTAAACCCTAATTCAAGATACTTATTAAACGATTAAAATGGAAATATATTGTCATAAAGTAAGTTATGCAATTTTTTTTTGAAGATATGCAATTCAATTGACTCCTAATTAAAATGAAAACGTAAATGCAATAAGCTCCTAATTAATGTTTATTCGTCGATGTGTTCGACGTATGTTTTTCAATAAAAAAAATTTGATGAATTTGATGTCTTGTATTTCACCTGAATTATCATCCGATCACTCGGTGGGTGATGTGTGGACGGGACGGGTGATATATTTGGTGAGTGATGGGTCGGGTAGGGTGAAAGGTTTTGGGTGGTGGATCGGGTGACGGAAGTAGATCATTCACCCATCACCCGACCCATTGTCATCCCTATAGCCAAGATCGCAAGTAAGTTACTAAACAGTGAACACTAGTATGGACAGTTTAACTTTAATATGATCTCGTGACTCCAATTAGTGGCCTAAGATGCTCTCTTCAAAAGGATGAATCCCCTAAGGTCATCCGCATTAGGGAATCCCTTCTCGGACTCATAAATTACTTTTTCAACGCCACATCAGATTAAGGGTCTCATTTCAGCTTTTTATTTTTTCACCCCTCATTCATGAACCCGACCTTAGACTCCTAACTTATTTGAAAAAGAACATATGTGTATTGGCTTTGTCTGCCATTTTCGTCCTCATCTTGTTTGGTTTTGTTGGTTTTGCTTCGTTTATGTAGAGTTCTCTTTCCTGTGTTGTGCACCGGTTTGTATTTTCTTTGTTTGACAGTTCTCCGTCTGCCGATTTTATCGGCCATCTAGGTTCAGGCCTGTCTGACCTCGAATTATTACCTAATAAAAAAAACATATGTGTATTATTTATTCAAAAAAAAATATCTCAAATAGATGCAATATGGGTGTCTATGGGTAGATAAAATTAAATTACATTCAAAAATAATTTTTATTTCTTTTTCTGATTTCGAAAAATACCAGAAAATCAATTTGAAAAAAATTTATATATATATCCCCCTTCTCCCTTTGTTGTATACTCCACCCACCTTTTTGCTTCATCCACTCTCCATGTGACACATGTTGCCATGAACCCACTTTATGCAGTTCGGATACTCTACAACTTTCCCAGCACCAGAGCGGATCCACTGTCTCGCTTCCCTCCGGACCCTCCCTGTCTCCCTGTGCCTACTCACAAAATCCTCCCTTTACTTATTTTATTTTTTATTTTTTATTTTTTAAATTTTAATATTTTTCTTTTTTCTTTAATTAAGGGGGACGGGGGAGGTGAATACAGGGGGCCTGTCCCTTTGGGGACAGGTGATCCCACCCGTCCCCGCACCCCTCGGTGCATCACTTAATTATTTTGATTATATATTTACATCGAAAAAAATTCTAAAAAATATTTTTAGGTTCTATATCCTTATATTGATATATTTATAAATTTGTATCTTAAAAAATCACATTTTAGAAAAATAAAAAATACATTTTCTAGAATAATCGATATTTTATTTATCTAAATTTTTAAAATGTGATTTTTTTAAAATATAAATTTATAAACATATCAATATAAGGGTATAGAACCTAAAAATATTTTTTTTTCAATGTAAATATAGAGTCGAAATAATAAAGTGATGCACCGAGGGGTGCGAGGAAAGTAGTAGAGGATCCGGACTGCACTTTATGGGGTAGTTGCAGATGAACCCTTACATCCGGATTCATACAATTTAGTTTTTTTCCCCTATTTTATCCACTTGGCATGGTTATGAGCCTTGGAGTTCACTAATAGTGCTCTATGGAAGAAGGTAGGGCTCGATCTGTTTTCTAACCTAATCGGCACAAGTTATGGTGCACAGATCTATGTCCTGCCATACACCTCAGGTAAGCCCGTAAGCCCGATAACCATTTATTTTTAGGCTCTATCTGATCCCGGATCCCACCACAATGAGATTCTAAAACAGGGATTCATCATTTTGTACCATGAGGAATTTGAAAATTTCATAGGTATTACGAGTTACGAGTACGAAACTTGATGGGAGTGGCTTGATGAATGGCCTTGATCAAGTTACGAAACTCTGCATCAACTACGTTCCTCTTTCTCTTTCAGTCGTTCATTACACTTGTACCCAACCTCTCTCTTGCTCACTTTCATCGGACTTGTATCTCCTTGCTCGTTTTTCGTCAGATCTCCCCCTCCTAACCAAAATCTCACCCTTTTCCCTTCCTGGGCCGCGGACTCATTGTGGTATAGGTTAGGGATCAATTCATCCCTGTAGCGGAGTAGCCTGAGAAGATCTCGTCAATTTTGTTTTCGCTGTCATTGTAATTGTTGAGTCCATCCTGCTGAACGTTCTGGCTATTGCCGTAGGAGGTCAAATTGCCGTTGCCTCTGTTTCCAGCTTAGTTGTAGCCAGTGAAGCCAGATTCGATGACGTTGGAGTTCTCTCGGTATCCGAAGGAGGAATTGACCAACAACGTGCTGTTGTTGTTGTAATTACCAAAGTTCTGGTTGTTAGTAGGGCTGTTCATCGGCTCAAAACCGATCCGAACCTGGCCAAACCGAACCGAACCGAAAACCGAAATTCCTAAAAATGAAAACCGAACCTAAACTAATAGGTTTGGTTCGGTTTTTTACCGGTTTGGTTTAGGTTTGGTTCGGTTATGAACCTAAGTGAACCGATTTCATTTGAGCATTTTTTATACCGATTTTATTTGAGCATTTAAAAAAAACTAATAGTCTACTTATGCAACTACACATACATATGACCCTTTTTTTATTAGATTTTGGGCTACCAATTACCAAATGTCACAAGAGAATCTAATAAACTATTGCTTTGTATGTACAACACTATTTATATTAGTAGCAAATTAGCAATGCAGAACCATGTACATTGTACGCTAGTAGTACATAGCGGATTAGCAACTGAGCAAGTTAAGCTTTTGTACAACACTACATACAACAATACCTAAACCTAAGAGCATGCACAACGTACATACTGCAAGTGAGTGTCTTAATTTTTTTTTTGAAAGGAATTGAAAATTGGGTGTTTTATGTCAGTCCATATCAGAGATATTTTGCATAGAAAATGGTGAGAGTTTCTTCTGCGGGCAAGAAATATAGAGAAAGAGAAATACTTTGCCTGCAACTTCTGACATTTTCTGCATTTCATTTTAATTTTCTTTTTTTTTTCAAAGTAAAGATACTTTAGGCAAATGTGCGTTGCGGATGCTCTAAGGGAAGGGACTAATTGACCAAGGGTAAATTAAAACATTTTTTTTTTAAAAATCGGTTCTCTCCCGGTTTAACCGAACCGAGTCTAAACCGAACCATAAAACCGAAAATAGAAATTCCCTAAACCGAAATAGATTGGTTCGGGTAGGTTCCGGTTTTTTCGGTTTGGTTCGGCCCAAAATTCGGTTCAAACCGAATATGAACAGCCATAGTTGTCAGCGTTGCCGTTGACGGAGTATGTGGAGAAGGACTGTATGTGACAGTTAGATTCGTCCAAGTAGGAGGTAGCGTCCCCCATCATAGGTGTTGAGGTCTGAATAAAGACGTTGTGTCGGTGCGGACGTCATCCGCTGAGTTTGGATTGAATCCCAAATTGAAATTGGATTTGCGTATGGTCGATTCGACATATGGAATCCAAATTGAAATTGAATTTGTATTGAAATTTGAATCTCTCTCTTTTTGTTGAATTTCTTCACTGAGTGAGTTTTATACTCGAGTTGATTCTGTTTACTTACCATAGAGAAAGCAATGATTCATCCTACCAAGACGAGAAACTGGGAGGATACTGAATGGCAACAAGAATGAATATATTCACTAGTTCTGTACAAACATCCTTATAAAAGAAGAAGAAGAATGAAATAACATGCTTCTAAACATACAGTAAAAATCCAATAGCTCGATCTGGCTACTGAGCAGACATGTATAAATATTACATGCTTTATTCGCCCATTTCCCGGTTTTCATTACTTCTAGCACGCCTCTTCCATTTATATAGACCCTATAAACAAAATAATGTAATCCTTGGCAAGATCTAAGAAGGTTATGTAACAGGTATCGGGATTGTAGACGACAAACGTTGCAACAACGAATACCTGGAAATGGCTAAAAGACGGGATCTGTACAAATTTCACTAGGCTAAGGAACTAGAACGCTACCGAATTTACACTGGATCTTATGTACATCTCTATTTATTTTTTCCTTCCTATGAGGTATCTGCAATTATTTTTTACCCAAGATTGAATCGAAGCTGAAAGTTTGCATCATTGAAAGTTTACCTGGGGTAGAGTGGATGGTTTGTATTTACGAGATCGGTCAGGATTGGTTTTTTACGAGCTTCACGCTGCTGTAAAAGCGTTTGAGATCCTTCATCGCCTTCTCTTCAATCTGAATTGAGCGGATCGTTGGGGGTGAATCAATGTCGGGTTTGAACCACCTGCTTGGGCTGCCAAAGTCAGATGGTGAGCCCATAGCTGTAGTGACAGTGAATCCAGCAGTTCGGGTTTGGGGGCTGTAGGCCAGAGAGTGCCGCTTTCCCTGGTCACAATTTCGAATGATAGACCGAAAAAAAATCAACTAAAAGTTTCCCGATCTTGTCGTAATCTAAGCAAAACCAAACGCATTTAAATAATGCAATTGCAAAGTAGTAAACTAATTCAGTTACCTGTTGTATTTGGATGTCCCTAAGAGATGGCCGGGAAAGCAGAGGTGGTGTCCCAGAAGCAGCCCAAGGAGGCGAGTTTCTATCCCCAGAAGCAGCTGAAGGAGGCGTATTTCTATCGCCATCACAGCCCTGTGAGTGTGTTGAAACAACAGGTATTGGTTTGGAGGAAAGGAAAGAAGTTAGCCGGGTCTTCCCGCCATTTTTATCCTCGGAAATCTGTTCCGTTTTATCCTTGCTTCGGCCTGCCACATTCACCAATTTTTTGCTTTGCTCATCTTGAATTTCCCGGAGAGAGGCAGCCGCACTCGAGATCTTGGCTCCGCCCCATGCGGGGCCTTCGCTTCTGGGTGAAGGCGGGGTTACTGTAACGGCTTTTGGAGGCTCGTCAAGGCCTCCGCTCAGAAACATAGAAAGTCCACCCTTCCTGCTCTTCTTCTTAGATCCAGGAAACGAGTTCAGCTTGTTCAAGCGGGGCGAGCTAGCTTTCTGCGAGCCCAAAGTCGATTCGTCCATGATCTGGACTACTCGCTGCCAGTCACAATTTGCAATCAGTTTATTCAAGTATATATGTTGCAATGGAAAAACTCTCGCGACTAAATTCATGCAGCTCATATTATTATGATGACAATTGGACCCGCATGCTTGACGCTCTTGATCACAACTAGATTTGGATTTGCTGATAATTCGTATCATGTTATTATAAAAGTTTACAAGGTATGAGAAACTTACTTCAACATCTAGAATGCAAAGTTCGGTATCTAACGAGCAATTCAGACGACTTGATCCGACTTCACTTGAACAATCAGAATGCAGTTTTTCTGATTTTGGCTTCACTTTGTTGTTCTTCTTCTTCTGTTTCCTCAACATGTCAGGATTGTTCTCACTGTTTCCACCTTGCTCGGAATAAGATACTTTCACCTCAGTGGATTCAACTGGAACCCCGAGCTCGGAAAGGGAGTGCTCGAGTGCTAATTTCTTCTTAAGCTTCGCAATCTGCTGGGGGTCAAGAATGTGTCCGTCTAACTGCTTGGCTTCAAGAACCTCAATCTGTTGCAGTTTTTTGCGTATTGCTCGAACTTGCTTGCTTATTTCTTGATTGGCATCATCCCTGGATAGTAGAAAACTTCCGGATCCCTGGCGGTCTATTTTTCCAGAAGCATTTGATACTATGATATTCCCTCGAAGCCTAAGTGAGTCACCATCATCTTCTTCTCCACTGTCAATTATGACGGGGAATTTAGCCGTAGGAGTAGGAAGTCGGCGACTGCTCCAAGACTCGGAAGACCTTGTATCTAGCAACATCTCAAGACGAGCCAGTACATCTAGCGGTGTGCTTGAAATAGAATGGGAGGAAACCGTAAAAATGTAGTCCAGATTGTGAACAACAATTTCCTGCAGAGAAGTACACATCCATTTAGCTTCTACTTGACCTATGAGAAAACGCTCATACGTAAAAATGATGGCATGTAAGATACCTCGCAGTGTCTCCTGAGATCGCTAGCTTCCAACGAATCTGCAATGTCAAGCAACTGCAAAGCATTCCGTGGTTCCAGAAGAAACTGTGCTGCAGCCTTCTCGCAGAGGCTTTTTAAGCTAGGCACTACCCCACAGGACTCTTTCTCTTGGATGGAGGATGATACATTTTCAGCACCCATATCATCAAACATGAAACCCTCATCCAATTCGTCTTCAATCTTTATCTTGGATTTTGGAAGATCCACTGCCATATCAACTGGATAAGCAGGATGATAGACGAAACCGACCATCAAAAGGTGTGTTTCGCCAACTGAAACTGACGTAGCCCTCTTGACACCATGCAGTCTTGTGACCATAGGTGGCTTGTCTAAACCCTTCTTCCCGTCCCACATGTAAACGTCGCCAGTAGATGTAACTGCAGCACTCCAATATTTACCAGAAGCGATGCTGACCGATTTACTTGCACACAACGAATAAAGCTACAAAAATCCATTAAAAAAAACATTTCAGCAACTTCTTTGAATGAAAAAAAGAGAGATCAAGTGAAATATTTATTAACCTGCTGGCATTTGAGATTGGGGTCCGTCGAAACCCAGAAAAATAGAGCCCCGTCTTCAGTTAAAGCAACACTATGCACCATTCCTGCTGCTACAGCAACCACTTGGAGTCGCTCCATCCTGTGAAACTTCATTACTGTACCACCATGTTTCTTTAAGTTCCTAGAGATGACCACACGCCTTGGATTTACGAGTTTGTGACCCCAAGTAAAGACCTACAAGAAAAAACAAGAAGATTGTTATACTTCAGTGAAATCATTAATCTTTTGGTCCATTTCATTTATGGATCAGCATTTCCTTTGTTTTGTTCAAGTCCCTAGCATTTGATTTGTCCTAATGAGACCTTCCATTTCGAACAACTTCGGCTCTTTGGTTTCAAAATCAGTCTTTCTGTCGACTCCTCTATTAAAGTAAGCTTGCTGATGTGGCATCGCATATATACTACATAGAGAAGCCAGTTACTTAATAAAGCTGCGCCGAAGAGATACATACCTCTCCATCTGCCCCCAAAGCAATGGTGTGGTATTTTGCGGCCGACACTTGAGTAAACACCTTCCCTTTCAAATATTCAACTACTCTTGGGGTATAGTTTGAGCCTGAGTTTGAAGTACCATATCCCAGTTGGCCTTCCTTATTACATCCCCATGTGTATACTTCCCCAGAGTCAGACACTACAGCGGTGTGCTTGTTTGCTGCGGCCACACCCACTATCTTCGACTTAAGGGAGCTCACTCTGCGAGGAGTGGGTTGGTTGTCAACTGATGTGTATCCAAGTTGACCCTCTGCATACAGCATAACGAAGAAAAATTATAACAGATATCCTAAAAAAAGTATATTGGGTTCCCATTTCAAGTCTTATCTTCTAACGATCAGTCATAAAGGCAAACTTAATTTGTGTCCAGATACCCCAATATCCATAAGGAAAGCAATAGATATACCCCTATTGGATCCCCAAGTGAAAACTTCCCCAGACTCAGTTGCAACAACGGTATGATGTTTAGCAGCAGCAATTGCCTTAACCCTGCGTGCACCTAGACCAGAAATCACCCGGCGGGGAGTGATAACCGCTGCCTGTCCACTGCGAAATGAATAAAAAATACCACTGACTCTGAGTACCTTGAGCATTTTGAGTATATAACCATCCGAAAACTAAAGTCAACAAATTCTTGAAAGAGACAGGAAGACCAAAGAAATGCATAGAGCATCATACCTGTGGATATCGAACTCAGGATGCCCAAGTCGGCCACCTCTTCCGAATCCCCATGTGTAAAGCTCTCCACGTGCAGTCACAGCTACACTATGGAACTTTGCAGCAGACACCAGCTTGATAAATGAACCATGAAGGGAATCAACTTTACATGGCAACTTCTGTATGTGAGCATTTCCAGTTCCTAGTTGATAATTAGCACCGCTTCCCCAGCTATAAACCTCGGTTGCCACTGTTCGGACGAAATAATTTTTTTAAAACTTCAGTACAAACACTTCCTGCACTGTTTTAAACTCAAATATTGCATTTCAAAGTAGATACCAGAATTCTTCCCATCCTCAAGAATCTGCAAGACAGGTCCAGAAAGAAGATCTACAGGTGTTCGTGATTTAGAGTCCTCCAACGTAATGGACGCGCCAGACTGAAGGAGAAGACTAGCCACGGCAAGATGACCAAAGTGTAGAGCTCTATGAAGACTACTCCATCCTGATTCTCCATCCTAATAATATGCGCAGTAAATAAAAAGATTGCTATCAAATCATATCGCTACTTGTCCATCCTGATACCATATGCAGCAAAACAAACATAAAAGGATAAAAAATGACGTTTCTTGTGCACCAAACAGGAATCCAGGAGCATACAGAAAATGCAGCAAAAATGTGACATCCATGTTACCCACAAATGAATAAAAAGAGAATAATCTATGTTAGTTTTTACCCATAATATTGCCATAAGGTAAACAACTAAGACCAACCTATAGATACTAAAAACAAACTTTTTAGATTTGTTTCCCTTCTCGTAATGTTACAGCTTCTGCTTTCACTCATTTTCTTGTAGTTACTATGCCAATCAAACGGAAACTTTGTAAGCTATCACTCATTTTATTTATGTTTTTAAGGAAAAAATATGGTGGAAATAAGATCAAGATAACACACCCTGGCATCTGGGTCTGCACCAGCCAAAAGTAGCCGCTTAACAATTGGAACATGATTCCTCCAAGTGGCAATATGAAGAGGAGTAAGGCCAAATGAGTTCCTTGAATTAACATTGCCACCACTCTTCTTCAATTGCACCAACGCGAGCTCGACATCAGCCAGCGATCCTTCCCTCACCACAATCCAGAGATCTTTCTGATTTCCTCCGGACGAAGTCTTATGAACACGAGATTGAACGTTATTCTTTTGTCCGTGAGGCGAAACCACTCCCTCCATGGATAAAAATCAAAGGGTATTGACACACTCTAATTCAGTCCCCACACACCGATCCCAAGATGACAAACTTGAAGCAGCCTTGGCGAGAAATTACTGACACTGAAAGAACTGCTGTAGAACAGATAATAAGTTGTACAAGGCCAGCAACCACTCAGTGTATGGATCAATCAGTTAAAAGAAGCCATGGCTGCCAAATAAAGGAATTGTGTTGCAAACTATGCCATCTTCGTGACGAATTTAACACCAGCCAGACAACACTATTTTATACATTCTATTCAGATTTTATTAATCTAGAGAACTCCATCACAAAATCCGGTAGTAAAGGCTGCATACAAAAATATCCATCAGCAATTGCAAATTTGCAGACATATGAAGATACTAAAATTGCCAAAAAGAAGTCCTCATAGATTTCATACATATTTAGAATTTAACCATTACATGGGACATAACAATCAACAGCAAACATAAATGTCATGAGAGAAAAAAATTGCTTAATGCAGAAATTCAATGTCATGTGTATTTAACCAAAGCAGTAAAAAATAAAAAAAGGCAGTAAAAAGGAAGCAGCCAGATGAAAAAGATACCAATTTAACAAGAATTTGACAATGCATTGGTCTAGATTTGTCTAAAATTGACCAAATATAAGAAATCAAATGAGCACATAGGGATAGAAAGGAATAAATTAAAGATGATCGGCAGGGTAAATGCGTAAAAAGAAAAAGGAAAGTAAAAATTGCCTTAAACTTCAAGGGATGCCCAGATTCTAACCTGAAATAGAAGGTAAAATTATATGTTTTGGATTAATTTCTGAGAATTCAAAAGACAATTCACATCCCCTAACGCTATGCAACAACCTAGTTTATGAAGAAACTAACTACATTTAGGGGGGAACTCCATTAAAATCAAAATCATGAAGAAAACAACTTTGATCAAGTTAAAAACAACCATAAAAAAAAAAAGAAAAAGGATTGACGAAATACCAATTTAAAATAGGGGAAATGCAACAAAAGACATTAAAAAAGAAAAAGGAAAGGAAAAAAGAATACCTGTAATGAATTGAATGATGAATTGTTCAGGATCCAGAAGAAGAAGTGGGAATCAACAAGTAATCTGGATCCTCAACGTTGTCTAAACTATCTATAAATCAACCGTCTAAATGGCTGTGACATCTATACAATATAATGGGGTTCTTAAATCTGAAGCTTTTATGGATGGAGCCAGGAATATACCCTGGTAGCCGAAGGCATAAACGCAGAGGAAAAAGAACAAAAAGGAAAAAGAAGAAGACAGGAAGAAAAAATGGGAACTGTTCGGTGAGAGAGGGAGGGGGGATAGGTGGACGAAAATGCCCCCAAATCTTTTGACATATTGACGTTCACGTCAGTAGTTTTCTGCCACGTCTCTTTGAGCTCATCGTTGTGACACGTGTCTCATTTCGCGCCACGCCGGATTAACGACTTGCCACATCTAGGGATGGGACGGGACGGGACGGGATGAGGTCGTCCCGCGTAATATTTGCGGGACAAATCGGGATCGGGACGGGGCGGACCCTGTCTCTTAAATAAAAAAAATTCATGTATATTTTGTAATTTTTAAAGACGTAACATGTATAAATCTATAATATATATATATATTTTTTTTTTTACGGGTTCCCCTATATACATACATATACGTGTGTATATAAACTCTCCCATGTGTATCTTCAACCTCTACCCTTTTCTTGTCCATCCGTTTGCAATTCATACCCATTTCTTCTTGGTTGATTAATCAATCAATTAGTCACAAAGAACCCCTCCTGATGGAGCCATGAAAATTTGAGTTTCAAGCGAAGAAAACCCCCAATTGACAACCCTAAATCTATACCATCGTCCCCAAATCGAATCTCCTTCTCCTGGATCTATGGGCGCCAATGTGCTCTCGTCCTCCGTTTCGGCCTTCGTTTTCGGGGTCCGACTCCTCCGCGGCTTTTGATTAGTGCTTTGCCTCCGATCATCGCCCGTTTGGCTTGCTCCTGTGGCGACTCGCTCTGTGCCCTCAGCGTGGGTTTCGCTCGGACTCCTACTGATGCCCTGGTAGCGAGTTCGCCCCCAATATCTCATCTCTCCTCGCAAAATCTGCCTCCTTGTGAATCCGTCTTGGTTGATTGGTTCCTCTTACTCATCAGCTGCTGGTGTTTCGTCGTCCGTGTGCTCGGTGGTGATCGCTATTTTCTGGCCGGTGGAGGGGCTTCTTGGCCTGGGCTCGGCTACAATCCTTCAAGCCCAAGGATTTGCTTCAAGGCCCGAAGCGGCCCAATTTGGATAATATTATTATTATAAAAAAAAAGAGGAAAAAATAAAAATATTGGCTAGGTTTGCCGAGTTGATTGTGGTGTGGTTGTGGCTGTGAGGCTAGCTAGCGGTATTTGAGCGGTGCTATTCTCCTTTGTCGACACGCGAGGGGTCGTGGATGTGATCGAAACCTGAATGCTCGTTGATATTCGAGTCCATATCTGAGGTTTCCACTTAGTTCCCCAGGGATTCCCTGCGTGTCTCTACCAACTAGCAGATGAGTTGTCGCACACTGCTTCCGTTCTTTCATAGATAGGACTAGCCTGCGTTTGTTACTGCACTCTTGTAATTTGGTTTTTCTGTTGTGTTGTGGTGTACTTGTCCTTATTCTGATTGTATTGACGGTTTATCCGTCGTCGATTTTTTCGGCCTCTCGATTCACCAGGCTTGTCCGGTACGTCGAATTTTTACCTAATCAAAAAATTAAAAAATATATATGAGCATTACAGTGTATATACATACACATCATAGCATTACAATGTGAGTGTGTGTGTATAGATGTACCCATTGTATATTTGATTTTTTTTATAACCACTGTATATTTAATCAGGCTTTTTGCATAAGTAGACAATTTTTTTTGTGACTTTGCAAAAATGTTATGGGTTTGGTGAAAATTGCAAAGTTGTGATGGATGGCTATTGGTGCAAAGTAAAAAAGTGATAGGGGAAGCTGGTTGTAGGTGAAAAGTGAGCAGGAGAGAGGTGGTTTTGGTGGGGAGATTTTGGCGCCAAAAATGGTTGACAAGGCACCCTAAAGTACAAGGGAGAAAGGGGGATGTGATAGTGGACTTTCCTCTATTTTGCTGGTTATAAAAAGAGAGGAGGTGAGAAAACAATCATTTTCTTCCTCCCCTGTACAAAAGAGCTGGAGAAGAAGAAGGCCACCATTGAAGATAATCTGTCAACCTGAACTTCCAGGTGCAGAGCACGTGTCACCCTAAATCCGTGTCCGTGTTAGTGATCAGAATCCCCGTGTCACCTTGATTTCCCAGAAACCTTTGTTCTCAGATGCAATGGGTAAGTGTATTTGACGAAGTAATCTACGACGAAAAGTAGATAATCATGAACCTTTGCTCTCATCCCCCTCAGTAATCTAAGACAAAAGAGATGGAGAAGATGACCACCATGGAAGATAAACTTAAACACCATGTCACTTTAAATTGGAACCCAGATTCCCTTTGTCACCCAAACTTAAACACCATGTCACCTAAACTTAAACACCATGTCACTCAAAATGAAACTGGAACCCAAATTCCCCTTCCTTTTTACACCCACTTTCCTTTTTTTCCCCAAGCTCTCGACTTGCAGTTCCAGTTGCATTACACTTGTTGCCTTCATTCTGTTCCCTTGTCAGTGATCAGAATCCCCGTGTCACCTTGATTTTCCATAAACCTTTGTTCTCAGATGCAATGGGTAAGTGTATTTGACGAAGTATTCCTAATCTACGGCGAAAAGTAGATAATCATGAACCTTTGTTCTCATCCCCCTCAATAATCTAAGACAAAAGAGATGGAGAAGATGACCACCATGGAAAATAAACTTAAACACCATGTCACTTTAAACTGGAACCCAGATTCCCTTTGTCACCCAAACTTAAACACCATGTCACCTAAACTTAAACACCATGTCACTCAAAATGAAACTGGAACCCAAATTCCCCTTCCTTTTTACACCCACTTTCCTTTTTTTCCCCAAGCTCTCGACTTGCAGTTCCAGTTGCATAACACTTATCGCCTTCATTTGGTTCCCTTTCATTGATCAGAATCCCCGTGTCACATTGATTTCCCAGAAACCTTTGTTTTTTAGATGCAATGGGTAAGTGTATTTGACGAAATACATCTCATATATAACAAAAAGTAGATACTCATGAACCTTTGTTCTCATCCCCATCATAATCTAAGACAAAAGAGATGGAGAAGATGGGCACCATGGAAGACAAACTTAAACACCATGCATGTCACTTTAAACTGGAACTCGGATTCCCCGTGTCACCCAAACTTAAACAACATGTCCCCTCAACTTAAATACCATGTCATCCAAAACGAAACTGCATTATTTATGCTTGCTTTTTAGGCGGAATTTTTTTTCCTTTGGCAGGAATTTTTACGTGTGAATAGGATTTAATACATTTGACTTTTTTTTTTACAAAAAAACTCATCTCCACCCCCTCATTTTTACTTTTTATTTGACTAGCATTTAATGCTACATTTCGTGCATTTGACTTTTCCCTATTCTTTCTCCCTTTTTCCTTTTCTTTTCCTTTTTTTTGGCCCCACTTAGAGCATCCGCATCCATGAAATCCAATTCCATTCCTTAACTCTCTTTTTTATTTGTCTCTCTCCTTAAGAAACCAACTTAATTTTTAACTCATATCCCTACAACCCATTTATTATAAACTAAATAATATAAAATTAAAAATAGCCCTACCACTTATCTCAAACCCCTCTTTTTCTCTTTCCTACCCTCTCAGCTATGTATCCCACCTTCTTTCTTTCTTTGGTTTTTAAGGGTTTCTTACTAGCAAACCCATCACATCATTCCTGAATAAAACATCTCTCTCTTTTAATATTTTATTGTTAAGTTCCTTATTTTTCTCTTTTAAACACTCAAATGTGGGTGATCTTACCTTTTACAATAGGTGAGATGGGTTAGTGCTAACTTTGCAAAGTTTTTTTTTTGTGCTATTTATGACCATTCTCTCTATTTAATCTAATATATAATATATACTATATATATTATGCATAATATACTATAATGCATATTATGCATAATATATGTGTGTGTGTGTGTGGGGGGGGGGGGCAGGACGAGATTTGCGGGATTGGAACGGGTCGTCCCACGTTCTGTCCCGCATAATTTTTGCGGGACGTGCCCGGGATTTGTGGGATTTGTGCCCACCCTTAGCCACGTCTCTTTGTGAATTTTTTTTTGAAGTTTTTGAAAGGTGTGATGAAAATTTGTGTGCGAATCCCGGGATCAAATTGTAAAATTATTAATATTATTAAAATTATTTTTTAGGGCATGTATTTTGGAGTTTTGGTCAGACCCTTTTGGAATTTTTATTGAACTCTTTCGGGATTTTTGTCAAAACTCTTTTAGATTTTTTGTCAAAACCCTTTTGGGATTTTGTCTAACCGGTTGGAAGTTTTATTTGCACCCATTTTTATTATTATTATTATTATTATTATTATTATTATTATTATTATTATTATTATTATTATTATTATTATTATTATTATTATTATATATAAAAAGGGATAATATTGATAATAATAAAGTTCTTACATGAAATTAGATCGGAGCCGGCTAACAAGCTGAGCTCCGCATCCCTTTAGAATACTAAACGCAATCCTAGTCAAAGTGTGACAAAACCCCCTACTATATCCCGATACCCGCTTAGTCACCCCGCACGCTCGCTTAAGAAGTCCCATAACATCATCCTCCAAGTCACCAATAGTAGAAAAGGAAAATGGCAGAAAGTGATAACCTTTTACCCTGCAAACATCTTCATACTTCTTTCTCTTGTTATCAGCCACCACTCTAGCCGCTTTACCCGGAATAAAATTTGAAAGACCAACCGAGCTGAAGATAGAAGTTCCTGTAATGTCCACACAAGTGTCTTTGCCCTGGAACCAGTTGTAGAACAGGATATCAGCTGGTCGTAGCTCCCCTCCCTTGTCATCAACCATTCCAGTAGACGCCTCTTTACGAACAAAGATTTCGGCCTTCAAGCACTCATCATACAACGCATCACGCACCACATTATGTCGATGTTTAACACCAATATCAGCAGCACAAGCAAGTGTGTGATCACCCCATACATCCAAAATGCCTTTCTCACAAGCAGGGCACTTGGATCCCGCATTAAACAATTCAATTCCCATACGGTATTTAATAACTGAGCGAAAGGTAATGGGATTCATAACGAAGCTATGTCTAGTAAAAATATAAGCTGCAGCACGAGCCCCTACAAAAACAAATCTAGGCGAAACTAAATCAAACATGTTGGGGACATAGATTAAGGATGAAAGTCAAGCGCCATCACGAAACAGCATCTCTGGCCAGCGATACATTCGGAATCCTTGTGGGTAGTAAAGACAAACCTTCAAAGAAGCTCCTTCCCGAACACGGAGTCGCCCCGTACACACCATAACACCATTTTTTTTAAAATTATTTATATTACATATCTTTTTTTTAAAAAAAATATAGACCTTATGTCTATTGAGTTATAAACGTGTGACTCAAGACGAGTATAGATAGATAGATAGATAGATAGATAGATAGATAGATAGATAGAGAGAGAGAGAGAGAGAGAGAGAGAGAGAGAGAGAGAGAGACTATTTAAGAAAAATGGAGATATGTTGTGTAGATAGTAAAAAATATGGTAAATAACATCTTTTTTTAGAATGTCTTACAACGCTCTTTGTCTATTGGCAAGATAAATGACAACATATTGCATTTTAACTCTTTTTATTTTGAAGAAAATAATCATAGTTTTCCCCGAGATAAGCTATTGGAAGAATTTTGCATTGAAATCTCGAAAACCCTGTTAATATCATTAAAATGTGTTGAAAAATAATATTTGAAGTTTGTTTTTTATTTTTTCCTTTTAAGATTGGTGGTTTTCGACAACTTTCTTGGGTGTTCGAAAACTCGGGTGAATGAACTTGTGAGATAAGTTGATGTCAATGATGATTTGAATGAGAAAGATAGGTGTACAATGGATCTAAGTTAAGAGTTGCGCCAATACATACTTATTTTGTAAAATAATAAAGATGACTTGAGTGCAATTGTTTAAAATTCATCTTACCAGTAGACAAAATATCAGTACGGACGGATCGATCCAATATTTTTGTTTGACGGGCTGAAACTACCAAGGACGATGATAAAATTCATCTTGCGAGTACAATGCTACAAAATACAAATATATTCAATACAAAAAACAAGTTTAATACTAAACATAAGTTCAATGCTACAAATAAGTTCAATACTACAAATAAGTTCAATATGACGTTAGAGAAAGTAAAGTCATCTTGCGTGTTTTCATGTTCTAAAAATGTTGAATAATAACTTCATTGTCAATGTTCTTGAAAACATCACTCTCGATATAGCATACCAAACTTGTCCATATTATATACTCCTATAAAAAAAATTCCACAAACCACAATTTCAAATCACAAACCATAATTTCACAATTTTATTTATGAAAATCACAATTCCAAATCACAAACCACAGATTCACAAATTTATTTCACAAGACCACAACCACAAACTACGTACGATTCTAAATCACAAACCACAAATTCTAATAACAATTTATCTGAATTTATTATCAAAATCACAAACCTTAACTAAAATTTACCCATAATAGATTCATAAATCCATAAATTTTAATATAAATTGATTCTCATCTCAACTAATTCAACTTAAAAACAATCAAAGTAAAAGGTAATTGATAAAGGAAGAAAATCAACCTTGAGAACATCAGTGATTTAATGAAGGATGGTTGTAGGACTGCAAGAGGGCGACGGTTTGCCGAGGGGCTACGGGAGTGTGGAGGTGGGCATTGAGCCAATGCCAGGGCAGCCGGAGGGGGAGCTTGCGGCGGCGGGTGGCGAGTCGCTGGCTCAGGGACTCAAGGCCTCGGGAGCTCGCTGTCTGTATAAAACTCTGAATGGGGTTTTGAAGTTTTAAAAAAATAAGGAAAAAAACAGATCAAAAGGGAGAGATTGAGAGTCAAACCTTGGTCTTAATAACGCTCCCACAAGTATTCATTTTCCGTGTTCTGTCCCCTTACCATTTGGTCAAGGCGTTTTCTTAATACAATGTCTATTTTACCTGTATTTATTTCAAAAACACCCAATAAATATAAAAAAAATGTACCTTTAATGTTTAGGATGAGGGGCTTCAACCATCCCAAGCCACCGTGGATCCGCCACTGCAAAAGATTATTTTTCCAATCGACTTTATCTTCTTTTTTTCCCAATTTTATAGAGTCAAAGGGAACGACATATCTCTTAATTATCTTGATCTACATTATCATTGGCATCTTTATCAACTTCTTTGTTTAAGTAACCTCTTCATTGACATCTCGATCAACTTTATCACTCACAATTTTGTGTAACATCTTTATTGACATTCTAACCAATACATGCATTAATAATTTGCTCAACCTCTTCATTGAGAATTTAATTACGACTAAAATACTTCTTGAAGTTATAAAAAAAATATGTCTTGCTATTATCTGCTTGACTTTGAGTCAATGTATCTCACTGCTTTTGCCATGTGGCAAACACTTATTGGACTTTTATCTGATGGGGTGTTAAACCATGTGTCAATTCACTAAGTTTTATACCCAAAGGCACTCACTTTTGTCATGTACTAAAAATTGGCTGAAATATAACCTAAATGTAGAAGGGCTCCAAATCCTATATATCCAATTGTTTACCCCTCCTACCCCCTAACTTTAAAAAATACAGTTTTTTTAATTTAAATAAATTTGATAATAAAACTTCTTTATTCAATCAATTAATTTCTTCCATACTTTCGATTTCTTAAATCTAAATGAATTTATACTTTACTATTAGTATAAAAGCTAATTTCTCCTTACTCCTTACTTCCTCCTTGCTAGTATATATTAGTGGAAACAATACATGAAAAACTAATTTCTCAAATCTGAATGAATTTATACTTTATTGACAACATATGAAAGCTAGTATATCTTAGTGGAAACAACAAAATAACATACCTTGTAGTTGTAACTAATCAACACATTATTTCGAAATGCTTACTAAGGAAATCGTAAACAAAGTCATAAGTAACCTGCAATAAGCCAATAACAACACCAAAAGAAGAGAGAAGACGTCAACGTTTTGTGAAATAATATTAACAATCTAAACTATATATAGGACAAAATCTAAAAATCTATCCATAATTATATATGTATAAAGCCCAAAAATATATCTCATAAATATATCAATACCTTCAAGATAGGAAAATTTTATTTATTTATCGATCGGCAAAAGCGATAGATCTTCCATAAAAAAATTATGATTAAACTCTTCCAAAATTATATCCATATCTTAAAAAATTGGGGAAAATATATTAACAAAAATCGAATTCCACGAGTTGATAACCTTTACACGTCAATGTATTATTTCAATTTACCCAAAACCTGTTATCTTCTATGTGTTCATTTTGATGAGTTATTATTTTCTAAAAATATGTTCATATATAACGAAAATAGGTAAAATCTTATTTTATATAATAATATTTAAATTGATTAATATTTTCTACAAATATATCCATATCTAATCAAATTGGATCAAATTTTATCTTATGCATATATATAGAGAGTTAGAATAAAATTTTATCTTATGCATATATTGATTATTTCAAAATTTTGTGATAGGTTTACACGACTAATATCCATATCTAATGAAATTGGGTCAAATTTTATCTTACGCATACATAGATATATTAATTAAATAGAGTTATAATAAAATTTTATCTTATGCATATATTGATTATTACAAAAAATTGTGATCGGTTCATACAACTATAATGATTGCTACAAATATATCCATATCTAATCAAATTGGATCAAATTTTATCTTATGCATATATAGAGTTAGAATAAAATTTTATCTTATGAATATATTGATTATTTCAAAAAAAATTGATTGGTTTATACGACTAATATCCATATCTAATGAAATTGGGTCAAATTTTAACTTATACATATATAGATATATTAATGGGAAATTTTGGCAACTAGCCCATTATGAAGCTCTAATTAGCTAACTAGCACCCGAACAAAATTAATTAGCTAACCTAGCACCCCCTCCCCCCCCCCCAAAAAAAAAAACACTACAACATGCACGCGTCCTCCATTTTTCTCACTTTCATTGCGCTGCACCCCAATTTCATCAAATCTGATACGATGGAGCTCAACAAATCAAGCATATCTCAAGCTTGAACATCCGAAATTAAGCTTCCAACCATTGATTCCACAAAAATCTGAAGATCAGGATGAATCTAGATAGTGAATTCATGCCCTGGCCTGATTCCACCTCGCATATCAATCGGAACATTTTGATGAAACAACCAGAACCAATCTGCAAGGAATCTCGAATTCGGTCATTAGTTGCGAGAAATCAAGGCAAAATGGACTCATAAATACAGAAAAGAGCAACGAATTAATACGCACTCAAGGAATCAAGGTACGAATAAAAAATTCCAACCAAAATTTCAATGTCTGAATATCAATTGCAAATCTCAATTCTCAATTCAATAGCCTAGGGTTACATATAGGTAGTTCCTCTTAATCGAGAGATAGTAATTTTTTATTTGGAATCTGGTTGTGAGGGATAATATGATGCTGAAATGTCGATCTATTTTTCTGAATACAAAATTTGGTTTTGAATCCAAAATCTGGTGTTGATTGTGGCATTGGAATCTCTGAATCCATTCCAACCCCCAACTAAAATATGGATTTGAAAATTTTGAAATTCTGTTTTGGAGGAGAGTTAAGGATGACAAATGGTTATTCTGAGTATGTTCGTGAAATTGTATCTAAGGCATTTGTCATTCAAAACAATATTGAGTTGGAATCTGATAGCATGCATTTAGGTAGGCATAATAGGTTGCATTTAGCTTAGTTAAGATGCATATCATGCATGATTTAAGTAGAATTTGTATATTTGCTCTCTATGTTGGTGGAGTCGGAATCTACACGTTTTTATTGATTATTTCAGGGAATCGTGGATCCGATGAGGAGATATGGGTTGATAACACATTAGATGAGAATGTCTAGTTGATCGAAGAAGTTTACATGAAGATCTCAAGAGGTCCTGAGAAGAAGAAGCGGACCTAAACGAAGAACAAGTCTACAGAAGTTGTCGGCAGACATGCTGAACTTGTTTTGCACTTTCTGGAGGCCTCGGTTGTCTGATTGACTATTATGACCATGCGCTGGAAAGCTCTTTCAGAGAACTACAACTTTTTTGTTGACAAGAAGAGAAAATTTGGGACAGATTCCTAGTTGTGAACCTTAACCTAAGTAGCAAACTTGTTCCTTTAGGGCTGGTTGAACTAATTGAATGAGTAGGAAGTTGGATGTGTTGTTAAATCCCTCTTTAGGGACTGCAAATACCTTGGTTAATCTCTGAACTTAAAGCTATCAATTGCGTTAAATCCTTCTTTAGGGACTGTTTGATTGATAAGGGTTTCTAGGACTGGTTGGACTAGTAACTATATTAGGTTGGGACAAGGGCATTCATAGGAAGACTAAAAGGACAAGAGAAGAAGTTACAATATCAAGTCAACCAAATAAAGTGGATAGTTGTAGGTAGAGCGATCTTCTCTAAATTGTTTTGCATCAATCTGTTTATAGTTTATTTTGTTTTCTTTCTTATTTCAATCAACCAAAACCACCCTTTCTACTAATTGTAAATACACTTTGTTGAGAAATACTTGATTCTTTATGGGATCGACCTCTTACTTACTTGCTATACTAGTTTGTAGGTTTGAGTTTTATTTTGATACGGTTTACGCGACTAAAAATCATCCATCAGAATCATTGACAGAGAAGAGATAGATTTGATATTTGCCTAGCAACATATGAGCTGAAGTTAAGCCACTTGCATCCTTTGCAAAAATTGAAAGATCCGTTTATAATCAGCAAAAATGAGGATCTAAAGGCGTTCATGGATATAAATGATGCGCCTAAAGTTGGATGGTCGTTGCCGTTGCATGTATTAGCAAGGAAAAGGATGAACGGAAATCAGATAACAAAAGCATTTCAGCAAGCAAGTGTGGTGACAAATTCTGATGAGCGCATTCAAGATACAAGTGTTGATGACACATTAGCTATCACTACTACTGGTTTTGCACAAGAAGATACAGAAGCCTACCATGATGAAGATCAAAATGAAGCCACCAATGAGAATCAGATAGACGAGCTCGATTTCATCAATGTTGGGCAGATTTTCGAGTAAAAAATTCAACTAAGGAATGCAGTGGCTAATATGGCAATTAAAGAGAACTTCCAATTTCGAGTGGAGAGATCAACAACAAAAAAGTACAAGGTTGTTTATATTGTTGCCAAATGCAAGTGGACAATACTAGCTACATGTTTGAAGAATTCCAGCTACTTTGAAGTTAGAAGGGTGAATGACGAGCACACTTGTTCATTTTCAGTTAGGTGTAGGGAACGACGGAAACCATCGTACCAAGTTGTAGCGGAAAAGATGAAGATCAGGAATGATTAATAAGAGTCACGTTATTTACTGATGTGTGTCCTTAACTTTTCAATATACTTGAATATGTAAGAAACAGCTATTGCAGTAACTACTAGAATAGATGAAAATAAGATGTTGTGTTTAAGTTTGGTTACCAAATTGAGAATTTTTGTTCAAATTCGATTACATATGCCTCTAGAATAGAATTGCTTACTTGCTATGTGTAATGGATGAAGGTATGAAGGTGTGAAAAAAGGGCTAGATCCTATGCAGATTAAGAATGCAATGCAAAAGGAATTTAGGCAGAATGTGAGTTATTGGAAGGCATGGAAAGCAAAAGAAGTAGCACAAAACATGATAAGAGGAACTCCAGAGGGAAACTATGAAATGTTGCCTTCATACTTCCACAAGATGCAACAAGTAAATCTAGGGACATATGCATGCCTTGAGATTGATGGATATAATCGGTTCAAGTATGCATTCCTATCATTCAGAGCATCAATTAGGGGATTCCACATGATGAGAAAGGTATAAAATATAGAAATTAGTATGATAAAAAGTTTATAAATAAACTACGTTAACAACTATAATATGCATTATACAACTTATCATGGTAGATGATGCGTTTCTACATGAAAAATACCGAGGGGTTATCATATCAGCAACCGCACAAGATGCTAACAGACATGTGTACCCTATAGCATTTGGAGTGGCGGACTCAGAGAATGACAACGCATGGAAGTGGTTCCTTCAAAGATTCTCTTCTGATTCCGGATTCAAATGAGCTAGTCTTTGCATTTGATAGGCACTCGAGCATCAACAAGGATGTGGAGGAAGTATACAGTTCTGCAATGCACACGCCATCTGAAACAGAACATAAAGGCAAGATTCAAAAACCGAGGGGTCAACCACTTTGTCACCAACGCATCTGAATGCTACACAATAAGAGAATTTGAAGGATACTTCAAAAGCATATGCAACATCAACAAAGAGATTGGGAAATACCTTGAGGATGCAAATTTTCAAAAATGGGCAAGGGCACGCTTCCAGGGTGACAGGTACAATATTATGACAACAAATAACGCAGTGTATAAATGCAATATTGAAAGAAGCTAGAGGATACCCAATTGTTGCACTATTTGAGTATATTAGGAATAAAATGGCAGAGTGGTTCACTGCATAGAGAAGCAGCATCAAAGAACACTGATTTGCCCCCTAAAGTGAAAGAGATTCTGCATGCAAGGTATGACCGTTCATGAAGGTATGAAGTGAAGGTGTTGAATGAGACACAATATCAAGTAGATGGTGGAAAGTTTACTGGTGTGGTTGATTTGGGAAGAAAGACATGCAACTGCAGGGTATTTGATGTCGATCATATGTCATGTGTCCATGCTATTGCTGCAATTCAGAGGATGAAACTAAATATAACTGATTTTGTAAGTGAATATTACAAGATTCAGTCTTGGTACATGGCATACCAAGAAACCATATACCCGGTGCGTTCTGAGGACAACTGGTATGTCCCAGAAGAAATCAGAAATGTCAAATGTCTTCCTCCAACAGTCCGTAAGAAGAGTGGCAGGCCAAGAAAATGTCGGATTCTGTCGTTTGGTGAAAGGAAAAAGAGGAACGTGACATACAAGTGTGACACTTGCTGGGAGAAAGAGCATAACAAGATAACATGCCCCGCCAAAGCATCGATCAGCACATACATAGAAGATGAAACATAACACTTTATAGGAAATTACATATCATTTGTCAAGTCCTTACACTTTATTTTTACATATAGGACAATATAATAAGATTTGAGTAGATACATGGTGACTATTTTTTTTGGCATCTAAAGATTGGAGTTACATGCATTTATACACTTTATTATTACAAATGAATTCATATGTTAAATCAACTATGGATTTATACAGTTTTTTGGCATCTTAACAACTTTCGGAGATGGTCAGTTTGACAAACATTGAGGCGATTCACATCTCAGGTTGTGACCAACCTTGAGGGAGTGTGTTTTTGACAAAATGTCATGCCTTGATAAATAGAAACTTGGCCTCTACAAAACCGACATCAATCCTCTAAGAGATAGTAGAATGCAGTGATATAATGCAATGATGTTTTATGCATAATAGATCATATTTGCTTCTTAAACTTGATGGTAAAATACACAAAAATAAAGGACAGCTATAAAAGCCATATAGTGTAGATAGCAAATTCATATTGTATCCAAATGCAATTACAAGAGCATAGTACGAAAGGTATAGACCAAAATGGAATCCTGAGTGAAAAAGAGAGCATGCAAGCTCTAAGCGATAGTTGTGAGCGAGTCAACAAGTGATAGATACCATCAAATACGCACAGATGCCATGGGGACAAAATGAGAGCATGCAAGCTCTAAGGGCTAAATGTTGATGGGTTATCAAGTCCTACATAATATCAACTATGATAACTCCACTCCCTTGATGAAAATCGGAATTAGTTTCAAAGGCTTTGATACACAGTTTGTGTCAAAGGTCTTGAAGCTACAACTGTGTTGATGAAACACAAAACCTGTACTTTATTATATTATGTCCGAATATTATTATATGTTATTATATGCTTCCAGATATTATTATATATGCACTAACATTTCAGGAAGCTTTTCGAATTATATCTCATTCCTTAAAGCTTGAAGTTGAGAAGAATAAAATCGGAGATCATGGCTTCAGAGTTTCCAAGAATAGAAGATCATGAAGAATCCATCTCAAGCCATGATCTGCTCTAGCCGTTGGTGAAGATCCTTAGGCGCCGATTTGTTCATTATAAAAAAAGGAAGAAGGGAAGACAGAAAAAGATTCGTTGAACACAAGCATTCATACACTCAAGCCTTCAAGTCAAATCTGTCTTCCTCGTGTGCTCTTTTCTAGTTCTTAAGAGTCATTTATTTCGTTTCAAAGCATTTGAGAGTTGCACAGTGAGCTTATAAGATATATTTTGAGTGAGTGTTATACTCGAGAGTTTGTAATTCAGGAAGTGGACACTAGGCGATTGATTGACTAAGTGTAAGAGGATTGTACTAGATAGCTGAGAGAGGTGGGGCTCTTCTAGATTGGTCTAGGACTCCAAGGGAACGTGAGTTGACTAGATTGCAATTGTATAGGAGAGAGGCTTCTTGGTGAGCTATTAGGATCCTAAGTCTTATGAATCAATAAAAGCCGGTTGAATCCTAGGATTGTGGAAGAACCCTAGACGGGGACGTAGGCCAAGTTCGTGCCGAACCTCGTAAACAATTCATTGCGACATTTACTTATTGCTTTACCTTATTTCCGCACTTGTTTCGAATTGTATAACTCTTTTGTGATTCAGGTTTTCCAGAGGAAAGAATTAAGACTAATCTCAAAGGGTTTTGCAAGCGTTTCAAAAGTCTTGAGATTATCGGCGAAAGTTGGCATACTCTATTCAACCCTCCTTCTAGAGTATCTTTATATTACTTTGTTATACATTATCGAACCTTCAATTGGTATCAGAGCTTTACTCACTGCTTTCGATCTAACAATCTTGTAAGTTTTGATCATGTCTGGTGAAGGAAGCGGAGGATTTGCACAAGGGAGGTCTACCAGTAGACCACCACTCTTTGTTGGAAACAACTTTGTCCACTGGAGATCATTGATGAAGATGTTCATTATAGAGCAAGATCTGAAACTTTGGAACATTATAGAGAATGGTCCGAAGGTTCCAGTGAAAGACGGACCAAATGGAACCAAGATTGCAAAGACTGAGGCTGAATACATCCAAGCGGATCTGGAACTCGTCTCCAAAAACTACAGGGCTATTAAATTGCTTTATTGTGGTCTTAGCACTGATGAGTTTAACCGTATTTCATCTTGTAGGTCAGCTAAAGAGATTTGGGACAAGCTGGTTGTCACCTACGAAGGAACTAGCCAGGTGAAGGACACCAAGATCAGTATCATCCTTCGAAAGTATGAAATTTTCAAAATGAAGCCTGATGAGTCTATCAAGGCCATGTTCACACGGTTCACGAAAATCACCAACAACCTTGACTCTCTCGACAAGAGCTTTAAGAACGTTGAGACAGTGAGGAAGATATTGAGGTGCCTCCCAAAAGAAAAATGGGGTCCTAAAGTAACAGCCATAGAGGAAGCCCAAGATCTCACCACTCTGCCCCTTGATGACTTGCTTGGGAAGCTGATCACACATGAGATGATTCTCAATGAAGACAATGGAGAATTTCCAGCAAGCACTAAAAACTTAACGCTCAAGTCTAAGAAGAATGAGCCTAAAGATGTATCTGATTCTGAAGATGAGGATGACGATGAGGATGATCCTTTTGCTCTTATCACAAGAGGCCTTTCTTGAATCCTCAAAATGAAGAAACAATTCAACAACAAGGATGGATCAGAGTCTTCTAAATTTCGAGGTAAGTCTCAATACAACAAATATGACAAGAAGACTAAACCTTTGTCTTGTTTTGAATGTGGTGAAACAGACCATCTTGTGAAAGACTGCCCTCAAAAGACGAAGAGCCAGTCCAAGAAAGGTGAGAGATGGAAAAAGAAAGCCATGGTGGCAACTTAGAGCGATTCTGACTCAGACTCCGATGATGAGAAGGCCAATGTCTATCTTATGGCCTCAGGAGATGAATCCCACGATGAGAAGCTTGAGGTAACTGTAAGAGAGCTTATGGCAAGTCCAAAAGAGGTATCATCGAAATTCCTTTCTAATATGATTGCCAATGAAGAGAAACTTATTGCCCAAACTAAAACTCTTATTAAGAAAACTGTGGACCAGGAAAGAACTATTGAGGATCTGTCTATGAGGGTCAAAAGTCTTGAAGCTTCTTATTCAGGTCTTGACATTAAAGTCAAGACTCTTGACTCAGAGAAATCTGAACTCAAGCAAGATCTCTCCTCTCTAAGAAGTGAACATCATGACTTAGAGAACGAGAAGATCTCCCTGAATAATAAGATTCAAGACCAACATACAGCCCTCATAAGTTTTACCACATCCAAAGGCACTCTTGATAGGATGTTGGGTGAGCAACAAAGTTCTCTAAACAAAAGTGGTATTGGTTACAATCCAAGGTTTTTAAAGAAGCAGCACATTACCACTTTTGTAAAGGCAAAAGGAAGCAGAACCTCTCCTATATGTCAGCACTGTGCGAGAAAGAGACATGTAAAAGAGACCTGCCCCTATAGAAGAAAGGATCCACATATCATTCGCAATACTTTTCCTATTCATTTGAGAAAAGAACGGATAACGCAAGTTTGGGTCCCCAAAGACACTATTTTACCAAATATGGTTTATCCCAATAATGGATCTAAATTTGCTTATTGGTCTAGCCACAAAGGTTGATGTTTGTTTTGCAGGAGATCACCAAGGTGAAGGAGCAAAAATGGATTATTGATAGTGGATGCTCGAGACATATGAGTGGAAAAAGTTCTCTCTTTCATGATCTAAAGAAGCAATCCACTGGAACAATCACTCTTGGTGACAAAGAAAAGTGTGACATCGTTAGTATTGGTAGTGTTGGGAGTGATCCTAACCATAATATTAAAAATGTTTATCTTGTTAATGGTTTGAAGTATAATTTGCTTAGTGTTTCTCAACTATGTGATAGTGGTAATGATGTTGGATTTAACAAGAAAAGATGTCTAGTGCGCAGAGAAGATACAAGTGAAGTAGTTCTAACTGCATATCGTTATAACAACATCTATGCTGTGAATGCTGAGCAAGTGGCACAAGGAAGCTTAACCTGTCTAAAGGCTTTGACGGACGATCCAAAGCTCTGGCACAAGAGACTCGGTCATGTGAGCCCACATACACTACAGAAGCTTGTGTCCAAAGGGCTTGTAAGAGGACTACCTGAGATGGACTTCAAAGGTATTGATATGTGCAAAGCATGCACACGAGGTAAACAAACACGTAGCTCTTTCAAACCCAAAAAGGTTGTAAGTTCCTCTAGACCCCTTGAACTTTACATATGGATTTATGTGGTCCTATGCGAGTCAAATCTCCCAATGGTAAAAAGTACATGCTTGTTGTTGTTGATGATTTTTCTAGATATACTTGGGTTGCTTTTTTAAAAGAAAAATCAGAGGCCTTATTTGAGTTTTCAAAACTTTGTAAGGAGTTGCAAACTTTAAGAAACGAACCCATAGTGTCAATTCGAAGTGATCATGGTAGGGAGTTTGATCAACTTCAATTTTATTTGTTTTGTGCTAAATATGGCATCTCCCATAATTTTTCTGCTCCTAGGACACCTCAACAAAATGGGGTTGTGGAACGTAAGAATCGCACCCTAGAGGACATGGTCAGGACTATGCTTTTAGAAAATGCATTACCTAAAACCTATTGGGCTGAAGCTGTTAACATAGCTAACTATATTTTGAATCGTTGTCTTATTCGTTCCATCTTAAAGAAAACTCCTTATGAACTTTTCAAAGGTCGCAAACCACTTATATCATATTTTAAACCCTTTGGTTGTACTTCTTTTGTTCATAACAATGGAAAAGATAACCTTGGGAAATTTGATGCGCGTAGTGATGAAGGTATATTTCTTGGCTACTCCACAAGTAGCAAAGCTTATAGAATCTTCAACAAAAGGACCAAGTTAGTTGAGGAAAGTATACATGTTATATTTGATGAATGCAATGACGGTTCTTTGAGTGAAAGTGTTGCAGATTTAGATCTTAACATCCATACAGAGAACGAGGATGGCGATGATGCTGCTACTAAGAACACAGAGAAAAGGAAATGCAGGAACAGATTCTCAACACTGAAGAATTGACCCAAGGTGTTGAAGATTCGTCCAAAGCCCTTGGTGACCAATCCAAAGGTGTTGAAGCGTTAGAAACTGCTGTAACTGAACCTAACAGAACCACGGAGTCAGATGTACCACAAATCAATCCTGCTGGTGTGACAAATCAAGAAGCTGAGACTAGCAAACGAAAATTCAAATACTCCTCATCACACTCATTAAAGGATATCATCTCTGACCCTACATCTAGTGTTCAAACTCGTTCTAAACTTAAAGATCTTTGTGCTTTTCATGCGTTTGTTTCTCTTATAGAACCAAAGAAGGTAGATGAGACCCTTCAAGAGCCAGACTGGATCATTGCCATGCAAAGTGAGCTTAACAAATTTGAAAGAAACAAAGTCTGGACTTTGAAGCCTAGGCCAAAGCATCAATCAGTCATTGGCACACGTTGGGTATTTCGGAACAAGCTAGATGAGAATGGTAAGATCGTGAGGAACAAAGCAAGGCTTGTTGCTCAAGGCTACAATCAAGAGGAAGGTATTGACTACGAGGAGACTTTTGCTCCCATAGCCAGGCTTGAAGCCATTCGCATTTTATTAGCATTTGCATCTTTTATGAGCATAAAGTTATATCAAATGGATGTCAAGTGTGCTTTTCTTAATGGTTTCTTAGAGGAAGAAGTCTATGTGGCTCAACCCCCAGGTTTTGAAAGTTCGGAATTTCCTAATCATGTTTACAAACTAGACAAAGCGCTATATGGTTTGAAACAAGCCCCAAGAGCTTGGTACGAGCGCTTGTCAAAATATCTTTTAGAAAATGATTTTAAAAGGGGGTTGATCGACAAGACTCTTTTTATCAAGACTAAAGGAAAGGAAATTTTGGTTATTCTAATATATGTTGATGATATATTGTTTGGAGCTACTAACACATCTTTGTGCAAGGAATTTTCTGACATTATGTGCAGTGAATTTGAGATGAGTTTGATGGGAGAACTCAACTTCTTCTTGGGATTACAAGTTCATCAATCTAAGAAAGGGATCTTTGTCAACCAAAGCAAGTACACTAAGGATCTCTTGAAGAAGTTTAAGATGGATCAATCCAAAGCAGCCAAGACACCCATGAGCTCAACCTTATCTCTAGATCAAGACAAGTCTGGGAAGAGTGTCAATCAAAAGCAGTATCGAGGGATGATTGGATCTTTATTATATCTTACGGCTAGTAGACCTGACATCATGTTTAGTGTTTGCATGTGTGCTAGGTTTCAAGTTGTCCCTAAAGAATCTCACCTCGTGGTTGTGAAGAGGATCTTTCGATATCTCAATGGCACTAAGGAGCTTGGCTTATGGTACCCAAAGCAAAAAGATTTTACATTAATCGGGTATTCTGATGTAGATTTTGCAGGCTATAAGGTGGATAGGAAGAGCACGTCAAGATGTTGCCAATTCTTAGGAGCAGCCTTGATTAGTTGGCACTCAAAGAAACAAAACTCAGTTGCTCTATCCACTGCCGAAGTCGAATACATAGCAGCTGGAGCATGTTGCTCCCAAATCCTTTGGAAAGCTCAACAAATGAGAGATCTTGGCATCAACCTCAAAGGTATTCCCATTAAGTGTGACAATACAAGTGCCATATCAATCACAAAGAATCCTGTTCAGCATCCAAGGACCAAACATATTGATGTAAGGCATCACTTCATTAGAGACCATGTCGAAAAAGGTGATGTGTCCATATCTTTTATTTCAACTGATTATCAATGGGCTGACATTTTTATTAAGCCTTTGGCAGAGGACAGGTCACCTTCATTAGACGTGAGATCGGATTGCTTAACAGGGATGCACTTTCGTAGGGGGAGCTTTCCCTTTACGAAAGATAAATTCTACTAAGTGTCAAGACCTTTGATAATTATGTCAAAGATTGTGAGCTGAATGGTAGAGCACATATAACAGATCATATATTTGGTTAATATCTTATTAGATATTTGATCAAATATAGTTTTTATGATTTTAAACTTCTTTTTACACTACACATCTTATTTTCGGAAAAATCTTATATCCGAGTATTTTTTATTTTTGGAAAATATATTTTCGGATTTATTCCCTCTAGAATTGAAGTGTGACAAGATGGTTTGAAATTTGAATTGTTTTAGAAATTAAATATTTTCAAAATGGCAGTGTCATGATTACCCTCATTGGAACCCTAAACCCGTCCCATCAACTTAACCCTCTCTCTCTTTTTAAACCACAAACCTTACCCGATTCTCTCACCTCTCCAGATTTGCCTAAACCCACTCTAAGACTTCTTCTTCAACCTCTCAACCTTTCTGGAACCCTAGCCGAATCTCATCCATGGCACCCAAATCCAAGAAGACCTCCACACCCAAACGCCTTGGCGCTACCCCCAAGGGACGCCAGGCCATTGTTACTTCCCCTCAACCCGAACGTACTCCTCGAGCCATTGTCCCAGCTACTGTCCAGAGCACCGTCCCTGAGAGAACCATTGCTGAAATCAAGCGTTCTCTAAAGCGCCCGACGAAGAAATCACTCAGTGCCAAGCAAAAAGGGAAAAGGAAAATCATTGCTGAGGAAGAGGAGGAAGAGGAGGATCTTGATGCGATTTTGGAACGAGATGCTGCTAAAGAGGCCGAGGAAGAGGCCCAGAGAAAGAAAAAGGCCGAGAAAGAGGCCGAGCAAGCAAGGAAAATAGCCGAGGAGGAGGTTGAGAAAGCCAGAAAGGAGGCCGAGGAAGAGGCCCTAAGAGCTGCTGAGAAGGAGGTTTCCACTGAAGAGGAACCAGAGGAAGAGGAAGAGGAGGACGACGAGACTGCAGACGACGAGGATGCTGAGGGAGATGACGCTGAAGGGTCCGCTGAGGACTCGGGGTCTGAGGATGAAGAGGATGAGGAGCCAGAACCTATTCCCTCTCCTTCTCCTCCTCCTCCTCCTCCCCCGTCTCCGAAGAAGCGCAAAGCCCCTACAACAAAGCATCCATCTCCCAAGCGCACAAGGAAAGACACTCTCAGAAGCCTTGACTTGCCTGTCAAGAGGACTACTCCCACAAAGGCTCACAGGAAGAACACCGATCCGCCTGCACTTATCCAAGTAAACCAATCCTTGCGCTCCTCTTGGTTTGAAAATGCTGAGATGGCTGAAAAGTGGGTAGATGAGTTTAGAACTCGTAAGATATGTTGTTCTGATTTCATTGATCTTAAGTTTTTGGAAGCTTTGAACCTACCATGCATCTCTCTCCTCAAACAAACTCCTGTCTGGACCCTTCTGAACCTTGAATCTGCGTATTACCCCCAACTCACCCGCCTATTCTACATAAACCTAAAAGCCAAACACAATGCTGATGGTTGGTCTTTGGAATCAGTCGTCAAGGGAGTTAGAATCTCTTTCAACTCCATTGACTTCGCTGATTTCCTTGGCCTTCCTAGACCTTGTCCACCCTCTCCTGAAAATCCCATAAAAGAACAGTGCATTGCTCTTGCCCGATCCAAATATCTTCTCCGTGAAACATCCAACAGCACCACAAAACAACTTACCCACTCGTCCCTTACTCTCGAGGCAAAAATCATCTTCAACATCATTGTGAGATGCCTCTTGCCCCGAATAAACTCTGGCTCCCTCCTAACTGATAATGTTATGGTTCTTGTATACCGAATCTTGAGTGGCCATGATCTTGATCTGACCAATACCATCTTAGGATCTATGGCTCACACTCGCAAAGCCAGAAAAGGAACTCCCCTCCCCTTTGCCAACCTATTAACTCATATCTTCAGAGCTTCTGAAATCGATTTCAAAAATGAAGAACAACAACATCATATGGGTAAGTTCGACTCCAAGAGCTTTGAGAAGATTGGCATCACTCAGTCCCCCAAGGGACTTGGAGTCTTGCCTCTCCCTCAAAAACTCTTCCCACTGCCTCTGCCATTGATGAGCGCATGGATAACCTGGAGTTGGGCTTGGAGGAAGTTCGCCTGGATATCAAGGAGCTGCATAGAGAGTTTTTGCTGGAGATGAGCGGGGTGTCTAAGCTGTTGCACAGTCTGAGGTTGCTGCTCACGGATGATGCTCCGGATGATGAATCTTAAACCCTACCCTAATCTACCCTACCCTAACCCCTCTTTTGAACACTGCTGGTTTTTGGATACTGCTTTAAAACTTTTGATGACTGTTTTACCTCCTCCCTTTGTTGAAAGACAAAAATAGGGAGATGATTTGATGGTTTAGACTTTAAAACTTTAAACTGTTGTGAATCAAAGGTCTTGGAAGACCTTGTTTTGTTTTTGGTTGGATATTTCACGCTTTAAAATTATGATCCAACATTTGTCTAACACCATGCAGGTACTTAGTCCGATTTTACTTATGATATATTTGCTTGACTAAGTTGCAGGGATGCACAGGTTTTGTTTTTCATCAAGGGGGAGATTGATAACTCCACTCCCTTGGTGAAAATCGGAATTACTTTCAAAGGCTTTGATACATAGTTTGTGTCAAAGGTCTTGAAGCTACATCTGTGTTGATATGCTTCCAGATATTATTATATATGCACTAACATTTCAGGAAGCTTTTCGAATTATATCTCCTTCCTTAAAGCTTGAAGTTGAGAAGAATAAAATCGGAGATCATGGCTTCAGAGTTTCCAAGAATAGAAGATCGTGAAGAATCCGTCTCAAGCCATGATCTGCTCTAGCCGTTGGTGAAGATCCTTAGGCGCCGATTTGTTCATTATAAAGAAAAGGAAGAAGGGAAGACAGAAAAAGATTCGTTGAACACAAGCATTCATACACTCAAGCCTTCAAGTCAAATATGTCTTCCTCGTGTGCTCTCTGCTAGTTCTTAAGAGTCATTTATTTCGTTTCAAAGCATTTGAGAGTTAGACAGTGAGCTTATAGGATATATTTCGAGTGAGTGTTATACTCGAGAGTTTGTAACTCAGGAAGTGGACACTAGGCGATTGATTCACTAAGTGTAAGAGGATTGTACTAGATAGCTGAGAGAGGTGGGGCTCTTCTAGATTGGTCTAGGACTCCAAGGGAACGTGAGTTGATTAGATTGAAATTGTATAGGAGAGAGGCTTCTCGGTGAGCTATTAGGATCCTAAGTCTTGTGAATCAATAAAAGCCGGTTGAATCCTAGGGTTGTGGAAGAACCCTATGCGGGGACGTAGGCCAAGTTCGTGCCGAACCTCGTAAACAATTCATTGCGTCATTTACTTATTGCTTTACCTTATTTCCGCTTTTGTTTCGAATTGTATAACTCTTTTGTGATTCAGGTTTTCCAGAGGAAAGAATTAAGACTAATCTCAAAGGGTTTTGCAAGCATTTCAAAAGTCTTGAGATTATCAGCGAAAAGTTGGCATACTCTATTCAACCCTCCTTCTAGAGTATCTTTATATTACTTTGTTATACATTATCGAACCTTCAAACTAGATGCCATAGATACAAAATCAGAGCATGCAAGCTCTAAAACTACTTATAATAACTGCCATTACGAGTGTTCAAACAAAATGCCAACAGTTGAAACACATTCGAGAGGAGTAACAATCCAACACTTCTTTGAAAGCTCGATAGCCAGCTTCTCACGATATGCTTGAACATGGTCGTCATGGAATGCATATATATCTCCACCGAAAGCCAACTCTTCAATGGCTTTGATGGTAAATATACCACAGCTACCCCTAAAAAACCAATGTAATGACAATGAAAAAGCATCATCAGAAACAACAAATTCAAATGAGATTAAAACAATAAAAGATTATATGACTTTATTAAAGAAGGAATGCACATACCCATCACTGTTTTGAGGAAGATCACGGAATCTCTCGATTTTCAAAGGAGATGCAAGAGTTTCTCCCAAATGTGAAAATCGGCCTGATTTTTTCAAAAGCGCAGGAAGCTTACAACATAAAGGTTCCAAATGTGTCTGCAACTGCTCCTCAGTGTAAAGGAAGACACTAGAGTCACACACATTCACCTTCTCTTGACCCAATTCAATCTCCAATGTCACCCAGTGTTTATTTTGGATGTTGAAAGGTGCATAAACAGTGGTTGCAACAACCCAAGATTTCCCATAGAATTTTGGCAACACACCATCAACATAACGGAAAAAAGTAGATGAAAAAGACATTTTCCCCAACTTATAGTGCTTAAAAAAACCCTAGGTGAACTTTTCAGACCACATCCAATCCATTATCACAATCCCATTGTATTTCTCACCATTGTCAGCAATGTACTTCCTAAAGTGAGACAAGGCATCTCCTAGATGCTATACACACATAAATAATTATGACAGTTAAAATATATGTCAACAAATAACAAGAAGAAAAAACATGGAAAATGGTATAATACAAGGGACTTACATCATCACGAAGCCACTGGTGCTTCCTAATAAGTGCAGAGAAGAAGGCCTTGTCCATCAGAACCCCATTGCCTTGAATCTGAGGACAATGATCCCTACACACACAAAGACACAACAATTAAATAATAAAACCATATCAAGGCAATAAGAAGACAAATAAAAGAATAAAGAATATGAATAATGAAACAATACAAGTATGATAAAAAACAGAGAATAAAAACATTTCAAAATAAAAGAAAAGAGAACCACTTACTCATCAGAATTGATCCAATCATAAAACTGTTTTCGATCATCCAATTCGAAATACGAATATTTAGGCCTCCTAGGCATTGCGCGCTTCTTCAAACCTGGAGTGAAGGGAGACCCCAATGAAGCAGCAACTCTGCTAACCCGAGTAGATCTTCTAGTTGGAACAACTAAGGCCTTAGACTTGGGAGATTTTTTAATCCGGGGAAGATTAGAGGGCAATTGGGAGGGAGAGTTTTATGGGGTAGGATCAGGAGTAGGGACAATATGACAGAAAAGAGGCTCGTGATCAGACCGCTGAGAACAATTATCTCTAATACCCCTTAAGTCAGGCTGAAGAGATGCATTAATGTCAGCAGAATTCACAAGAGGAGAGTTCTTGGAAGCAACCTGGTTGGACTCGACCTTTGAGAGGATAAGATCAACCTTGGATTCGAGGGAATCAAACTTAGAGTGAAGGGACTCAAACTTAGAATGTAGAGATTCAAACTTGGAATGTAGAGAATCAAAGTTTGATTGGAGACAATCAAGCTTGGAAGACATGGCAGTAACCGCTGATTTCCCCGCCATAACTCTCACCTCAGCACGTATAACAGAGCTGGCAATCAACGACAAATTATGTCTGATGCGGGTTAGACAATCTGTCTCCGGAGGGGTGATGCCATCATTGCCAACACCCGTGCCCTCATCAGCAGCAGGCGATTCAGATCTTTTCTTGTGCACAGGCTCAGTTTCTTTCGATGGAACACCTTCAGATGAATCACCAACACTAGTACAAGCCTTCTCCTTCAACTTAGCAGAAGCAATTGCGTGCTTAAGACTAAGTTTCTTACTATGACAAGATACCTTTGCAGGAGACACATGTGGGACAGATTTCTCTAGATCAGAACCAGGTATGGAGCATCTGTCATCAACAACTTGTTTCTTCTGGTGTCGGTCAGAAACAACGGAAGGAGACATAGAACTCTTCCGCTTTCTAGATGGACCAGGCAATTGAAGCACTACATCAGGAGAGACAGCCTGTTGTCGGTCAGAAACAATAGAAGGAGACATAGAACTCGTTTGCTTCCTAGATGGACCCGGTAATGCAAGCGCTACAACAGGAGAGACAGCCTTAGAGCGTGCACATGTGGCTACAGACTGAGGAGATAGAGCAACAACATTCTGACTTGTACGACGACACCACTTGATCATAAAGCCCAGGAGAAGGAATAATCTGTTGAGTGAGCTCAGGCATGGGTGCAACTGCTGGGGTGGGTGCCCTTCCAGAAGCTTTTTGTGTCGGCCCTTTTGCATAACTAGACCAAAAAATGGGCCCTTTTGCTAAACTAGACATGTACCCTTTTTATTGGCTAGGGGTAGAAAGTGGTATATTTTTGCAAATGCAAAAATACCATCGGGAGAGGAGGTAGCAGGTGAAGGGGAGTTGAGCACTGTAGCTCCATCTTTTGGCCAAGAGAAATCAGGAGGGGGAGGTGTTGGACATGGGAGAGGAATTGGAGTGTGGCTCCAATAAAGTAGGGAAATAAGGGGGGGGGGGGCATTTATGAGGGGAAATTTAAATGATTAGAATTAAGGGTGTGAATCAACCCTTATAAAATCTTGATTGATGGGTGTCATTCCTTATTAAATGCTCTGCAAAAAAGAGAGCCAACATAGGAGACGAGTGGAAAGGGGAGGGCAAAGCATCACCTTTATTTCTGGGAACTAGACACGTTTGGCTTACCAATAGAAGACATTAGTCTTACCAATAGGCCAAACATGTCCTATCATACATGGAAATTTTGGAGATAATATGGAGGGGATTGTCCGTAGCGGTTTTGGCGGGATGTCCGGGTCATTTTGGCGCCAAAACAGGGTTCTTCATTGGGGGAAGAGGGAGAGCATCTGTCTGACCAATATGGTACATTTATCTTACCAATAACATATAGTTATCATACCAATAGGCTTAACATGTCTTACCATACCTGAAAATGCTGTCGAAATTTGGAACGGATTGACCGTAGCTGTTTTGGCGGGTTGTCAGTGTAATTTTGGCGTTGATAGCATGCATTTAGGTAGGCATAATAGGTTGCATTTAGCTTAGTTAAGATGCATTTCATGGATGGATTAAGCATGATTTGTATATTAGTTCTCTATGTTGTCGGAGTCGGAATCTACACGCTTTTATTGATTATTTCAGGTAATGGTAGATCCGAGGAGAAGACATGAGTTGATAACGCATTTGATGAGAATGTCTAGTTGATCGAAGAAGCTTACATGAAGATCTCAAGAGGTCCTGAGAAGAAGAAGCGAACCTAAACGAAGAACAAGTCTGCAGAAATTGTCGCCAGACATGCTGAACTTGTTTTGCACTTTCTGGAGGCCTCAGTTGTCCGATCGACTATTATGACCATGCGTTGGAAAGCTCTTTCAGAGAGCTACAACTTTCATGTTGACGTCGAGAGCTAATTCGAGACGGAATTTTCGGGAAAAACCAATGCAGCGCCCGCGCTGCTATCTAGCGCGCCCGCGCTGCTACCCGGCGCACCCACGCTGCTAGGAGGAAGTGGCCGCGTCGATTCACCAGACAGAAGAAGCAAGTCGACTTCTGGCGCGCCCGCGCTGCTATGTGACGCGCCCGCGTCGGTCCCTAAAGGCGGATTCTTATCCGATTTTCCCTATCTTATTAGTTTTAATATTATATTTTATATTTGTACGGGATGTTAAACCCGAGTTTATTAGGTTATATTATGGCCGAGAAGGCAGCAGTAGAGAAATTAGGTTATTTTGGAGAGACATATTTTCCCTTTGGTTCATCTCACAAACCCTATGGAGAACTAACTCTCCTTTGTTACACTTGGTTCTTTGAAGCCTTCGATTGATTTGGTTGTGAGTATTCTACTCTTGTTCGTCCTATGTTAATTGTTTCGATCTCCTGAGCTTATTGCTTGATTGCTTATTATTGGTTAATCTGGATTGATCACCTAGGTTTATCGATACTAGTCATATTGCTAGGGTTTCCAATTCCAGGTTTGGGGTTGTAGATTCACTGTAGCGAACACAATCACCATAAGCGGGTTGCTTGTGGTAGATTGTGAAGGAGATTCGATTGCAAGCTATTTTAACGGGTTGTTGGAATCGCTTGTATCTCATTATAATTCATGCTTGAATGCTATTGCTTTATTATTCGGTGAAGGTTTTCCCTTGTAATTTGGTGATAAGTGCTTTTAGGACTGGTAGGACTAAAAGCTATTACACGATCTGAATTGAGAACAATTACTGGACATTAGAACTTGAGATTCATAGAATGCGATGATGAACCATCTCAATTGTTGTGCGGATAATTGATTCTGTTTCCCTGTGGGTTCGACCCTAACTTACCTACTATACTTGTTATAGTTTGCATCTTAGGAATTTACTTTGATTTGGCATAACGACCTTAGGCCTGTCAAATTTGGCGCCGTTGCCGGGGAAACGGTTTATCTTTGTTCTTGTTTGTCTTATTACCTGTTTGGGTGCGAACCTCTTGCATGGTTCGCACTCGTGCTACTGTTGTTTGTCTTGTGTGTTAATTTAGCTACTAACTTTTGTTGTGAACCTATCTTACGGTTCACAACACATATGCTACTAACAGTTTAACATGTTGAGATTATCGCAGTTCGAAGGTGAAAATTTTCACCTATATCTCACTAGGTTGCAGAGGTGTGTGGACATCCGCAATGTGCGGGGTTTCCATGATAGTTTGCGAGATATGGTTGTCTGCGTTGTAGATGGAATGACTGATGAGACAAAGGCACGTGCTATATATATGAGCGGAGGAAGTCTAGCAAGGTTAGGTTTGATGGGAATTTGGGATCTTATCTGCTACATGGGTCATCAGGCCTTGCAGGAAGTGTCATTTGCACTGGAACCTCAACCAATGGATTACTTTTACGCACCTTCGGATGATCTATCCATGTCCTCTTATGAGGAGAATGAGCAATTGTGTCAGCAGATCGCGGAATTAGGTGAACGAGTGCACCAAATGGTCCAAGTGGGGAATGAGATTCTAGCATGTGAAGCGAGTGAACTACCGTCTCAACCGGTGGTTAACCCGATAGAGAGCCTCACCACAAACACCCTATGGAGTGGCAATGACCTATTTGTCACACCCGAAGGAAGCTTAGAAAGTCATAACGATGAAGGTGAGTGCGTGATTCCCATTCCTTCTTCGTTGAGTTCATCCAAGTCCACCCCACCGTCTCTCCTGCCCTTGAGCTATGAGCATGATAATGTTTTGGGGGAGGAGGACATGTTCGCAGATGATGACAGTTTCTTCGGCGATGAAGAGGAGAGTACACTACTTCCTGACATGGAGTGTCATGAGTCGACGCATGAGATTCCATATGATTTGTTGTCTCCTTCGTTCGATGAGATTGTCTCGAGCTCGCCTATCAAGGAACCAAGTCCGGAGCTAATTTCTGTGGCTTCTGAGCAAAGAATTGATATCTTTTGCAATGGTGAGAAGTTCGGTGATTATGTTGATCCTTGGGCTCATTATTTTGACATACCGCCAATGGAACTGAATTGGTGGTTCTACATACCCGCGACGGGGAGTCATGCTCGGGCTTATGAGGAGTTGAGGACGTACTTTGACTTCAACTTATTCGTATGTAGTGCCCGCTTACCTAGATGGTGTGCACAAGAGTTTGATTTGCTGCTGAGGGCACTGACGATGTCTGAATGAGTCTTAAATGGACAACTAAAATGTCTAGCCAAAGACTTGAAACAAAGGCGCTTCTCGGGAGGCAACCCGAGGTAAGTTTTTCTTTCTTTTTCCTTTTTCTTTTCCTTCACCCTGATTATATTTGATTTACTTTTGTTGTCTTTATTGTTTCATTGAGGACAATGAAAACTTTAAGTGTGGGGGAGAGAAATTCTATATATAGATGCATATAGGAGATCATATTTAAATTTTTGCATCATGTCTAATTTCTGTAATCATTTTTATTAATTTTTGAGAAAAAAATCAAAAAAATCCAAAAATAGAGCATGCATTTCATACATATGTGTTATTCGAATACCCATCTGGCTTAGTTTGTCCTCTATTTTAAATTTCAAGCATGATTCATAAAAATCCCATGGAGTTCTGGATGTTTTGATTATTGTCGTTATTTGATTTTTGTGGAACGTAAGCTAGCAAATATAATTGAGCATGTATGATTGAGCTAAAGTATGATTGAAGTCCTAAAAACATGACTATGTGAGAATGTTTGGCCTTATTTGAATTTTTTTTGCTCAGTTGTGTGAATTACTCGCCTAGTGTTGCTACCTCTTGACATTGACTGCAGTATCTATTTTTAAAGACCGACTCACATGTTTGTTGCTTGCGGAGTTTATGTTATATTTTGAGTCTTTTTGTTTAAATTTATGCATTCTTAGCGAATAAGGTGGCAATGGTTGATGTACTGAGTAACCGGGTCTACGCATGACACCCATGGGTATGATTCGCGCAAAAAGGTGTTGAAAACTATCCACTAGGAAAGAAAGCTTGATCATTGAGTAACCAGGTTCATTCATGACACCCATGTTTGCAACTTGCGTCAAAAGGTGTTCAAGTGGACTTCATATTAATAGGTTGAGGTGTTGATAGACCGGGGCCATTCATGACACCCATGTCTGCGCTTCGCGTAAGGAAAGCACCAAGACAAGAAAAAGAAAAAAAAAGAGAAAAGAAAAGAAAGAAAAAACAATTGTTGCATTTTATTTTCCTTATTGTGTCCCGCAAGTAATGACATTTCGGTAGAGAATTGGTGATATGGTGGTCAATGTCTATGAGCTTAGTGCATGATTGGTTTGAGTTAAGAGTTGTATCTTAAAGCCTAAACACATGAGTGGAAAACACAATTCTAGTGAGGTTGGATAATGTCTACTTCTAAGCTTTGATCACTGGAATACATGCTATGACGTTTGTTTGCTTGGTTTATGTTTTCACCTGCTATGATGTTGCTTTTTGATGAGGTTGAAACTTGAAGGGATTTCCTGTGGGATGCGTTGATTCATGTTCATTCTATCATTGCTTGAGGACAAGCAAAGGTTAAGTGTGGGGGAGTTTGATAGCATGCATTTAGGTAGGCATAATAGGTTGCATTTAGCTTAGTTAAGATGCATTTTATGGATGGATTAAGCATGATTTGTATATTAGTTCTCTATGTTGTCGGAGTCGGAATCTACACGCTTTTATTGATTATTTCAGGTAATGGTAGATCCGAGGAGAAGACATGAGTTGATAACGCATTTGATGAGAATGTCTAGTTGATCGAAGAAGCTTACATGAAGATCTCAAGAGGTCCTGAGAAGAAGAAGCGAACCTAAACGAAGAACAAGTCTGCAGAAATTGTCGCCAGACATGCTGAACTTGTTTTGCACTTTCTGGAGGTCTCGGTTGTCCGATCGACTATTATGACCATGCGTTGGAAAGCTCTTTCAGAGAGCTACAACTTTCATGTTGACGTCGAGAGCTAATTCGAGACGGAATTTTCGGGAAAAACCAATGCAGCGCCCGCGCTGCTATCTAGCGCGCCCGCGCTGCTACCCGGCGCACCCACGCTGCTAGGAGGAAGTGGCCGCGTCGATTCACCAGACAGAAGAAGCAAGTCGACTTCTGGCGCGCCCGCGCTGCTATGTGACGCGCCCGCGTCGGTCCCTAAAGGCGGATTCTTATCCGATTTTCCCTATCTTATTAGTTTTAATATTATATTTTATATTTGTACGGGATGTTAAACTCGAGTTTATTAGGTTATATTATGGCCGAGAAGGCAGCAGTAGAGAAATTAGGTTATTTTGGAGAGACATATTTTCCCTTTGGTTCATCTCACAAACCCTATGGAGAACTAACTCTCCTTTGTTACACTTGGTTCTTTGAAGCCTTCGATTGATTTGGTTGTGAGTATTCTACTCTTGTTCGTCCTATGTTAATTGTTTCGATCTCCTGAGCTTATTGCTTGATTGCTTATTATTGGTTAATCTGGATTGATCACCTAGGTTTATCGATACTAGTCATATTGCTAGGGTTTCCAATTCCAGGTTTGGGGTTGTAGATTCACTGTAGCGAACACAATCACCATACGCGGGTTGCTTGTGGTAGATTGTGAAGGAGATTCGATTACAGGCTATTTTAACGGGTTGTTAGAATCGCTTGTATCTCATTATAATTCATGCTTGAATGCTATCGCTTTATTATTCGGTGAAGGTTTTCCCTTGTAATTTGGTGATAAGTGCTTTTAGGACTGGTAGGACTAAAAGCTATTACACGATCTGAATTGAGAACAATTACTGGACATTAGAACTTGAGATTCATAGAATGCGATGATGAACCATCTCAATTGTTGTGCGGATAATTACCTGGTGTGATACATTTCCATCATATATTCGCAACCTTTACTTGCAACTTGTTCTGTCACTATTGCTTACACACAAAACTCCCCATTGAATTGGTTACTTTTGGGTAATAACACTTGCTCGTACAATTGATTCTGTTTCCCTGTGGGTTCGACCCTAACTTACCTACTATACTTGTTATAGTTTGCATCTTAGGAATTTACTTTGATTTGGCATAACGAGCTTAGGCCTGTCAGGCGTCAAAACGGGGTTCTTCATTGGGGGAAGGGGGAGCATTTATGAGGGGGAAATGCAATCATTGCATTGATGGGTGTTCCCCAAGCACATATATAAGCTTGAGAGGAGGATCTCAAACACCCCAACATGCCCTGCAAAAAGTGAGGCAGAGCATGAGAGAGGCGGAAAGGACGGGAGAAAAGGCACACGTGCATCCGATGCCTTCTGGATCAGGACCAGAGACTGCTGGATGTGATGCATTAAGAGGTACGTTCCAAATTCCCATCAGCGCTGATCCCATGACGTAAGTGAATAAGGAAACATGTGGTAGAGGACAAAAGTTTGCGTACCTCGGTGGATATCCATACGCCAGGTGAGATGAGGTTGTTGAAGAAGTCCTTGTTCAATTGGGTCCCATCTGGGCCCTTCACCTGCGCCGGGAACTTCTCGAGCCACGCCAAGAAGTCGTCTATCTGTGCATCCGTTACCATCCCCTCCGAAGCCGCGTTGGTGGCTGGACACGTTGCCTTTGCACCCTTCTTGGCCCGCTTAGCAGGTTTAGTCACCAAGCAGTCCCCTAATTTTGCTGTGACCTTCCTATCACGCTTGCCTCTCCTCGGCTCCAGCTTCGTGTCCTAACAATCAAACACACCCGAGTTATTTTCAAACAGCTTTCATTATCCTACCAAAACAGATTCAAAAGACTACCAAAAGGGTAAATATATCCTACCAACTATGTTATTCTATCAGACAAAAAACAACTGAATTTGATATCATACCAAAAGGCTACATCTATCTTACCAAAAGGGTCAGCCTATCCTACCAACAAGTAGGGTTTACCTTTTCCTCCGCATTCTCTGCATCAGACCCACCCTTGAAACCCTCCCCTGCAGCTTGGTTTACAACCTCCTTGTCCTTCACGTCCCCACCCATGTCTCCCTTCTTAATCTGATCCTCAGCCTTCACCACCTTTTCTCCCTCGTCCTTGTCGTGATCATCGTCGGTGGAAGCCTTGTCCTGGCCACCCTCCTTTGCCTCCTCCTCAACCTTGTCCTTAACCTCGTCAACAGTGCCCATGCCCTTCCCCTGAAGATCAGAGTTCAGCTCTTCGTTCTCCACCGTGGTCTCCTCAACGTTCTCTCCCTGCTTGCCCGGCCCCTTGTCATCAGCATTCACCTCTTCCTTCTCTTCTGCCTTTTCCTCATCATTGTCACCGTCCTTGTCAACCAGATCATCCTCAACCTTCTCAAACTCTTTCTCAACAACCTTCTCATCAACATCGTCATCCAACACGTACTCCTGCAAGGAGATGTAGTCATTCAGTCGCAATTAATGGGGAATCCAACACATCAACACTATCCTACCATTTTCACATATATGTCATACCATTTGGCTTATGATGGTATACCAACACATAAACATTATCCTACCAATTGCACATATGATGGACAAAAAAGCACATACCTTTCCCTTGTCGGCCCTCTTTGATAAACGCCTTCTTGGATTCTCTAGAAACTTCAATGATCTTCTCCTCGAGCACCCTGAACCTGGTCCTCATTTCCACCATCATGCCCTTGCAGAGAGCCTCAACCTTTGCCACAATCTGGGCCTCCAAACCGACGCTGGACGCGTCTGACCCGGACTGGCTGGTTCCCTGACTGGGTCCAGCAGTGGCATCCTCCTGTCGTCGCTTCTCTCTGCGGGCCCTCATGTGCTCGCCCACAATCTCATCAAAGAAGACGTCTGGAGAGTCTTTCTTGTACGATGATTGCGGGTAGGCATCTTTCTCCTTGTGGGTTGGGTGCAAGATGGGCTCTGGCTTCGCGAGCAGAACATGTTCATTTATGGGGTTGTTGGCCGGGGCGTCCAGGCTCAGGAAGAAATTCACGTTCTCGTATCGGATGTGGGAGTTTGGGGTTTCCCATCTCAGATACCTCGGGATGATGGTGTCGTCGATGCTACGCCCGAAATGATTCCCAATCTCTGGAAAGCACTCATACACCCACAGCTGCACACACATTTAGGTAAGCTATTATTAGACAGTTTGCATGACAACTTCATAGAATTGGTAAGATAGAAATACACAGTTCGTAGGTAAACTTGATAGCTTTGGTAAGATAGAAATAGACTATTGGCATGATATAATTGCCTATTTGGCATTCCACACAGTCACACAATCTGAAATGGCAAGGGTTTGACCCTTTTTTCAGAACTTGACTAACCTGGAAGGTCATAGGGAACCCGTATAGCGCGTACGATGGCCTATCTTTCAGGTGAGCTTTTGCAGCCACCATGTCCTTCAACGTCCCGGCCAGGCTCTCGTGTAGCCTCTCGTACACCAGTCAGCCCCAAGGGAATTCCAGAAACCGCGTCGTGTCCTCCAACAGCAGCTTAACCACCCACCCTCTAATTTGTTTCTTCTTCTCCAAGCCAAAAAGAATGCCCTCCACAATGACTAGGAGGGCAAGCTTGTACTTTTTCATGAGGGAGCCCGATCCCGTCTCTTTTTCGTGCCCCCAAGCTCTCTCGACATCCTTCAGACTTACCTTCTCTTTCTTGAACAGCTGGTATACAACTTCCTTGTGATCCCCCTCTATCACATCCCTAGGGGGTGGTGCGCAGTTCAGCCCCGTGATCAACGCGAACTCGTGAAGCGAGAATCGCACGTGATGCCCCTGGATGGAGTACCATGTCTCATGTTGTTTCCGGGTCTTAAGATTCCACAGGAGGCAAAAGTGCACCAGCTGTGCAGCGAACTTGTTCCTCGACCCCATCTTCACTATGCCTCTGAATTGGCTCTTCGTGAGGGCCTTCACATCCTCACGGTCGATGGCTAAGTCGAGTCCGTCCAGGAGGTCAAAACTGGCATATGATATCGCCCTGCCGCTGAAGTGGTCCTTCTCCGCCACTGCCAACACAGCCCGCAACACATGTAAGACTCTTAGGTGCCAAAAATTTCCCCAAGCATTACTACAAAAACAAGGGAACTATTTCAGTTTCCTTACCCCATGGCTGCTTAGTCCTGCCTTTACTTTCCTCTTGCCGGCCTTTGTCATTTTTTATGGTTATTGCACAAAGGGTACCTGCAACACAATCACCACACACATGCATTCAGACATTCAGATCACCTCATCAGTCATACCAACAGTGTAAATGTATCCTACCAATAGAATATTATTTTCCTACCAACACTGTTATCCTTTTCTGTCCTACCATTTTCGAATTTCATAAAAGTTTGGTTCATTTTACCTCTTTCCCAACCCAAGAGATAGCCAAAGTAATTCACCAACACCAATTAACCAACAATTCATCATACATATAGGCATTTAACCAACAAGTAATTCACATATTAAGTTTCAAACATATAGCAAAACACCTACTCTGTCATACCAAGGTTTCTTACTTGTTTTCTTCATTTTACCTCTTTCACAACACATCATATAGGTAATGAGATTAACCAAAACCAAATCACCATTTATTCATCATATTTTTAGGCATTTCATCAAACACTTGGTGGGCATTTACGGTTTCAACAATAAAAAACAAATCAACCAAAAATTCCTTCACCCCACTCGGCATACCAGATGTTCATTTTTATCCTGCCAATTTCTTTACCCGGTCCTACGAAATCTGCTACCACAATTTCAGACACAACATTCGATAATCTGTCCTACCACATGTGCACATATACCCTACCGATTACCCCCAATCTTGTGGATTCCCTACTCATCCGACCCCCTCCTTGCCCTTTTGTCCCCAATTTCTTACCCAACATCACCTAAGCCTTACCCATCCTTTTCCCGACACCCACGAATCCTAATCGCACCCACCTCCCCAAAATCGACTCACAATGGCACCCCTAACCCCTCCTACTTCATTCCTCCTCTACTGCTAGGCATCTACCCCAAAATCGTCTCAAATCCTTCACAAAACCGCATGTAACCGCACCCCCATTACCCCAATTTCGCAACTCAAACAAAAACTCCACAGTTGCTTACCTTTATCTTCGTCTTCAACCTTTTCCTTCCTCCCTGGCGGTGACTGATGGCCCTTCTTCTTCAACTGGTTCTTCCTCCTGTCGCTCCTCCTTTCAGGTTTTTCGTCTCTCTCTGTCTGTCTCTTTCCACAAAGAAATTGTAACCGTCTCTCTCCCTCCCTCCTCGTTTTATTTTCAGAAATCCCCCACCCTCTACAGCCGGTTGTGTACAGTTCCAAAAAATCGGCAGTTAAATTTGCATGGGGGTAGAGAGGTTATTTTGGGCCAATTTTTGGGCTAGTGGTCTATTTGTGCAATTGGACCCATTTTTTGGTCTAATTACTACCCTTTCCTCTTTTGTGTCAACCAATCAAGGTATGCATCAACATTTGAATCCTTTTTTCAGCAGATAAACACATCAAAGGACCGTCCAAATACTCGCCATAAGTGGGATAAATCATGTCCTTCAATTACAACAAGAAAAGAAAAGTGTCACCATGACAAACTAAACAACATAACCAAAATAAAGATATAAGAAACAAACAGATAACAAATAGTAAAACAAAATAAAACTGAAAAACATAAAAAAAAAAGTAAAAAATACCATGCGAATCTTAGCAAACTCAATCTGCATAAGATGAGTAGTGATAGGCTTAGAAGTCGACAAAGTCCATTTGAGGAAAGACCTATCCATGTCATCTGCCACATAGCTACAATTAATGATTTGTGGGATCTGGGGAAAAGCCTCCAAGATCCAAACCTAGGATAAAAAGTTAAATACAACATAAAAAAGCCAAATGTAAGACAACTGATAAACAATAAAAAAACACTACATTAATTTCAAGAAAAAAAAAATAGGAACAAAGATTGACAAAGGGGAAAAACCTGCAAAGCGAGTGGAAATCCTAACAGATTATAGCCAAACCTTGCTTTGGGGACTTTCTCCTTAGAAGACTTCTTGGGAGTCTTCTTAGAAAGCTTAGCCAAATTACGTGCAGAGAGACGGTTGACTTTCATCAAGGATGTGATAGTTTCTACATACACTAATCTACTCAATGGATAATCATTTAAACGACTAAGATCAGAAGCAAGTGACACAACCTGATCCCTAACACACCTATCCCTATGGGGTAACAAAACCCCATCAATTATCAATACATACACAATAAGCAATTTCTTTGGTGAATTTTTGGATGTTTTACAGAAAAGATCCACCAAATCATCATACTTGATTTGATCTACACCCAAAACAGATTTGATATCAACAGAAGGGATGTCAACAGGGTGATCAGAGTAACATTTCAGACCAGTTACCGCAGCAAACTTAGTGTTGAACAAAAATGCGCGAATAATTGTAAAACATATTTTATTTAATTTTTTATAATTTGAGTTCGACCCCTTTTGGTTGTCCTCTTGATTCGAAGTCATATTGACACCAAGACTTGAATGGTTTTGGTGATTTGGGCTGCACCCGAATTTTAATGGGTTGCCTACGTATCTCTTGGAAGAGAATCAAGCCTTACGTAGTTCAGAATATTAGAACTAATTTAATCCCTGGGTTTTGGTGATTGAACCCGACGAGCTTGAATTTTATATCGGGTGTCCTACGTACCCGTTTGGAACGGGATCAAATCACTCGTAGTTCTTTTAAGAACCAATTTAATTTGATTTGAAATGGGCGACTGAATCCAATATTTCTTTTATCGGACTTCCTACGTAACTCATAAAAGAGCATCAAGTCTTCACGTAGTTCTTTTTTTTTAAGAACCGTTTGCATTCAAGGAAATTTGATTTAGGGTTTTGACTCCATTTTCTTTTTCTTCATTTAGAAGTCAATTTTGGAATCGACCCACTAGAACGAATTGACAATGAAATTTTACGAGTTTAACTTTATGATTTTGTTAAACCCAATTTCAATTTGTGCCAATTATGTATTTCTTATATTTTGTGGGCTAATTTTGGAATTTCTCATACATTTAAAAAATGTAAGCCGTATGTATATATATGCATATATACAATATAATGGGCTTGCTTTTTGCTTTCTTTTTGCCCGATGCTCATCATCATCATTATTTTGTTAATGCCAATTTTAGGCCTTAAAATCAACAAACCCATTTCATTTTAACCGAGCTCGGACTCCGGCCTGTTTTCTTTTTAAAGGAATAAGCCAGCCCACTTCATATTTGTTCAATCCAGCCCATTTATATTTTTTTTTTACGAAAGCAAGGCATCACTCTTTAATTTGCAGACTCGACGAGTCAACGTCCCCCTTTCTCTTTCCCTTCTTTTCCTCCGAGACCCGCACAGCTGCTCGAGTATCTTCCCCTTCCTCGTGCGTTCATCAGTAGCTGCCCGGAAATTCGGGGCTCAGGCGACCGGAAACAGCCAAAGGAGGGAGAGGTAGGCCCCGACTTCACCGGAGACCCGAACAAACCCTAATTCGGAGTTTTGCCCAGGTAATTTTCTAAGGTTTCTTGTTTTAGTTGTTTTAAACCCTAAATCTTCCACCTAGGTGGAATCCGAATGATAGATTCCCTAAATTTTGACTTTCATTCACTTCTCCTTCCAATAGAACTCTCAATTCGCGAGCTCTGCTAATCAATTTTTTTTTTTTATTTGTAATATGGGATAATTTCGATCAACGAGAGTCGCGTGAACGCTCGAAGACCGTCGGTGGCTTTGTGCATCCGGCCTTGGTTGCTCGGAAGGGAAGGTTGCTGAGTTGAGCATCACCAATCCACAACGAGGCGAGGACATTACAATCCCAACTCTAGGTATGATTTTGGGCACTTTTTTTTCTTTTAGAAATTTTAGCCTTCAATTTCAGAGTTAGGGCTTATGCGAATTTGTCGATGCTTGTGTGACTGAATTTCGTGGATTTTGCACTGTTGGGATTATTTGGTTTAGGGAAATCAATAGAAGAGGGTAGGCAACGATTTCTGAGTGGCCACCAATTCAGCATTTCAAGCAGGTATGCCGGTTTCTCTTCCCTTCTTTTCTTTGTTTTCATTGAGCCAAAGCGTCAATTGACAGTATGCATAGGCTGCCGCTGATTTGGATGTTTTATTCTAGGATTAGTTGCAATTTGGTAGCGACTAGTGAGGGTTTGGGATTTGTTTGATTTGGATTGTGTTTGACTTGTCTGAGAAGCCGAGAGAGATGTCCTGCTTGATTTGCTTTTTTTTTTTTCCTCTTTCTGAAACTTATTTTCTCTGGACTGATTTACTTTGTCTAGACAAGAAAATTTGTTCTCATGTCTTTACTGTAGTAATCTTATCTTCTTTGTTTGTTTGAAACTGAGATGCTGATCTTGCCTCCTCAAAGTTTAGACTTCCTTTTAAATGTAAGTCAGGGCCTTCGATTTGGATATTTGGATAGAAAGCCATGTATTCCCACAACTGATTTGCTTAGTGTAGGACACCAGTTTGTTTGATTTGCTTGGGATTGATTCCAATTTAATGCCGCTACTTTGTGCATTATTTGGAAATCTGTTTGTGGCTGCAGTGATTTTTGTTCTTTAGCCTTGTATGAGATTGCTTGCAATTTGTTTGTGACCTTGTTGGATCATTCAGAAAATTTGAGTAGTGTTTTGAATAGATTTTTGCCAAGTTTCACCCTTGTTCTCTTAGAATTTGGTGAACGATTTCAACGCAGATCTTGAACGGCTATGATTCGAATGGCCTGATTATGTAGCAAGAGTAACTTGAGGATTCGCTTTGCTTGAAACTGAACAGCAAATATGTTTGCTTTCCAACTTCATTGTTTAACTGCTTGTGAATTTGTTTGCTTTTCTTTAAGTTACTCTGAACTGGTAGTTTGTCCAGAAAATCTATTTTTTTTATTTCCAGAAAATCTGCACCATTTCTTTGCTTCCAATTTCATTATTGCTGCAGCAAGATTGTGCAAGATTGCTTCTTTTGTCTGGTTTGAAACTTGTTTGCGATTTGTGTGATGCTGATTTCGCCAATTTGCAACAGTTTAGAGAAATTTCAGCAGCATTCCGCCCTCTTTAGGGCGGTTCGATGATTCCGAAACCCAGGCCACGAGAAAAGCTCGTAAGGTTTTCAAGGGCGTGGTTTCGAGAATCGATTTTGGCAGCATATCGGCTTGATTTGAGTGATTTGATGACTCCGAAACCCAGGCCACGAGAAAAGCTCGTAAGGTTTTCAAGGGCGGGGTTTCAAAAGTCGTCATGCGTCTTAGACTCTTAGCTGAGTTCTCCTTTTGTAGATTATGATTAAAAAGACAAAAATGCCCTTAATATATAACATATGAGTTGCCTCTCTTTCCCCCTTCAATTCACGTTTTCACAGAGAAGAGAAGCAGCAGTGTCTGCAGTGCCACATCGAAGCTCCTCATCCGGCGCGCACACAACAGCCCCCGCCGCCGGCGTTTTTCCGGCCCCATCCCCGTCCTGTGACGCCTGTGATGTAATCCTCGTTTGTCCTAGTTCTCCGATTTCCCCTTTTTTTGTTTTAAAATCAACTTCACACAACCTTCATGTTGAAGTAGATGTAAGGATTCCATGCTTAAATTTGGTAACAAATTTGGGGGTTCTCTCGTTATTGTTCGAATTGGTCTCAGTTTGGGACCTCAATTTCCCCAATTTGTCTCAATTATAAGGATTCCATGTTGCGGGGCTGGTTCTTTATCAATGAATTGCTACATTGGGTAATGAATTGAAACACCTTGAATTCTTGTAACTTGTACAATAGCTTCTGTTGGCACACTTGTTCATAGTTGTGATTTTGACCCCTTCTTTAGCCTATTTGAGGCATGTGCAGTTGTACCTGTCAAACCAAATTCACTCCTTTCATGTTTTATTTAAAGCTAAAAGTTAATCTGCTGAGTATTTTTATTGTCATTCCTATCCTGGATTAGTTTTATTTTCATGTTTATATGCTATATTTGTTTGTTTTCATTGCTTGGTAATAAATTGTAACTGATAGACTTCTTAAGTAAAACAAACCCTATGTATGGGGAGTTTGTTTGCATCTGTAGTGGTACTTTTTTTCTTCATTTCTGGTCAATGTATGTTTCCTTCACTTGTTAATGAATCTACCTTCTGTGTACTGGTAGTAGTAAATAGTAACTAGAGACATTTGCATGCTCATACATGGTTGAAATGCTCTCCATAAAAGAAGAATAAGGGAATCCACTCAATCCAGTGTTTGTTATTTGTTGTCAATTTGTGATACTATTAGAATCAATATTTTTTTGGCATGCTTGCAGTCAGCTCATCTGTCACTTTAGCCTCCTCTAAAGCAAGTCAGTATCCAATCAAGGAATCTCCACCGCCACCAGCTTAGCCAATCCAGCCGCCCTCACCTCCGCCCCCTCCCTCACATCCGGCAACCAATTCTACTGAAGTCATCAGCCTCCCGTGGCCGTCCCCACCCGCAGATCTGCTGGGCAATCTCCTCCTCTCGACAGCTCCGTCCTGGACCAGTCCCTGATGACGGCAGATGCTAGTCCTGCCGCAGTTAACCCCACCGCGGCCACAGTGTCTCCTATAGGGAGCTCCTCTCTTGATACCGCTTCTCCCTCCCTGACCGCCTCTGTGCTGAGTAGCGGAACGCCGTTGACCTCCGAGCCTCGAGATTAACAATTTCTCAGGTAAGCCTAAACCCAACTCTCAATTCAGTTGCTTTAACAATTCTGAATTTTCTAAATCAATGGTGTAATTGATGAAAATCTTTGTGGATTTGTTAAATATGCAGATTTGTTGGCTGGGCAATGGTGGCGGCGAAGGAGAGGGAGTGACACTGTAGCTGCAGCAGTTAATTCTCCAAAGTCAAAGGTGGTTCCTTTTTGCTCTTTCCAGTTATGCTTTCTATCTGCCGCATCACCATCAAATTTGTGAAACAAGCCTCTTCTTTCAACAAAACCCAACTCTTACCATGGCCACTGTCTTGCATCCAGAAGGCAACCTATGTAAATGTGTACATGAAATGGAAGAAAGACCCCTTTTACGACTCAATTGAATCCATCCACGGTGCCTCTGATTTGAAACCCTTGATTTCTCTTAAGAATTGCATTGCTAAAGACCCCAACGGGTGTCTTCCTATTTCTGCTGTCTCGAAAAAGGGTATTCAATTAGATGTGCCCATGAAGGTTGCCAGGTTTCTGAGGATGTACCCTTCTGTTTTTGAGGAGTTTGTTGGACCCCAATACAACTTGCCTTGGTTTAGGCTCACTCCAAAGGCTCTTGAGATTGATCAAGAGGAGAAGCGAGTGTATGAGGATTGTAAGCTTGATTTGAGATTTAGATTGAAAAAGTTTATTATGATGAGCAAGGACAAGATGCTGCCTCTAAGAATTATTAAAGGGGCTCAGTGGGGTTTAGGATTGCCAGATGTGATTTTGGAAGACTTGGAATCGAATCTTGATGAGTCTTTTCGGTTCGTGGAGATGGAAGATGGGGAGAGAGGATTAGCTGTGTGTTGTGAAGAGAGGGTATTTTCTGTTCTCCAGAATAATGCAATGAAACAAGGGGTCTGTGGTGTAGGATGGATGGAGCCGATTCCTTTTCCCTATTTTCCACCAAAGGGATTGAGATTGAAGAGGGAGATTTCCATTTGGTTGGATGAGTTTCAGAGACTTCCTTATGTCTCTCCTTATGAGGACTTTTCACATTTGCATCCGGATAGTGATATAGCTGAGAAACGAGTTGTGGGTGTTCTTCACGAGCTGCTCAGTCTCTCTGTTAACCATGCAGCTGAGAGGAAAAGACTCTTTTGTCTTAGAAAGGTTTTTGGATTACCCCAAAAATTTCACAAGGTGTTTGAGAGACACCTGAATATCTTTTACCTGTCGTTGCAGAATAATACATGCACTGCAGTTCTAAAAGAAGCATATAATGGGAATACAATTGAGAAACATCCATTGGCTAGAGTGAGGAAGAAGTACATAAAACTGATGAATGAATCCAAGCTGATCTTGAAGCGACGGAGGAAGAAAGGGAGTTCTATTGGTAAAACCAGGGATTCAGACTTGAACTTGGATCATGTAGATGAAGGCAATATAAAATTTGAGGAATGCTCCTTGTAATATTCGTAGAGATCATCATCATATTTTTGTGAAGTATGCTGGTTAATAGATTTCTATATTTTAAGTGTAAGGAATGTATTCCCCCCAAGGTGGCCTATCTACTGGTTTGGATTATTCAGCATCACTAAGGGAGTTTGTAGGTTGAACAGCATGTCTAATGTTAAAATTGGTTAGTCTGCTTTTCATCCTCTTTCTTTTGATGATTGCACATCCCAACTTTAAGGCAGTTCATTGCTTCACTTGTTCTAATTTGTTTCATTTTCCTATTAAATGCGGAAATCTACATTTTTGGTTTTTTTTTTTTTTTTTTTTGGTTCTATACAAAAGAGTGGTTTGAATCTGGGAGTTTATGTGTTCTCACTACTACTAGAAGGAGCTCATGAAGTGGTCCACATTAGCAGTTAGGCTAATGTAGCGATTTACTTTAGTGCTTAGGCTAATGAGCAGTTTATCTAGTTGTTTAGGTTATTGCAAAGGTTCAGGTAGCGATAAGAAGAGGTCAGAGAGGATCGGAATCACATCTCTATCTGAGGGAAATGAAATAGATATCCAAGGATCTATCTAGTGCTTAGTATTAGTGTGTTACCATCTTTCCTCATTTCTGTTTTAATCTTAATCTCTGTATTTCTTGTTCCTAGCAAAAGCTTTAAAGAAGCTTAGCACTGAAATAGAAATACAATGCCATATCTTTTTTCTTCCTAAATTACTAGAGTATATCTAGTCAAAGAAACTGGACCTAATTACCTGGGGTCATCTGTGATTTTTTGTACTTCAAAATAATTTTGGATAAATCATCACTATACTCTGGAACCTCTTCCTCAGGAAGCTGGATGATCTGATCTTTTGTTCCTCTTGGCATCTGAGGCTTCCTACCTCAGTTAGTAACCCCGATGTCAACTGATTTGAATTTTGAGATTCTCGTTGCAATAATAGATGATAACACAAGTGGAATGCTGCGGTGGATATATAATCTCGCTACTTGCAATGTCTAGGAAAATGGTCAAGTTTTGCTTCATACAAGGACAAGAAGAGGAAAGGTAACTTGAAATGGATGGTTTTGAAGTTTTCATTATTGTTGATTTTTTTTGGGACATGAATAGGCAGATATATTACTGAATTAGGAACTGAAGTAAGAATGATGGCTACTCTCATTAGATACTATTTGTAGATTGATAGAATGAATCACATATTTTGTTATTATCTAGTTTCTGACTTGTTATGTTTGATGGGTGATAGTGTGATTGGATCTTGTAATTGTAGATGATTGGACCTATGCCATCCGATAAGTATTGATTTGGAACACCGAAAAGCTGGAAAAACATCAATGGGATTTATTCAGTGATCTAATTCTGTTGTCTCTTCTTGATCATGCTATCATTGAACTCAAGGTAATCACTATTGAGGAGTTATTCTGCTACTCAACTTTTCCCTTCTGATACAAAACTGTGGTTTGAGCAAGTTGCTTTTGATTCCTTAAGTTCAAGATATTCGTTTTTTTCCCCCTCATTTTACTTTGGTCATAAGATTTATAGATTATGTGTTGATTCAACTCGTAAAGAATAGCTGCAGATAAATGGTTATGTAAATTGATGATCTATTGTTTTCCACATTATATGCTGTTTCATAGTTGCGTTACATACAACTTGGCCAGGATGTTTACCTTCCAATGTGTTGGTTGTTCCTATTAATGCATGCAATTGAGGTTCTGCAACTTTTGGGCTTCATTTGTATGCATATGGGTTCATGATTTAGAAATTTTCCTCGAAATATTCACTAAAAATTAAATATTTACAACTTTATTCACAACTTTAAACAATTTATACAAATATTCATTTTTTGCAGAGGAATCAGAGAAACGCGTTTCGTTCATAATTTGAAACGAAAAGAAGTTTGAAAAAAAATAAACAAAGAAACGTGGTTTAAAATCGCGTTTTATAATTAAATTTAGGTAAAACGCGGTCTTAAACCGCGTTTATATCAATTTATTTTTTAAAATTATTTTTTTTTAAAAAAAAAGAAAAGAAAAGGGATGAAGCGCAACTTCAAGCCGCGCTTCATGTGTATCCCCTATCCCCGTCTACTTGCAGGCTGCAGCTCAACCGTCGACATCGGCGTACTTGCGAATTTTATTTTCAAATTAGCCAAAAATCCAAAAGAAATTAGGAAAGTATCAAAATTTGAAAGTATTTAGCATTTTAGCCAAAGTAGGGTAAAATTTGAAAGTAATTAGCTAATTAGATAAAAAACTTATTAAATTAGATTAGGTAGTCCATTCCCAAATGTGGTATTAAATAGTCAATGATCAACTGTTTGACCATTGATCGGTCAACGTTGACCGTTCAACTCATGTTGATTTTTTTTTTCAAATGATTACATTTTTTTGATGCCATTTTTTTTTAGTCAAGTCTGGTTTTGGAAACACACTTTAAAAATTAAACCGTGTTTGTTTTAAGTTTTTTTAAGCATGCTTTACACAAAAACTAGTCTAAATATTTTTTTAGAAATAAACGAGAACGGTTTTATAGCAAAGCGTGTTTATTTTAGTCAAATCTAGGTTTTGGGAACACACTTTGAAAATTAAACCGTGTTCGTTTTAAGTTTTTTTAAGCACGCTTTACACAAAAACTGGTCTAAATATTTTTTTAGAAATAAACGAGAACGGTTTTATAGAAAAGCGTGTTGCTTTGAGTTGAATTTGGGGTTGGGAACACACTTTTAATATAAAATTGTGCTTAAAATAAAAAAAAATAAACACGCTTGTCAAAAACCGTACCCAACTTACTAGTGATGACATGAGCTAGCTATGTAAGGAGCAAAGAATTAAACAAGTTTGGAATTAATTGTTTATTAAATTGAAGTGTAGTGTCTCGGATTTGGAACACAACAACAAATCCATGTAATGCTATGAATGACATGCAAGCAAGGCTGAGGGCTGGTTGATGTCCATGATTTGTGCCATGTTTTTATACTTATTTCAGCTCATTATTCTATCGTCATATGTATCCTGGGTTGGGAATATAGTGAATTTGTGTAGTTTATACTTATTTGCCAAATTATGGAGTCTACACTAGTTTTTGTTATGTTTCGCAGAAATCGGACGCACTTTGGAGCTTAAAGAAAACTCATGAAGAAGTTAATGATGGTGCAGCTGGAGAAAAAGGCCATATTTCGACATTCATCATTCTGAATCAAACTTTGATGTCTTCATGAGAATTGTAGCCCTCGAAAAGATCTTTCCAACGCATACTCATATGCGTCAATCCGACGAACCAGGACTCGGGAAAGTGTGTTTCAAGAACAGAGCAGAATGCTGAGAGCTGACACATCTACTCGACATCGAGTACACTTCCTCGACGTCGACCAGAAACCCTACTCGAGTCCGATGTAGAGAGCAGCCCTCGAAGAGCAAGAACTCTCCTCGACGTCGAGTACACTTCCTCGACGTCGACCACACCTGGAACCCTACCTGAGCTGCGAAGAGAAGCCGAGATCGACGAGTCTCCTCGACGTCGACCAAAGCTCCTCGACGTCGACCAGACTATTTTTAGGCCGCGAGTCCGTTGGGTCAATCCGAGCACGTGATGAAGACTTGGACACGAAGCAAGGCCGGATTCATCCAATTCTATCAAGATCTATCTATGGAAGGAATGATTTATCCACCACATGAAGATTTAGATATTTTCCTTTTTAGGTAAATGTTTCTTTTATTAAGTTTTATCTTTAGAAATAGATAGAATTTGCTTGCCTTGACTAGCAAGGATTAAAGCCTATAAATAAAGCCTATGGGGCTAGTTTTTATTCATTCCAAGCTAGAGAGAACACAAGTAGAGAGAGAGAGAGAGAGAGTGGAGGCCGAGAGGAGTACAAGAGCGAGAGCAATTTGGCTTCGATCGGTTGTAAGCTTTGGTTTATTTTAATGCAATTTAATTTTCTTTTATTATTGATGAGTTTTCCTATGATGAAGAGCGAGTAGTCCACCCACTTCCAGGGTCGGGGTGAGCCCGACGATAGCCATGCATGTTTGAGGTAAAAAATCGACCTTTATTATGTTTTGATCATCCACTGCCTTTTATATGTTTATTACCTATTTGAAAGAATAGAGATTCATGTTAACCACTTGGATTATAAACATAAAATTGAAATTATGGTTTCTTGAGAGAGTTGTCTAATTGTTGAAAAAGGCGAAAGCTTAATCCTTTGATGTGATTGCATAACTATTTCTCTTTATCTTGCCTTGTGCATGCTTGATTATCATTGCTGCAAACCCCAATCTTGGAAGTTTTCTTTTACATTGTTTATTTCGAAATCTGCAATTCGTTTCGTTACTGTTTTCTCCTCGATGTCGACCACATCTTCTCGACGTCGACCACATCTCCTCGACGTCGACCAGATCTAGTCGACGTCTACCACTGATATTCGATCTAGGGTTTCTGCTCGAGATCGCTGCTCGTTTTTGTCCCTGCAGGTCCTCGACTTCGACCAGCCTTACTCTACATCGACGACTTCTCCTCGACGTCGAGGACACTTGGTCGACGTCAACCACCACCAGTGACCTTGCTTGCTCGAATTCGATTGTGCTAAACCCCTGTCGACTACCCTTGGTCGAGGTCGAGGACTCTGGAGTCGATTTCTGCCCGTGAGATTCTTCCGCTACCTGAGATCCGCTGACCAGCTTCCTCGAGGATCGATCCTGACTTCCTGTTGCTACATCGGGAGGGAGTCTTGAACATTATTTGCTCGGAACGGAATTGGTTTGCCTATTTTATTTACATTCTATTTGCAATATCGATTTCCTCCATCAACACTGGTATACCCCTTGCATCTATCACCTCTGCAAGTGTAGGCTCACCTAAATGAATCACCAGTTACAACCAAGCAACATTTAACCACAACAAACATATCGCAACTTAAGGCCAAAAGTAGCCGATTTTAGGCCATGAGTACGCCTCTTAAGGCCAAAAGTAGCCAATTTCAGGCCATGATCTTATGCCACTTAAGGCCAAAAGTAGCTGATTTCGGGCCATGAGAACACCACTTAAGGCCAAAATTAGCCGATTTTAGGCCATAAGTACGCCACTTAATGCCAAAAGTAGCCGATTTCGACCACGAGAACGCCACTAAGGCCAAAAAACCGATTTTAGGCCATGAGTGCGCCACTTAAGGCCAAAAGCAATCTATTTGAGGCCATAAGTATGTCACTTAAGGCCAAAAGAAGTCGATTTCAGGCCATGAGTACACCACTTAAGGAAAAAAAAAGCAGATTTTATGCCACGAGTACCCCATTTAAGGACAAATGAAGCTGATTTTAGGCCACGAGTATGCCACTTAAGGCTAAAAGAAGCCGATTTCAAGCCACGAGTACGCCAATTAAGGCCAAAAGAAGCTGATTTCAGGCCACGAGTATGCCAATTAAGTCTAAAGCATTGTCATTTAAAATCAATAGATCACCACTTAAGGCCCAAAAGATCGTCATTTAAAGCCAACAAAATCGCCATTTATGGCCAATAATAGCCTATTTTAGGCCATAATAACCCCATTTAAGGTCATCGAAAGTCAAGTTCAAGCAATAATAATGTCATTTAAGATTCAACAATTAAGACCAACGGATTGCCACTCATGGATAAAATAAGATGATCATGAATGTATCAACTAGCACTGTCACTCACTTATGACAAAAAATTTATCAAATCATTTTGAGAAGTAACATTCGTTTGATTAGTTAATAACACACTAATTACATTACATTGTGTTTATTGGTTTGAGAATGCTAAGCGCGCATGATACAATTAAGGAAAAAAAAGCATTAGTGGTTGTCGTCAATTATAAAAAATGAAGAACATCGAAATATTCGTCTTCCCTCATCATGATCGTGAACTTGGGGGAAATTGATAGGGCTAAAATATAAGCCTATAAAGAACTTGGGGGCATAATTGTCTTTTACCATGTAAAATTTAATTAAGCCCTAAATCTCATTCTATATAGCTAGATATATGGGTGATTTTTTTCTGTTAACTAAAAATTTGAGATCGGCAAAAATGAAGCTCGAGAGGCCGACAGATCGGCAGACGGACTAACCGTCATCATACAACATACAAGAACACAAATCGAAAAAGATGAAAGAAAAACCTAACCACTCATACAAGCCATCAGCCAATGTATAGGTTGATGAAGATCCAAGATGAGCCACGAATGTCGAGAATACGGGAGAGTGCAACGACTCACACGACGTCCGCGTCTCGACGCCGAGAAGGAGGAGAACATTAACCCACTGCCGGAAAGAGCGAATCATGTAAAAGTGCAGATCACCGACGTTTCCCCCACCTAAATGAGGGATCTTTGAAGACCCAGAACACATCCACGATTCTCTCAATCATACTGGATGCCTGATACTATAACCCAACTCGGAACCAAACGCAACCCCCCAAGCTAGCAACCTGAAACAAAAAGATGAGGCAAAATACGGGCAAGAATAGGGAAGAACAATCATCCGACGAGAAATGTGAACCGAAATTCCGAGACCAAACTAAAAGTCCAAGGAGCATTATTATTTCTTATTAATAAAATTAATATTTTCCATACCCTTTTGGAATTTGCTCAACCCTTTCGGGATACTAAACCCTTTTGGGAGTTGTATGTACAAAAAAGTAGAAATTATAAACAATTATTATTTATATATATATATAACAACAATAATAATTTATAATAATTTTTATATTTATTTAGTTTTATTTTAATAATAATAATATTTTTTTTATGCGGGATGACTTCGGACCCAAGGCCAAACCTTGGGCCCAAAGCACTAGGTTTTAGACCTCCTCGAGCCTAAGGAAAAACCTTTGGACCCAAGGAAAGGGTAACCTCGAAGGAGGAGGCCGAAATCAACAAAGGCGGCGCCGAGAGGGCCAGATCCACAACCACCCAGATCGGAAACCGAATGGACTCCGAGGAGGGAGGAAGAAAAGGAGGCAGGGTAGGATGATTGAAGCACGGAGGATTTGAAGGGAGGAGGCCAAGCACCACCCAGGGGCAATCGAAGAAGGATGGATCAGATTCAAGAAGATTGAATGCTACAAAGAAAGGTGCATCGGCTCCGAGGTTGGAATCGTAACCAGCGACACAAAGGAGTACCAATCGGAGACAAGGGTGATGTGAAGAGGAAAGTAGGCCGCCGGCGCCGCCGAGGCGAATACCAAAGATGGGATGAGCGAGGCAGAAAACCGATGATGACGACTCTGTAGCCAGACTAGACAAGAAGGGCCTAGAAGATGGTCGGAACCTGCTACACGGGGGGTGGATGCCCAAAAGGGATTTGGGACTCCCTCTCTCTAGAATTCTAGAGAGAGGAGAGAAAAATGGATTGTTTAGTTCGTTAAATAGATGGGTGATTAGCTAGGGAAGGGAGGACTTTTCTTTTAGCCGACAAACTCTGACTTGAGTGTCAAAAGCTCTCTGGAGGAGCGAGCCTCACCTCTTTCTTCTTTTTCTATGCAGGAAGGGTTGAACAAAGATGGATCGACATGAGATAAATCAATGCGAATCAACGTGCGATTATCTCCCCAAAAAAAAACTTCATAAATAAGCTTATATTTAAAACTATTTCATAAATTAAAATTGAAAATAAGAAATATCCATATAAAGATTAAATTTTTAAACGAGTTGAAATAAAAAAAAAAACAACTAGTTTTGTATTCCATACATTATATTCTTCGATTCTTTATTTCTTGTTGCACCAACAACATGTTGTTTGAAAGGTGTTTCCTGGTTGACAGGTGTTTCCTTGCGAGATCGAGATGATTTTATTCGATTGGTTTCTATCTCTCCAGCTTTTCTCATGCTTTGAGATCCTTCATGTCTTCAGGGATGGTAATGAAGCTGCTAACCGTCTTTCTCATCTTTCCCTTTTTCACTCAAGCCCATTACTCTCTCATTTTTGTAGTAGGTTATGCACCAGCAGGACGTTCCTGGCTGGTTTTATATTAGTAATATTTACCTTTTAGCAAAAAAAAGAGCGCACATCCAAATTGCAAGCCATGCTCATAAGTACTATATCCGTCGCAAATTTGATGGACCCGATGCCACGAGGAAGAGGAGGAAAAACAGCCATGATATCGTCATAAATGATTAGCAAGAAGTGATCGATTGATGAAGGCGTTGCAGTTGTATCGATGATTAATCACTTAGGTTTTTTCTATTTCTTACAACGATTTTGAACCGTAACCAATTTTATGTATTTGGCATATATATGTATTTGAACATTCGGATATTTATTTGAACATTCAGATTTGAAAATTTGAAATCTAGTTCGATCGTTTTAAATATGATTTGAAATTAGATTTGATATCTCCGAGAGTCGGATTTCGGGATTCAAAATTAGCGAGCGGGTTTCGGGTCAGAATTGTCGGATTCAAAAGTCGGATTTCGGGATCCACATCTCTCTCTCTCTCTCCACCTCCCTCCTCTTCTTTGTCTTCTTTCCCTTATGTGCAAACAAGAACACACACACTCACACCATTTGCCTCCTTTATATAAGGCTTGTGCACTAATCCCTAAACCCTAATCATCCTCCAAAAAATTCCGAGAAAACCCTAAAACCTATCCTTCACCTCTCTCATTTTCAAACCACCAAAGAAAATCCCACCTTTCTTCCTCCATTTCTCCTTCAAGCTTCAAACGCCCTCGATCAAATCCACCATGTTCTTGCTGTTCTCCAAGCCAAAACACCACAAAACACCTCCTATTTTGCCTAATTTCGCCCAAAATTGAAAAACATCTACCTAGTTCTACCTTTCACATCTCCACATTCCCGCATTTGACTCAATGGAAAACAGATTTCAGTTTCTAAAATCAGTTCTTCCCCTTCGAATCCATCATCATCTTTAACTAAGCTTTACATGTAGAGGTTACTTACTTGAAAACCAGATGCGACTCTGTGTGGGTTTCTTCTTTCTTCATGTAACTTTCTGTTCTCCTTCTTCCTCTTCCTTCTCGCCGCTCTATCCTCCTTCTTCCATCTTTTTTTTTGTGAAAGAAACTGTCAGGTTCTTCTTCTTCCTCTGGTTAGATGGTCTTCCCAAAAGTCTCTTTCCTCACTTTAAGACCCCTCGTGTGTTTGGTTTTTGGTTGATTGGACCGTTTTTTTTCTAAAACTGTAATCTCTCTTTTTTCACTCTCCCATAGGCCATATCTCACATCATTAATTTTTTTAATTAATTATACTTTGTCCCCTCCAACTGTCATATCTCTTTCTCTCCTCCATATCTCACATCACTCTCTCTTCTCATTAAATAGGGGAAGCCAATTCGGGTTTGATTTTAACCGGATGGGGGGTTACTTTTTTTGTAAATTTTTTATTTGGGGTGCTAGCCTAGCAAAGTTAAATGGATAGTGGGTTAGTTAGTCGCTCTCTCTCTCTCTCTCTCTCTCTCTCTCTCTCTCTCTCTATATATATATATATATATATATATATATATATATATATATATATATATATATATATATATATATATATATATATTAGTGTTTGTTGAGACTTTAATAGGTTTAGAAACACAGTGACTTGTTTAGGGTTTAATGGTTGAAGAAAGAAATTTCACAAACAGAAGCTTCTCATATTTGTGATTTACAAAGATATTCTTAAACTAACGACGTTTTTTTCTTTTTGTGATAGATTATAATGCTAATGTCGATCTTGAAGGAGTGAGAGATCAAACACCAACAAAAACCGACAAAGGGGCGATAATTGTAATGAAAGAATGGATTTCGGAATGCGATGAAGAGTTGAAACCTAAAGAAGGAATGGAGTTTGAAACATTGGCCCAATGTGAGGAATTCTACAAATCTTATGCTCATCATGTTGGCTTTAGCATGAGGAAATCCATTGCTAGAAAAGATAATGTTGGTGATGTTAAGTATAGATACTTGCGTTGTTCGAAGGAAGGCTTTAAGGAAGATACTAATAAGTCCAAGGGGAAAGAAAAACAAGAGAATGGAAAGAAACGAAATCGGAAATTGACAAGGGAAGGGTGTAATGCTATAGTGTGATTTAGAAGAACCGATGATGGTAAATATGTTGTGTACAAATTCCATGAAGCTCATACACATATGCTTACAACTCCTTCCAAAAAGCACATGTTAAGATCAAATAGGGGTATAACTAGTGTCCATCGTACCTTGTTTAAGTCATTGAGTGTTTCAAGTGTCCATCGTACCTTGTTTAAGCTCATACACATATGCTTATAAATGAAGTACATACGAAGGGAAGTGGTAAACGAATAAAAGGAGGAAAGGAGTTGGCAATGGAGCTGCAACAAAAGCGTAAAAGGCTTTGTAGAACATGTGGAGAAGGAAACCATAATAGTCGCACTTGTTCCAAGAAGTGATAAAAAAACTCATCTGTTATTTCAATTGTTGCTTCTGTTTGAGATCAATTTGAAGACCTTGTTGATTTTGTATGTTTCATATTGTTGCTTCTGTTTGAGATTGCTCTGACTATTGGTTTTTGTTTCCTATGTGCTGCTGTTCATATGATCTCAGATTGTTTGTTTCTATTGCTCTGACTATTGGTTATTGTCTATTTGTTTCTCAGACATGCTGCGTATAGAGAGTCTATATGGGATTCGAACCCACATCATGTGTATAATAACACACTGCTCTACCATTTGAGCTAATAGACTAATACATGAGAAGCAAATAAACAACAACCTAATAGACTAATACATAAGAAACAAACAAACAACAACCTAAACAGGACAACAACCTAAAAGGACAGCAACAACAATCTCAAAAGATGGCCAATCTAAAAGGACAACAACAATCTAAAAGGACAGCAACAACAATCTCAAAAGATGGCTAATATCGGACAAATAGAGGGACAATTTGTAAAATTGAACTCATTTAAGAGGATAGCAACAATCTCAAAGGACAGCAACAACAGTCTGCTAACATTTTTGCAAAAATTGAACTCAAAATCCAAACCTAACAAGTGGGAAAATTTGTAAAATTGTCTTCATCCTCTTGCAAATGCTAACATTGCAAAATTGTCATCATCCTCTAAAAGGAATTTCATCACCTTAATTTCCATCCAAAACCGTCAACACAATTGGATCATCCAAAACCACAGCAACTCAGATCAAAGCTCAAAATCGGACAGCTCAGATCAAAACTCTAAATCTCCAATCATTTCTAAGTTCTAATAAAGCATCAATTTTAAACCCTAAAACTATAACAAATTCCAAAACCAACGCAAATAACAAATCTCGTCTGACAGATTCCGTCTGACAGAGAAGAGAAGGGAGAGGTTCTCACCTCTAAATTCCTCGGAGATAAGGGCCGGCGAGGGGGAGGCGGCAACGACCGGCGAGGGGGAGGCCGAGACGACCGGCGAGGGGGAGGCAGACACAACCGGCGAGGGGAAGCGACTGCAGTGGCCGGAAGGAAGAGGCCAAGGAGGCGGCGTCGGCGCTCTGTGAGGAAGGAAGAGGATGCGGCAGCTTCAGTATTGACCGGAAGGAAGAGGAGGCGAGCCGCCGGCTGCAGCGACGGGAAGGAAGAGGATGCGAGGCCAGCGCTTGTGAGGAAGGGAGAGTCGCCCGGATCTGGTGGAGAAGAGAAGGGAGAGGATTTGATTTTGACCTAAACGTGTTTTTATTTTTCTTTCTGAATTCTCTCTATTCATTTTGATAAAAAGGTTCAAAGTTCATAAATATTTCAAAATTGCCACCGTCCCACTATTAGCCATTGATCTAGAAAGGAAGGGCTGAGATTAAAAGTTTCCACCTTAAATTGGTTTCTATGGGAAGAGGTGTTTCCACTTGAACCCGTGTGTGTGTGTGTGATCTATCTATCTATCTATATGCCTTTAAAAATTGTGTCCCAAGCCCCCTTAATGACTTTTAACATTAATGATTCATGAAAAAATCTAAAATCATCACACACGTAAAAACATGGACCGTAAAACATTTATCTCTATTAAAGCAATGGGTTTAATTTCATAAATCAACCATTTATCTCATAAAAGCAATTAGGCATTCCTTATTAAGTAAAAGCACTTCACCGAGCTTCCTCATAAATTAGACAACATTTATACAATCGTTTTGTGTCATCTAACCATTTAAATTAGGAGTTCCATATACCTCACAAATTCCCAATAGTTGATTAGTACGTCTTTTCACCTACCTTCCATATATATCAAACTAATTAAAACAATCCACACTTCAATTGTCCCCATAATATATAAGGCTCTGCCTTGCTAATCATCCATTTACAATCACAAGCAGACGATATATATATATATATGGATCCCACAACCAGTGTTGAGAGGTAGAGGTGGTGTTGCTGGCACTAGTGCTCGATTCCCTCTTGTGTTGGTTAATCATATCATGGGGGTGTGATCATGGTTCGGGCAATTCAAGAAAATGTTGAACTGTAATTCACATTTTATTTTTTAAACTTAGTTTAAAAGTTAGTTGTTTCTGTTGGTTAACTCGATCTCGAGTAAGGTCTCTGAACTGTAGTCGAGATCGAGTACAACATAGCAGTTTAAGTCAGTTCATTTGTGTATCTAGTTGATCAAGTTAGTGGGGTAGTGGTGTGTTGTTTCAAAGGCAGTTATCAAGCCTTGTAAGCATGCTTATGTATTGGTTTTTCTGTAATCAAGTTGTGTGCAAGTTAAGGAAGTGATTTTTGAGTTCAACTTGCTCTCTCTCATTCGGGTTCTCTGTGTTCTGTGAGTGTGGTTCAGTTTGGTGTCTTAGAATGTTCACCAACATAGTTGATCCTCAATTGTTGCTCCTACAATTGGTATCAGAGCAAACAAGGGTTTGCATTCGGGTTTCAGTTCTGGGATTGAGTGGATGTGAGGTTAAATACACGGGAAACACAGTGAGAAAGAATTTGTCCAGAAAATGCAGAATTCTGGAAATGGAGGGAATGGCAATCCTCAATTGTCGATCTTCAAGGGGATTAACTATCATTTCTAGAGCTTGAAGATGACAACCCTTTTCAAGTCTCAAGAGTTTTGGAAGCTAGTTGATCAAGGCTTTGAAGATAATGTTGTGGGAGAGCCTGATCAACTAATGAGAGAGAAAAGGAAGAAAGATTCGAAGGCTTTGTTCATGATACAAAGTGCTTTGGATGATGAAATCTTTCCGAGGATAGCTGCATCAACAACATCACATGATGCCTGGGAAACATTGAAGCAGAAGTACTTGGGAGATAGAAAGGTGATTACAGTGAAGCTGCAATCACTAAGAAGAGAGTTTGAGAATTTGGCAATGCAAGACAAGGAGTCTGTGCAGGTTTATCTCTCAAGAGTTTCAGGAATCGTCAATCATATGAAAGCATATGTTGAACAGCTAAGTAGTGAGACTCTAGTGAGCAAGGTGTTGAGAAGTTTATCCAAGAAGTTTGATCATGTGGTGGCAGATATAGAAGAATCAAAAGACCTATCAGTGTATAGGTTTGAAGAGTTAACTAGTTCATTACAAGCTCATGAGTAAAGGATGAGCAGAACTAGTGAGGTTAAGGAAGAAAAAGTTTTCCAAGTGAAGGAAGACAAGAGCAAGAGTGAGGGCTCATCAAGTAGAGATGGTCAGAGAGGTGGCCATAGAGGAAGAGGAGGTTACAGAGGTAACTTCAGAGGTCGAGGAGGTAGAGGAAATGGTAGAGGTTCACAAGGTGGATCAGGAAGGGGAAATGGAGGTGATCAGAATAGAGATCAGTGGAAGGATTCCGGAAGAAATCAAGGGAATGGATCAAGATCTCAGAGGAGTGGTATTCAATGCTATTATTGTAAAAAATATGGGCATAAAGAAGCATATTATTGGGAGAAGCAAGAGCATGAACAGAAGATTGCTAACTACGTAGAGAGCAGTCAGAAAGAGGATAGGGTCTTCATGCCATTTTTCTTGTCATCTGAGAATGCAAGTGATGCATGGTACCTTGACAGTGGATGTTCAAACCACATGTCAAGTTCAAGAGAGCAGTTCACTGAGTTTGATGAGTCTAAGAAGGGAAGAGTAAGGTTGGGAGACAACAAGATGTTGCAATGTGAAGGAAGAGGGACTATTGTCATCAAGAGTGTACAAGGTGGAGAGAAGCACCTGACTGATGTTCAATATGTCCCTGGACTGGCTCATAACTTGTTAAGTGTGGGACAGTTGCAAGGAAGTGGTTACTCTTTACTCATTGATGATGATCAGTGCAAGATTAGAGAGAAGAAGTCTGGGCACTTGGTGACAGTGGTAGCTATGACAAAGAACAAGATTTTTCCCTGTGATCTAGCAGCAAATGTGAACAAGGCAATGATAGTAAAGGAGGATGAAGGAACTCGGTTGTGGCACCTCAGGTATGGTCACTTGAATCTTCAGAGTTTGAAGATGCTAAGTACCAAGGCAATGGTACAGGGTTTGCCTAAGATAGGTGAACTAGATTTGTGTGAAGGTTGCATCTATGGAAAGCAAAGCAAAGGTTCTTTTGTCAACAAAGAACCCTGGAGAGCCAAAGATTATCTGGAGCTATTGCATGCAGACCTATGTGGTCCTATGCAAACAGAATCAGTGGGAGGAAGCAATTATTTCTTGCTCATCACTAATGATTTCAGTAGATGGAGTTGGGTTTATTTTTTGAAGAGTAAGGGTGAAGCATTTGAGCACTTCTGACAGTTCAACGCTCTTGTTGAAAATCAATCTGACAAGAAGGTGAAAGCTCTTAGGACAGACAGAGGTGGTGAGTTCATGTCAAATGAGTTTGCCTCTTTTTGTGATGATCAAGGTATTAGAAGGGAACTCACTGCTCCTTACACTGCAGAGCAAAATGGAGTGGCTGAGAGGAAGAATAGGGCAGTGGTTGAAATGGCTAAAAGCATGTTAATGGCCAGGAATGTTCCTAAGAGATTTTGGTGTGAAGCAGTTGCTACTGTTGTGTATGTGTTGAACAGATCACCTACTCGAGTTGTGCAAGATATGACACCTTTTGAGGTGTGGAGAGAAAAGAAGCCCTCTATACAGCACTTGAGAGTCTTTGGGTGTGTTGCTTATGCAATGATTAATCTGAGGGCAAAGCTTGATGACAAGGTAGAAAGATGTGTATTTATTGGGTATGCTTCTCAGTCTAAAGCATACAAATTGTACAACCCTGTGACAAAGAGGATTGTGATCAGTAGAAATGTTGTTTTCAATGAGGAGGCTGAATGGGATTGGATGAGAAATGAGAAGGGAAGTGTGATACCTAGTGTGATCACCATTGAAAGTTCATCAGAAGAGGTGAATGCAAATGATGTAGATGATATCAATGAGCTCAATACAGACTCTCCTTCAACACAGTCTCCACAAAGCAGTCCTTCAAGCAATGCTGGATCTACTTCCTCAGGCTCTTCAGGTGAATCTCCTCCTAGGAAATTCAGGTCATTGTCTGATGTATATGACAGGAATGAGAGATGTGGGTTTGCCTTGATTGCAACTGATCCTGAAAGCTTTGATGAAGCAAAGGATGGGAAAGAATGGCAAGCTGCAATGAGAGAAGAGATGAGATGCATAGAGAAGAACCAGACCTGGGAGTTAGTGGATCTGCCACTAGAGAAAAGAGCCATTGGATTGAAGTGGGTATTTAGAACAAAATACCACACTGATGGAAGAGTGCAAAAGCACAAAGCAAGGCTGGTTGCAAAAGGCTATGCTCAATAAGAAGGCATTGATTATGAGGAAACCTTCTCACCAGTGGCAAGACTCGAGACAATGAGAGTTGTGGTGGCTTTAGCTGCTTAGTGGAGATTGCCAATCTTTCAGTCGGATGTGAAATCAACATTCTTGAATGGTGAGTTGTAGGAAGAGGTTTATGTAGAGCAGCCCCAAGGATTTGTGAAAGATGGGAAGGAAGGCAAGGTGTAAAGACTGGTGAAAGCCTTGTATGGATTAAAGCAGGCTCCAAGGGCCTCGTACAACAGAATAGACACTTTCTTTCTTGAGAGTGGCTTTGAAAGAAGTGAGAATGAACCCACCTTGTATGTCAAAAGGAAGAGTAATGATGAGTTTATAGTGGTCTGCTTGTATGTTGATGATATCATATATTTCAAACCTGGGGTTGCTTCAATACTGGCGAAAGCTTGTATGTCAAAATAGCTATGATGAAGGAGTTTGAGATGACAGACCTAGGGTTGCTTCAATACTTCCTAGGCTTGGAAGTAAGGCAAGGAAAGGAAGGGACATTCCTCTCCCAAGAGAAGTATGCAAGGGATTTGTTGAAGAAATTCAAGATGGAGAATTGTGAAGTTGCTCACACTCCCATGAATACAAATGAGAAGCTTCAGAGAGAATATGGTACTCCTAGGACTGATGAAAGGTTGTACAAGAGCATGGTAGGTGGACTGAATTATCACACACACTCAAGACCAGATATTGCTTTTAGTGTGAGTGTGGTTTCAAGATATATGCACAGTCCTACCAAGCAACACATGGGAGTTGTGAAGAGAATTTTGAGGTATGTTGCTGGTACCTTGAAGTGTGGCATTTGGTATGAGAATGTGCAAGCATTCAAGCTGCAAGGGCACACTGACAGTGACTGGGCCGGGTGCCTTGATGATAGGAAGAGCACTCCAGGTTCAGTGTTTGGACTGGGATCAGGATCTGTGACATGGAGTTCAAAGAAGAAGGACACAGTTGCATTGTCCTCTTCATAAGCTGAATATTTAGCTGCAGGAGCAGCAGCTAGACAAGCCCTATGGTTGAAGAAACTGATGCTTGATTTGGGATGCAATCACACAGAAGCAATTGAAGTGTGGTGTGATAACAGATCAGCTATTGCAATGACGAAGAATCCAGCATTTCATGCTCGGACCAAGCACATAGATGTGCAATATCACTTCATGAGGTAGCTTGTGATCAAAGAAGAAATTGTGCTCAGGTTTTGTGGGACAAATGATCAGGATGCGGATTTGTTCACAAAAGCCTTGAGTGGTGCTAAGCATGAGTTTTTCATGGAGAAGATTGGGATGAGAGAAATGTGAATTAAGAGGAGGTGTTGAAATATAATTCACATTTTATGTTTTAAACTCAGTTTAAAAGTTAGTTGTTTCTGTTGGTTAACTCGATCTCGAGTAAGGTTTCTGAACTGTAGTCGAGATCGAGTACAACATAGCAGTTTAAGTCAGTTCATTTGTGTGTCTAGTTGATCAAGTTAATGGGGTAGTGGTGTGTTGTTTCAAAGGCAGTTATCAAGCCTTGTAAGTATGCTTATGTATTGGTTTTTCTGTAATCAAGTTGTGTGCAAGTTAAGGAAGTTATTTTTGAGTTCAACTTGCTCTCTCTCATTCGGGTTCTCTGTGTTCCGTGAGTGTGGTTCGGTTTGGTGTCTCAGAGTGTTCACCAACATAGTTGATCCTCAATTGTTGCTCCTACAGAAAACACGTAGTCTGAAGGAGAGAGTCGACCTCCGATCAGGGACAACAACTTCATGCTTGCATGAATCCATTTGAAGTCTCCAAAGGTATATCCCAAGAGAGTCCGACATACGTCGACATCTTGACAGATCTAGACTAACATACTCTTGGCCTACGACTGACGAGATAATTGAACAAGAGGAAGAACGAAAAGGCCAATTCAATGGAGGAATTGTTGGATTTGGCGCCTGGGCTTGGCCTTGGCAAAACACGACGGCATTCTTCTTCACAAGATGGGGTGACAAGGTGGCGAGCCCCATCTTCGACAGATAGATAGGTACATCCGTACATATAAACATAAACCTATTATAGACACGAGAAGTTGTTTATCCAAACAAGGCTCGATATCTAACTGCTGGACAAATTTATGCTATTTTTATCATTTTTCTTAAGGGAAGAAAAATTCTAAACTAGTTATGTGATAATCAACGTTTCTTTAAAAGTTTGATGATTATTTCTTTAATTTATATTATATAATGTCAGAAGAAACGACTCGAAGAGCAACTAAGGCAGCATATATAGGTAGAAAGACCTAAAAATGAAAACCCTAAAAATAAAAATAGAACGCGCTTCACGCGCATCTCTTTCTGGCCTTCAACGCCGCTTCTGCACTCCTCCTTCCTCTACCTTCCTCGCCGTCTATCGGCACTTTCGGCCTCTCCCGCCTGCAATCACTCCCCACTTGCCCTCAAATCAAAATCAGACTCTCCCTAGTCGACCTAATAACTCCAGATTTAAGGGGGTAGCTCCCCCCTATTCTGATTTCGCCTCTAGTGCGATTAAGCTAAATCCGAAAATCTCTATTTATGCCAGTGAAATTGATGTAGTAGCAAGTTTCTATTCGACCTACGGGTTTGAGATCTGCTATAGAGCAAGCAAGTGGGGCTTTCTAGTGGGCCTGCTGTCCGATCGGTGTCTGCTTTGGCCCTGGCGGTGGGGTTTTGGGTGGAGATGTGGGTGTGGTCGCTCGTCTCTCCCACCGTTGCTTTGGTGTTGTGTTGCATCTTGGTCGAATTTCGGCCTGTACCTCTACCAATTGAACCTCCAGTTTAATCAGGTTTGTCCTTTTTGTTGTCGGCGCAGCCCCGCTTTTGGTTCTACTCCCCAATGGCTGATTAAGCCCTCTTGTGTTTTTAACCATTCTAAATTATATACAATACTTTTGCTATACTTGAACGTGTGTGACTGTTCTCTTAGTCTCTTTGGTTCTGAATGCCTTCCCCTGGGTTGGTGCGCCAGTTACCACACCAATGCATCCCACTTATTTCTCACAAGGCTATTGGGTTTCACCCTTAATTACTCAAATGTTTCCCCTCGATTCGATTACTCTCTGTTTCATCCCAATACACGTTATTGGTACTTACAACTTTGTCTTAGTCTGCCTCTACCTTTGCCTTGCGATGTGCTGCTGGTTTTGCTTTTGTGTGTGTGCAGGCTAGGTCCCTGGATGCATACCCACTACACCAACTCATTATTGGATCACCTCCTTCATTGTCGGGTTGTCATTGCCAGACAAGTAAACACAATCTTGCTCAAATATGTCTACCAACTCACTCTCTTTGGCCTACCGGCCCCTCAAAACATTTACACACTACTGTTATGTGCTTGCTTATTACGCCAATCATGGTTTGTTACGATGATCATCGACCTTCGCTCTTTCCACTTTCATATTGGCTGATTGTGAGCCTCTTGCGTGCTATCAAATGCATCTTCATGCTACCTTCTTTTGGCATTAACCATGCACCATTACTTATCTTTTATACCAAATCTCATTTAAATGTTGTTTTATTATGAATATAACAACATGGAATTGTCGTGGGTTACGTCGTCGAAATCGGTGGATAGTTGTGGACACATTTTGTAAAACAAATTACATCAATGCTATAGCTCTACTAGAAACTAAGTCAAATGTTTTCCCTGCAGACCATCTCTGGAAAAAAAATGGATTTTGTAATATAGCTTTTGCACCCGCTTCTGGTTTCCCAGGTGGTCTTTGCTTTATTTGGAAAGACATCGCCCCTGCGGAAGGGAATATTGAACTAATTCATATTGATGAGCGTTTTATTAATATAAATTACTACGATACTATCAAATCAACCCCAATTGCAATTCTTATTACTTATGCTCCTCCTGACAACAGGGATAAAGAGGCGTTCTAGCACCTACTAATTGGTTACACCGCCTCGATTCCTATTCCTATTTGTATCATGGGAGACCTCAACGATATTACGTCTCCTTCAGAGAAGTTTGGTGGTGTAGTACCGAATCCATCACGATTTCGCCGTCTTTGTTCGATTATTACCGACCTATCTCTTTGTGAGCTACCTACTGTTGGGGGCAACTTTACTTGGCGTAAAAATCCCTCTAGGGATTTTATGTCTAGGATTGACCGATGTCTTGTACAAAATGATATTTTAATACAGTTTGACAACCTTTTTTTATCAAGAACCATGCTTTTACATCCTCTGATCACTGTCTGATTTTAGTTGACTTCAGACATTTAGTTACGGTCATAAATAGGCCTTTCAAGTTCGAACTTGCTTGGACTAAACACAGAGATTTTCAAAATATTGTCAAGCAGGCTTGGAGATTGGATCTCCCAGGTTCATATATGTTCAAACTTGTCCAAAAGACAAAACTCCTTAAGGGGTTGGCAAAAAAAATGGCATAAGAAAACATTTGGCAATATTCTAACTCAGATTAGAGATTCCGATGCTCAATTAATAAGTCTTCAGCAAAGATTGTTATGTGACTGCTCATTCTCAACTCTTCAACTCCAGAAGTGTTTGTTGAACAAACATGAACGCCTTCTCGATTTCCAGCGTTCTTACTGGAGTCAACGAGCTAAGGTTAAACATGTTAAACTAGCATATATCAATTCTGACTACTACCATCGCGTTGCTTCTGTTAAGAGGAATAAGACGGTTATAAAAACTCTAACTACCTCGGATGGGTTACATCTCATGGATTGCAGCCTAATCAAACAAGAATTTGAACGAAATTTCGAGTCGAGATTTCAGTCATTAGTACCCACCTATCTCGGTTTCGATTATGATCTACACGTCATTCAATATGAAGTTTCTCATGCAACTAATGTTGCCCTCGTTGCTCCTGTGTCAAATGCCGAGATTAAAACTGCAGTTTTCTCTTTAGCGCCAGATAAGGCTCCTGGCCCTGATGAAATGCTTGCATGGTTTTACCAAAAGTACTGGCACATAGTCGGACCGTCCGTCGTCAAAGCTGTTAAGAGTTTCTTTATTACAGGTAAGCTTTTAAAACAAGTTAATCACACATTCATTACGCTTATTCCTAAGATGGATTATCCGACTACTGTTAACGAGTATAGGCCGATCAGCCTGTGTTCAACAGTTTATAAGATTATTGCAAAAATTATTGCCTTACGGCTAGCTCCGATTGTGGATAGTCTTGTTCACCCATTACAGGGTGCCTTTGCAAAAGACCGTTCTATTCAGGATAACATCCTAATTGCACACGAAGCATTCCATTCCTTTCGCAAAAAGAAGGGTAAGAGTGGACTGATGGCAATTAAGCTAGACATGGAACAAGCTTATGACAGAATTGAATGGTCCTTTTTATACAGAATTTTACAGAAGTTTGGATTCCATCCATTTGTGGTGTGGATTAAGGAATGCGTTTCTACGGTTTCTTTCTCCGTACTTGTTAACGATGGTCCCACAAACCAATTCTTCTCACAAAAGGGCCTCAGACAGGGAGATCCGCTCTCTCCATTTCTGTTTATTCTTTCTTCTGAACTTCTTGCGTGTTCGCTTCATACAGCATCTACCATCGATAAGGATTTGGGATTGAGTTTCTCAAAGAATGGCAGTAAAATTCTTTTTTTAGCTTTTGCGGATGATATCATTATCTTCGCTAAGGCTACAGACTCAGCTGCTCTCAAAGTTGCAACGATGGTTCAACGATATTGCTTGATATCAGGCCAGAAAGTAAACTTTCATAAATCGAGTTTCCAGATATCCCCTAATATTGGACGAGCGACTATTTCTTCGATCTCTTCGAGATTAGGAATTCTACACTCCACGACAATTGAAAAATATCTTGGATGCCCTATAATTAATGGACGGGCTAATAAAGAAACTTTCAATCAAGTCGTTCTAAAAACTAAGGCACAAATTTCCAAATGGAAAGCTTCTTCGCTATCATCAGAAGACCGCAAGGTCCTAATCAAATCTAACCTTAGTGCACAACCGACTTTTCTGATGCAATCTTTTATGCTTCCCGTTTCTATCCTTGATGAACTAGATAAGGTCTACTGACAATTTTTCTGGAATAAACAGATGTCGTCGACTCCTCTTATTAGTTGGGATAAAATCTGTTCGGACACCTTGGCGGGCGGTTAAGGGATCTACAAAGTCAAAACTACGAACACTGCATTGCAAATGAAACTCCTCTGCAAAATCATTGCTGAACCGACTAATGTCTGGGTTCAGGTAATCAAAGAAAAATATCTTAAAGGTACCGACTTACTTTCTTATCAACAAAAGGGTGGAACCTCTTGACAGTGGTCAAAACTGATGCCTATCCGGAAAATTTTTGCGAAAGGACTTCGATGGGTCGTTGGCGATGGTCATACGATTAACTTTTGGTCAGACTCTTGGGCCTCATAAGATTTGCTACTTGGTCATCTGGTGCTTCCTATTTTGACTAATCAATTGTCTTGGAAGGTAAGCCGGTTTCTTACGAACTCAAATTGTTGGGATGTTCCTGCATTGAGAAGGGATCTTATGGATGTTCTTCCTCAACGTGTTATCGATGAGATTCTGACGGTTCAACTACCGGTTCTCCACATCACTAATAGACTATATTGGGGTCCTAGCCCCTCTGGGTGGTTTACGACCAAGTCGGCTTCGACAATGATCCCGAATGGCTCCCAGCTGCATAACTTCCACTGTCCTTGGATTTGGAAGCTTGATGTCCCCCCCAAGATTAAGCACTTCCTTTGGAAGATTGCTCGAGATGGATTGCCATCTAAGGAAAGACTACAACGTTCGCATATCTCAGTCCCTACGGCATGTATGTTCGGGGACTGCACTTTGGAAACGACCAATCATATTCTACTAGATTGCACGATGACAAAACAGGTTCTAGCTATTCTTAATATTTACTTACCAGTTAATTTGAGTTACAACTTTACTAACCAAAAGAATGATATAGCTCTATAAAACATTTATGACCATATTGGTCCCAAGCTAATGCCGAAACTTGCTTTTTGCTGGTGGGCTTTACTCCTAACGACAAAACAAACTTGGATTCAAGCATCATATTTCAATTTAAAATCGGATGATTGGGATGATAACCCTACGAGGAGCCCTCCGCTTCATAAACATTCTAGTAATTATAAATCTAAACACCAGAAAAGACAGGTGATATGGGATAAACCCCCCCTTAATTATGTAAAACTAAATTTCGATGGTTCTAGTCTGCAGTGTGGAAAGGCATCCTTTGGTTTTGTTATCCGCAACCCGGACGCTTCTGTCATCTCCCTTAGTGGGGGTTTATGTGGTGGTATGCCTCCTATCTATGCAGAAGCTCTTGGCCTCCGTAATGGCTTGCTAAGGGCGGACTCTATGCATTTGGATAATATCCTTATAGAGGGGGATAACCTGATCACAATAGTTAAAGTTCTTTTGGGTGAATGGAGTTGCCCTTGGATTATCGAGATCCTGGTAACAGAGATTAGGCTACTATTGTGTAATTTTAATTCTATTTCAATTCGTCATATTTTCAGGGAAGCTAATACGGTTGCAGATTGGATTGCGCATCTGACTTACTGTATCCCTGCCGACGAAGTTTTGGAGGCCAATGAAGAACTGCGTGTTCTCGTCCGTAATGACGCTCTAGGATTGGGTTAGACCGTGTGTGGTCTCCCATTCTAAATCTTTCCTTGTATTAAAAAAAAGGCAGCATATATATATATAACAAGAAGCACACTACAATTGATGGTGAAGAAAAAGAAGAAGAATACTAATGATGAATCCTATCAAGTCATACTTGACGAGGACTTTATAATGACCTGGAATTTGGAATGCCTCATGCTTACATCTAGATTTACATTAGAACAATGACATCAAAGCGCTACTTTAAAAAGTGGCATCACATTAAAGAAAAAAATATCATTAAAAATTTAGCATCGATCAAAAGTCAAAACACTACTTTGAAAAATGGCATCAAAATATTACTCTGAAAAAATGGCATCACGGTAAAAAAATGGCATCGGTAAATTGGCATCACGGAAGAATGATATCGGTTGAAAAAAAAATCCGAATAAGACGGTCAACATTGACCGATCAACGATCAACGTTGACCGGTCAATGCTTAACTGTTTGACCATTACCGGTCAATGCTTAACTGTTGACCGATGAATGGTCAAACAGTTGATCATTGACCATTAGGGAATGTATATCCCCACCTAATTTTTTTTTGAAGAGGGTAATTAGCAAATTGGATTTTCATACAGGTCCAATTAGCTAAATCACCCTTACTTAATTGCATTTTCAAATAAGGCTAGTTATCAAAATCACCCTTTTTAATATCCATTTAACTGGGTAATCTAAATGGAAAAAATAAACTCCGTTATAATATATATTTTTTATACTATGTTAAAATAGAAAAGTTTTATTCACATGTCATTCCCACCTTCATTTTAGGTATTTTAACAACAGTTTTTCTATCTTATATGCCCTAAGGGCATAAGATAAAACCCTAAATTGGGAAATATTTTCTACTAAAAAGACAAGCAACCCTAAGAATTAATCTAATTAAAAGAAAAGCTAAACTAATTATAATTAAAAAAATATTCTAAATTTAGGGTCTTATCTTATGCCCTTGGGGCATAGGATAGAAAAATCGTTTTAACAAATCATAATTTTTCTCTTTTAGTTTTTTACATCCTTCATTTCTCAATAACATTTTTCCCTTTTTATTTTTTATTGATCAATTTCCGTGAATTGGTAAATAAAGAGCGGCCATTCCAGGGTTCGAACCGGGGACCTATGACTATTATCCACAAGTCCTTTCCGATGAGCCGTTCCGGAATGGTTTTATTGATCAATTTCCATTTAAACACAAATCCCCTTTTAAAAAAATGTGACCCATACGCATTTTCTTCAAAACTATATAGTCTACGTACATTTGATATTTTGGTTTTTTTATCAACAAAAATTAATATCATTATAATTATTAGTCACTTATACTTTTCATTATATTTTATTATAATAATAACAGTTAACCATATATATAGTAGTATACTTTAATTAATATACTATAATGATAAAATTTTCTAAAATTTAACTTTATCAACTCTACATTTCTTATTTTATACTAAATTTTGTTAATCCTTCAGTTAAATTTATAATATTAAATTATTATGATTTCATTTTTAAAAATCGCGCCATGACACTGGAATGGTACTAATATCCAAAATTTATAATTTGAGATAAATTAATATAATTAGACAAAATCTACAAAATAGTTGGAAAATATATATGTTTTGAATATATTGTCTGCAATAATCTTTAACTTGAGAATTGAATATAATTAAATCTTACCGATCAAGTAACTTAATTACATCTAAACCCTAATTACTTTTATTTTTGGACAACAACAACAAAAAAAAAAACTGCAAACCCTAATTTCCCATAATCTATATATCTATATATAATCTTTAATTTCCAAATTAAAATTTATAATTTGAGATAAATTAACATAATTAGACACAATCTACAAAATATTTGGAAACTATATATGTTTTGTATTGCCTACAATAATCTTTAATTTGAAAATTGAATATAATCAAATATATCTTACCGATCAAGCAACATAATTACATTTAAACCCTAATTACTTTAATTTTCCAACAACAACAACAACAAAAAAAAAATTCCAAACCCTAATTTCCCATAATCTATATAAAGGCTAGGGCTAAACCATAGAATTTTAGATACAAATTTAATTTTCCCTGCTTAATTCATAAACATCGGCCAGAAAATATGCTTCAGCTAAATAACTGTAGGAACTGGAAGAAGTCATGGTTCGGAGCTCAAACAAGGATCTCAGGTAGGCTTCTAGTGGAAAGCACTTATAAGAACTGGGGTGCAACTCAAGGTATGTCAATCTTCAAAACTCTCAACAAAAAATTCAAGCCTATCCCCACTGGTGTCTTTGATTGCCTAGTGGTGGTAAGCTGCCCCAACCTTACAACCAAACCCTTGCAAATCAAATTTTCTGCAAAACTTGCTTCCACAAATCTCAACTACATGGTGATTTCAAGAGAAACTCAACAAGAGCAACTGTCACCCTGCCTGAAGCAGATTCCACACGAATCTGATGAAGGAAGAAACTCAACCATAGCGAATGAAGATAACAAGAAAGCAGAAGTTGAAAAGAAGACTTATAGTAAGATTTCTATTGTATGTCAGTACATTGTAATGTGTAAATTCTATGGTAGAAAGAAATTTCAAACTTGTTACTATATCAAGTTATTATATGATTAATATAGCATATTCGAATGTAAGAGGCACCAGGAGGCCACTTCTGTGGCAAGAAATCAATCATTTGAGACATGCTAACAATCTGGATATGCTAGTTCTTACAGAAACCAAATCAGAGTCACCACCCTTAGAGGCTCAGCTAAAGGTCTCAGGATTCCATAAGTCCATCTGCATCAAATCTAATGGTAGTAAGGGTGGATTATGGATCCTCCAGAAAACTGATATTGCAGAGGTCAGTGTTGTTCTTGAAGAAAATCCTAGATATATTCTGATTAAATGCACAATAGAGAATCATGATCTTATTCTTGCATTTGTCTACGCCCCCTCTGTTGAAAATGAAAAAGATCACTTTTGGCAAGAAGTTTTTAACTCCCTCAGCAGATTTAATATCCCTCTCATGATAATAGGTGACCTTAATGATATTGAATCTGACACAGAAAAAGTTGGGGGGTGCTAATCCCACCCTTAACAAATTTAGAAGATTAAGATTTGTGAAAGAAGAGCTTGATCTTCATACTCTTTCTTTCTCTGGCTCTGCCTTTACATGGAGAAAAAGCAAATCTGCTCAAAACAATACTTTTGAAAGACTTGATAGAATCTTGGTTCACCAACAAATTCTAACCTGGTTTCCTAATCTCTGTACTAAACACCACTCATTTTCTAATTTTGATCATTGTCCTATCTCCCTTGAACTTGGTCTCCAAAGAAATAATAAAGGCTCACCTTTCAGATTTGAAATGGCATGGACTTCAAATAAGATGACTGAAACTTTGATCAAGAATGTTTGGTCTTACAAGTTAGAAGGCTCTAATGGCTATAAACTTATGCAGAAACAGAGATTACTTAAGAGAAGAATAAAATCTTGGTGTAAAACTCACCCTAACAACATCACTAGGCAACTCTCCTTTGTTGAGAATCAAATAAAAGATCTTCAGGGGCGTCTGCCATGGGGCTCTGTCTCCATAGCTGACGAGCTTAAGCTTAAGAGACTAGAGCATAAAAGATCCCGTCTTCTAGATTTTAATTATAAATTTTGGAAACAAAGAGCTAAAACTAAACATATTCAGTTAAGTGATAGGAATACTAAGTTTTTCCAAATCACTGCTAGAATCAGAAACTTTAAAAGATCTACTAGATCCTTCACAACAAAACAGAATGTGATCTTAATAGATCAAGATATGATTTCAGACCACATTACAGCAGAAATGTCGGAAAGATTCATAGGTTCTAACCAATCCAATGTCACTACAAATCAAGTTTGGAATATACAAGCCCAAGTTACGCATGAAGAAAATATTAAGCTCATCTCCCCGCCCACAAATGCAGAAATAAAAAATACTCTCTTCAGTATGGCTGATGACAAATCACCAGAACCGGATGGTTACTCTCCAGAATTCTATAAACGCTACTGGAATATCATAGGCCAATCCTGCTGTAAAGCTGTTAAAGCCTTCTTCCACTCTGGTCAAATGTTATCTGATATAAACCAAACTTTTATCGCTCTCATCCCAAAAGTTGATAACCCCACTTCTATCAATCACTACAGACATATTAGCCTTTGTAATACGGTATATAAAATTATCTCAAAAATAATCGCAAATCGCTTGAAACCGATTCTTCCTAAACTAATTAATCCTTTCCAAGGGGCTTTTGTGGAAGGAAGATCGATTCAAGATAACACTCTAATAGCTCACGAGATTTTCCATACTTTCCATAAACAAAAAGGGACAAAAGGATTGATGGCTCTAAAATTAGATATGGAAAAAGCTTATGATAAGTTAAACTGGAATTTCATTAAGGCGGTTCATGATAAATTTGGATTCCATCAAACGTGGATCAACTGGGTTATGAAATGCATATCAACTACTTCTTTCTCTGTCCTGATTAACAATACACCTGGTCCACGCTTTAAACCTAATAGGGGAATCCGACAGGGTGATCCTCTAGCTCCTTACCTTTTTATCCTAGTAATGGAAGGTTTATCTAGGGAACTACATAAGGAAGCCCTTCTTGAGGATGCATTAATCGGTATCAAACTGGCGAAAAATGGCACTTCTATCCCTTTCTTAACCTTTGCTGATGATACCATTATATTTGCAAAAGCTGCTCACACCAGTTTAAATAAGATACAAAACATGATAAATAATTTTTCAAATCTGTCAGGCCTAACCATAAATTATAGCAAAAGCTCTCTCCAATGCTCTAGAAATGTTAATCCTAATTTGGCTCGAGACTTGGCAGCCCACATGGGTGTTCCAGTCTCTAAAACCGTAGAAAAGTATCTAGGAATCCCTCTTGTCAATGGAAGAATCAAAAATAGTGTTTTTGATGATGCAATTCAGAATATGAAAAAACAACTCTCGAAGTGGAAAGCCTCAACTCTCTCCCAAGCAGGTAGAACTGTTCTTATCCAGTCAAATTTAAGCTCAAAAACTAACTACTTAATGCAAAATTTCCTGCTCCCCAAAGGAGTTCTTAACCAGATGGGCCAAATCAACAGGAATTTCTTTTGGAACAAATCCCCAACAGATAAATACATACCCCTAATCAGCTGGGACACAATATGCAAAAGCAAGTCATTAGGAGGTCTTGGCATTAGGAAGGCCGAGGAATTAAACATTGCTCTTCAAATGAAACTCTTATGGAAAATTTATAAGAATGAAGATAGTATATGGGTTCAAATTATAAAGGAGAAATACCTCCAACAAGAAAGCATAAGAAATTTTCAAAAAAAAGAAACATCTTCGCAATTTGGAAGACTCCTCACCTTAAGGGAAAAATTTGAGGAAGGTCTTCTCTGGATTGTTGGTAATGGTTCGGCCGTCAATGTGTGGGAGACCACTGGATCCCTTCGATTAGCCTCAAGGATTTCAGATGATCAAACGATCCTAACATGACAGTTGATTCTCTTATCAATGACAGGAAGCTATGGAAGGAAGAAGTGCTAAGACAAACTTTCCCCCGAGGGATCATTGACAGGATTCTAAAGGTAAAAATCCCCCAGTGGCAGACTCAAGATAATCTGATCTGGAGGCCCGATCCGGAAGGGAAGTTCACTACTAGATCAGTGAAGAAAATTCTGGGCACACAACCCCAAGACTATACATCACAAAGCTGGATTTGGAAGCTCAAGCTCCCTCCCCGAATCAAAAACTTACTTTGGAAGATCAAAATCGATGGCCTCCCTACGACCACCAGACTAAACAGGTATGTCAATAGAGTTCCAAGTCAATGCTCTCTTTGTGATCAAGCAGATGAAGATGCATCCCACCTTTTCACTAAGTGTGCGCTTACGAGGGAAGTAATAGCTCAATATGAACATAAATCAGGTTTGTACTTTCAGGACCTTAATATCCAAGGTCCCTTGCATGAAAATTTGGAAAGAATCAGGAACACTAACAACAGGTTTATAAATCTAGCTTTTATTTGGCAATCAATTTGGAATGCTAGGAATGACAAAATTTTCAGATCTAAAGATCCAACAGGAGCATCCATCATGATACAGAAGGTTAGCCAGAGCATAACCAATTGGATCAACGGAGGACATGACAACACCAAAGTGCAAACAAGATCAACAAGAAGGGTGAGAGCCAAATGGACAAGACCACCTAGAACTATCTACAAAATTAATGTAGATGGTTCTTTTACCCATTCTGGCAAAAGTCGGGTTGGGGGGATCATTCGTGATTCTGATGGACAGATTATCGATATTTTTTCTCAAGAAGCTAATGTTGGTTCAGCAATCCAAACAGAAGCCTCTGCAATGATTTTAGGTCTTCAAAGAGCAAGACAGAAGGGACTAAGAAAGATTATATTGGAAAGTGACAATCAGATACTGGTAAAAGCAGTCAAGAGAGAGCAACCGCCCAGATGGGAAGTTCTACATCAAATTGAAGAAATCCAAAGGCTTGCAGCTGAGTTTTCCTCAGTAGAAATCCGACATATATTCAGGGAAGCAAACAATACTGCGGATTATATAGCTAAAAGAGGTGTAATTTGTAATTTAAATTCTATCTCCTATCATAGGGATCTTTGTAACATCATCCGTCAGGATGATCCGAGAGTTAGGTTGTTGTATTAGCAGCAGCTCCCAATGTTTGCCTACTGTAAAAAAAAATTAAAAAGAAAAAAATGTGACCCATAGGCATTTTATTCACAACTATATTTGATATTTTGGTTTTTTATCAACAAAAATTAATATCATTAACTATAGTTATTAGTCGTTATTACTTTTCATTATATTTTATCATAATAATACAATTAACCACTTATATAGTAAGTATACTTTAATTAAGATACTATAATCATAAAATTTTCAAAAATTATACTTTATCAACTCTACATTTCTTACTTTATACTAAATTTTGTTAATAGTTCAGTTAAATGTATAATATTAAATTATTATGATTTTATACTAAATTTAATTTCCAAAATTTATAATTTGAGATAAATTAATATAATTACACAAAATCTACAAAATAGTTGGAAAATATATATGTTTTGAATATTGTGTACAATAATCTTTAGCTTGAGAATGGAATGTAGTTAAATCTTACCGTTCAAGTAACGTAATTACATCTAAACCCTAATCAACTTTTAATTTTCCGACAACAAAAACAACAAAAATTCCAAACCCTAATTTCCCATAATCTATATAGAATCTTTAATTTCCAAAATTTATAATTTGAGATGAATTAATTAATACAACTAGACACAATCTACAAAAATATTTGGAAACTATATATATATATATATATATATATATATATATATATATATATATATATATATATATAGGGTCGCGCTCCGGTGAAAACCAAAATTGCGGTAGAAACCCGTGAGGACCGGCTTTTTAGTCCGGTTCACTTGCTTTATAGCCCGGTTATGAATAGAACCGATCTATAAAGTCATAAATTTTAGCCCGGTTTTGAATAAAACTGATCTATAAAGTCATAAATTTTAGCCCGGTTTTGAATAAAACCGAGGTATAAAGTCACTATATAATTTTAAAACATTAGCTTTTTAGCACGATTTTTCGGTTTGACCGAACTATAAAGTCATGTGTTATTTTAAAACTGGAGTTTTTAGCACGGTTTTTAGGTTGAACCGAGTTGTAAAGTCACCGTGTGATTGAGGTTTTTAGCACGGGTTTCAAAAAAACGAGATATAAAGTAGTCCTCACGGGTTTTTACCATAATTTGAGGTTTTCACCGGAGTCAATCCCTATATATATATATATATATATATATATATATATATATATATATATATATATATATATATATATATATATATATATATATATATTGTCAACAATAATCTTTAATTGGAGAATTGAATATAATCAAATCCGGTCAGGATCCCGTGGAGTTGAACTCCGTGAAGTTGGTAGGATTACCCAATAGGAATGCATCGACCCAAAAAAATAAATTAAAAAATAGCTAAATGCATTTAAATCTAAACCACTTATTTAGAATTAAGTGATTAGGATTTACCCAACTTCACATGGAGTTATTTTACCAACTCCATAGGATCCAAAGTGAATCCGATCTTACCGATCAAGTAACTTAATTCACATTTATTTTCCAACAACAGCAACAAAAAAAAATTCGAAACCCTAATTTCCCATAATCTATATAAAGGGTAGGGCTAAACCATAGAATTTTAGATACAAATTTAATATCCATCAAATCTCAGGCGATGGAAAACACTTTCCTCTTCGACTACACCATGCCAGAGGAGGACTACCGCTTCGACGCCTTTACACCCATCCTGCCGGCGATTAATGGCGACTTAATTATTTACCTATCCCGACTGGTGTGCCGCGTCGTCTTTCCCCTGCCCAGTGGAGCCGACGCCTTATATTGATCAGCATCATGCCGGTTTCCAATTCGTCAAGCCGACTCCACCACCGGTCCCCTGCCCGGTGGAGCCAGCGTATGATCAGCATCATGCCGACTTCCGAAACCCCTTCGTCCAGCTGACGCCACCACCGGTACCACCGCAGCCACAAGACCATCGCGGCGATTTAGTCGACTTGACCGCCGATCAAGATTGGGCCGATATTTGCCTTCTCTTGGACGCCATCGATGAAGGAAACACTGTAGTCAAGCCACCGCCAGTCAACTCCCACTCCAAGATTCCGCAAGAGCACTTCGTCGACGGCGACGATGTAATGTCGAGTCTGCTCGATCAGATCGACTTTACCACCGATCAAGAATGGGCCGATTCTTGCAACCTGCCGCCTCCAATCATCAACGAGGGTTTGGTTCGCGAGTTCGATGACCTTCTAAACAAGTGGTTGGCCGGAAAGACAGAGCTTTCTATCCCATCCCCGACATCACCGGGATTAATTGTCGAGGCAACTCCCTCGTCGACCAAGGATCCTCGTCCTTCGCCGGAATTCCACCCAATGCCGGTAAGCAACAGTGGACGAGTCCGAAAGAGGAAAGAGTGGACCCACGAAGAGCACAGGTAATTAATTAGTCCTGTTAATTATATTTATATTTATATTATTGGGCAATTCAAGCACATTATTAATTAACAACTAAACACAATTGACCATCAAATTTAATTAGGGCATGATATATATATTCTTTTCTATAATCGATCGGTTAGTAACAATATAAAAATTCATTCAAATTTATATATAGGTTAATCGTTCAGTTTATATATATATATATATATGCTTTGATGCTTTGATGTTTACTTCAAGAAAAGTTATACAGCACGTATTAGATTTAGGATTAACATTAATGTGTTTTGTAAAACTGTAGGCTGTTTTTGAAAGGAATTGAGGTGTGTGAATATGGAAATTGGAAGAGCATATCAGAGCTCTTTGTGAAGACAAGAACCCACATCCAAATTGCGAGCCATGCTCAGAAGTACAATATCCGTCGCAAATTGGATAGATCCGATGCCACAAGGAAGAGGAGGAAAAGCATCCATGATATCGTCATAATTGATTAGCAACAAGTGATCGATCGATGATTAATCAATTAGGGTTTTTCAATCTATTTGTTACAATGATGTTGAACTGTAACCAATTTTATGTGTTTGGCATATATGTACGTATTTGGACATTCGGTTATTAGTAAATCTATATGAGATTTTCGTCAACAAAATATATCTATAACTTATTGTCGATAAATAGTAATGTTCTTTAATTTGATTTTGCCTATAAATAAAATTTATTTATACATATATACATTTATGCATGCCGATTTAACTAATTAATTAATGGCGCGAGTTGATTGATTGAGAGGTTAATATATAGCATATATGAAATTTAGGCACTTTAATTATATTTCAATGGAGGATAATATTAGGTGAAAATATACGTACGTACTTAAGTCCATGTATGTATATGAAAAGGGCAAAATCAATGAATGATCAATACAAATATGGGTTAAGTTTAAATTTGATCGAGGTAGAATAGTTAGTAATAAATGGTATTGCGGCCTATGTATAGTGATTAGTGAAGGCCTCAATATATATATGGGCAGGGGAGATAGAAAAAACTTCAAAGTCGTCCTCGTCTACAAAGTCGACATCTTCATCCATGAAGCCTTCCAAACTTTAATCTTTTCTTCCTTAATCAAATATTCAAGTCTGAATTTTCATTGTATCTATATTATAATACTAAAGGAGAAGTCGTCTACGACAGGGGTGGATTCTGGACCGCCATTCCGGGGATACTTGAAGGTAAATTTTTCATCATTCCGAGAATGCTTAAAGGTTAAAAAAAATTCTTTTGTAATTTTTTTCCCGAGTTGGGGATGCTTGACCGAAAAAATTAAGAAATTAACACTAAAAATTTTTATTTTTTTTTTGGGGATGCTTGAGCATCCCCACCAATACATAAGCATCCGCCACTGGCCTACGACATGTGGCGGCTTCTCCTTTAATATAGCGTTTTTATTTATTTAAGATTAATTGATTTATTTTAATGGTTTGTTAATTTTTAATTGATTTATTTTAATTATTTGTTATTTTATTGTTAAAATCTAAACTTATCTAATCTAATTTAGAGGAGATCCTAACCAAATCTTAAAAAATCAAGGTGATGTAAATATATAGGATTGATTTGGATGAGGCTATCGGTAGCTTTTTTTTTAAGATTAATTGATTAATTTTAATTGTTTGTTAATTTTTAATTGATTTATTTTAATTGTTTGTTAATTTATTGTTAAAATCTATACTTATCTAATTTAGAGGAGATCCTAACCAAATCTTCAAATATCAACGTGATGTAAATATATATGATTGATTTTGATCCCCTCAACCTGCTATCGGTAGATTTTTTGTATTTTGAAGATTAATTGATTTATTTTAATTGTTTGTTAATTTTTAATTGATTTATTTTAATTGTTTGTTAATTTATCGTTAAAATTTAAACTTATCTAATCTAATTTAGAGGAGATCCTAACCGGCTAAATCTTTAAAAATCAACTTGATGTCAATCCCCTTTCCGTGCTCTCTTCATTTAAATTCTTGAACAAATTTGTTTAATTGATTTATTTGGATCCCCTCAGACAACTGGTTGAACAAGACTAAGGTGATGTCAATCTCCTTTCTGTGCTCTCTTCATTTTAATTCTTTGGGACTAGCTATTATCCCAATATGTGTTCATGCTGAGATTTTTAGCATTTGTAGATAATTATGCATTTTTTGATCTAATTGTGGCTATATGCAGAGAATCACGCGATGTCAAAAAACAAAGGCAAGACGCCCATAGAGAACAACGGTAATGTGAAAAGGAGAGGTACGTTAAATATTATATCCCTATAATCTATTATCGTTAACTACTTAATTTATTAACACTGCAATCATCTTCTTCACTTCATTGATTCTTTATTATAAAACTGATTTTTTAGGCAATGGCCAATTTCATTACCTGGACGAGTTACTACCACAACAAGAAAAGACCTCAAGAATTCGATGGAATATAATTGTTCATGTTTTAAGAATGTCGAAAACCCTAAGCTACAGTGATCCTGGAACAGTTCATTCGAATGACATTATTAAGATAGATGAAAAGATATTTGTGTTTAAAGATTGATTATTTTATTTTATTTTGGTAGTGAGATTGATTAGTGTGTTTACTGTTTGTCTTTAGGTTTGTTATATTTCAACTTCGGTGATTACCGTTCGGAAAGTCCTAGACTACGAAATAAAAATATATAAAAATCATCATCATCATATCTGTACACACTTCATCTAATAAATAGATCACCTTTTGTTAGTTTTTTTCCATCCTTTATAGCATTAGTGTGTTTAAGCGAATTAGTCTTTAGGCATACCAATTAATGATTCCTTCGTACTTTATGTTGTCTATCTTTTAATTAGTTTCGATTTATTGAAATTGGGTATTGGGCGCCTTCTCCTTTAATGTAGGATTTTAAATTTAAATTATTCATTAATTTAAATTTAAAATCATACATGTCATTTTCTCCATTTTTTGCATTTTCTTTTAATTCCTTTAAATACAAAATCAGTTGAGATATTCTCGATACTTTTTTGGTTGGTTTAGATATTCTCCGGATAAGATAAAAATTAAATCATATTTATCTTAACAAATCTTTGATTTTTTTTGGTAATAACAAATCTTTGATTTTCACACATATCTTAACAAATTTTTGATCTTCTCGGTTGATTAAAATCAAAGATTTTCCTGTCATGCATTACATTTTCCATCTAATTTTAATTTTTATAACTTTTATTGTTTATGTTGCTGATTATACCATCAAGATCGATATATTTATTGATCAAAAAATAAAATTCCTAGGGCCGGCCCAGGTGGAATAGATTTAATTTCTTCATGAAGAAAATGCATTACATTTTCCATCTAATTTTAATTTTTTTTTTATAACTTTTGATGTTTATGTTGCTAATTATACCATCAATATCAATATATTTATTGATCAAAAAATAAAATCCCTATGGTCGACCCCGATGGAATGGATTTAATTTTTTCATATAATTATTTCTATATCAGCGTGATTCATGAAGAAAATCCATTCCACCATTCTTGATTACCAAACATCATCGACATGACAAAACATTATCATCATTATATACTTTGATCCATTTGGAAGATTCAATTTGTTTTAATTAGCTCAACTGTATCTCAAACTTATTGTTTAGGTTTATTTTTTTAAATTGCATTATTTATTTAGTTTCATTATTATTCTAATATTATTAGCATTATATTGATACTAATAATATTGACAAGTTTTACCAATATTGCATAACTTTATGTTGATACTTTATTCTAATGCTTAAAGTTTCTTATCATTTAGCATATTTATTTATTTTAGTATTCAATATGTTAGAGAATGTTTTTTTTTATTACGTTGTGATACTTATAATATTTATGTCAAAAATAATGAACGACATTATATAAACATATATTTTAAAACAAAGATTCGTGCAATGCATGGGGTACTATGCTAGTTGGTAAATAAAGAGCGGCTATTCTGGGGTTCGAACCGGGGATCTATGGGTACTACCCACATGTCCTTTCCGATGGGCCATTCCGAAATGGTTAAAACTTTGGTATGGTAAACCTTAAAACTTTGGTAGGGTAAACTTTTTATAGTGACTTACACAACTAGTTTGTAAAAAAAGAAAAAGAAAATCCTAATCGAATACTATTAAATCATACCAAACAGGCAAACGTCATAAAATTACCCTTACTTAACAAATCTAAAATCGTCTTCATTTTCTACGCTTCTCCCTGCATTTAACCCCCTTCTTTCGTGCCACATCGATCCACACAAGAACACTCTTTCAACGTTTATCAATATATACTACCCATATTCGTACACTCCACTCTCGGAACTCTCCCCCAATTTTTAATTATTTATTTTTTCTCCTACTAACCGACATTATAATTCATTTTTTTATTCAATTATTACTAATAATCATTCCAGAGTATGATAATGATAATGTTATTATTTATATACTCCATCCGTTAATTAAAATATGTCATTTTAGAATGTAAATCTTGTTAAGAAAAACATGTCATTTTATGTATTTTGTCATCTACTTTACAAAATTGCTCTTATAATGATTAGAATTTAGAGATGTGCTAGTTGTAATTTTCAATAAAGTAAAAAGTAGAGTAATGATTAGGAATTTAAGTGTATTTTTGTTTATTTTATTAAAAAGTGTGAATATTTTTAAAATGATATGTTTTAATTAACGGTTAACGGATGGAGTTATTTAAATGATTTTTTGAAATAATTAATGTTATCTTTTATTTTTTCCTCAAGCATATACAATATGAATCTGTTTAGATAAAATTAAGGTCTATTCAAATGGCAAGAACCGTTGCATCATGTATGCTCTACCCCTCTATTCACTTTGTCGTATGCCATACGCTTATTGGACTTTCATCTGTTGGAGTGTTAAAACATGTGTCGGTTCACTACGTTTTATACCTAAAGACACCCACTTCTATCATGTACTATGAGTTTTTTTTTTTTAAAAAAAAGGTCGAAACTCGCCCTAAATGTACAAGAGAACCCACAATGGACATACTCCATTGGGTGTCTTACTTTTTTTTTTCAAAAAAAAAAGAAAAAAATGCAAACTGATATACCAAGTTTCTTGCAGTAGAAATTAAAGGCTAAAATTAAGACACTCAAGCCTGCCACAATCTGCCACACACACTGCACACCACAAAATTTTCTGACTTTTTTCTTTTAATCTAAGACACCCAACATATAGCCAATGTGGATGCTCTAAGGGCCCTAACCTTATGTCTCCAATTGTGTACCCCCTTCTATCCCCTAGTCTATAAGTCTAGCTTTTTTTTTCTTTTTTAAAGTGAGAATCTTGTAATTTAATTGGTGATGTAAATTAAAGAATCTAGATTTACACTAGGTGTAAACATAGACTTTTCCTTTAATCCGACAATGTATGCATGTCCTAATAACTTTGTAAGTATTTTCCTCTTTTTAACAACGTTTCGGATATATACACCGCAAATCTGCATGTTAATTACGACGTGTAAGCACGTTAATTACAATATGGTTGCACGACGTAATTAACGTGCAGGTTGGAAGGTACACCCAGTGTGCAGGCGCGTTTTTATTTTTTAAAAAAAAAACGTGGTTGCACTTCAAAAATAACGTGCAAAATTGCACGTCCATTTGGACTTGCAAAACTAAATGGACGTGCAAAACTGCACATCAAAAGCGATGTGCACATATGCACGTCCAAAACGACGTGCAACCACGTTTTCTAAAAAACCAAAAAACGTGGACCTTCGTCTTCACTTCCACATCCCAGATCGACGAGAGAGAGAGAGAGAGAGAGAGAGAGAGAGAGAGAGAGAGAGAGAGATTCCGAGACATAGAGAGACTCCGAGACAGAGCCGGAGATGGAGACGGAGGTGGTGGTGCCGACGGCGGAGGTGGAGGTGATGGTGAGAGAGATGGAGATAGAGACGGATGGAGGTGGGGGTGTGGTGGTGGAAGGGCGTGGCAGTGGAGGCAATGGAGGGTGGTGGTGGTGGGGCGTTGGCGGTGCAGGAGGTGGTGGCGGAGGAGGAGCAGGTGCCGGCGGAGGTGGCGGCCCAAGAGCAACCGGAGGCGAAGGTGGTGGTGCCAGATGCAACGCAGGCCCTATTACCGCCGCGGAAGCGGCGTTGTATGGAAGTGTCGCCTCTCTCGACCCCACCGATATGTTATTTGAATTGTTTAATTATTTTATTTTATATTAATAGTTTTATAGTTTTTATAATATAGTTTATAGTTTATAGTATATAGTTGATATTTTTTATACTTTTTAGTTTATAGATTATAGTTGTTATGTTATTTTATATTTATAGTTTTATAATATAGTTTTTAATATAGTTTGTATAATATAGTTTTAATAAATTGAAATATTTGTTATATGTTTATAGTTTTATAATATGGTTTTATAATATAGTTGGGGAATATAGTTTTATAGTTTATAGTTTCTATATATGTTATTTTATGTTCATATTTCTTATAATATAATTTTCATTACTTGAAATATTTATTATATGTTTATAGTTTATAAGACATTAAAAGACATTATGTAAAAGACATTAGAAGACATTAAAAATATAGTTTTTATAATATAGTTTTTACAATATCTAAAAGACATTAAAAATACATTAAAAGACGAAATAACAACTCACGAACTAAAAGAACGAACAAGTTACGAACGTATGAACCAACTGTAACTAATGAATTAGCATAAGTAATACAGGAAGTAACATATTCTTAAATATTTCATAATAACAGGCGACGAGACTCTTGAGGACTGATGGTACCCTACGGGTTGTTAGGGTCGGAGACCAGGCAGCAGTCAGTCAGTGTAGGGTAGAGGTTTGGGGTGAGGATATGGTTGAGGGAGGAGCGGAGGGGGTGACGGTATCTGCTGTTAAAGAGGAGATGTCGACCCATACAGTAGATGAGCTGCTACTGTCTGCAGAGGGTGCCCAGTAGACCATGGGGAGCCCCTAGTACGACGAGGATGACAGCATCTGGCAGGGTCTGCCTGATTTTCGCTCCTCCGGAGATCCGTTGGCTGGGCAGTAGCGGTCGATGCTCTCCGGCGATGTACTCGGTGGGTGCGTCACTGATTTTCTTGGGGGTCGACCGGCCCATGGGGGTAGACCGGCGGAGCAGCTGCCCCCCACCATCCACAAGGCTTCGACTTCCGCCGTCCATGAGGCTTCTACTTCCGCCACCCATGATGCTAAGGCTTCGACCTTTCGCACACCAGCGCCGATATCGTTGGCTTCTGCGGATGACACCATCCCTAACGTTGTAGAGGAGATGGAGGACGGACATGAGAGGCAGGAGGGGCAGCATGAGGGGCTGGAGGAGAGGCAGGGGGCAGCAGGAGAGGCAGAAGGGGCTGGATGAGAGGCATGAGAGGTAGGGGGCAGCAAGAGGGGCTAGAACATCGTACGATGCTACACAGATAATGTTCTATATTGCGGCACTTGTACAACAAACAAGTACACCGTACTTCCTATCTCCCATTACAATATGATATGTCATCAAACATTTAGTGGTATGAACTTAAATGTTTATGTGAAACTGTGTATAGAGTTGAGGGTCAACACAAGGTTGTCATGGAGGCATTTCACTCATCGACTGGTGACTTCTGCGTCATCATAGATGCAATCCATAGAGTCAATGATTGCCAACTGCACGAGCTGCAAACTACTTTGGAGATCGGCCGCTTTAAATGGCCAACGAGGGCGCATAAAGTCAACCTTTTTTTATCAGGTAAAGACTTTAATCTCCAAAAAGTGCTTCGACTATCTGTACAAGTTGTGGGAGGATGTCGTAAACCAAAACATTCCTCTGGAATGCACAGACCGACATTGGAGGGTTTTTTACGGGATTCCTTGTGTCCATGAGATTCAGGCGTACGTCAGTTTCGGTACTCCGATACCCGCTGAGGACATCCACCCGTTCTGGATGGATTTGTCATGGACTGACATCAAAGACACCCCACTCCCGTATGAGCTGTCATCTTCATACACGACTTCCAACAATGTATGCGACGATGACCTCCACTCACCCTCATCTGCAAGCGTCCGATCGAAAGGGAGGCCTCGAGGTCGAGGAATGCCTACAGAACCAACCTGTTGCCATACGAAGAGTTCAGGGCAAATTTTGAGAGAGAAGAAGCACGTGCTGCTCGACATCGTCCACAAGCGACCACAACTCGACGTGGACGTGATGATGTGTTCAGAGGGTTTAACTGGGGTCGAAACAACATTGATCCCTTCATGCTCGGACATATTCAGCGTGTCAGGGACACTATTGGAGATGGTCATTGTGGCTACCGTGCTTTGGTGTCACTGACATCACCGATCGGCGAGTCTGCTTTCCCAGAACTGAAAACGTTATTGTGCAATCACTTGGAGGATCACGCCGACTTCTACGCCGGTTGTTATATGGGAGGGTACACATTCCAGTAGTTCGTCGACAACCAGAGATGGGCGGGACCTGTGCATGGTGATAGGAGACGTTGGATAGAGCTACCCATCATGTGTTTGGTATTTGCAATGGTATATCAGATTCTTCTCGTCGTCCTAGCTTGGCATCATCCATTCACATGTCTCCCCATGTCCTCATCGACACCTGGTAACAACCCTCAATCAGCAACCCTTGGTTTAGCCTGCATCGGAAACCAAGACCATTTTGCCGCGGTATGACTTCAAACGTCTCATATTACCTATTCTTACTTTTCATCTATATGCCAATACTCTAACTCTAATTTTCCGTTCTCATAGATCTGGTTGCGTCCTAACGCTCCTATTCCACCGCCTGCGCCAGAATGGGTTGCATATCATCAACCGAGCGTCGAAGGATGGGATGCTCCTCTTTAAGCTCAGTTTGACAGATTCCGAGCCTTACGTGTCGATTCCGGTCGCCCTTTACACTTTGTCTAGATTTTAATTTATTCCACGAGTCTATTACAATTATGGATGTAAACCTTTCTTTTCCGTGCCTTGTAACATTATTCGCATATTATCCGAATAAAATTCTTAACAATTATTGATTTTTATTCCACATTGAATGATGCTAGTGTTACAAATAAATGCTTAGCATTTAATTTTCACTTGCCTGTAAAACTTACCAAGGCTCGGAATGGCTTAAACCCTAAACCCTAAACCCTTCATTTTTTTTCCATAAACCCTAAACCCTAAACCCAACCCTAAGCCTTCAACCCTAAGTACCATTTGCACGTCATTGAAGACGTGCATTCTTGCACGTTGTTAATGACGTGCAGAATTGCACGTTGTTAATGACGTGTAGTCTTGCATGTTTATGTCAACGTGCAAGCTGATGTGCAATTAGATCTCACCCACCACATTTACACGTTAATAACGACGTGCATGCACGTGAATAACGACGTGCAAATCCTTAACTACTATTTGCGGTGTACGTAAAAATCACCCTTCAAATTTACAAACGTCATATAATTTTCTTTTTGATTTTTTTTAAGGGAGAATAACGACATACCCAAAATAAAATATTGGTTACAAATATACCTTATTTTCATAAAATTTACAATCCTACCTAAAAAAAAAGCAAAATTACATCCATTAATCTAAATAAAAAAAATATGACTCCGAAAAATTGCAAAAATACACCCAACTCTTATGGATTTGGTTTTTTTTTTTTTAAAAAAAAATTCTATTCCTCCTTAATTAATTCAAAATCTAAAATATATTTAGGGCGATTTTCATAGATAGACCAATTTTCTAAAGGGTTTGCATGGATAGACCACTTTTTGGGCAAATGTAAAAGTGTGCTAGGGGGTTATTTGTGCAAATAAAATTAGTGAACTTTTGGGCAGGTAGCAGGTCTGATGTGAGGAGGGAACACATGAGGAGGGAAGAGGAGAAAGTGATGGTGGGGTTTTGGCGCCAAAAAATGGAGAGAGGGTGAGGTGATGAGTGATGTGATGTTGTGATTCCTTTTACCATTTTGTATGGTATAAATGGGGATGAGGAGATAGACTTTTCATTTTCTCTCTTTTCCCAGAAGTTCTGCAGCAGAAAGAGATGTAGGGAGAGATGGAGAACGTTCCACCATGGAAGACAAGCTCCCGGCTTGCAGTTCCAACTGCAGAGCACTTGTCAGCTTCAGTCTGTAACGAGAGTTGGATGCATATAATCCTCAGCAGTGGTTGGATATTGGGCAAGCTCAGCTTCTGCTTGCCTTGCGCGCTCAGCTTCTTGTTACCTCGCTGCCCTTTCAACGGCGATAGTAGTATCCTTTGCGGCTAGTTCCCTTGTAAGCCTTGCAATCAGCTGTTCTTGCGTCTCAGCAGCCGCCATGGCTCTTTGTAGTTTAGCTCTGATGTGTAGAAGGCGCTCTGGTTTGTCTAAGCCGTCAAACTCAGGTGGTTGACCAGAACGGCGCATACACCTGTAAAGTAACTCAAAGTAGATGTGAGATTTAACTACCTAAGGCGCGAATGATAGCTTCCCCGGCAACAGCGCCAATTTGTTGTAGGAGGAAATCGAGAATGCAAATTGAATATAAAGTAAGTACAGCAAACCAGATTCCGTCCCTTGCAAATAATTACAAGACTTCCTCCTGATGCAGTAGTGGGAAGTCAGGATCGATCCACGAGGAAGCGTGTCAGCGGATCCTAGGCAGTGGAGAAATCTCACGGACAGAAGTCGACAACTGGGGTCCTAGATCTCGAGCACAGCAACTCGACAGAAGATCGGACAGTCGAACACAGCGTAGCAGCAAGCACAGGCACTGGGTGTAGTCGATCTCGACCAGAGGCTACTCGAGATCGAGTAAGGCCTTCGTCGACGTCGGCTTGTCTTGGTCGAGTACCTGCACACAAAAGCTACAACAACCTTGGTCGAAGATCAGTAGTCGAGATCGAGTTGTGCTATTCGATCTCGAGGAAAACAGAAACTGAAACGAAAGAAAATAAATGCAAAGGCTTTGGGGATTTGAACTAAACTTAATGTAAAGGACTTCCAAGATTGGGGTTCGCAACAACGATAACCAAGCATGCATAAGGTAGAGATAAAACAGATAATCATGTGAATTGCATCAAAGGACTAAGCTTTCGCCTTTTCCAACAATTAGACAACTCTTTCAAGAAACCCTAATTGTCTCTACCGATTTTATGTTCACAATCCAAGTTGTTAGCATAGACCTCCATTGGATGGGTAATAAACACATAACAAGTAGTAGATGCTAAAAACATGATAAAGGTCAGATCTTTACCTCAAACATGCAGGGCTATCGTTGGGCTCCCCCAACCCTAGAAGTGGGTGGACTACTCGCGCTTCATCGCAACCTCAGACATTGATTGATGAAAAGAAAACTTGCATTAAATCAAACTGAAGAAAGTACAACCGAACAAAGCCAACTTGCTCTCGCTCCTTTGCTCCACTCGGCCTCACTTTCTCTCTCTACTACTACTTCTCCTACTTGTGAATTGAATTAATAAAACTCAGCCCCCTAAGGCTTTATTTATAGGCTTCTAAACCTTGCTACTCAAGGATAGAAATCTTTATCTATATCTAAAACTATATCTAAAAGGCTAAATGATAAATAAAAGCCATAAAGAAATTAAATCTAAAAAAAGGGGGAAATTAAATCTAAATAGGTAAGTCTCTTCATGTTGATAGATCTTGTCTTCCATAGATAGAACTTGATGGATCTCGGATAGACTCGGCTTCCTTCGGCCCCAAGTAATCCCAATCCGAGTAGGATAGATCAAAACGCGTTACGCGGTTTCTGGAGGCTTCCTCGATCTCGAGTAAGGCTACTCGATCTCGAGTAGAATTGTTGTCGACTGGGCTGGCTCGGCGTCTCGGCTAGCTGGTGCTCGACAGACTCGGACTCTGGCTCACCAATCTCCTCGATCTCGAGTACGGTTGTCGACATCGAGTTGAGATGGCTCATCGACTGGTGTGGCTTGGCTGGTCGGGCAATCCTTCTCAACGTGCTCGGTCATGGTGCCTGGGCGTCGTCGATCTCGAGGAACACTCCTCGATCTCGAGTTGGGTGTCCGGGCATGGTCGGGTAGTCTCTCCTCGACTCCGGGTAATTTCTCCTTAGATCCGGATAATCCCTTCTTGGCTCCGGGTTGGCTCGTCTTCCGCTCCTCGACATGTGCTCTTCGACTAGGGTGTATCTAGGCGTGATTTATCGAGATCGACTAAGGCTTGTCGATGTCGAGTGACTTTGAGCTCCGGTTCTCGCTTCTTGATTTTTCTCCCGAAATGGTTCCATATTCTGCAATATTAAACAGAAACTTATGTAGATCTCCATTTTTGACAAATACGCATATACTACATAAATCTGACATATTCCCAACCCGAAATATGCAAAATGTAAAGAATATGGAACTAAAATATGCATAAAGACATGGCTACTTTGGAGACATCAAATCACCCCATACTTAGACTTGCTTGTTCTCAAGCAATAACCAAACAATAACCAAGACCTACAACACATCCTTCAAGTCTTCGCCTTTGTCAAAAGCAACATCTCAAATAGTAGCAATGTAAGACAAGTGAATTTAACGTCATCACACATATATGAGCGATCCATAAGCATAGGCAATATAAATCCAACCTCACAGGAATAATGTGTTTACACTCAGCTCTCAATGTGTTTAGGCTATGTAGATCATCTCTCAACTCAATTCCATATACAATCTCATAAACATTGCAATTTACATATAAATCCACTTCGCAACCAATTATGAAAATGCAATAAGAATTATCAGGAGGACTTCGCTCAATAGAAGTCTTCAAAGAAGATTCCATTCGGCGGGGTTGTAATGGGGCTTGGTAAGAAATATAAGGGTATGGATTTATTTGGCCATGTGGTGCTTAATAAAATTCGGGAATCAAGACTCCTAAATCTCCAACACAACCAAACCATAACTCTCAATCATATGCATCAACCAAACTCTCCAAGTTATCTCAATGAAGTATGCAACCTTTCAAACTTCCTCAACCTCTCCAAAGTATGTATCTTGCGAAAATGAAAGAAATAAGGTAAATTTGGCTCATGCACTTTATTCCCAAACATATATACTTTTTTTCTTCTTTTTTTTCGATTTTTTTTGAAACGAAAATAACATAAAACTAATGGTGCATTTATAAGGTGAGCCAAAAATCCTTTTACATAATATGCATAGCAAAATAAAACCAACCCATATCTTAATAAATTCAAAAATCCTTCCTACTTGAATTCCAACATAAGCTCATTCCTTCCACAAACCATTATTTCAACCAACTCTAAGTCTTAATTCCCAAATGGGGGTCAGGCTCAATTTGGCTAAGGATAATTTTGTGGAGTTTACAATAAAAGTCTCAGGCTAATGTTCTGGCTTCAAGCAGGGATAATGCAGGGTAGGTAAAGAGAGGATAAAATTGGCTTAAAAGGTGCCTCCATCATTTAATTCTCATTCACATAAACATATAAATGCATTGGCTTTGAATAACTATCACAACATTTAGAGATGCATAGGAAGAGTAAATACACTCAAGAAAGCAGAGGGATTTTTAATGTTCTCCCTATAAGGCCAAAATTCTCACTAGGACCATTTTTTTGTTGGATTTTAACCTTTAGCTTAGGATCATATGTGCTCAATTTCATCACAAGTTCACAATCCACATACAAACCATTTTCGAGGACTTAGGCTAAACCTTCCAAACATGCCATAGGATTTATATGATCAAGTCAATCATTATTCATCATCATAAGACATCTAAGTTAGGGTATAAAAACTAAGACAATGCAGAAATTTAAACATGCATTTTTTTTTCTTTTTTTTTTTCCGACATTTTCTATAAATTTTTTTTATATTTTTTTATTATGCAACTAAAAACAAGACTAAAGTATGGAAAAGACTAAAATGCATAAAATTTAAACATGAATGCATAACATAAAAATTAAAATTTCACCATGTAAACCCAAAAGCAAGACTAAAACATATAATAATGATAATGAGCCCTTCCCCCACCCCATACTTAAAATATACAGTGTCCCCACTGTATAAAAATTAAATAACAACAAGAGTAAAGGAAGGAACTCACAGGATAATATATCGAGGAGGGCGAATCAGTGCAGGTCGAGGAAATAGGCTTGTCGATCTCAAGTACAGGGTACTCGATCTCGTGGAGCTTCGTCTGTGTCCAGTGGCTTCTGAAGTCGAGGAGCTTCTGGTGGCTTAGTCGATATCGAGTTGTCCTACTCGACATCGACGAGTTTCTGGGCTGCTCCTCCTTGTCGTCGTCGACTTGGCCTTCGTCGATTCTGACTGTTTTTCAGGGACTTCTTTATTCCACTTTTCGTGATCCTTATATGCTTGCCGACCTAAAAGTATTAGATTGCACACAAAAACAAGACTATCCACATGAAGTATTCTAAAAGACATAAAACCAAAACCAAAAACCAAAAACCAAAAAGTTCAAAAAGTTCCAAAATTCATAAAGTTTTATATACATGCTCTAGATTTTAGAGTCGCTAGGCCGACTTCTCCGTTTGCGCTCAAGGACCATTAGTGTGGGGCCCGCTCATGCCTGGCCCTTCTCCTGGATCATCTAGGTCCTGATGGTAGTATGCAAGCTCAGCTGACAGGTGGTTGCTTGCACCATCTTCCTTCTCTTTCTTCTTCTTCCTTCCAGCTCTTAGCTTTCACAGATTTTCTCGCCACGGGGCCTTACCTCCCCTTAAATTATTGAAAATTTTCTTTATGGACTGAGGGGGAGTAGAATTCATACCTGAACTTACCTTTTCGGACCCAAAACAGAAATCTTTGGGCTTGAGGCTAGTCGATGTCGAGTACTGCTGGTCGACCTCGAGTACAGGGACCCCATACTTAGGTTCTTGGCAAGTCAGTGGCTCAGCAGAGGTTGTCGACATCGACAAGGGCTTGTCGAGATCGAGGAGAAGCTTAGTCGAGATCGAGTTGGCTTGGTCGACCTCGAGTACAGTGCTCTTGCTTTCCTCCACTGTTTGCTTGGTCCCGTGGTTGTTGATGCTTTTCACCTCCAGCCATGAAATTTCCTCCTTTGCAGGGCCAAAAGAGAAATCTAAAACCTCATTGCCTATGGTGAAGGTGAGCGAGCGATTCTTGACACTAATTCTGGCATCTGCAGTAGCTAAGAATGGTCTACAAAGAATAATAGGGCTAGTAGGATCTTCAGCACAGTCTATAATAAGGAAATCTGCAGGAACGAAGAATTTACCAACCTGGACGGGGACATTCTCAACTATACCTGTAGGGATGACCACTGTATTATTTGCCATGTATAATTTGGAATCCACAGGCTCTATGCATCCTATCTTTACCTTCCGCCAGATTGATAAAGGCATGATACTCACACTTGCTCCTAAATCACACAAAGACTCATATTTATATTGTCCAAAACCTACAGTAACAGAAAACTTACCAGGGTCAGGTCTCTTTTCAGGGAAGTGGAGTACTTTGCATTCGCCTGCGATCTCTGAGATGGATCGCTTCTTACTCAGGATTTCCTTCAGAAATTTGACATATCCAGGCATCTCTTGCAGGGCTTCTGTAAAAGGAATAGAGACATTTAGTTATTGCAGCATATTAACAAATCTGGTAAACCTACCTGCAGTGGGATCTTTCTATGCTTTGGAAGGGAAAGGCAGTGGCTTTTTCTGCTTCGGAGCCAGATCAGACGTCGGAGGTGTTGCAGAGTCATCGACGTCGACTTGTTGTTTCTCGATCTCGACCAGAGGCTCCTCGAGATCGACTTGGGTGGTCGACTTCGACTTGCTGGGCTGCGCAGTGGAGTCCGAGCTCAGCTTCTGGTCTGTGTCGAGCAGCTTCTTGTCGAGGTCGAGTACAGGCTCCTCGAGATCGAGTAGATTCTGCTCTATGTCGAGTTGCTGCTCTGCCTTGTCTTGATGTTTCCCGACCTCTGGCTCGTGTAATTGATGCCCACTTCTGAGTTTGATAGCTGCGACGTGTCCAGTCTTCCCTTTAGAATTTGGTTCTGTTTGCCCAGGGAGCTGTCCGGATGGTCGTGGGATCTGTGCAGCGATTTGACCCATCTGGGTCTCTATTCCTCTTTTCCAGATATCCAGTTGGATGCATATAAACCTCAGCAGTGGTTGGATATTGGGCAAGCTCAGCTTCTGCTTGCCTTGCGCGCTCAGCTTCTTGTTACCTCGCTGCCCTTTCAGCGGCGATAGTAGTATCCTTTGCGGCTAGTTCCCTTGTAAGCCTTGCAATCAGCTGTTCTTGCGTCTCAGCAGCCGCCATGGCTCTTTGTAGTTTAGCTCTGATGTGTAGAAGGCGCTCTGGTTTGTCTAAGCCGTCAAACTCAGGTGGTTGACCAGAACGACGCATACACCTGTAAAGTAACTCAAAGTAGATGTGAGATTTAACTACCTAAGGCGCGAATGATAGCTTCCCCGGCAACGGCGCCAATTTGTTGTAGGAGGAAATCGAGAATGCAAATTGAATATAAAGTAAGTACAGCAAACCAGATTCCGTCCCTTGCAAATAATTACAAGACTTCCTCCTGATGCAGTAGTGGGAAGTCAGGATCGATCCACGAGGAAGCGTGTCAGCGGATCCTAGGCAGTGGAGAAATCTCACGGACAGAAGTCGACAACTGGAGTCCTAGATCTCGAGCACAGCAACTCGACAGAAGATCGGACAGTCGAACACAGCGTAGCAGCAAGCACAGGCACTGGGTGTAGTCGATCTCGACCAGAGGCTACTCGAGATCGAGTAAGGCCTTCGTCGACGTCGGCTTGTCTTGGTCGAGTACCTGCACACAAAAGCTACAGCGACCTTGGTCAAAGATCAGTAGTCGAGATCGAGTTGTGCTATTCGATCTCGAGGAAAACTGAAACTGAAACGAAAGAAAATAAATGCAAAGGCTTTGGGGATTTGAACTAAACTTAATGTAAAGGACTTCCAAGATTGGGGTTCGCAACAACGATAACCAAGCATGCATAAGGCAGAGATAAAACAGATAATCATGTGAATTGCATCAAAGGACTAAGCTTTCGCTTTTTCCAACAATTAGACAACTCTTTCAAGAAACCCTAATTGTCTCTACCGATTTTATGTTCACAATCCAAGTTGTTAGCATGGACCTCCATTGGATGGGTAATAAACACATAACAAGTAGTAGATGCTAAAAACATGATAAAGGTCAGATCTTTACCTCAAACACGCAGGGCTATTGTTGGGCTCCCCCAACCCTAGAAGTGGGTGGACTACTCGCGCTTCATCGCAACCTCAGACATTGATTGATGAAAAGAAAACTTGCATTAAATCAAACTGAAGAAAGTACAACCGAACAAAGCCAACTTGCTCTCGCTCCTTTGCTCCACTCGGCCTCACTTTCTCTCTCTACTACTACTTCTCCTACTTGTGAATTGAATTAATAAAACTCAGCCCCCTAAGGCTTTATTTATAGGCTTCTAAACCTTGCTACTCAAGGATAGAAATCTTTATCTATATCTAAAACTATATCTAAAAGGCTAAATGATAAATAAAAGCCATAAAGAAATTAAATCTAAAAAAAGGGGAAATTAAATCTAAATAGGGGAAATTAAATCTAAATAGGTAAGTCTCTTCATGTTGATAGATCTTGTCTTCCATAGATTGAACTTGATGGATCTCGGATAGACTCGGCTTCCTTCGGCCCCAAGTAATCCCAATCCGAGTAGGATAGATCAAAACGCGTTACGCGGTTTCTGGAGGCTTCCTCGATCTCGAGTAAGGCTACTCGATCTCGAGTAGAATTGTTGTCGACTGGGCTGGCTCGGCGTCTCGGCTAGCTGGTGCTCGACAGACTCGGACTCTGGCTCACCAATCTCCTCGATCTCGAGTACGGTTGTCGACATCGAGTTGAGATGGCTCATCGACTGGTGTGGCTTGGCTGGTCGGGCAATCCTTCTCGACGTGCTCGGTCATGGTGCCTGGGCGTCGTCGATCTCGAGGAACACTCCTCGATCTCGAGTTGGGTGTCCGGGCATGGTCGGGTAGTCTCTCCTCGACTCCGGGTAATTTCTCCTTAGATCCGGATAATCCCTTCTTGGCTCCGGGTTGGCTCGTCTTCCGCTCCTCGACATGTGCTCTTCGACTAGGGTGTATCTAGGCGTGATTTATCGAGATCGACTAAGGCTTGTCGATGTCGAGTGACTTTGAGCTCCGGTTCTCGCTTCTTGATTTTTCTCCCGAAATGGTTCCATATTCTGCAATATTAAACAGAAACTTATGTAGATCTCCATTTTTGACAAATACGCATATACTACATAAATCTGACATATTCCCAACCCGAAATATGCAAAATGTAAAGAATATGGAACTAAAATATGCATAAAGACATGGCTACTTTGGAGACATCAGAGACGGTTAAATTTCTGAACTCAAAGTGTGGAGAAGATCCATGGCCCCTTGTGATATATGTTGGTCCATTGCAGAAGGAGAGCTTCGAAGTAAAGCAACCTGTCGAGGAAGAACGCTCTGTCGGGGAAGAACGCCTGAGTGGGCCACCCTCCTCCCAAAAAGTTGACGATTTGGCTGAGATTGTGAATGCCGGGGCCCACGGTAAGGCATAATAAAACCCCGTGTCTCTAGATGTTCTGTTATATGCTGGGGGAGAGGTGACCGAGGCCTTAGGGAAGAGTAAGGAGCTGGCTGCGATGGACACTACTGACACGGGTAAACAATCAAGTGACAAGTATATATTTTCAGATGACAGGGTATAGGATCTGGATGTGATTGAATTGGGTGACACAGATACCTCTTCAGGTGACATGGGCCAGGGGTTAGAGGTGATGTCCATTAGCAGCGAGGAGGAGGATGACGATGGGTCAACCCCCACAATCAACTTTGGGGTCTCGGATGAGGACGAAGGTTTTGAAGTGAAGTTCGAAGAAGACTGGAATGATTTAGAGTTGTACTGTTTCACATGACATATTTCATGTGTCACCTGTTTGAATTTGTTGATTTACATTTCTGACTGTGTATGCCATTTTCACAAGGAAACCACCCCTGTCACCTGTGTGTATGCCCTTGTCACATGACTGATTTCACATGTCACTATTATTTTCACCCAAACATTATAAAAACAAGTACGTGGATAAAGAAAACCCCAACTAATGTTTATAGAAGACTAACGTCTACTGACCAACCAATGTTAAAAATACTACAACTACTAACCAACGGATATCATAACATCCTACAAGCTTTGAGAAACGAAGTTCATAAAGCACAATCATAGCAACGTTCATAACCATCTAGTGAAAGGAAAACCAAGCCCTGATATAAAGTGGTTAGTGGTTTATTACAATCTACCATGGAAGATGGCAATAGCAAGCATGTGCATGTACGCCCCGATGAATGCATTGTCAAGTCCGTCGAAAGTGGGGTGTCCTTCGTGAGGTGTCCTTGAAACACTACAACTATTAACCTATATAACATATGACAAACTTTGCCAATTTGTTAAGAAAATAACCCCCGTCACCTATTTGTATGGTCGTGTTACCTGAATGAATTAATGTGTCATAGTTTGGGGTTTCACTTTAAATTTGTTTTCGAAATGAATCATGTCACCTGTTTGTATGGACGTGTCACTTGAAGGATTTAATGTGTCACTTGTTTGATTTTGACGTTTCACAATTCTTATTGTCTTCCAATTGGTTAAGAAAATAACTCCTGTAACCGGTTTGTATGGTTGTGTCCCCTGAAGGAATTAACGTGTCATAGTTTAGAGCTTCACTTTAATTTTTTTTCGAAATGAACCATGTCACCTGTTTGTATGGCCCTGTCACTTGAAGGATTTAACGTGTCTGTTTTTCCACCCAAACATTTCAAAACCAAGTACGTTCGTAAAGAAAACCCCCAAGTGCATAAAATGTTCATAAAAGACTAATATGTACTGACCAACCAATGTCATAAAATACTACACCTACTGACTAATAGAGATCATAACATCCTACAAGTTTTGAGCAACATAGTTTAGAAAATACAACCTCAACAAAGTTCATAACAACCTAGGGGTATGAAAAGTACGCCCTGATAAAAAGTTGTTGGCGGTTTATTACAGTCTACCATGGAAGATGGCAATAGAGAGCAACTGTATGTACCCCAATGGCAACGGAGATCATAACTCCTTCATAAGCTCTTTGTCCTGTCATCCACTTTTCCCCATCCCCGCTACCCACCCACGATGACAATGTTAGGTTAATGACATCGTTTGTATAATAAGTTTGAGACAAATACAAATGTAGGGTACCTTGCTATCCGGCCACCCGACTAATCCATCGTTACGGATACAAGTCCCAACTGAATCGCGTCCGCGCTGGCGACAATGTCCTTCCCTTTTTGGTCCCGCGGTTTCTTCGTAGGGCGGCATGTCTTCTCCATCACCTCCTAGAGCCTTTCTAGTCTTCCTGTCTCGCATAACCTCAACTTTTGCAGCCTCAGAGATCTGACAAATGATTAGGAAGTTTAAACTCTCATTCCGAGATTTGGATATCTCATGTCACCCAACAAAGTAAATCATGTCACTTAACTGCAATAACCTTGTCACATCAACTAATACAGATTCATATAATCGACATTCCCAGATTTTTTTATCCCGTGTCACCAAACTAAATAAACCCTATCACCCAACAACAACAATCTTGTCACGTGAACTAACAACAAACAGATTCATATATGACATTCCCATATTTTTAACCTGTGTCACTTAATTGTAAATACCATGTCACCTAGCAGAAAACTTACCTCCTCATCCTCTCATTTTGGCGGCTGGTCATCTCTTTCAGGTGTACCCTCCATCTCCCCGCCCTTGTGGTCGTTGTCCTCAGCCTCCCCATCTTTGTTCCTTTTTAAATTGCAGTCACCTCAACATCCATGTCCGGGTCCTCTCCGCCCTTCCTCCCATCCTTGACAAGTACCTTCACATCCTCTTCCTTGCTTACATCTTCGACACCATCCTTTCGACGAACCACAAGAGCTTACCTTATCACCTTGTCCTTTTAGGGGCTTCTCCCTGGCTTCAGGGTGCAATCGTTGTAACCACATCGACATGAATGACCTGAAAAACAAATTCAAACTTTAAAATGGATCCCTGATTTCCCGTGTCGATCACTCAACATAAAACACCATGTCACCCAAAAACAAACTTACCTCTCCTCATCCTTTCGTGCCCCCTAATCCCCTTCATTTTCATCAACAAGTTTGTCTTCAGCTCCATCTTTCCCAACATCACCCTCCTTGACATGCGTGACATGCTTTAGCGAAATCCATGGCATCTTTCACCATTGTCGTCAAAAGAAGCGCTAGCATCCCTTTCTCTTTCTTCCCCAGCCCTTCCCATCCCTTTAGCAACCCGCAGTCCATATATTGACGACCTCCTCCAACACTTTCATCTGTAGGGATTAGGTTTTTAGCATCACTCATACGGACTAAGGTGAACAAAAGCGTTCAGAAAACAATATCAGTTGACCTGGGTATGTCAAAACTCATTTATAATTCAGAAACAAGCCTAATTAAAACAGAAAATGGCATTGTTGTCCAGCAATCAATGAAATTGAAATAAAAAACAAGAGAATGGCATCAAAGGGAATACATGGTATTCGTAGAACTATTCGAATTCATATCAGATTCTAGTTGTCGCTTAATTTTAGATCGAAATAATTAGGACAATGTCCTTTAAATATCAACATTTACGTGTCACCTTGAAAATGTCACGTGTCAGGAGTCCATTTACCCTTGTCACCTAAGCTATGCAGATTCTGCAGAAAACGAAGATATGCAAATGAATGACGTATTTTCCCATCCAATTCGAAACCAATGTCACCCAATTTCTCTTTCAAATGAAAAAAAAATACAAATCACACACGGCTCAAACCTCAATCGTTTTTCTTCAATCGCCCACCAAAACATCTCCATATCCCACTTTCAACTCCCACCACCCTCTTTAGCCTTCCTAAACCCTAAACGTCGATTTCCCCTAACCATACCGGAAAACCGCCCTCCTCATCCTTTAATTGCATCCACACCATTGTCACCCCTCCACAACCCATCACTCTACCAACCATTGCCCTTAAATCCCTAAACCCCATAGCCGGTGCCGACATCCACACACCCCACACCCCACATTCGCATAAAGCTGAAAAGAGAAAGAATGATTTCGGGTTGATGGAGAGGGGGGCGTACCTTTAAAGTCCAGCGCTGGCGTTCTTCGCTTCTCCTCGACACTCCGACAACGGTGGATCTTCTCCGGTCTGATCCCTATCGAAATCGCCGGTGTCTTCCCTACTTACGGTTTCTTTTTGAAATAGAGAGAGATAGAGAACTGAAATGGGGAGAGAAGTTATTATGAGCTCTGGATTTTTTTCCCTTTTCCTTTTTTTTAGCAAGTTTCCACATTTCGTTTTTTTTTTCTTTTTTTTTCCGCGCCTAAACCTCCTATCCCAGGTTGTGCAATTGGGACATTTATGCCAATTTTTGGGATTTGTGTTATTTTTGCAAATTTTCAATGGTGTGTGCTATTTGTGCAAGGTTGGGCAAAAAATGGTCTATCTATGACCATTTTCTCATATATTTATATACTCTCTCAATCCAATAATACATGGGTTTTATAGGTAAATTTTTTTCCAATAATAGTTGGACTGTTTTCTAGGTAGGAAGTTGTAATGATTTGTATTGATTTGTGTGTTGTTGACTTTTTAAAATAATTTGATTGATTAAAATATATAGTGAGCGTTAAAAAATAATAAAATTTATGGAAAAAAATTAGTGTAATGATGATGTTATTTTAAAAGTAAAGTATTTTATTAAAGCACAGGCCCATATAATTTAGGACAGGAGTATAAAAAAAATCTCACTCCGAGTATAATTTCCGTGCCTGAGACATCACACTCGTTAGTGTAAGAATTAAATTGAGAGTCGGAGGCGAGGAAGTGAAATCAGGTAACCTCCTCTAAAGCAAGTCCCAGTATCCAATCAAGGAATCTCCACCGCCACCAGCTTAGCCAATCCAGCCGCCCTCACCTCCGCCCCCTCCCTCACCTCCGGAAACCAATGCCACCGAAGTCATTAGCCTCCCGCGGCGGTCCTCGCCGCGCTGCCCGCGTTCCCGCCCGCAGATCCGCTGCGCAATCTCCTCCTCCTCTCACCAGCTCCGTCCCGGACCAGTTCCCGGCGACGGCAGACGCTAGTCCTGCCGCAGTTACCCCCACCGTGCCTACCGTGTCTCCTATAGGGAGCTCCTCTCTTGATACCGATTCTCCCTCCCTGACCGCCTCTGTGCCGAGTAGCGGAACGCCGTTGACCTCCGAGCCTCGGGATTACTCTGTCTTAGATGCTCCTGTCGTTGTTGTTGAGCCGCCTCCGAACAATGTCGTTTCGGACTCGGCACCTTCTCAAAATCCGCTGGGAGTAGCAAACCCTAATTCTTGTTCGGACGAGGTTGGAGGAAGCCATGGACGGGAGCAGCAGCTGGAATCAGCTAGCGCTGAAGCTTCGGCGAAGGGGGTTGTTAATAATGGAGGCAGCAGTGGAAAGAAGAAGATAGTTGTGAAAAAGACCGTTAAGATTATCAAAAAGATCGTAAAGAAAGTCCCCAGGAGGATCGTCAAAGGTGGTCCTAATCCGACAGTTGCTGATGGAATTGCTCCTTGTACTAATTCTATGTCCGACTGTTTGAATTCGGGTGTAAATGTGTTGTCCCGAATTGAGAATTCTGGTCCTGGTGTTGCTCTATCCATGGACATTGATAAACTGCAAGAAAAAGCCGATCTTTGTAAACAAATCAATGAAAATGAGCTGAATTTGGAAGTTCAAACTCACACTGAGGGTGTGAATGTGACGTCAAACATTGAGAATTCAGGCCCTGGTGTTCCTCTATCAGTGGAAATTGATAAATTCAATCAAAACGTGGATCTTTCTGAAGAAACCAATGAAAATAAGAAGAATTTGGAAATTGAAGGCGTGCCCATAGAGGTTGATGAAAATGTGAATAGTGCAGAGTCTACTAGCAAGGAAGAGAGGAATTTTGTTTCAGGAGAAGCTTTGGATGCCGAAAGAGATGGCGAGAAAGGAACAGAGGAATTGGATGTGAAGGAGGATCCTCCGACTGGAGCTCTTTATGCAGCAGCAAATGAGGACAGGAATGAAGGGGTGGATGCAGTGAAAGATGGCGATAATGTTGCTAAGCCAGAAGATGAAATGGGCAAAGGAATGTATTATAGTGGTGAAATGGAGGCATTGGAAAGGCAGAAGAGGAGGAAGAGAGAGATATTTGTGGGAGGTTTGGACAACAATGCAAAGGAAGAGGATATAAAGAAAGTTTTTGAGGAAGTGGGTGAGGTTTTAGAGGTGAGATTGATGATGAATGGTATTACCGGAAAGAACAAAGGTTATGCCTTTTTGCGCTATGCATCAGCAGTTGATGCTAAAAAAGCTTTGGAGAAGTTCTCGTCAGTTAAGGTATTTTCTACGCATTCAAATGTTATACTTGCTTTGCTCTTGTAGTGCAATGTGTTACGTGTAGTTAGGTTAGTTTTGGTTTCCGCATTTCTGTTTATATTTATTCCTGTTTGCTGATACAATAACATTAGATCAGTAAATTACCTGGGATTACTGTTCTTGTTTTACTCATGAAGTTTGAGTGTTTGACCAAGCCAGAGGTAGATATTTTCCTTAAAGAAGTTTGTAGTTGGGGTAATCATGCTATCATGATGCCAAATGACTCAATCCTCATCCAAGAAAATGGAACTTAAGCAAAATATTCTTATTTCTCAGCATTGCTCTAAACTCATCTGCAAAGAAAAAGATTACCTTGTTTTTGGTCTTCGCTAAGATTACCCTTGTCATTACATTTCTAAGTAAAGGCGGTTATTGGAAAGAAGTTAACCGATGACCTTTATTTTCCTTATTTATGCTAACGAAAGACATCCGTATCTTTGGGAACCATCACAAATATAGTACGTGTAGATGCATAACTACCTGTTATTTAGTTCATTTCCATGAAAACATCCATAAATAACCCAAATTGGATTCAACCACTCATGTCCATAATTTCCAAATTCACACCTAATCCTCTACCCTTTGGAAATTGCTAAAACTGAAAAGATTAAAATGCCTGTACTTACTAAACCAATTTTCATATGTTTTCCATCCCATTCCCTGAGAATGGAGCTTCTATCACTCCATGGATATCATTCATCTCATCCTCCTTCTTTCTTCCAAAACAATTCCCCACAGATCTTTCACCAAATCTCAACCTCTTCATCCCACATCTAGGATGCCCTCTCCTTCATCTACACTGCCTCCAACAGATAGCCCATCATCACTAGCAAAATGCCTGTCATCACTCGTCACTGCCGTCAAATATTTGTGCTTATGAGATCTGTTTTCAGTTCTATTGCAAGCTTCGACTTTGGCACGGGCAATTTGTTCAGTTTACTCTCTTTTACCATAACTTTAATGGTAAAGGAGGTGTGGGTGGTAAATCGTTAAATACAGTATCTTAGTAGTGGTAGGTTTCATGCAATTTTGTTTATCATGGGTGATTTTGTGCAAAACAGCCTAAATAATGGGTTATTTTGTGTAATATACCCATACATTTTGTTTTCCACGTCTCTTTATCAAAAAAAATGTTAGGGGTTAGGATGGGTATCACCTGGGCTAGAGAGAGCGTTCAACCTCTTTGTGATTGAGAAAGAGACTTATGTGTTGCCCTACCATGACTCCATGAGGGGCTCCATAGAGTGGCGAGTGAGAATCAAACTCGAGAATACTAATATATTTTGAAAAAAATGAAATTCCTTTTTGCAGCTTAACTGGCATCTTTTTCTTATTTTCACTATTATTTCACGTATTGTTAGCTATATTCCAGAAAGTTATTTTTGCCTTTGCAAATGCTCTACTTTTATCATTTATTCAATTCTCTTTTATCCTTGTTCAAGTCTAGATGGATTTTCTAGGCTTATGTATTTTGCATTTCATAGTGTGATTATTTTGTGGAATAATAGTAATGAAAATGTCTGTGTGAAAGATCTGAGTTTCTCTATTAGATTGGAACTGAAGTTCTAGCTTGTAGCATTTGCTTTTTGGTGTTGTGTAGCTTATGTAGACTCGTCATCAACCCACTTTCCAAATCATTTTAGTTATACATGTGCAAAGTCAAATGCTTGAGTAGGTTTTAGATTCAGATGAATTAGGATGTTACTCTGTGAACAAATACATAGTATTCGACTTGATGAAAGTTCAGTTTCAGTTAAACTGAGTTCTAAGGTCAATTTTCATTTATGTTTTCATTATCTGTCATATTTGACGACAAGTACAAACCACTTTCCCCTTTCCCAGTTGTGCATAAAGGTTTTTTTTTTTTTTTTTTTAAATTGCATTGCTTTATCTGTCATTTTGCTGATCTGTTCCTTGTTTCTAAAATGAAATTAATAGATTTGTGGCAAGGAGTGTAGCGCAAAACCTATGGAGGGTAATGACACAATACACCTTGGTGGCATTGATAGGAATTGGGAAGATGAGGATGTGAGCTTCCTGATTTTTATCTTTGGTTAATATGAAGCTCCTTATATGACATTAGCTGATTGTCATGCATTGTCTTGCTAGGTTACAAAGCTGTTGCAGGAGATAAGGATTGAGGGAATTGATACTATTTTGGTCATGAAGGATCCACAGAACAAGGAGCGCAATCGTGGTTATGCGTTTGTCGAATTTGAAACCTGTAGAGATGCTCAGCTTGCTTTTAAGAAACTTCAAAAGAAAGATGTTTTTGGCAAGAATTCTAAAATGAAAGTTGCTTGGGCTGGGCCATTGAGTGTGCCAAATGAAGCAGAAATGCAAAAGGTATCTACTGAATGTTATGGCGTTTATATATGGTTATGGACCTATGGTTTATGAGGCCTTGATTTAATGATGACTGGCAAGCTAGCCTGCAATATCTTTTTCAGAAATATCAAAGTGCCTTGTCTCTATAAATTTTGGTTAGATTGTTTCTGAAGCTGCTGAATGTGACCTAATTTTCTTCACTCAATTTTTTGCAGGTGAAAAGTGTTTATGCTGAATATATACCTTTGAATTGGGATGAAGAGAAAGTGAAGGAGAACTTTGAGAAGTTTGGGGAGATAGATAATGTTGTTCTTGCAAGAAACCTGCGGAATGCTAAGAGGAAAGATTATGCTTTTATCAACTTTAAAACACGAAAGGCTGCTATTGCATGCATTGAATCATTTAAGCACCAATCACAGAATGATGAAGGAACTAAGGTTTGCAATGTGTAAATTTCCTAGGTCCTACACTTTTTTATTTGAATATTTTGTTTAACTTTCTTCTTTAGATGAATGTGAAGGTGTCTCTTGCTAGACCAATCTCAGGTAGCAAGCAACCTAAACAAGCTCCGAAGCCTGGCAATAAAGAAATTTCAATGGGTTGGCCAAATCCAAACCAAGGTAACTGAGAGAAGTGAAACTGCATATTTATCTGTAAAAACACATTTTTGCAGATAATTGTGCCTATCCATGCACAATTATCTGCAAAAATGTGTTTTTACTTCAGCATTGATGACTTTTCTTTGTAGTTACTACTGGCATGATCTAATTCATATTCTGTAGATGACATTTGCCTTGTGAATTGTTATCCATGTTCCAGTCCTTACTGTGAACTTCTAGTTTCTTCTGGACTTTGAAAAGTGATTTATTTTACACTTTGCATATTGTATGTTAATGATGTTGGAATATATTGAGATATCTTGATTCTCTTGAACAACATATAAGCTTGACGGGCTACTCTCTCATTGTCAATTGGTTTTGAGATGGAACCCGTTGGGTTTATGTGTTGTTTGTGTCTCCCGTACGACCCGTACACGACCTTCCTCCCGCTTGTCTTTGACCCCACCAGACCTTAACATAGTATGGGCTTCAGATTTGTGGGGTTAATGTGTTGTTCGTGTCTCCCGTACGTGGGTCCGTACACGACCTTCCTTGAGCTTATCTTTGAAGTTTGACCCCACCAGACCTTAACATAGTATGGGGCTATGGGCTTAAGATTAGTGGGCTTGCTGGCCTTGTGATATGTACCTGCATGTCTCAAATATGAGTTGTCCCACATTTGAAATATTGAGATGTCTTGAACATATAAGCTTGGCGGTCTACTCCTCTCATTGCTAAGATAGAACCCCGTGGGTTTATGTGGTGTTCATGTCTCCCGTACGTGGGCCCGTACACGACTTTTCTCCGGCTTGTCTTGACTCCTCCGGACCTTGACAAATGATTTATGCATCAAATTTCTTTACTTCTCTGTTTTTCTAGTACTCAAATCTTTTTTTTAATCTTCTTGTTAGATGCTGTTCTTTTTGGCATTTATTAGTTTGATAATTTGGTTCTCCAATCTGTTTGCATTTTATGATGCTTATGCAGGTAATGTGATTGTGAGGCAATTTGACCCAAGAAACAATGCAGTTAATATGCCTGTGAGGCAATTTGACCCAAGAAACAATGCAGCTAATGTGACACTGAGGCAATTTGCCCCAAGAAACAATGCGGCTGATGTGATTGGGAGGCAAATTGACCCAAGATACAGTGCAGCTAACGTGATTGTGAGGCAGATTGACCCAAGACACACAGGTGTATCGAGTATTCACTATCGACCAGAAATTCACCGCACAGTTATTCATAGAGATGAAAGATCTTCAACAAATTCTGAACTGGTACAACTATTGATTGAGGAAGCACGGAGGCCGCCACATGCAGGTTTTGTGGTTTTTGCAGTTTATGTTTGTACATATTTGTGCTCATTTATCACATGGCAGTAATGACTTTGAATTTCTTACTAACAATTAATTTTCCCTTCTTTATTTATATATATTGAGTTTGTTCATTGACTAAAGAGATGGAAAAGGAGCCTCGCTCTATATGAACTGGGTTGAAGAACATTTGGACTTAAGTATTTGCTTCACCTAGCTTCTACTAGTCTAGATTTTTGCTAGCTTCTACTAGTCTAGATTTTCGCTTGGCTGGCAGTTGTTAGAGGTCTCCATGTGGGCTATTATTTAAAATTCATTTGCAGCATTTCACTGCATTGAAATATTAGCAACTTCTAATTACCGCCACTTGGATAAAGTATTTGATTTTATGACTTCCAACGTTATAAGCGAACCACAAAGTTCATTCTAGTGGTTAACTTCATCTTTCTATTACAGGTCCTCTTAATGTTGGTCATCCAACCACTGTTTCTGGCAGGAAACGTCCAGTTTCAGTTTTGGTGAGTCTTGTTAACTCTTTATCTGTGGTAAATGGTATGTGCTGTGGCTTTCACTTTTCTGAATGCTTATTACACTTGGTTGTAGGATCCTGATCCCGTGTATTCTGACACAAGTAGATACCGCTTGCAAACCGCTTTGCTTGAAAGGTTGGTTCTCGTATACTTTCTATGCTGTAACTTCCATTTGCTTCGCCAATACAAAAATAAGGTGGTTGATTTTTGTTTTTAAAAAAATTGTCTTCATCCAGATATGGTGCACATCCCCAAACTGGCACCTCTGCTTCCTCAGCCTATCATCGGGGTAAGGCTAATTATGTATCTGCTAAGTTGAGGACACCTTTGCATTCCAAGTTAGTTGTAACCTGATGAATTTCTTTTTCTTTTTCAGATTTACCTTACAATGGGGCTCAGAATTATTTAGGGAGTGAGGTATGAATCTACATCTCTGTGATGCGTGATTTCTTCTTGTTAGATCAATCAAATTTATGCAAGCTTCTTTCTTTCCCTTTTCCCTTTCATTCTTTCATTCATACCATTATTCATTGAACATTTGGCTAATCCTTCATGCGCATACCCTTTTTGTTTGACATGGGTACAATAGAGGAAATCAAGAGTCAGGAGTTACAGTAATTGAACCAGAAATCGTTGCCTGATGTTATACAATATTTTGAATCCATGCCCTCATTTTCCAATAATTTGTTCTTGTTTGTTTGATTCATTAGACAGTATAAGGTCAGTGTGCAATGTTCAAAATCGAAGCACGTGCTTCTTTGGCTAACTGTTCTTACCTTCATCTGTCTTTCTTTTTGCAGCCTAGGGACAGATCTCATGGGAGCAATTCTTTATTCCGTCGATGTAAGTAACACAGCGTAAAAAAAATACTCATGAAATTTTTTCCAAGTGTGTAAATTGATGTTTTGTATCAATTGTTTATATATTTTTTTTTTTTACAGATTGATAATGCTAGGAAGACAGGGTGGCCGATAGAGCTAGCTCATTTTGTAGAACAGTTTCTACAAGTTAGTTACTTGCATACAGTAATCTTCGTACACACATGTAGGATATTAATAGTCTTGTAAATCTTTTGTTAGAATGTTATACAAGTAGGACTTTTCTATGGCATATTATTATCTTGAATTGGTAAATAAAGCGCGGTCATTCCAATGGCATCTATATACATATACTAAAACCGATGCATTGGTGCCTGCGTGGCGGCATGTGAGTGAATCTGCCTACGTGGCGGCGCGTAAGTGCGCCTCGCAAAGCTTTCTCCCGTCAAAAAGGAAATCTAATAAAAATAATTATATGGAATATCTTATAAAAGAGTAAATATTATATAAGGAAAAAATCTCTAAGAAAATACTATATAAAATTTTTTCCACCCCCCACCAAAAAAATAATACTATTAAAATAACTAAATACCATAGTTAACTTTTATATGTAAAAAAGTTTAGTATTTGAAACTAATAATTTTATCGTATTTCATATAATTATATGATTACCATTCCGTATATCTTTCCTAACTCTATTTACATTCATAAAGTAATGGGATCATCAATCAATATATATTATATATGTTATATGTATTTGTATGCCATGCACGTAATCGGCTAGCATCTATCTATATCTTAACATATTTTATAATTTATGTGTATTTATATGTCATGCACATAATCGGCTAGCATCTATCTATATCTTAACATATTTTATAATTTATGTGTATCTTATATATTTATGGATTATATCGACTATCATTTATCAATATCTTAGTATAATTTAAATAATGTACGTAGATGTATATCTTATATATTTATGGAAATGTAATTATCTGTCAGTTTTTTTTTCCTTAATTGAAATCTTTGATAATTGCATTATATATTCATATATATACAAGAGATGTTCATGACCCTCAATTCCATTAACAACTCGTGACAATTAGTTGAAATCTTTAAATTTCTATGTCACTCAAATTCGATTTTTTTATATGTTGTATATATGCATGTTTCTTTGGATTTGTTATCATGCTATTATATAGATTCTAATTAGTTTAATTATGTTGTTTAGATCGTGTTCTGAACTTTTATATACCACACTATCAAATTTTTTTCAATTGATCAATTTTGTGATGTCTATAACAACGCCCTTTAATTATTTGGAGCAAGCCGTTGAAATTTAGATTATTTATTTGTTGTCTTAATTCCTAATGGATGTAGACAATGTCACTGTAGGCTATGTCATCATTGTGGGAATTCATATTTTTTTTAATGGATCAGGCTGATCAGCGGACTTTAATTGCATATTTATCTGACCTTACGATACTTACAAGTAAGTATCTTATGATCGAAGTTTTAACTTATTCACATCAATCAAAATTAACCTTTTAGAGGAAAATTGGCCTAAGTGAATTAAGATGATTAAATTTATTTATTTGTCATGCGTGTATATATATAAGATATAAAGCTTCAAACTCTCAATTGATCTTCATATATCAGATTATGCACGTAGTTATCCTTAATTACTGTTGTTTTGAAGTATTACTTTTAGATTATCACTCAAAATCAATTTTTATGTATGTTTTATTTTTATATATAAAAAAAAAAATTGGATTTGTTGTCATATTATATATGGATTAATCTAATTAATGTTATTATGTTGTTTTCGTTGCATTCTGAACTTTAAAATACAACCATGCCATCAAATTTGTTTAGTTGTTCAATTTCATATTCATTTTAGAATGGTTCAAATGGATATTTAATATAGTATTAGATTTGTTAATGGTAGAGTATTTTTTCCCTAAAACATCATTTTCCATAACTAATATATTTAATCAAATAAAAAATGCATTATGAAAAATACTAATTAAAACTTTAAAGATTAAGTTATGTGTTGTATAGAAAAATTTTGGTTTAATTTACTAAAAATCTATATACATATACTAAAATCGACGCATAGCCGCTTACGACGCGTGAGGACTTTTAAAATGTAATGAATGAAGAATAATTTTTTTAAAAAATTATTTATAAATAAAATTTTTGATCCTTACTTATTTATAAATAATTGATATAATTTTAAAATACTGTTAATACATTCCCGTACACGGGACGGGCCTTGCACTAGTATTATTATACAAGTATAGACTTTACTATTGTTAGTTTTAGCATCAGTTTGGTTTCAGGCTTATTAGCCACGAATACTGGGTTTTAAAACGGATTTTTGAACCCGAAATGATCCGAATCTACTGGGCCTAATTCACGGGTCGGATCATGGGTCAGCGCGGCCCGTCTGCTTAACCATAACATTTTGAGTGAGGCTAGTGACAAGATACCAAAATGACTATTAACAAGATAATTTATATAAAATTACATACAAGTCCTTTTCATTTTTCGAAAATAATTTTGAATTAGTCTGAGAGTGGAAATACACCCCAATTTAAATTCATCCAAATCCCTCAATACGTTCATCCTAAACAATTTGTGTGGTCGCAGAATTGGATTTCGTTTTGAATATCAATTTGTTCTTTGTATTTGTTAGTCCTATATGAAAATAATTATTTTTTTCAAGATGCGAAAGTGCAACAACACCAAACTAATCTTCATCTTCTAAATCATCAATTCAATAATTAATTTCGTTTATCAATCAAACAAATCAGAAGTGAATCTTATCTCTTTCCCTTCCATCCTCTATAAGCAACCCTTTGAATCCATCATAATTTCATCCGTCGCCGCCGCCACTCCCACACCGATGGAACCATTCTCGCTACCACCGCCTCCGCCGTTGAAAAAACTGTCCTCATCACTGTAGCGCGGAGGAGCGACGATGTCTCCTAGTGCAACAGAGGCGGCACTTATGAAGAATACGGGCGGCGTAGCGAGGAGGCATCGATCTGACTAGAGGGGGTTGATGGTCAACAATAAAGTAGAGATTTGGAGATTGTTGGCGGCGGCTACGGAGGATAGGGCTTGGATTGAAACGAGGATGATGATTGATAAATCTTACATTGCATACCTCTCGGGTCAAAGTGTAATTTGTTTTTAGGAATGAAAATCACTTATGCAATTTTGAGGAAATTATCTTGTCAATAGTCGTTTTGAAGTCTTGTCAGTAGCCCTTATGTAACATGTTCTGCTATTATTGCTAAATACAGTGAAAGTAAGATATTTTACATATTGTAATAACCGTAACATATCATTATGCTAATGTTGTGATGAATGAAACTATAAACATAGGGACAAATTTTATTGATATTGTACCTTTAAATTTATTACATATTACTTGTGTTTAAATATTTTTATTCGAATTGTAATTAGATCCTGTGAAGTTTCCAGTATCAATCAATATCAATCAATTCAATATCAATATATCAATATATCAATCAATATCTATCTATATAAAATACTAAAACAGAGACCGCTGGCGCGACCTCGCTGCCACGGAATTTTCTGGATTAAACGGGATTATTTTCGCTTACGTGTCATATTCTGGATTAAACGATATTATATTTTTGGGCCACATCAATTATTAAACCAATATAATTAGGTAAAAATTTATCTTTTTAGATCAATAATCTATACAATATAACCTTATATCTTAATTAAGTCTTTTATAAATAGATACACCCTCATTGATAAATTGATCTTCAACCTCAAATCTAATTTGTTACAAATTGCTACGTCTGTTTCAAAAATTTATGAAAAACTCGTGAAGATTATGAAAATTAAGTCTTTTATAAATAGACACACCCTAATTGATAAATTGATCTTCAACCTCAAATCTAATTTGTTACAATATGTTTCAAAAATTTATGAAAAACTCGTGAAGATTATGAAAATATATATATTAAGAGGCCAAAACATTTTAATTAAATTAAATTGATAAGAGATGTTGTGATAGAGTTAGTAGACGTAACTAAACAGTAGTATAAACTAACCCAATTTTATATTCATATAAAATTTGTGAACTGTTTGGAGTCTAAATATATTTTTTACTTGATATATATATAATAATAATAATAATAATAAAATTATGTATAAAATCAATCAATCTATATATATATATACATCTATATCTATATCTATATCTATATATCTATATCTTATCTATATAAAATACTAAAATAGAGGCCGCTTGTGAGAGTTTACGGGATTCAAACATGATTATTTTTGCATACGTGGTATTTTCTGGATTAAAATAGGATTATATTTTTGGACCACATCAAATAATAAGTCAATATAGTTAGGTAAAAACTTATCTTTTTAAATCAATAATCTATCTAATATTTGGTCAAAATTTGATTATGCACACCGTTTACAAGGGATAAGAAAAATTAATAATTGATGGCACCCATTCATCAAAATATAATAATAATAATAAATTATATTATAATCTGTATCGTTTTATAATATATTAAAATGCTGCCTTCATTTTACAAATATATATTAATCACATGCAACCCCACCAATTTTCATTTTTTTGGAAAATTTTAGTGTATTATTCCACGGAATTTTCTGGATTAAAGCGGGATTATTTTTACTTGCGTGATATTTTCTGAATTAAAGCGGTATTATATTTTGGGCCACATCAACTAATAAACGAATATAGTTAGGTAAAAACTCATATGTTTAGATCAAATAATTTATCTAATATATATAACCTTATATCGTAATACCATTTTAATCCATATTTTCCAATTGATTTCTGTTTCTATATTATAAAATAAAATATTGTAACACGTACACTTACACTAAAATTTAAAGCATATATTATAATATTATATCATTTATTTGAAGCATTATAAGAAATCTGGTGAGCTTTTGTTACCTATTTTGTATTCAAATTTCCATTCTTTATCATCAAGGTGGGGTTTAGGTCATAGGTCCCCGGTTCGAACCCCGGAATGGCCGCTCTTTATTTACCAATTCAAGGGGTTTAGGGGTGGTATAATTAGGGTGGTGTTGTTTTATTTTCAATTATTTAAATGTTCCTATTCTGGGTGAGTAATTAACGTAATTAAAGATGAAAGTTTGTCCAATGGCACCATTTACACACATGTAAAAAATTATGGGATTTTTTTTTAACAATGTAAAGGTGGTGGTATTTTTCTCACACCCTCCAAAAAATTGGATTATTTGATTTAATTTTTCCTTGATAATAAGGTTATAATTTCACATTTTTAAGAAAAATCTATCCGATATGTAAATATACTCCGTGCATGCATATATATTTTTTATATATATCCCAATAACAATGTAATAGACATAGGTAACAATATAATTGGACAGGCATAGATAATAGGTTAAGTTAGTTTCATTAAATAAATAAGATAATGATCATTATTTTTTTAGGTCATTTTGCAGATGGCTCATTAGAAATAAAAGATAATTATGAAACTTCTAAGATAGAAATAAAGATCTTTCGAAAGAAAAAAAATAAAGAGGATGGAAATATAATTTTTTTTAATATACATGCATATGATTAAAACATAATATAAATTATATATTTAACTATTTTTACTGCATAGATTAATTCTTTTTACCCTTTATCATACATGATAGTATGATATATGATAAATATTTATCTTCTCATTTATTAAGTTGTTACGAAGTAATTTATTTATACATGCTAACCATATACTGATTTTAAATGAAAAGAATGTTAGTTTAGTTTATAATTAATTGAAAACTTCAAGAATAAAGGTCCATTGAAATAATGTTAATCTTTATAATTTAATAAAAAAAATAGTTTAAACATAAATTAATAATGTAATAAAATATAATTTATTAAGAAACCGCGCAAAGTCGCGGGCCACGATACTAGTATAATACTAAAACAGAGGCGTGAAAATCTGATGTGGCGGACTCTGGTGCAATTCGCTTACGTGTTATTTTCTGGTGCAATCTGACCCGGGTTTCTTAACACGTCAATTAATGAGTATCCAATAGATTTAAGCCATGTCAATTAATGAGCACTATTTTTATCCACCTCATTTAAAATATCACAAATTATGAATAAATAAAATGTTGGTAGATCTTTTATCCGTTTTAATTTGAAGCATTTTATTTATTAATTAGTTAGCTACTAGTTTTACTGCCCGCGATTTTCGCGGTTTTTTTATTCGACTTTTATTATTATTAATGCACAAATTGTGTAAGATAATAATTTTTTTATATAAAATACTGCATTGTTTTTTTGACTTTTTTATTTTAAAATAAGTGTCGTTTTATGTTTTCTAGGCCATTTATATAATAGATTAATTAACTAAAATTGTTATTGAAAATTGTATTTGTTGACTACTTTGTATTTTAAATTCTCCACATATTGGTTGAAAAAGTTGGTAAACATTTAATGAATGATAAGATTTAGAAAAAAAAAATGTATAAAATCAATAATAATTAATACTTTTATTAAAAATTGTATTAAGAGCTAAAATGACACTTATTTTGAATCAGAATATGAAACACGGAAGATGTAATTTCAATCAATTTTAAAGATATTGCGGGGGAAAACTTCTAAAAAATATATTTTAATATATGACTTTTAAGTGTGTGTATATATACTTAAAAGTCATATATTAAAAAATTATTGGGAATGAGATGATCATCGAATTATGACAATTTAATTAGGGTTCTTTTAATATAATACTACGGATTTCAAGGGTTGTTTAGGTGATAAATTATTCTGTCATCGATATATAAAAGATACTCCCTCCGATCCAAAAAGATTGTCGTTTGACTTTTTAACACGTATTTTAAGTAGCTAAAAACTATATAAAATATCAACTTTTTTGAAATTATTTTTTTACAACTTAATATTTGTTGGTAATAAGTATTAGATTATAAAAAAATAATAATAAAAAAGTTAATATATTATATAGTTTTTAGCTCCTTAAAATACGTGTTAAAAAGTCAAACGACAATCTTTTTGGATCGGAGGTAGTAATGTATATCTATTATTATGATTGTAATGGATAGATTAATTTGTGTTATCTGGACGGTGCAACTAAATTCTACTACGTGTTAACTAATTTATTTTTCATTTTATATTATTCATATTAAAAATGATAGATTTTGTAACTAACTAAGATATGAAATTGAATATTTATATTTAAAAATAATAGAGATCAACAATTAAGGTAGATAGGTAGGATGACACGTGGATAAATAGATGGATCGTTGTATGATGTGGCTTAAATTGATTGGACATTCATTAATTGACGTGTCAAAAAAACCCGGTCAGAATGCACCATAAAATGACACGTAAGCAAATCGCATCAGAACCCACCACATAGGATTCTCACGCCTCTGTTTTAGTATTATATATTGATGATAAGGTAAATATTTGCCTTTTTTACTGCCGACCAAAAAAATTACCTTTTGACTTCTTTAAAAAAAAATTACGTACATTTAAATTATATACATTTACCTTTTTGGCTTCTTTAACAAAATTGTTTTTAAAAAATAAAACGGGGCATTTAGCATTCTTCCCAACAAATAAATATAATTTATTTATAATTAGTTCTTTTTACATTTACCCTTTTTTACTTCTTAAAAAAATAAAAAGGCGGGCTGATGACATCCTTTAATTTATCATTATTAATAATCACAATTGATTTAAAGAACAAAATCTTATCCTATCTTGATTAGTTACATTTTGATAATTTTTTTGACTTATTTAAGTAAATCTAATAAATTTTGATAAACTAAACAATCTTATAGATATATAATAGAAAATCACTAATTTTTTTTTAAAACTACGTACTAGATCCTACACTACTTTTCACCTAATAATTAAAATATACTTTTATATATATTATCGGATCCTGCACTATTTTTCATCTAATGTACACAATACAAATTAACAGATTCAAGGGCCTCCTATTTGAATGAATGAACACAATTAAGGAACTTCAATGGATTAAATTCAGACAAATAAACAAAGACTATATATACAACTTGAAAAAAAAAAATCAAATGAAATTGAGAAAACATAAAACTAATTACCGGCCGGAAACATAAACTAACTTATCATTATTAATAATCACAATTGATTTAAATAACAGAATCTTATCATGTCTTGATTAGTTACATTTTGAAATTTTTTTTGACTTATCTAAATAAATCTAATGAATTTTGATAAACTAAGCAATCTTATAAATATATAATAGAAAAGCACTAAATTTTTTTAGAACTTCGTACTAACTATATTTAAATAATATTGGAATTGGGTAAAGTAGACCTTTTGTATAGGTTTTAATATGAACCCTTTAAAAAAGAATTTTGTTAAAATTTAGTGGTAACTATATTAAAAAAAATAGAATTGGGTAAAGTAGCATTTTTGTATAGGTTTTAATATGGAACCTTTAAAAAAAAGGATTTTGTTGATTTAAGAAAATCACTTAATTGAATTTATAAATTATTGTTAATTGAATTTATAAATTATTGTTTTTATTCTTATTAATAAGTAAGGTACATAAATACCGTCAATCACTTAAATGTTAATTCATTTGTGTTAGTGAATGATTGTTTGTATTTTCAAATCAAATTTTATAATAATGTAAACAGTTATCCATGTCTTAAAAAACCATTTGTTTTTAATGTAAATTTATTAGTAGATCATAGACAAAACTTGAATTATTAAATAATAATATAATAGCATAGAGTATTTTATTTTATTTATTTTTATACATTTTTATTAGTTGCAACACAATTTTGTTTATTTTTATCTTTAAATTCGTTAATGATGTTATTTATTTAATTAAGATATTTTAATGGATTATATATTGATTTCCTAGAAAGTTTTCAATCAAGTTGTTTTTAATCTTCATATAATTTAATTAAAAAATCAAAGATAACATATATATATAATAAAATAATATTTATTAAAAATACCGCGTAACACGCGGATATTAAGACTAGTTTATTTTATTATTTCAATGCTATGAATTCATAAAGCATCTCTATCTATATTTATATCTATACTATATAAAAAAATGTGAGTTCCCTTAGGAACAGTGACATTCTGAGACAGGTGTCACCTTTTCGTTGGATGAAACTGTTTTATTGGACCTTTTATATACTTGGGCTTCTGTAACTGGGCTTCAGTTGGCCCACTTATATGTGTCACAACAACTGACCTCAAGCATCCTCTTCTCGCCTCCTGGCCCGCCTCTGGCCTCACCTTCCATGGCTGTTTAGCCTGTTCCGTCTCCATCCCTAACTTCCATCCAGGCAACATAATCAGGTCTCCGTTCATCTGACTCTCTGGATGTCTCTCTCGCTCTTTCTCACCGTCTGATTTCTCCAATTTCCCCTAATCAGATGACTCCGGTAACTGATTCTTCACTTTTCGATAGTTCAATTCATCGAGAAGTTCGAAGAGCAAAGGGCGTTACATCATTATTTTCCCCTCATGGGAATTCTTTTTAATCTTCCTTCCTCTTAGTCGGAGTCCTTTCTCCCAAATCCCCTTCCACCGAACTCAATCGAAACCTCTCTCTGTGTGTGAACCCTAAAAAAAACCTCCATTTTCGCCTTGATCCTCATCCGATTTCGATTACCCGAGAAATCTAGAATGGATTACCAGAGGATGAAGCACTAGCAGCAACAGCAACAAGTTCTGTTGCAACAAGCTGCTCTCCTTCATCAACAATCTCTCTATCATCCCGGCCTCTTGGCTCCTTCGCAGGTTCTTTCCTCTCCCTATCTATTAACGTTCAGCGATTTGTATTTTGTTCGAAGTCGCGTTTGTTTTTCTAGAATAGGTGATTTTTAACTTTTAGATAGAAGCTTGAAGGAAATGAGCCAACACTTCGACCCGCTTTTGACAAACCTTGTCCTTCATTGGTTCCCTTCTTTTCATGATGCATATGACGGTGTGGTGCTGCCAATTTTTATGAATTGCACTAATCCTATGTTCATGTGAGTTTTTTTATTTGTTGGATTAGTTGATTTTGAAATTTTAATGAATTGGGTATGTTTATCAATTGTTGTGGTTGTGAAGTATATAAATTCTTGCTCTATCGAGAACTATTGAAACACAAGGGTTCTGTTTGTGACTTCAGTATGCACTTCATTTGTTTGATAAAATGGCTAATAGAAATCTTGGTTAAAAACCTCATTTAAACCTCCATCTAACATGTATTTTAAAAGTTCCATTAGTTCAGTTTTACTTTGCTTAAGCCTTATGAGTTATGACTCTATTATAAAAGCTCAGATAAGCCTCTTTGACAGAAATTAATGGAAAACCATATTTTTTCTGCCCTTGTGAACTTATTCTGCAACATAGGAGAAGATGATAACCCCTAATCAAATCTAAGTAGCACAGCTTAACTAAAATCGAAAATGTGTAGTTTGTACATGTTATAAAGCCTTCAGTTTTTGCAAAATATGAGGCCGATCAGCAGATTAACTCTCTACATAATTGAGTAGAACTAAATGTTCACACAAAAAAAAACTGTACATGAGACAACATACAAATTTCTCTACTAAATATAAAAGATTCAAACATATAATAAACACCTTTTAGTTGCCAAGTGGATACCATAAGGTGAAAAGAAAGCAAAGTGTGTATATTTTTTTGTGAATTGTCTTAGCCATCACAAAATTTTCAGCATTCATCTTCCTTATATCCCATATGCAAGGAGTCCCGTCTCTAGAGCCCATGGCCATTATATTGGTGTTTGCCGGGTTAAAATCGTTTTCCCCATTCTCTCTTCCCACATCTTCACAACCACTTTATGAACCTCCCCAATATAAATGTGAGTTCACAACATCTGGTTTTTAAACAAGGGAGTATATTGAGCCACTACTTAAGTGTACAAGATCAAACACCTGCTTGTCAATATTCATTACTCTTAGCATGGCATAATGAGAATTAATTTATTACCTTTGACATGGAAAACAGAATGCAAATCCATTATGAGAACATTAATTACCTTTGACATGGAAAACAGATGAACTAAAATCCTAGAAACAGGAGCTGAGTGCAGCTTATACTGTTTCAATAAGAAACTATAATTGTTCGTAAAATTTGGTTTTACTTCTGAAGTTAGATATTTAAACCAACCACATATGCGAAGCTTATTATTATTTTCCACTACTTTTTGTTTAAATAAGATATTAAATCAGACCATACAAAATATTAGGTCTTATGTTTTGTAGAATAAATAAATTTTTGTTGGATTCTTCTCTTTTTTAAAATATCTAAGATATTTAATTTCCTTATTACATACTCTGATCTTGTATCCATTATGTAATATATAAATCATAAATTTAATTTAAAGCTTATTTTACGAATTAGTAATTCTTGCCTTTTATTTGCATAATTTATTATCCTTATGACAGAAGACAATTAAGCTAAAAAATCCAAAAAATATCCTTAATTTATTAAAGATATATAATGTAAACAATCCCATTTTACTACTATTGCAAATTAAAAACATCCCTAAATTAAAACAGTTTAAAAATGTTCCTATGTTTTATAGGATTAGTAAACTTCTCTCTCAATCAAATACATGTATATATTTAGGACTAGCAAAACTTTCCACTTTATCAAATATTTCAAATATTCCGTATATAAGGGTGAATTACATTTTTAGTCCCTAACCTTTATCATTTTTGAAGGCTATGTATGTGATTTTTTAATATTTAAATAAATGAAGAATTATTTAATTTTTTATTTGATCAAAATTAGGATGTCTTTGTAAAAATTTAAAAATATTGTGTTCCCTAGGGTTGTGCTTAATTATATACGGGGTGAATTACATTTTTGGTCCTTAACCTTTACCACTTGTTTCACTTTAATCCCCAACCTTTGAAACATTTCAAAATAGTCCTTAACCTTTCTATTGGGCCATTTAGCTAAGTGTCCATTTTCTACAAGGTATTTTGCAAAATGTCCACTTTTATTTTCCCTTTTGCAAAATGTCCTAATATTACATTTTTGCCCCTCTTTCCCATTCTCTTCCTTTCTTCCCATTTTTATTTTGACCATTGACCGGTCAAAGTCAATGAATTGGTGACACAACTTTGATGACAAAAAAAAAAATTAGGTGACAATTTTTTTTTTTACGAAATTAGTGTCATCACTTTTATAAGTGGTGACACCGGTCAATGACTTTGGTGACACAATTTTGGTGACACATGTATGATGATAAACAAATTTTTGGGTGACAATTTTTTTTTACGAGATTAGTGTCACCGCCCTATCGCTGTCACCACAACCCATATCGTTGTCACCACCACCCATATCGCTGTCATCAACCTTCTTCCGGTCACCACCTCTATCGCTGTCACCGCCCTATCGCTGTCACCACTCCTATCGCTGTCACCACTCCTATCGCTGTCACCACCACCTCTATCACTGTCACCACCACCTCTATCACTGTCACCACCAGCCATATTGTTGTCACCACCCTTATTGTTGTCACCACATCTATCGCTGTCACCGCCCTATCGCTGTCACCACTCCTATCGCTGTCACCACCACTCCTCACGCTGTCACCACCACCCCTATCACTGTCATCAACACCCATATTGATGTCACCACCCTTATTGATGTCACCGCATCTATCGCTGTCACCGCCCTATCACTGTCACCACTCCTATCGATCTCACCACCACCCTTATTGATGTCACCGCATCTATCGCTGTCACCGCCCTATCACTGTCACCACTCCTATCGATGTCACCACCACTCCTATCGCTGTCACCACTACCCCTATAACCGTCACCACCCTTATTGCTGTCACCACCTCTATCACTGTCACCACCCTATCGTTGTCACCACTCCTATCGTTGTCACCACCACACCTATCGTTGTCACCAGCACCCCTATCATTGTCATCAACACCCATATTGTTGTCACCACCCTTATTGCTATCACCACCTCTATCGTTGTCACCGCCCTATCGATGTCACCACTTCTATCGTTGTCACCACCACTCCTATCGCTGTCACCACCACCCCTATCGTTGTCACCACCACCCTTATCACTGTCACCACCACCCCTATCGTTGTCACCACCCTTATTGCTTTCACCACCTCTATCGCTGTCACCACCACTCCTATCGTTGTCACCACCACCCTTATCACTGTCACCACCCTTATTAGAAATGACTGCAATGACATTTTCGGTGGTGACACATACAGTAACAACTTTTTTTGGTGACAGATTTGTTGTTCGAGTTTTTTTTTACGGAATCAATGTCACTCCCATTATCATTGTCACCACTAATGTCACCACCCTTCTTATTAGAGGTGACACTCTTGGTGACACATGTAATTTCATGAAAATTTTTAAAAAAATATAGTGTAATCAAACACAATACGACAAAAATAAAAAAATATAATTTCATGAAAAATCTAGTGTAGTCAAACACAATATCACCATAAAAAAAGTGTAATCAAACAAAAGAAAGAAGCTGAAGATACCAGTAAAAATCAACCAAAACAGTGTAATCAACCAAAAAGTTTAAGGTCATCTCCTAAGTTTTTATAGTTGATGACAGAAAATCAAAAAACACCTAATTTACTTCTTTACATGAAAAAACATCTCCTTATTACATCCTCAATTCCAATGATCCCATTCAATTCAACAGCCTCCACCACTTGGCAAAGATCCATTCAAAACCATTAAATGAATCGATTCCTGAACTCTTTTTCCTCCTTTTTTTTCCCTTCTCCATACTGTAGAATTTAAAAAGAAAACAATTAATCACTAGATCAGAGGCAACAAACCTAAAAAGGCTTCTACTTCGATGGATATCATACCAGGCAACCGTAACTCGAAATTAGCGATCGCTACACATTGAATTAATTGACCTAAATGAACAATCACAAATTCTCAAGCGAAACAAGAAGAACCAACGCAAACGCCTTTCTCTGGCAACAGCTATCCCACTTCAGTACCAGATGGGGGGAGGAGAGAGGTACCTCCATGCGAGAGATCAGAGAGTTTCTCGAGTAGAAGTTGCTTGAATTGGGAAAATTACGGAACACGAACATGGGGAAGGTGGAGGTGGATGCCTGGCAGGGAGATACGAAAGCCAATTGAAGCTGCAATCACAAAACGTCTGGGAGAGGAAAGACCAATCGCTGCAATCACAAATATTCACCATCAGAACATCAGAACTTCACTCAGAGAACAATTCAGGTTGCTAAGTAATCAACAAAGTACAACGACAACAAAATACAGTTGTTAAAGACGAAGATGAAATAGATCGAAGAGAGATAAAAGAGGAATTCACATGCGCAGATAAATCTAGGATGACACGAGGTGCTACATCGATGGACTTGAGGCTTCCCGATCAGGATCGCCGTCGGCTATTGGTGTCATCAGATCGAGTGGTGAGCGCCGTCATCAGATCGCGCGAGTGGTGAGCGTCGGCGATTGGCGTCATCAGATCGGGTTGTGAGCGCTATCATCAGGTCGAGTGACGATTTGCGATTCTACTCCGCAATTGACTCCATTGATTAATTAAACATCAACCGATCTGCAGGAGGCCTGAAATTCCACCGCTTCCTCCCGAGTACTTCCACCTCTTCCTATTGTTCGCCATATTGCTTCCTCCAGATCGGAGAGGATGTCAGATCGGAAGGGAGAAAGTCGGTATGGAGGATCGGAGATCGCCGGAGATCTCTTCTGGATCTGGAGAGATTATGAGGAGAGAGGAGCGTGAGGAAGCCCATGGCTTCAACCTCAGATCTATGTGGGAGATGGAGAAGGGATAGAGTAAAATAAGATAGGGGTAAAGTTGGTATTATCAAAATAAAATGGACATTTAGCAAAAAAGGAGATTAAGTGGACATTTAACAAAACATGTATATGAAAATGGACTTTTAGTCAAATATCTTCCTTTCTATTTCGTTTCATTTTAGTCCCTAACTTTTCAAAAGTTGTAAAATAGTCCCAAAATAGTCCCTAAACTTACATTTTTTTAAATTCGTTTTAGTCCTGATATTAAAACATTATTTGAAATAATTATAAAAACCACCCTAAAGTTTATTTTAATGTATATAAATAAGTAAATTACCCATATAAAGAATAATTATAAAATAAACATCCAACTTTATGAATTTTATTTTATAAAAAAGTTCTCTTTTATTATTCAAATTCATTTTTTTAATGGATTGATACACATATATTGGATCTATGTATTGGTAAATAAGAAAAAATATCCCACCATCTCTCATAATTAATTAGAAGATCTATAAATTTTATGAGAGCTTTTGTGGGAAAAAAAATGTTTATATAACATGTTCTTATGATAAATGCTAAAACAGTTCGAGTATTTTTCAAAATTAAATTTATAGAGTTAGATGATTTTATATATTTTTTCTTGGTTTGAATGATTTTATTTAAATTATGATGACTTTAGGGTGGTTTTTATAATTATTTCAAATAATGTTTTAATATCAGGGACTAAAAATGAATAAAAAATGTAAGGTTATGAACTATTTTACAACCTTTGATATGTTTTTTAATTCTTTCTTGTCCCCTCTCACAAGAAGTTTAATTTTTTTTAATTCTTTTAATATGTTTTTTTTTAATTTAATTTAATTTTTCTTTTTAGTTGGGGTTTGTGAGGAGGAAGGAATGGTAGGATAGGAGGGGGGCATATTAGAGGACAGGGGATTTAGTCCCGTCTTCAGATTGTATAAAATTTCTTATTTAAAGATAATAATAATTACAATCCCTTCATACAAGAACAATTATAATAAGATGCTCATTTTAGTTAAATTACAAAACAATAAAAAATTCAAATCGTAATTTATGTTATTTATTTTAGGAAAATCACAAAAAAAGAGAAGAAAATCTTTTTTTTTTTTTAACGAACATGAGGAATACCCTATTTCCCTATCCCCATCATTTTGTTTTGTGATCCTTCATTTACAAAAATAAAATAAAATTATAGTCGTCATATGTATATGCACAATATTCTCAGTTTATCCCGCCTAGACAAGATTTGGAGAACCAAGTTGTATGCACTTTTTCTCTTCATAAGTCAAGAGAGTGTTTCCGAGTTGGTACACACTTCTTTCCGAGTTCCAAGTTGGCCTTTATAGATTTTGCTTTAAAAAGAATTAAGAAATTTGTTTGGTACCTTTGGATCTTTTTTTCCATATAAATTTAGAAAAATAATTTAAAATTTTAGATAATTATTCATATATATTTTAGAAAGTATATTACAGATACGTATAAAAATTATCAAAGATGTTCGTCAGACCGTGTGCGAACCTAGTGTTTTAAAATGGAGGACTACTAGATTCCTATATATTCTTCAATCTTATCCCTCCTTTCAAACTCATCCTCAAAAGCAGTAGAAATGAGTTCAGTGATGAAGTCCTTCACCTCTGCCAGAATGCCTTCTTCCTTCTCCTTCCTCTCCAACAACTACAATGACCATATAAAAGTTTAAAGTTATTAAAAAAAAAAAAGATATACAAACAAATTTATAAAGGATGAATAACTTACATTTGCAGCTAGAGCATCATCCCCTAATCTAGTTGCAGAGAATATTTGAGCATACAGGTGAGATATATCTTTCAATATCTCCTCATAGAAGAATTGTTCGACTTCAGCAGTTCTCAGGGTGTCAGCCCTGGTGGTTCCAACGACCTTTTCTAAAAGATTCATTTGATATCCTGGATAGAGTTTTTCATCTTGTTCATCCATATTTTGATAGAAGGTCTGGAGGACATCAAAAGGTTTGAAATCGTATGAAGCCATTTTTTTTTTGGGAGAGGAGAGGTTTGTTTGAGAAGGATAATAAACTAATTAGAAAGTTGAAATGAGGGAGTGTGAAATAGGCTGGCAAAGGTATATATTTGTAGCCTATAATAGTTCACTTTTAACTCTTCTACTCCCCCCACCCCATCCCCACACCCAATAGTTAATGTTTTTTTAACAATTGCTTTTCCAATTAAAATTGCAATTTCAATTGTTAAATTTAATAATATTAAATTTGATATAATTAAATTTAATATAACTAAATTTAATAATATTAATTTATAAATAATATTAATTTATAATATTATTCATAAAGTGGGTTTTAAACACACTTTTTTTTTTTTGGAAAAACAACGTTTGTTTACAAGCAAAATAGGATGTTAAATGATGGAGTGGAATAGAGGGAATGTTTGTGTATTTATAGCCACAACTGATCCCAATTTTTCAACTTCCCTCAATCACCATTCCCTGATATTTTAAATTGGCCCATTTTAAGAAATGGGGTAGTTATTTTATAGTTTTTATAGTTATCTTGTAGTTCCTTTTGAAAAATTAAATAAATTATTTAAAATCTCATTGAAACAATAAAACTACCTATGAAATATGCATATATTATGTTTCAATATGCACACCCAAATACTACTTGTGCAAAAATAATAATATAATGTCAAACTTAATTTTCAAAACAAGTAATTGATTGTGATAAAAGTAGTTGTCCCATCATTTTTGAACAAACCAACTGTCTACTAAATAGGTGTTGAAGGAAAAGCAAGATTTTCGCATCCCCCATAATCATTGCATTGTTTAAATAAAAAAATCTTTGTATTTCTATTGTGCATGTATAACATTATGGTGTACTAACAAAATATTTGTTTAAATAATGCATTTTTAACTTAAATATAATATAAAACAAGTATTTTTGAATATGACTCTATATAAACGAGATGACTAAAATGAACATATAAACAGTATTATAAAAAAATAATGTAATGCAAATTTAATATCATAATTTGCAAATATAATTTGATTATATGCACATATAAAATTACCCCGCAAGATATGGATTGTGATAAAGTAAATACTCCGTACAGTACAATATTGAATTAAAACAAAGACATTTCATTTCAATAATCATTGCATTTTGTAATTATGGATGGTAGAATAATTTCAGTTTTAACTTGTATGTTTATTTTGTGCTCATAATATAACTTATGTTATGCAATCTAGCTTTAATAATGTATAAGAAAAACACTACTGTAATAATCAACAAAAAAGTTTCCATCCCATTAAAACTTAGAATATAAAATAAAACAGTGATATTGTTCATTACATAAAAACACTGATAATCAACAGAGAGGAAGTATAGACATTTTAAACAAAAGTTTTAATAATCAAAAGTAGGTCTGTATTCTTCACTTCCTTCTGTTGATGGTCTACTTTCCAAGGAAGGTTGCAATCCTCTTCTTTTCGAATAGACGTCCAGTCGACTCATTCAGACGCCACCACCTTATTTTTGAAGGTAAGTTGTGGCTTCTCTTTCGAATGCGACCACGCACTTCAAAGTCCAAGACCAGTAGGTAGTGAGGCGTAGAAAGACCTCCAAAGGGGATCACCTTGCAATCCCTGCAACGTCGTCTGTCTTCCTTTCTGACCAGAAGGTAGTCGATTTGGGAACTTCCAACCGGGCTGGTAAAAGTAATCAAATGTTCATCTCTCTTAGAAACCAGGAGTTGCAGATTACACTTCCGAACACAGAAGAGAATTCCAGCAACGCAAAACCACCATCATTTCTTTCGTCGAAGCCAAAACCCCCATGAAGAGGTGGAGGGAGAACTGCAGCAGTACAGGGTCAACATCTTCGAGACCATCAAGGAGGTCTATGAGGAATAAAAGAAGAGGATTGCAACCTTCCTTGGAAAGTAGACCATCAACAGAAAGAAGTGAAGAATACAGACCTACTTTTGATTATTAAAACTTTTGTTTAAAATGTCTATACTTCCTCTCTGTTGATTATCAGTGTTTTTATGTAATGAACAATATCACTATTTTATTTTATATTCTAAGTTTTAATGGCATGGAAACTTTTCTGTTGATTATTAGTGTTTTTCTTATACATTATTAAAGTTAGATTGCATAACAAAAAGTTATATTATGAGCAAAAAATAAACATACAAGTTAAAGCTGAAATTATTCTACCATCCATAATTACAAAATGCAATGATTATTGAAATGAAATGTATTTGTTTTAATTCAATACTGTACTGTACGGAGTATTTACTTTATCACAATCAATATCTTACGGGGTAATTTTATATGTGCATATAATCAAATTATATTTGCAAATTATGATATTAAATTTGCATTACATAATTTTTTAATAATACTATTTATATGTTCATTTTAGTCATCTCGTTTATATAGAGTCATATTCAAAAATACTTGTTTTATATTATATTTAAGTTAAAAATGCATTATTTAAACAAATGTTTTGTTAGTACACCATAATGTTATACATGCACAATAGAAATACAAAGATTTTTTTATTTAAACAATGCAATGATTATGAGGATGCGAAAATCTTGCTTTTCCCTCAATACCTATTCAGTAGACGGTTGGTTTGTTGAAGAAAGATGGGACATTTACTTTTATCACAATCAATTACTTGTTTTGAAAATTAAGTTTGACATTATATTATTATTTTTGCACAAGTAGTATTTGAGTGTGCATATTGGAACATAATATATGCATATTTCATAGGTAGTTTTTGGTTTCAATGAGATGTTAAATAATTTATTTAATTTTCCAAAATGAACTAAGAGATAACTATAAAAACTATAAAATAACTACCCCATTTCTTAAAATGGGCCAATTTAAAATATCAGGGAATGGTGGTTGAGGGAAGTTGGAGAATTGGGATCAGTTGTGGCTATAAATACACAAACATTCACTCTATTCCACTTCCTTCTAAAACAAACGTAGCTTCTCCAAAGAAAAATGTGTCTGTTTAAAACCCACTTCATGAATAATATTATAAATTAATGTTATTTATAATTTAATATTATTAAATTTAATTATATCAAATTTAATATTATTAAATTTAACAATTGAAATTGCAATTTTAATTGGAAAAACAACTGTTAAAAGAGCATTAACTATTGGGTGTGGCCGTGTGGGGATGGGGTTGGGGGAAGTAGAAGAGTTAAAAGTAAATCATTATAGGCTATAAATACATACCTTTGCCAACATATTGCACACTCTCTCATTTCAACTTTCTAATCAGTTTACTATTTTATCAAACAAACCTCTCTCCCAAAATAAAAATAAAAATGGCTTCATACGATTTCAAACCTTTTGATGTCCTCCAGACCCTCTATCAAAATATGGATGAACTGGATGAAAAACTCTATCCAGTATATCATATGAATCTTTTAGAAGAGGCCGCTGAAACCACTATGGCAAACAGAACTGCTGAAGTCGAACAGTTCTTCTATGAGGAGATATTGAAAGATATATCTCACCCGTCTGCTCAAATATTCTTTGCAACTAGATCAGGGGATGATGCTCTAGCTGCAAATGTAAGTTATTCATCCTTTATAAATTTGTTTGTATGTCTTTTTTTTTAATAGCTTTAAACTTTTATATGGTCATTGTAGTTGTTGAAGAGGAAGGGGAAGGAAGAAGGCGTTCTGACAGAGGTAAAGAACTTCATCACTGGACTCATTTCTACTGCTTTTGAGGATGAGTTTGAAAGGAGGGATAAGATTGAAGAATGTATAGGAATCTATTTTCATTTGTCTTCAATCTCTCTATGTAATTTATCTTTTATGAAATTTTGTATTTTGTTTGTTTGAAACTTTTTTATTTAAAATATTAATGCCAAGTTTCATTTTATGCTACTATTATGAATATATATTATTATATTATTTTGCTTATAAAATTAATGTTTCAAATTTACACATCGGAAGTGTACATTTGCACATCAGGTGATTATATTTGCATATGATGTTTGAACATTTGAACTTATTGAAAAAAGAAAACAGAACTTTTTAACTATTATATTAAAGAGAGAAATAGAAGATTTTAATTTAAAAAGATTTATAATTTAAAAAACATGTATAATCTACCTATTAATATCATGTAATGACCATAGGCAATTGTTGATCAAGCCTAAAAAACATGGGTAGAACTGAACTTGGCCGAGTAAAATGTGTAAAGACCATAGTCTATTGTCTATAAATAGGGATTGTAACATTTGAGGATGGGTATGCAAGAAATATACAATACTTTTCCTCCAAAACTCTCTATCTCTTTCTCTTCTCATCCAATCTCAACACTCTATCTCCTCACCTCTTTCTGTTACAACAAACCGAGCTATTGAGCTCAACTGTAAGACCAGGCGTGGGTCATTACAGATTTGGTATCAGAGCTTGGCCTTGGGCGCGCTTTCATGGCCGACGGGACGAGATCGAAAACCATTGAGCTTTAGTTTCAAGAGTTCCGTGAAGACACCAAAGCACACATGGCTTCTACCTCTGCATCGCTGGCAAATTTGCAGAAGATCCAGGAGGAACAAGCACGTCTGTTTGAGGAATTCAGGAAAGCGAATGACCAGCGAATGGAGCAATTGGCCGATTTCGTCCGACATCCACCACAAACAGGGAATCGCCAAGATCACCAATCAGGATCAGAACGCGGCAATCATGGATGAATGAGAGGTGCATCGGGATCAAGAAACGAATATCGGCGCGATTCTTTGATGGGAGACGGACCAGTGGACCAGGAAATCTCCGGATCTAGGTGGCACCAGAGTTTCAATGGCGGTCAAGGCCATCAAAACGGAGGAGGATTAGACCACAGGTTCCTCAGGCTGCCTAAATTGGATTTTCCCGGGTTCGACGGCAGCAAACCAAGGAATTGGATCCGGAAGTGTGAGAAATACTTCCACATTTTCTCAATTCCGGCGAACCAACAGGTGGAGATTGCCGCAATGTACCTGACAGATAAGGCAGATACGTGGTTGCAAGGCTATTTGATGCAAAATCCACGGGTTTCTTGGTAGGAATTTTGCGAGGCAATCTGTATGAGATTCGGCAATCGCAGAGAATCGGAAGTCGTGGGTGAATTCAACAAGCTGGAGCAGCAAGAAGACCTGGAGGAATACAATGAAAGATTTGAGGAGCTGCGCGCAGGGATGCTCTCCTTCAACCCCTTGCTCACGGAATCTTATTTTGTCTCCAGCTATATCAGCGGGTTGAAGACTGAGATCCAATCTTTAGTAAAGCTCGGAAGAACAACTTCTATGGCCGAAGTCATTGAGCAAGCTTGATTGCATAACAAAGCAGCACAAGCGCTGATCAGAGTCTCAAGAAACCCGTGGAAGCCACCATCAGGAGGATCGCAGTACAATGGATCTAAGGCAGCTTCTTGGAGCCGAGGTTCTTGGACCAAGGGAGATTCAAGAAATCTCAATAGTGCTAGCAACAACAATGAAGTGAGCAAAGGGAATTCATAAGCAGCATCAGAAGCAAGCACAGGAAGATCAAATGATGTGAAAAGGGGCCTCTGCTACAAATGTGGTGAAAAATATTTTCATGGTCACAAGTGCAAAACTCAGTCGCTGTTTAGCTTGATTGCTCAAGAGTTGCCAGATAGAGAAAACGAGCTTGACGATTCTAGTCATGATTGGGGACCAGATGAAGATCATGAGGATGAGGTATATGTACATGCCTTAACAGAAGGCGAATCTGGGAGCACCATTAGAGTGAAAGGCTCCGTGAAAGGCAAAGAAATCACCATCCTCATTGATAGTGGGGCTACACATAGCTTCTTGGATTCAAGGGTGGCCCGAGAGGCTGGCTTTGAAGCTTGAAAGCAGGGATAATGCAGGTGAACACGATCAGTGGTACCATGTTCAGTCACAAGATGTGCAAGGCTTTTGTATGGGAGATGCAAGAGAGCAGTTATGAACATGGCATCAGACTTTTAAAAATGGATGGGTGTGATATGATTTTAGGCACTGATTGGTTGGCCAGCTTCAACCCTGTCTTGTTTGATTTTATTGAGGTTCATATTTCTTTCAAGAAATTAGGCAAACAGGTTGTGCTGAAAGGATTCAGAGAGGACAAAGAAGGAAACACGGCTAGCATCAAAATGTTGACTGGCAAGCAATTCTCTAGGCTTTGCAGAGTTCAGCAACCTCTGATAGTGTTAAAGGTGGCACATGTTTGCAGTGTGTTGAGTAAAGACAAACAGGCATCACCTGTGATACTGGCATTATTGGATGAGTTTGCAGATGTGTTTCAGGAACCAAATGAGCTCCCTCCCATCAGACAACATGAGCACGCCATCAACTTGAAACAAGGAGATACACCAGTGGCTTCAAGGCCTTATAGATACCCCTACTTTCAGAAGACTGAGATTGAAAAGCAGGTCTCTGAAATGCTTGCCAATGGAATCATTAGGCCAAGCCACTGCCCCTTTGCCTCTCCAACATTGTTAGTGAAGAAAAAGGATGGCTCCTGGAGGTTTTGTGTGGACTATAGACGATTGAATGAGATCACAGTCAAGGACAAGTTCCCTATTCCTCATATTGAGGACCTATTGTATGAACTGAAGGGAGCTTGTGTGTTCTCTAAATTAGACTTAAGAGTTGGATATCACCAGGTTAGAATGGTGGAGAGGGATGTAGCCAAGACAACCTTTCGAACTCATCATGGCCACTATGAGTTCAAAGTCATGCCTTTTGGTTTGACAAATGCCCCAGCTACCTTTCAGAGCTTAATGAATGAGGTGTTTAGCTCATTTCTGAGGAAATTTGTGCTAGTTTTCTTTGACGATATCCTAGTTTACTGTAAGGATTTGTTGCAGCATGTATCTCATTTGAGGGAAGTCCTAACTGTCATGAGGAAACACTGTCTCTTTGCCAAACAATCCAAATGTGCTTTTGCTCAGTCTGAGGTTGAATACCTTGGCCACATTATATCTGCTAAAGGTGTGGCTACTGGCTACAGATGCTAAGAAAGTAGAATCTATGCTAGCATGGCCTACACCTAGAAATGTCAAGGCTCTGCGTGGCTTTCTTGGTCTCACAGGATACTATAGAAGGTTCATAAAAGGGTATGGAGGTATTGCCAAACCACTCATAGATTTACTTAAAAAGGATAGTTTTCTATGGACAAAAGCTACTGAGGTTGCTTTTCAGAAATTGAAGGGAATTCTGAGTTCACCTCCTGTGCTAGCAATGCCAGATTTCTCAATTCCTTTTGTGGTTGAAACAGATGCGTGTGAATCAGGTATTGGTGCTGTGTTAATGCAAAAGGGAAGACCAATTGCTTTTATTAGCAAGGCATTGCAAGGAAGACATTTGCTGATGGCTGTATATGAAAAAGAACTTCTGGAAATCCTCCTTGCAGTGGATAAATGGAGGCACTACCTAGAAGGGCACCACTTCACTATCAAGACTGATCATCAACCACTAAGGCATCTGCTTGACCAACGTCTGTCCACATAGATCCAACGCAAAGCTGTGAGAAAATTGCTTGGCCTATCCTATGATATAGCTTATAAGAAGGGAAGTGAGAACAAGGCTGCAGATGCCCTCTCAAGAGTGTTTGAGAATGGATTTTGTAATAATCTCACAACTATAAAGCCAGCTTGGATCACTGAGGTGGTAGAGAGTTATGATGGTGACTCCAAAGTTCAAGAGCTGGTGGTGCAGGCATTATCTGAGAATCTTGGGCCTTACACAGTGAGCAATGGGGTGCTTAGATACAAGGGTAGGCTTTGGATTGGGTCACAGACAGATTTTAGAAAGAAATTAATGAGAGCTATCCATGATGATCCAACAGGTGGTCATTCAGGGATACGTGCAACCTACCTCAGAGCAAAGAGCATGTTCTATTGACAGGGTATGAAACAAGACCTCACTACTTGGGTGTCAGAGTGTGATACTTGTCAAAGGAGTAAGGCTGAGCAGGTAGCTTCTCCAGGATTGCTGCAACCATTAGCCATCCCTGACCATGCCTGGAGCCACATCAGCTTAGATTTCATTGAAGGTCTCCCTCGCTCTCATGGCAAAGACACCATTTTAGTGGTGGTTGACAGGTTAACTAAATACTCTAATTTCCTTGCCTTGACTCATCCCTATACTGCAGCCAAGGTGGCTACTGTCTTCATGGAAAATGTGTTCAAACTACATGGCTTACCCAAGAGTATTGTTTCAGATAGGGATAAAGTGTTTATCAGCCATTTTTGGCAACACTTATTCAAGTCCCTACACACAAGTTTAGACATGAGCACATCATACCACCCTAAAAAAGATGGGCAAACAGAGCGGGTAAATCGATGTTTAGAGACATATTTGAGGTGTGTGACATCAAGCAACCCGAAGAGATGGGCACAGTGGTTGTTCTTGGCAGAATGGTGGTACAATACCACCACTCATTCCTCCATAAGGATGTCACCTTTTGAAGCTTTGTATGGGTCTCCTCCTTCTCAGCTTGGCTTACCAACCTTGTCAGCTTCAGGTTCACCTATGGCGGAATGGCTCGATGACAGACAGCAACTACTCAAGCAATTGAAGGACCATTTGCTCCAGGCCTATGCAAGAATGAAGGCTTATGCTGACAGTCATCGTTCAGAGAGGATTCTGAAGGTGGGAGATTGGGTCTTTGTAAAACTCCAACCCTACAGACAAGCATCTACTGCTATTAGGAAGAGTGTCAAGTTGAGCTCCAGGTATTTTGGCCCATTCATGATCCTGGCTAAGTATGGGCCAGTGGCTTACAAGTTAGATCTTCCTGCAAATTCGAAGATCCACCCAGTGTTCCACGTCTCGCAGCTAAAGCTCAAGAGAGGACCAGTAGAAGTAAGTAGTGCACAATCACCTGACATTGATGAGGATGGCAAAGTACTAGCAGAACTCGAGCAGATACTGGACACCAGAATACATCAATTGAGCAATGGGGATCCCATTACCGAGTGGATAATCAAATGGAAGAACCTGCCTCAATCCAGAGCCACATGGGAAGAAGCTGATCACATCATCACTCAATTTCCACAGTTCCAGAACTCACCATAGGCAATTGTGATAAGCCTTGAGACAAGGCTCTTATAGGGGTGAGCAATGTAATGACCATAGGCAATTGTTGATCAAGCCTAAGAAACATGGGTAGAACTGAACTTGGCCGAGTAAAATGTGTAAAGGCCATAGTCTATTGTCTATAAATAGGCATTGTAACATTTGAGGATGGGTATGCAAGAAATATACAATACTTTCCCTCCAAAACTCTCTATCTCTTTCTCTTCTCATCCAATCTCAACACTCTATCTCCTCACCTCTTTCTGTTACAACAAACCGAGCTATTGAGCTCAACTGTAAGACCAGGCGTGGGTCATTACATATCATTAATTTTGCACAACACAGTAGCAGGATTGAATATCATTATAATACGTATGCATATAATGATAGTATATTTGCACATCAAAGTTTTAACGATGAGGTGAAATAAAAATGAATTAAAAAGCTTTGGAAATTGCAATTTCTTTGGAGAAGAAATTGTAAAAAAAGTAGAAAATATTATGCAGGAGGCATAAATGAACATAACATAGGTAAGTCAGCCAAAATATTACATAAGTTCAAAATATTCAACATAGGTAAGTCTCCCCAAATATTACATAAGTTCAAACCAAAGAAACATAATGTCGTAGAAGTTATTGATAATTGTTGTTTAAAGAGACCGATCAACACTACAACCTAGCTTTTACTTTTCATTTTAACCCAACTTCAACTTTTGTGGCTTAACACCCTTCATTGTCAATTTTGCATTTGATCTGACTGTGTTTACAACTTCATTCCGCTGTTCATTCAAGTCTGAGCAAATCAATTCAGCCAAATACTTCAACCGCAGCTTTGAAATGTTTTTGTCATTCCCTTTTTCAAAACCGCATCTGTAGCCTTTTTCAATTCCCAAAAAGGTTTCCATGTGGCGCATAAGGCATATTCCAAAATGAAGGACCTTCTCCTCACCAGCCCATGGAAGGTTCAGCGTATGCGTCGTTGAATTGGGGATTATATTTGCCTTTGGGTTAAACCCCTTTCTAATCAAATACTTATTGATTAGGTCTGCCTGCATAAGCCAAGATAAGGGAAATTAACCTTAATATCAAACTAATAATCTATGATTTTTTAAATAAAAAGTAATTTTGAATATCTAAATGGGCAATAATATAACTAACTAAATTGTCAATCAAAATTGGGCAGTTGCAATTTGGTTCATAACAGGAGGGAGATACATCCAGGATCTGTATAATCTTGTTCTTTAAGTTGAAAACCACCATGTAAAAGTAGTCTTCAGTGTGAATACCAAAATGCAAACTATACACCAAAATCAAAACTATAGCAGCAACTTGAATGTCAGCAGTATAAAATTTACAGGAATAGACCAACTATATTGCATTTGCGCTGACATGAAAAATAATTAGTGTCGTAGATAAAGAATTTAGCATTTTAAAAACAACTAGAAATTAAAAAATAACTGCTATAGTTATAAATATAACAAAAGATGTCTATCAGATGTGAATTTTTATTATCAGTGCTGACATCTGTATTGGCGTTGATATCTGAAGTGAGTTTTTCTTATCAATTATATAGTTATAAAATTACATTAACATATCATATCAAAAAACAATAATTATATATCAATCTATGTATATTCATATTATATGAATACATACATGCCAGCAGTAAGCATGTCAGCAGTAAAAAATTTATAGGAATTCAACAACCCTGTTTAAATACTGCTGACATAAAAAAATAATTAGTGCTATAGGTATGATATTGCATTTAAAGTTCATATAAAACAATAAGAATTCACATTAATATATTGGTCTTTATATCAGAATATATGTCAACAACTAGCATGTCAACAATACAAAATTCTTCTGATTAACTTAAATGAGAAATAAATTATATTATTAAAAAAAATTATTCTGTAATTACCATGTATACTTCTTTCAAATTAATATGAGGAGCCAAGGACAATGCAGTCTCAATTCGGAGTCTAAACTTTTCAAACTGCTCCATAGATCCAGATAACGATACATCCAGTGAATAAAGCTAGATGAAATTTTTTTAAAAAAAATGGGCAAAATGATTTAATTAAACTTGGTAAATTTATTAAAATGCACATGAAATGGAAAATCAAATAAAAGTTGGGATCTTACAGACGAGTTGATAGATATGAAAAGCTTTGATGGAGACAAATCATTCCTGTGTTGCTCCTTATGATTAAGGATTGCCACTAGACCTGTCAAACGGGTCATTCCGGTCGGGTTCGGGTCGGGTCACTCCGGGTCTCGGGTAAAACGGGTTCCGGGTTTTTCGGGTTGACTAGAACCCGGGTTTGACCGGGTTTTGGGCGGGTTCGGGTCGATTTCGGGTTTGTCAATTTTTTCTTTTTTTAAATTAAAAAAATCATAATTTGATAATTTTGCAATAAATTTTAATTAAATATAAAAAAATTTAATTATATTTAATTATAAATCAACCGGGTCAACCGGGTCACCGGGTCAATCGGGTAAATCGGGTCAAAATTACCGGGTCAATCGGGTCACCGGGTCGAAACCCAGATTACCCGGAAAATTTCCGGGTTTTCGGGTTCGGGTCGAAAAAAATTTCCGGGCCAAAATTTCCGGGTCTTGACCCAAAAAATTTCGGTCGGTCGGGTCGGGTCACCGGATCGGGTTGTGTTTTGACAGGTCTAATTGCCACCCATGCATCAATAATGATCGCAGCTACTCTACAATCCTCTAGAGATTTCATATCAACCTTTACTAATTGGAGAGCTTTGTATTTAAATAAATTTTCACTGCAATTAGAGGCATCAAGAGCATACAACAAATGTAAATAAATTAATTCAGAGAATATAGATTAAAATTTTAAGTAAATGGATGAAGGGAATAAACTTACGTGTTAGAAGCTGACCTCCTAGCTACATATGCAGGTAAAATTTTCTCAAGTTCAGACATACCATCACCGATGTCAATAACACGGGAATAATAAGGGCTTCGCAAGAAAGCAGCTGGTTTATGTGCTCTTTTACCATCTCCATCTTCCTTCTTTTCATTAACTTGTTATTCATCACCCAAAACACTTGCACAATTGCGAGTAGATCTACGAGTGGGCATAGGGGCAGCTGGTTTTGGTTTCCTTGTATACATTGAAGTTTTACCAAATTAAGCATCAGCAACTTTTTGAGCAGGCAGATCTTCAACACTATCAGCTTCTGTTCCAGCATGGTCTGCATTATGAACAATTTTCTGTGCATCTTGCCGTGGTTTAGAAGCAGCCGTCTGTGCTTCATTAACATTTTCAGCGGACACATCTTTAACATTGTCTACAGCTGACCCAGTGTGAATTGTTGCATCAACAACCTTACGTGCACCCTTCTGTGTCGTAGGAGCAACCTTTGGTGCATCAGTAAAACCCTTCGTTGCATGCGTATCAACCTTATCTCCAGTTTGTGCACAAGCTTCTGCGGTAGGTCTTGGAGGGGTTGAGAAAGTATCATATATATCAATAGGTGGCTCTTCATAGATTTGCACTTTCTTTTTGCCCTATCTTTTCACATCTAAATTAGCTGCTTTTTGTTCATCCGTACAATGTATTTTCCTGCTATCAACATTTTCGTGTGCAGGTGCATTATTTTTTGGACTTAAATGAGGGGGAGGCTTTGGTGCATCATTAACAACCTTCTTTGCATTCTCATCAACATTATTGCGAGTGTGTGCACATCCTTCTGCATCAGGTGTTAAAAAAGCAGAATCAGACCCAAACAAATCAAAAGATGGCTCTTCAGAAATGTGCTTTTTCCTTTTTCCCTTTCTCTTTGCATCTAAAACAAATCCTTTCTGTTCATCTGTATAATGCACTTTTCCGTTAGCAGTAGTTTCTTGTGCAGGAGCTTTACTTGTTGGACTCGAACGAGGAGCAGAAGTAAAGGTGTCAACAGGGCGTTCTTCAGGAATATTCTCCTTCATTCGTTCCTTGTTCTTTGCAGCTAAATCAATCTGAGTTAGGCAATCCAACAGATCTAGATCTGACCAAAAAGGATGTTGAGAATTGTTCAAGATTGTGTTGGGAGAGTCATACCAATAATCAGGGTGCTTATCACCAGGAGCAGCCTGATCAGCCCCATTCACCAAACCCAGGAGATTATTAGCAGCATCAATGAGAGCTTTGACCTTCTCATTATCTTGAAACTCAGAGGGAATCTTAGTAGACATACCAGCAAATTCAGATATTGCAGATGCTAGTGCAGTAGTCTTTTGAGCAAAAGCTTGTATGAACACCTAAATATAGAAGCAAGTAAAAGAGGAAAAAACCAATAAATTTTAAATCATATTAAAAAGGGAGGCAACATAAGAAAAAATTAATAATAAAAAATCCACCTCAAGAGGAGTTGACTCCTTTTCTGGGATAGTTTGTTTCTGAGGAGGAGATGTTGGGGCAATTGTTGGATTACTAGTTTCAGAGCTAGGGATAGATTGACGAGGTTGAATTAATCCAGAACCAAAATCTCCTGACTCAATATCATCTTTTTCACGTTGACGAAGCATTGCAGATATCAATCCAATAAAAACTGGAAATGATCGAGGGAATCTCCTGAACACAATGCTCGAAAACAACTTGACCCTATCAATATAGAACAACTGAAAAAAAAAGGAAAGAGAAAAACATGATGTTAATGATATATTATCGACAATATGATATTAAAATGTAAAATTAGATATAATATTTAACAAATAAATACTTACGATTAAAAACAATATAGGACCTCTGAATTGGCCTTTTTTGGTTTTCTCCCAACTTCTCTTTGAGTCAACTAAGCATTCTAATAAGAATGCACACCAGTTCATCTCCTTGAAATCTTCATGTCCAGTTAAAACTGTAACCAAACTTTGGTTTATGTGCCCACTCTGATGTGTGTCTAGTACCAAAAAATGGAACAAAACTGCAAAGTTCAACAGGAATTGATCACTAGCATCATTATCTGTAACTATCTTTTCTATCAAAACAGAAGGTTGGATCATTTCTCCAACTGAAAGAGAAGCACGCCACTTTTTAACAGCCTCAAAGTTTTCCTTACAACTCTTCTTACATATCAGCTTCTTCCCCATTGGCAGACCTAAGGTAATGTGCACATCCAAATCATTTATCTCTAACCTACCTTCATTAGATAGAATCAAAGAACATTTGTTTGCATCAAAATGATCAACCAACCAGTAGGAAAGTGATAATGGGAGATATTGTATATCCAAATCTAGAAGAAACCCAAATCCAATCCTTTGAATGCAATCTTAGCCTCCCAAGTATAGAAACAAACAATCGGGGGTTTGATCTTGTTTTCAAAGCAGGGAACTGTAAAACCCTTGAATGTCTCTGTTTCTTCAAAAACACAGTTCCATCAGAAGGATCATGCTCTACATTGGATTGGTGAGTTGGCACACCAGAGGATTCATTATGCAGATTTTGATCCTTATGCAAGTTACCACCGCCAGAAGTTTGGACTTTATTAGGTTCTGGACATCCACCAAAAGAGAGTGAGACATCAGTATTTTTGGCCTTGACAGTTTGTTCTTCACTATGCATATCATCCCTAACATAATCTTGTTTTTCATTAGCAGCAGTCTTCCAATCAGAAGCAGGTGGGACTTCAGGAGCTTGTTGATTTGCATTTTCATCTCCAGAATCCAATTTAGTACCACCATCTACAAAAGGGAATGCATCAGAAGGTATATTTTGATGTATATTAGCACCAAGATCAAAAGCAGATGGGACTTCAGGCGCTGCATTAGTTGCGTTTTGATCTTCAGAATTCAGATTAACAGCACAATCACCATACTCAAAAGCATCAGAAGTTACATTCTGATGTTCATTAGCATTAGGAGAATTTAGGAAGCCAGCAGAATTGACCGGACCTGGAAATCTTGTAGACAGAATTTCAGGATAAACTACGGGAGACTGTGAAACTGAACCATCAGTTGATAAACCACCAATACTCGTTCCATCTTTGTTGGATTTACAAACAATGTGTTGCTCTTCTTCAGTTTCAATGGATCCGGTAAGCTGTGACAGATCCGGGTAAACGGGAGAGTTCCTCGACAAATCAACCGCCTTCTGAACATGACGAGAGCTTGCAGATTTCTTAAGACGTTTTTTACTTGAGGTCGGAATATCATTTGAACTGAAATCACCCCTAGTTCGTAGTCGTTTACCTAAGTAAATACAATTAAAAATCACAATAAATATGTAAAAAAATCAATGAAGTGTGAATTACATACTTGAAGCTAGTTGTAAGCTGTATTAAGTAGTAAGCATTAATGGCAAAAAAAAGTTAAGAAGCAGGACAATGTAAAAACGCGTAAAAACTTGCTTGACATTAAACCCTAACCTATGAACGAAGAAAATTTAAAGATAGCAGAGGATTACCTGATGAATTGGAAGACATGACAATAGAGAAGCTCAAAATCAACGCACAATGATCACTCGAACAAAGGAATTGGTGATCTCGACTCAGGCAAAGCACGGATGATCAGAAATTTTGTAAAAAGTGAAATTAGTAAAGTGATAAATGGGTCAAAACCGCAAGGGTGGAGTATCTATATATATAGTTTAAATTTGTTCAACCAAATAGGCTCATATATGAAAATAGACCCATTTAACCTGTAAGGCCATTTTTTTTAAATTAAAACCAAGTGTAATATTTTCCATAACTCATTGTTTATTTACACAATATTATCTCACATTTAATATTTGAATTTCATAATTTTATATACGCCTAAGATGATTTTATATTTGCATATCATAATTATATATTTGCATATCATAATTATATATTTGCATATCATCAATTTATAATTGCATATCATACCTTTATATTTTTATATTTGCATAATATAATCATACATTTGCACAACATCAATTTGTATCTTCAAAACTTATTTTTATTTACTAAAAATGAAAATCTAAGTATTAGATATCAATAATCTTATATTTGCCCAACGATAATTAATTTATGCACATTTTAATCTTGTATTTGTATATCATCAATTTATGATTGCATATCATACTTTTACACTTGCACAACATCATTTTATATTTGCATAATATAATCATCCATTTGTACAACATAAATTTGTATTTTCACATCTTATTTTTATTTAATAAAAATTAAAATCTAAGTATTACATATCAATAATCTAATGTTTGCACAACGTGAATTAATTTATGCATATCTTAATCTTATATTTGCATATCATCAATTTATAATTTGCATATCATAATTTTACATTTGCACAACATCAATTTGTATTTGCATATTATAATCATATATTTTCACAACAGCAATTTGTATTTCCCCAACTTATTTTTATTTACTAAAAAATAAAATCTAAGTATTAGATATCAATAATCATATATTTGTACAACGTGAATTAATTTATGCATATTTTAATCTTATATTTGAATATCATCAATTTATAATTGCATATCACACTTTTACATTTGCACAACATCAATTTATATTTGCATATTATAATGATACATTTGCACAACATCAATTTGTATTTTCCCAACTTATTTTTATTTCTAAAAATTAAAATCTAAGTATTAGATATCAATAATCTTACATTTGCATAACGTGAATTAACACTACAACAGAAGTCAATTTTAGCGATGAAATTTTTCCTCGCTGAACATCGATATTTCGTCGCTAAAGCTATTTAGCGAGGAAATATGCTTCCTTTTTAAATAGTCACTGAAAGCTCCTCACAAAAGAATCTAGCGTGGAAAAATAAAATCGTCGCAAAAAAAATATTTTGCGAGGAAATCAACATTTGTCGCTATAGGACTTTAGCGACTATTAAATTTATCGTAAAAGGTAATTATATTTGTCGCTGAATAAGTGGAAGGATTCCATAGTAGTCGTTGAATGCACTCGGCGATAAAATTTAATTCCTCGCAAAATTGTATATTTCCTCGTTAATGATGATATTTATCGATAAACATGATTTCCTCACTAAAAGATTTATTTTCTCATTAATGATAAATATTTTTTTTGTAATTATTATAGTAGCCTATGCAGGATTTGAACCTACATCTTTGTGCTTAAGCACATCGCTCTATCATTTGAGCTAATAGGCTTAAATAAAATAATATTATATTTCCCCACCCTATAATTTGCATTGTTTCTATTTAGAAACACATTAGAGCACTCTGTCTTGGACAACCATACCATAACTTCAGTTAAGCAACCATTAAGAATATATACAAGCCTTAAAAAAATCAGAGTCTAGGCATGCAACTAATTGTAAAGGAATAAGATATCATCATCACATAATTAACCAATTACTGAATTCAATAGAGAACATACTCGACATAAAAAGCAAGTAGGAATAAATGGTTGAAACATGCCACTGAGTTATCCATAAGATCGAGGATGCCTACCAACATCAGCAACATCTAGAACATCATAATCCGGTAGCGATGTCTACAAAGGGCATACATAAACACAAGGCGAATATTAATGGCAATCTAGTCTATGTTAAGATCATGTCAAGTACTTTGCTATAAACACATAGGACTTACAAATTACTCTATGAGAGGATCCCTGCCATAAGGAGTTGAAGTCTCAAAGTGCTACCAGTAAAGATACAACTTACAAGGTATCTGTAAAGGGCATACATAAAAAGGTAAAATACAGATTCTGTCATAATGGCAACAATGATCGTATCACATAGGATGATGAGAACCCTTCAATGAACCCCAAGTTTTAATGATCAAATGCACAATACGCAGTCACAATTACCTAGACACGCAATTATTAAAGTACTCTAAAATCATACAATACCTAGTACAAACAAAAGCTTAATATTATTTGACCACCTTCCGAACAGTAAAGGAGCTCCCACAACATGCCAAAGCAAACAACACAGCTACCAACTACCCAATTTTATACATCTTTGTTAGGTATTGTGACATTATCCCAATGCAAGTCATAATCATAATAACAAAGTTGATTAAATAATTGATCTTATTACAGCTCCGCTGAGGCTAAAGAGAGAAGATATCAATGTACCTGCATCTGAAGCCTAGTACAAGAAGGAAATGGGCAGATAGATCAAGACCGGATATGAAGCTGCAAAAAGTGCACAAACCAAATAATCAACTACTAAACGTGAATTTCTAGGAGCATTACCCAGCTTAAAATGTCAGTAAAGCTACAAACAAAGGCCGAGATTAAGAAATATGTTATTAGACATATCAAAAATATCTATTCATAATCATAATATATCAAGAATGAGGAACTTACCCAAGATGATGGAAGAGATTAGTGCATGAACTGAATAAGTAGGTCGGAGGGTGCTCACTCCAAAAAGAAGGCATGGTAGAGGAAATGCTCATTTGGATAATCTAACAAAATAATTTAAAGAACTGATAAAAAGAACAGCAAGTTGATGGCAAAGCAGAAATGAATCTAACTATTATGATTGAGTTTGTTTTGTATGAATGTTGCAGGGATGCTAACCTTTAGATCCCCTGGTTTTCCGTCGATCTTGGGCTCGCCATCCTCATAGAATACCACATCCTGCATAGGAAGCACTAGGTATATATGACTATGAAGAAAAAATAGAACATAATTTGGCCGGACTAGATCAAAAGAACAACGTAGTTTAACAAGGATGTTTTAGTTTTAATTTTGCTCAAAAGAACACAGCCATCAGAGCATACATTTTCTTCTTTTAAATGAAGGAGCTATAATCAATAAACTATAATGTTTCTCAAAAGAACACGGCTAGAGACTGAAGTCTTGTTCCTTTCATAGGTCTAGAAAAAATTGTTGGAGAAAGCTACTAAGAAATGCATGGAGAAAACACATAAATGACATAACATTTTTACATAATGGAAATAGAAAAATCATTAAAAATATATCATATTAGAAGGAGTAAGTGTCATACTCCTTGGAGCTGTCAGAAATTGACAGAAAACTCAACAATACCTTATACATGAACCTATCCAACACAACCACCAGTAGAAAAAAACAATAAGTTACTAGATATCCGATATAGACTAACACATTATTGTTTAAGACTTTATGTTTCTAGGCATGTGCAGCTGCCATAAATTGCTTAAATAAGCCTTTTATCGGGTCTAGAAAAAATAATGAAAGATGAAATCTTTACAGAAGTTTAATGAAGCAGTTTAAGTTTAAAATGATGTGAGCCCCTTTAACAGAAACTTGGTTAGTGATGGTCATAGATCATTCACAAAGGGGAGACAATGTGAAAGCAGAAATATAAATATCTAGCATCTTACCGCAATTTAAATGGCATCTGAAGGCCGAAGGTCAAGAGTTATACACTGCCTTGTTGTCAATCTATAAGTAAAAGAAATCAGAAACTATATAGCAACCAGCATTGAACTCATACATACTTAGTAGTGTATTGAACTAAATCATACATTACCAATGCATTAACAATAGGAGGAGGTGCAATACATTGGTAATATCAGCAACAGCAAGCTGCAAAAAGAGTTGAAATATATGAGTTTATGGCAATGAGGTTAAGTTAATGAACTTTCACAATTATATGAATAGGTAAGAAGATTCCCTTCTATATCCCAATCTCCATGGCAAGACCCTCTGCAATCCCTGCATTCTTGAGTAACAGAATAATTAATCAAAAAGAAGGCATGATACAGGAACTGCTCATCTGGATAATCTAACAAAATAATTTACAGAAATGATAAAAAGAAAAGAAGGTTGATGGCAAAGCAGAAATGAATCTAACTATAATGATTGGGTTTGTTTTGTATGATAATGTTGTAGGGATGCTAACCTTTAGATCCCCTGGTTTTTCATCGATCTTGGGCTCACCATCCTCATAGAATACCACCTTCTGCATAGGAAGCACTAGGTATATATGACTATGAAGAAAAATAGAACATAATTTGACCAAACTAGATCAAAAGAAAAACGTAGTTTAACAAGGATGTTTTATTTTTAATTTTGCTCAAAAGGACACAGCCATCAAGGCGTACATTTTGTTCTTTTAAATGCATGAACTATAAACTATAAACTATAATGTTGCTCAAAAGAACACGGCCAAAGACTAAAGTCTTGTTCCTTCCATAGGTCTAGAAAAATTTGTTGGAGAATGCTACTAAGAAATGCATGGAGAAAACACATAAATGGCATAGCATTTTTACATAATGCAAATGTAGAGATCATTTAAAATATATCAGATTAGAAGGAGTAAGTGCCATACTCCTTGAATCTGTCAGAACTTGTCAGAAAACTCAGCAATAAATCCCTTGTACACGAACCTATTCAGCACAACAAGCAGTAGAAAAAAATCACCCCCAAACTAGTACAAGGTAGCCACAAATAAAAAAAATTAAGTTGTTTCCTACATGAGCAAAATAAGCAAGACCAAAACAATGACAATGTGCCAATAGAACTTAGGGTCAGAACTCAACACCTAGATATTACTTCATACCAAAAATACTTTTGTCGAATGGAGATCAATGAACTTATGTGACATCAGGGAGTATAAAACTGGTAGGTGAAGACCAAGCACTAAACTAAGCAAGTAGGCAACACTTTCACTAAATAAAAGTAATTTATGACTAAATTTTCTAAAGCCAAAGTGATCAATTTTCAGAAGCAAATATTAGTCAATAACAGATTTGAGCCCTAAAGCAATTAGCACATTCTCAAAACAGACTCAAATGACCCAACAAGCATTTATATAGCAGATTCTAATCAATCCCAGCAGAGGAAAGACGATTCAACAACCAAATTCGACAACAGATGACCGGGAATCAAGCAACAAGGTAAAGAGGGATGACATACCTACACTTACTTGGTCGGAATCAAAATCAAGAAAATTCGGAGTCACTTGGATGAAGGCGAATTGAAGCCAATTGGGAGCAGCGGCGACCTACCTTCGAGAAGAGGGAGAAGCGGCATCAGGTGCGACGAACGGAGCCGGAGCAGTGGCTGCGTGGTCAGATTAGGAGAAGGCTCGCGACGAAGTATCGAACGAGGACTACGAGCAGAGGTGCGACGGCGATTAGGCGGTGGGTGATGGCCTCTCTGGGTTCCCATAGTAGCGATCCGACAGGGGAGAAGAGGTCGGGCCAGAGAAGCGACGATGAAAGGTCCCGGAGAAGGAGGCTATAGAGAGACGAGGGGAGAGAGAGGAACTCAGATCTGAAAATGGAGGGCTGAAGAGTAGGTTTTGTGTGTGGATCCATCCAGATTCCAGGGCTTCGAAATTTTTCTAAAACAACATTTTTTAACTTCAGACGATTAGAAGATTATAAATTTAGAATGATGTTTATATTTTTTTTTATTTAAATCGCAAATATAAATATTGATGTTAGAAAGTCATTTAATATCATGTAGTATTTTTTTTATAGATTTTTTTCATAGATATAAATTAAATGATATTACATAATATAATTCTTGATGTATCATGTACTATACTCAAAAATTAAATATTACTTTAAGTTTAATTTATTAATATGTAACATTGTAGGCATTCATGATTCATGTATCCTTTTTAGGATATAGTGGCTTCACAAATTACGTACAAGTGAAGTTTAATTTCACTAGTAAAATATTATAATAAAATTTAGGTTTCTTTAGCAAGCTTAAGAATCTTAATATTAATCCACAATAACTAAGTTTTAATAATTATATATTTTTTATAAAATAAATAATATAATTATTCTTTAACCTAAAATATCAATAAAATAATCTAAAATATATTCTTAAAATTTATATTATTTTTAAACATGATTTAATAAAATCCCGAGGAACGAGATTAGAATAAAACTTAATGATTTTCTTAGAAATTTTAAGAATTGGGTGAAATTTGTCGAGTTTTACACAATTCCCAACAAACATATAACGACAAAATTGTAAATTCCTCGATAAATGTATTTTTAGCGATGAAAATATTGCTCAATAAAAGCTTCAAATTTATCGCTATTTTCCTTATGGTTTAGGTGACCAAATTAGGATAACAAATAGCGATGAACTCGAAAATTTGTCGTTGAATGTCACTTCTAGCGAGGAAGATATATTCCTCGCTAAAGTTCCCAAGCCCTTTTATGACGGGTGGATATCTTCGTCGCCAAAGACCACATTTACCGAAGAAAAATAATTCGTCACTAAAAATTTGGTCGCTAAAAAGCATTTCTGTTGTAGTGTAATTTATGCATATTTGAATCTTATATTTGCATATCGTCAATTTATATTTGCATATCATCAATTTGCACAACATCAATTTATAAGATGCAAGAAATACTGATGTAAGAAGGAAAAAAATACTGACGAGACAACAAAATAAAAAAATTGTTCAAATTACAATATAAAAGTCTTATCGTTGATATAATAAAAGATTATAAAATGTCAATTTTATAACAACATTTAAATCTAAAAAGTGCATATTTAATGTTGTTGACAAAATGTATCTGTTTGGTCACACATGGCATAGTAGTTGTTTGTTGGGACGGTTACTTTGAGTGCTTTATTCTCCTTTTGAACTCCGCAACAGAAAGTTTTCTTTTATACGGCGGTCTTCCTGCTTTTTTCCCTACAATGGGGGATAACATTTGATAAATTTTATGGCATTAGGGAGATTTTCCTCATCATCAAGCAGCACTGGATATATCGTTTCTTGATAGGTCAATGCCCAAGCTTCATTCGTGTAGAAATCTTTCACAAAATCTAATATATTTACTTTTATGTGCTTAATTGCTGCCAAAGCATGCACACAAGGTATTTGTTCTACATCAAACACCTTGCACATACAACTCCTTTTTGACAGATCAACTATTACCTCTGCTCCTTCTCCTAGGACTTCAAATTGAATTGCATTAATTTTCTCCACCCTGTATGCTCCAATCTTCTCTTGTAAGTTGCTGATCACTTTTAGTATTTCTGGGGTTATTTTGTCTTGGTTTTGCAGTGCATTTTCTCTCCTTTTCCGAAACCAGGTCGTCAGCTTTTCTCTTGCAAACTTTAAGAGTGCTACAACTGGGTAATTCTTTTTCCTTGTGAATACAGAGTTCAGGGTTTCAGCATTATTTGAAGTCATCATGTTATATCGGTTTGATCTTGCATGTGCTCTAGCCCACTTATCAAACCCTGCATCCTCTAAATATTTTGCTAGCTTGGGGAAATTATCTTGTATGCATTTGAATTTGATGTTGAACTCCCCAATAGTGTAACTATCTACTGCATCTTGAAACCAGCTTGCTAGATACTTTTTCTTGAATGTAGATCTGATGTTTTGCTTTAACTGCCACATACAAATGCAATGTGTAGCAGTAGGATAAATCAGTGAAATAGCTCTTGCAATGCTTGCATGTCTATCAGAGACAAACACTAAATCAGTTTGTTGAGGCAAAATCTTTAGCAACTATTTAAAAAACCACTCCCAAGAGTTGTTATTTTCGGTGTCAGCAATTCCAAATGCAAGGGGGAAAATATGTCTATTTGCATCTTGTGCAGTTGCTCCAAGCAAAGTTCCTCTATACTTTCCAGTTAAAAATGTGCCATCAACAACAACTACCTGTGGAAAAGAAGTGAAAGTACATCTGATGATAATTAATTATCTAAATAAAAAGGATGAGAATGTTTGCTGACACAGAACGGGACATACCTTCTTTAAAATTGGGAAAGCACGGATGCTAGCTCCAAATGATAAGAATAAGTAATTAAATCTGTCATCATTGTCAGTTAAAATTAATGCAATAGTTCCTTCATTTTTCTCCCTGAGCATATGGTAAAATGAAGGCAGATCAGCGTAATTTGATTCTGGTGTCCCCCGAACTTTTTCCTTTGCTATTTTTGATGCTCTTCAAGCTGTCCAGTAACTAACTGGTATCTTTTTTTCATTTCTCATCGTATCCATTATCTGCTTCGGTTTGAATCCATTGTCAACACTTTATAATTATTGATAAGTTAGAACAAATTTTTTTTAAAAAGGGAACAATGAAATAAAATTTTATTCTAGATATAAATACGCACCTGGATTCAATGATTCTTGCAACAACTGAGGAATGAGCTCTTTTGCAATATTTGATTATGGCATCCCACGTGCATGTGTGTGTCTCATTGTACAATGTGACTACATAACAAGTTTGAGAAACAGTCTTGAGTTGCATTTCCAGTTGCATGTAGCATCTATGCAATGCACTCTAAAATATTTGGGCTCTGATTTTGCAACTCTAAAACCAAATGTCTGTGTTACAGACAAAATTGTCAAAGCATCCTTTGCTGCTTGTTTTGATTGAAAAGTTTTTCCAACATATAGCATTTCTCTTAGGTTGTTTGGTAAACTAGGCTCACTGGATGTGGGAGCAATCCATTCTTCTTTTATGGTGTCTCTTCCCTGCATTGAAGAGTATAAATTTCTCCAGATTTCAGCATCTGATTCTGTTTCACTTTCTGTATCTTGAGACCAGTCATCTTCTTCTATATTCTCTATTTTACGCTCTTCATCTTCGAGTCAGCAGTCATTGATGTGCTATCTTTTTCAATAATGCTTTCAACCAAATTCATATTGAATTCAACTAACTGCAGTTGATCAGATGTAAAAGTTTTCCTGCTTTCTCTATCATTTGCATCAACTATTGATAGAGCTGAAGATTGTTTGCTAACACACAACCCAACATCAAATTTCACGTTGTTAAGTGTTGTTAACGCCAAAAATTCTTGAAAATCAGCATCACAATCAACTTTCAGGGGTGCTCTCAGCAATTTGAAAGGGTGTAGGTGGTTGAATTCTAACCCAAGTGTAGTATAAACATTGAATCTACTACATACTTTTTCTTTTAGGTGCTGGAATGTGATTGAATTATTCAATATAAACACCTTTGAAGTTTTGTCCCCAACAAAATGTTAGCAAACATCCATTCTCCACCACACACAACTGTAATCACAAATGGTGCCATATTCTTGTCTACCTATGTTAAAACAAGACAACACAAATATATACAACAACTAAATACATCAATTTAGTTTATTTCTGTACTATAATATGACAGATCAAATTATGCTTTTTAATTATATCACATGTCAACACTGCAAAAGATTTGCATATTAATTCCATTCATACTAAAATCAAATCACTGTGCGGATGTGAATAGACATTACAAGCTAGTAACACAACATCTCACTGCATTTTAGCATTAGAAGCCATTAAACCAACACCTTAGATTGAGCTTAACTATTACATCTCAGCAGCACTATAGTTTTGCATAAGTATTACATGTGTAATAGCAAAACTGTTGTTTATTTTAGAGTGATCACTACTAATTTATTTTAAGTTTGATTTCAAAGAGCAGAAACTTCATCAATTTCAATCTAAATATGTGCCGAAGGCACAAATTTAAAAGGCCGGATATATTTTATATTAATTTCAAATAAATATATTATTAATATATTTGATTTGTAAAAAATGGGAGAAAACTCGTCCGCGGACACAAGTTTGATTTAAAAGTCATTCCGGCATCGTTTTAAAATTTGGATTTCTTTTGACGGATTCTAATTCCGTTTTGAGCTCCGAACTTGAGGAATTTAACTTAAATTCGATCGTTTTGAAAATAATTTGAGATTTCGATTTAAATTTCGATAGAGTCGGGATTTGGGGGTTTTGAATTTGAACGTCGGGTATATTCTCTTTGCATTTTATATTTAGAACCATATACATATTCATTTCTTTTCCTTTTTCTCTCTTTCTTCTTCTCTTTCTCTCTCTCTCCCCTACACCCACGCCACTGTTGAATAGATACAAACTCCAGCTGATCCTCCCCCATTTTGGCTAAACCACCTGCCTCGCTACCTCCTTCCCCATCACCCCCTGCCCTCCTCTCTTTGGCAAAAGGCCAATTGAACCTATAACATCTACCACGCCAAATTCAGATCCTCTTTTTGCCTGCTCAGTGGCCCGTTGAGACATCAGTGGCATTGACCCTTCTCCCTTTTCTATTGAATTTGAACAGAGCTCACCACACTCACATCATCCTCCCTCCATTCTTCACTTCCTCTCCCAACAACCCCACTTTGTTCTCTGTTTTGGAGCCTCCGAGACTGAGCACCACCTTCACCCCTTGATTTCCGACAACGGTAGCGGCAGCAACACAAGCCGAGCCTTCGCCAAACGGAGCACGCTCTCTTCCTTGGATTTCTGTTGAGCAGCAGTCCGACGCAGCCACCATCCCCAGCCTCCCTGTTCTCTCGTCCGAACCAGTAGCCCAGGAACAATCGGAATCCGACAGAGCCGCATTCCCCTCTCCCTTGTTCGAATCGAGTCGCCGATTCCGAGCCATCCAGCAGCTGCTTCCTCCGATTCCAAGCGGCAGAAGCTTCCTCCGAGCAGCAAGCAGCCACCCCACGAGTCGGAGCCACCCAGAAACACCCCGGCGCCGCCGCCGACGCCACCAGCTTCCTCGTTCCCTCTGTCCGCTCAAGCAAGGTCGGTCCTGCTTCTTCCTTTCGTTCTGACCCTTTTCACCATTATAGGTGCTCCTTTATACCTTCCTCCTCCCGCCCAGGTCCCCCGGAGCTATTCCCCATCTAATTGTCGCCGGAGCCGCCCTCGAGCATCCCGGAATCGGAGATCGGTGCCCTCGGTAATCTCTCTATCTCTCCCTCTCCTTCACTCGCGTTTTTCTCCTTTTGTCCTGTGTGTGTTCGGAATCTTGTGTCGAACCTCTGGGTGAAGTGCGTCGGAATGGAGGTCGCCGCCGGAGCCTGGGAGTCTTCTTCCTTCTCCCGTCCTTTTTCCGTTAGGTTGAAGAGAGAGAGAGAGCTCTGTTCATTTAGGGAAGGAAGGGGTTGGGCCTAATTTTCCGGGTTGTGGGCTTGGATCCGGGTCGGGTTCTGGGTAAATTTTGTGAGGGAGATGGAGAATCCGGGTTGGGCTCTTTCTTTGGGTGGTTTGGATCCGGGTTATAAATCTTGGGCCTGTTTAAATTGTTGCAAATTGTTAGTGTTGACTTATTTCATGTTATACAGAGATTTATAAAATATGTTGGTATTTACTTAATTGAATTATTATCATGTTGACCCTGATTTTATGGAAAATATATATATTCTGAAATTATTGTATTTATTTTAAGTTGTTTTAGAAATATTATTAATTGGAAAAGGATGATTATATGATGATAAAATGTGATTTTGGGGATTTTGAATCGATATATTGGTTTTGCTTGTAAAGAAGGTTTAACTTTAGTAATTGCATTTTTAGTTAAAATGTTGCTTGTTAAAATTATATAAGAGCGTTTCAAGTTTTCGAAAATATCATTTAAGGATTCGTATTAGAAAATCAAAATGCCGGAATTAGTTCTATAATATGATTTTGAGGTATCGGTTTTAAGGTTTAAATGTTTAATGTCGGGATTTCTTGTTTTGGTTTGGTAATGTTAATCTTGGGAAGGGAGTTTGAAAGTTATTGTTGGTATGATTTTATCGATGGGTTTGATTGGAAATGAAATGGTTTTGTTTGATTTCGATCGTATCGGAAGGGTCTTGGAAATGGTTTTACTATCGGTTGGTTTTGAACATGTTGAGAACTTGAGTTTTGTGTGAGTATGAATGATGGACCGGTAGCTTATGGAAATGGCTTAATGATAGGTGTGTATTGCTTTTGGATTGCTTTGGACTTGCATTGGGCCCTTGCTTGTGTTATCTTGCTGTTCTGCATCTTTAGGTAAGTTCCCTAGGGGGCTTACTCAGGTTGGACATTCATGCCTGTTGTTGCATTTTATGTTAGGTGTTGCATATGCATAAAAGCATGCCATGTAGTATCATGTTTAGGTTGCACTAATTGATTGAGCATATGTTTACTTCATGCGTTTGAAACAGAACGGCCGTTATCTGTGATAGTCCTAGAGTCTTTGCTAGGGTCATAGGGTAGCCCAGCCTCATCGGGTACCCTGAGTCAATCGAGTCATGAACTTCCTTATATTATGCCTGCGGGCTTTATTGTGGAGCGGGTTAGGCATGCGTGCCGCCCGATTATGATGGAATGCATTCACGAGCTGGCCAGTCTCCGCCCTATCGGAAGGGGGTGGAGGTAGGAGAGGGATATGCCACTTGGCATTGTCTTGGGCCCTTTACAGTATTTTTACACATTATTGTAACTAGGAGCATGCTAGTGTGTTTGACTTTCGTACTGCATTAGAGCATCTTTATTAGGTATAGCACATACTATGTGGCCTCAGCGAGGACTGCCGGTCCCGCATGAGTGGCTCGATCTGACTCCTTTCCCCGTTCTTTTTTTAAAGGCATTTTCTGCAGATTTTGAGTGCTTGATGTCTATATGACGGGTTCCCTTTTGGCGAATTGAAGAATCTGGCTAATATCCTAACTTAGTAAAATGGTAATTACCCACTCTTAATTTGGTTTTGATTGGCTCTGCCGTGGCACTTGTATCTGTACTTTACTTCCGCTTTACTTTCGTTTGAAATGGATTCCGCGACATAGTCTTAGGACAGGTTAAGGGTACCCAACGGCCCTTCGAGGTTTTTAGGGTTTGAAATCCCTCTTTCTACTAATCTTAAAATGAGTTTGAAACCTCGACCCGTACCTGGATTGCAAGATCCGAACAAGGGGTTTTATCCCTTGAAACGTAACCCGGAAATTATAATTCTGGGCAGTTACACAAATTGCTATATCACATCACATGTCAGCAGAGTAATGAATTGCTATATTAATTCAATTTATTTTAAAAGGAAAATGAGCTTTGGATGTGCATAATCATTACAAGCTAGTAATACAACATCTCAGTGCATTTTAGCATTAGTTGACTCAAACCCAATACCTTAGATTTAGATTAGTCATTATATGTCAGCAGCACCAAAGTTTTTGCATAATTATTTCATGTTAGCAGCATATTTGTGCTTTGTTTTATAGTGATCATTACTGACTACTTTTAAAATTTATTTCAAATAGCAGGAGCTTCATAAATTTCAATCTAAATTTGTGCATACGGCACAAATTTTATTTCATTACATCAAGTGTTAGCAGTGTAACAAATTTCTATATTAATTCAATTCATAGTAAAATCAAAATCACAGTCTGGATGTGCATAATCATTACAAGCTAGTAACAAAACATCTCACTGCATTTTAGTATTAGAATCCATTAAACCAACACCTTAGATTGAGCTTAACTATTACTCCCTCCGATCCAAAAAGATTGTCGTTTGACTTTTTAGCACGTATTTTAAGGAGCTAAAAACTATATAAAATATCAACTTTTTTTAAATTATTTTTTTACAACTTAATATTTGTTGGTAATAAGTATTAGATTATAAAAAAATAATAATAAAAAATTTAATATATTATATAGTTTTTAGCTCCTTAAAATACGTGTTAAAAAGTCAAACGACAATCTTTTTGGATCGGAGGTAGTACTTATCAGCAGTACCAGAGTTTTGCATAAGTATTACATGTTAGTAGCACAACTGTTGTTTATTTTAGAGAGATCACTACTAATTTCTTTTAAGTTTGATTTTAAAGAGCAGGAACTTCATCAACTTCAATCTAAATTTGTGCCTTCGGCACAAATTGCTATATCACATCACATGTCAGCGCAGTAACAAATTGCTATACTAATTCAAATTATTCTAAAAGAAAAGCAAGGGTTGGATGTGAATAATCATTACAAGCTTGTAACACAACATCTCAGTGCATTTTAGAATTAGTTTCCTCAAACCCAATACCTTAGATTTAGATTAGTCATTTTATGTCAGCAGCACCAAAGTTTTTGCATAATTATTACATGTTAGCAGCACAACTATGCTTTTTGTTTATAGTGATCATTACTGATTACTTTTAAAATTTATTTCGAAGAGCAGGAACTTCATAAATTTCAATCTAAAGTTGTGCCTTCATCACAAATTTTATTTCATTACATCACATGTTAGCACTGTAACAGATTTCTATATTAATTCAATTCATACAAATATCAAATCACAGTGTTGATGTGCATAATCATTACAAGCTAGTAACACAACATCATAGTACATTTTAGTATTAGAAGCCACTAAACCAATACCTTAGATTGAGCTTTACTGTTACTTGTCAGCAGCACCGGAGTTTTGCATAAGTATTACATGTTAGTAGCACAACTGTTGTTTATTTTAGATTGATCACTACTAATTTCTTTTAAGTTTGATTTAAAGAGCAGGAACTTTATCAATTTTAATCTAAATTTGTGCCGAAGGCACAAATTTGCTATATCACATCACATGTCAGCGAAGTAACGAATTGATGTATTAATTCAATTTATTCTAAAAGAAAAGCAAGGTTTGGATGTGCATAATCATTACAAGCTAGTAACAAAACATCTAAGTGCATTTTAGCATTAGTAGGCTCAAACCCAATACCTTAGGTTTAGATTAGTCATTATATGTCAGCAGCACCAAAGGTTTTGCATAATTATTACATGTTAGCAGCATAATTGTGCTTTGTTTTATAGTGATCATTACTGAGTACTTTTAAAATTTATTTCAAAGAGCAGGAATTTCATAAATTCCTATCTAAATTTGTGTCTTCGGCACAAATTTTATTTCATTTACAACAAATGTCAGCAGTGTAATAGATTTTATATTAATTCAATTCATACTAAAATCAAAATCACGGTGTGGATGTGCATAATCATTACAAGCTAGTAACACAATATCTCACTGCATTTTAGCATTAGAAGCCATTCAACCAACACCTTAGATTGAGCTTAACTATTACATGTCAGCAGCACCAGAGTTTTGCATAAGTATTACATGTTAGTAGCACAACTGTTGTTTATTTTAGACTGATCACTACTAATTTCTTTTAAGTTTGATTTCAAAGAACAGGAACTTCATAAATTTCAATCTAAATTTGTGCCTTCGGCACAAATTTTCTTTCATTACATCAAATGTCAGCATTGTAACAAATTTCTATATTAATTCAATTCATACTAAAATCAAAATCACAGTTTGTATGTGCATAATCATTACAAGCTAGTAACACAACATCTCACTGCATTTTAGCATTAGAAGCCATTCAACCAACACCTTAGATTGAGATTAACTATTACATGTCAGCAACACCAGAGTTTTGCATAAGTAATACATGTTAGTAGCACAACTGTTGTTTATTTTAGAGTGATCACTACTAAATTCTTTTAAGTTTGATTTCAAAGAGCAGGAACTTCATCAACTTCAATCTAAATTTGTGCCTTCGGCACAAATTGCTATATCACATCACATGTCAGCAGAACCAGGTTTTCGTATGTTTTCGTATGTTTTGGGGAATTACTACTACTGTTTTTTTGTCAGTTTGATATCGTTAAATTGCTGCAATGATTATGCATATGTAACCGTTCAAAGGTTTTCTACTGTTTCTGTTTATTAATTGCTGCTCAAAGAGCATTATTTGAAAAGCGTTAATTTGATTATATTTGCATAGTTTAGTAGATTATTGTGCGATTCCATACCCTTTGTTTGCGAGAAATAGCGTAGATCTGATGTTTTCAGGCTTCGAGATGCACTTGAGAAGAGTAGATCTGATCGCGATTGAGTAGGGATGAGGGAGAAGTGTTGAAGATCGACGAGAAACGACAATGGAAGAAGGACAATGGAGGACGATGGAAGATGGAGGACGACATACAGTTTTGCAATTTTTTCAAATTTATGTACACTCCTCTAATTTAAGCAATTTTTATGGATATTTCACAAACTGTCTCTTTTTTTTTTCTAGATAACTTACTTAGATGGGTTCCAAAATACATGGACTTTTACTTTTCGGCACGTTTTTTTAATGAGACACGTTTTTTAGTGAGCGAAACTCTATAAAATACTATTTTTTTATTAATTTTTTTACATAATTTGATACTTATTAAAATATTTAAGAATAATTTATATTAACATTTTAAATTATGTTTCAGTTTTAAAAAAAGCCGAGTTTCCTTATGAACAGTAGCTAATTCAACAGCTTTCACCATTTTATTTGTATAATGTTTGGGCTTCTATTCCAATGGGCTCATCCATTTTATTTGTATAATGTTTGGGCATCTATTCCAAAGGGCTCATCCATTTTATATGTTTAATGTTTGGGTTATGTTCAAATGGCCTCTCCAATTAGGCTTTAAGTTCTTTAACCCCATGATGAGTTTTATAATGAGTTTGGGCTGCTGGTCGAATGGTCTCCTTCAATAGGACATTAAACCCATGTTGAGGTTAGACATAACCCCCTCCAAAAAAAAAAAAAGAAACCTGAAGAGAAAAAAAAATCGAAATATGTTATAATATGGGAAAGAATAAGAGAGTATAGAGAGGAAGAGAAAAGAGAGAATAGATCTCTATTACTTGTGTCTCTCAAAGGAGATGTAGATGGCCTTATATAGGCATATGAATACATAGAGATAAAGACCTTAAACAATCATCAACCCTTTGTTTTCCACCATGTGGGAGTTAGAGTAGATGAATGGGTAGTAAGGTGAAACATCCACAATTATGGTTTCATAACACTCCCCCTTGGATGTACACCTCTAACATTACAAACTGTCTCATTAAAAACCTCGCATAGAAAAAATCCAATGGGACAAAAACTAGGACTAAGGGAAAAAGAGTACAGATGTCATTTGATACGCTTTAGTGATACTGCCTCGTTAAAAACCTTGTCAGGAAAACCCAGTGGGACAAAACCTGATCGAAGGGCAAAAGAGTGCAGTGCGTATATTCTCCCCCTGAATTCAACATTCTTCTTGCAGCTTTCACATTCCGATAAGCTCATCGAATTTCTTGATAATTCTGACTTCATAAGCTTCATGGTCGAGTCTGAACATTGTCTTTGATGTGTACAAGCCGAAAGGTCTTCATATATTGTAATTGACATCGACGCGCTTGACCTATATGTCTTGTTGTTAAGCTGCTTTCAATGCACAATAAAGTACTTCAGGACCCAGTGTGCCATTTGACCATGGGGGGATCTAGTGTATTAAATGGTGTCTAAGTTGCCTCGTTAAAAACCTCAACTTGGAAAAACCCAATGGGATAAAAACCAAGATCAAGGAAAAGAGTACAACATTGTATGGTACTTCGGGACCTAGTACAATATCACCACTTACACAATTATATGTACTTCTGGTACTCTTATAAGGATCTTTAATCAACTATATGTGACGGGGCTTTGACATTAATGCTTCAGGCATTTTCAATCGATCTTTTCATTTATATGAGTATGCAAATAGCATGTCCGTCATTTACATTTAGATCCAAAATTATATTCACATCTAGTGAATAGATTCTACATATAACCTTTGATAGGTCGGCTTTTATGCAATCAAGTTGGCTTTATATGCAATCAAGGATCTTTAACCAATTGATGTTGCACTTTTCGGTGTTGGAACTACAGGTCCAATGCCATCATGCTTAAAGAATCCATCTTTGCATGAATTGCTTCTTTCTAGCTCTTTTATTATGATTTCGATGTCGACATCCATTTGTTTGATGATCATCATGTTCTCATAGGCTCTTTCCACTTCTGGGGAATCATATACAAAGAGCCTAGTGATCTCCAACACTTCTGATGTACTTGAGAACCACTTGATATTCATTGAGTTGGAGTTACTCCTAGAACTTTCAAATGAGCTAGCATCTGTGACTTTGTCACTTTCTTGGTCTTTAGTAAATGCTTTCAATAACATATTTGCTAAACCTTATAATCATTTCATTTATTGAACTTCTGGTTCACTTGTATTTATCCGGGGATATGAAATGATAAAGAAGTTGCTTCCTTGCAATCTCGTTCTTAATATTTAGTCTCATTTCATCTCCCCCTAAATACCGAGCATTTGATCACCATTATAAAGCTCTAGGTATTTGATATCAATATGGACTCAAACCCCATATATCATCCAACTTCTTTGTGGTCTCATTGTAGTTCATTTGGAGGAGGTACATCTCGGAGCATGTGTTGCTCATTCAAGACCTTTGAATGGCATGCTCTCTTCTGGAGATAATTAGGAAGATGTTATTATGTCAAATTCGAAATGCAAACAAGCTTGCATGGACCCATTTGACTAACGACTCTTCTGGGTCGTCGTGATAACATTCTATACCTTATGTTTCATATGACCAAAGTGTTGAGGCATCTGTAATCTTGGAATTACACTGGTCTATATGGTAGTGTTCCGTAGGTGTCTCATTGTACCCAATCAAGAGACATTAGAGACTTTGCATTTACTCTCAATATAGATGGTCTTATTGTTGATATTGCCAAGATGATAGACCATATATGTTCGGTCACCCTTATTGAGGATCTTCAGGTCCTAGGATCTTCGATCTGGTCCCTCTTAGTGGGTGTCTATGTGAATTTCAATGATCCTGTACATCATCGATTCACATGAGTGACCGGATGCCACAAAGAAAAAATATTTTATCATTAACTAACTTCTGGTTAGTGATAAGTTTCAATGGGATAAATGAGTGTCAAATAAACCATATATATACATTCTCATTTCTGTAAGACTTGCTTCTGGCTAGTCATATGAGATATTGGTGTTCAATACCATATCAATTCATATGTATATGTCATTGTTACTTCAGGTAACAAGATCAATGCTCTTTTGGAGCTATATGGTATTCATCTTGGTTTTTCCATTCAATATTGTTTGAGAAAACTTCAAGTTTTCAAAATTGTTTGACACTTATAAATACCATAATATTCAACCATTGAACTTTGTATATGGTGATCCATTATTTAATTTAGATGTCATTCAATGGGTATTGTCAGAACTTTCGTTGGTGTCATACTTCAGGTATGAGTCATTTATAATGTTCTTCAAGACATTTATAATTAACCGTATAACAGCGACCTAGTTATAAGCCACAACAATAACATCGGTTGCGCGCTTAAGCTTAACCTCTTTCGTACCCTCTATTGGCGAGGGGAATGCTTCAGGCTATGCTTAGAGGGTTGTCAGGAAGTGGCCTTGTTCACTAGATCGTGCTTTGTGGTTGCTATGACCATGAAAAAATAATTCCGAATAACCCATATTCCATGTACTTCTTCAAGAGTACAAATGATAAAATTAGGATCATATACTCTTCCGGAGTTTATAAGAATGATATACTCTTCTAGAGTTTATAAGAATCATTCACTCTTCTGGAGTTTAATAAAAATCCACTAGTAGAGTCTTCAGGCTCTTAGGTTGGTGTCGAAAAACTTCACAATCTACAGGATTGTGGTAAACCTTTTTCCCAAATGTTCATTTGCCAAACTTGTCCACTTCAGAAATTTGTATTTGTCCACTTCAGGTGGAACCATGAGAAAACTTGTCAATTTATCATTTTCTTCAAGAAATGATTTTATTCATAAAATGATTCATTTGTCATCTTCGAGTGACAATTAGTCTCTATTATGTATATTTCGATCATATACTCCAAAAGATTATAAGTTGCAATTCAAAAATATAGTAAGTTGTCATATAAACATTGACCATATTCTTCAAGAAATAGTACGTTTGATTATTACTCACTTCAGGGAGAAGACAACTTGTATACAACCACTTCAAGGGTTATATATATCTTTACTTACACATCGCTTCATGGATTATATGTGCAACTTTAAAATAAAGCTCATACACTTCAGGGTATGATTTTAATTCATCTTTCGGAGATTATACAAACTTATCATCAATTTAGCTCAAAAAATGAATATTGTCACTTCAGGGACAAATATGTATTGATGAGATAGTGAGACATTTTATGAATTTCCTTTTCATATATCTCTTCAGGAGATTATTATCGTTATTGCAGGAACGATTTATGGGCATAATGTGTTCATCCTCTTCAGGGGATGAGTTTATTTCTTTCGAGAGATGATCATAAAAAATAGTTGATATAGGTAATAAAACTATAAAACCATAAATAAATGAAATAAAATTAGCATATTTTCAACTTCTGGTGACAAGAAAGTAAACATCCCCATAAATCCAATGTCGTCTACTTCCGGAGACCGTTAGAGATCGAAGCCATCTACTACAGGAGATAAGTTTCATCATGATCATGATATATAAGCTAAAATATTTTATCTACTTCAGGAGATAAATAAGAATCTCATCTTCTTCAAGAGATGTGATACATAAATTGTGTTTACTTTATCTACTTCAGGAGATAAAGTACCCATTTTGGGATGATATGCAAATTAACAATTTATATCTACTTCCGGAGATAATGTTTGTCTACTTCTGGAGACAAAATAATACAATTGATACGAATAATAAAACTGAAATAAACAAATAAAAAATAAGTTCATCACCGCGGGGATGATATTTATCATTTCATCGCTACGGGATGAGATTTATCGTTTCATCACTTCAGGGATGAGATTTACCTTATCCGCTTCAGGGGATATCACAACTTCGATTGATTCAATCACTTCAGGGATTGAGATTACTTTATATTATAATTTCGATTGATTCAATCACTCCAGAGATTGAGATTACTTTATCCGCTTTAGGGGATATTACAACTTCGATTGATTTACCGCTTTAGGGGATATTACAATTTCGATCGATTCAATCACTTCAGGGATTGAGATTACTTTATCCGCTTCTAGGGATTAATCATCACTGAAACAAATTATAATTTCTATCAACCATCCACTTTAGGGGAGGTAATCGATCATCCCTACGGGGATGCTTAATATTACATGTATATCCACTTCGGGGGATGATAAATATTTTTGTCTCTTCAAGGACAATTATTTTCCTCAAATATATATAGTATATCCTCTTCGGGGGATAACTAATTACTCGTTAATCTCTTCAAGAGATATAACAAAAAAAAATAACAACAATATATAGATCATCATATACTCCACAAGATAATATAAGAGAATAACAAAGCAAAGTATATAAGATCATGTCATAAAATCTAATCGGATAAACAAAACCGAAGATTGAACTTCTGCACATGAAGAAATTACAAATAATACTAGTGCATGCAGTCATAGTTTAACAAACAAACAAAAGTATATATATAATATATATATATATATATATATATATATATATATATATATATATATATATATATATATATATATATATATATATATATATATATAAGATGAAGATCATGGATATGTTAAAGATGATACTATTGCATGCATTCACATTATGCAAATTAGTCAAAGTGCATGGCCGATTCATTCCAAAAATTAAAATGCAGGCATATGCATTCACATCATGTATATATTGTTGAGTGAGTGCATGTCGTGGGAGAAACATTCAATATATAAGAAACAAAACTGCAGTGGTCGAGCATATGTATGTATATCCGTGAACCCTTACCGATATATCCGTGAACTCTTACTGAGCGAATCGTGCTGATAACGTGTTATAATATGGGAAAGAATAAGAGAGTATAGAGAGGAAGAGAAAATAGAGAATAGATCTCTATTACTTGTGTCTCTCAAAGGAGATGTAAATGGCCTTATATAGGCATATGAATACATAGAGATAAAGACCTCATAAAGTCATCAACCCTTTGTTTTCCACCATGTGGGAGTTAGAGTAGATGAATGGGTAGTAAGGTGAAACATCCACAATTATGGTTTCATAACAGTAACCACTTTTTGCTTTTTTTTTTTTTGCCACTATATTTTTTACTTTTCTGCCTCATCCAAATGTGGTAGAGCTAAAACTTTATCGAAATGGACACAATTTTATACTCCATTTGTCTTAAAATATAGGTTATTTAAGTATTTAATACTCCATCTTTAATTAAAATTTGTCGTTTACTATTCATGCACACTTTTTTATAATGAAAAAAACTATATAAAATATTATTTTTTTTACATTTGTTTTTATAAATTCATACTTAATAGTAATAAATATGAAATTGTTTAAAAAATTAATAAAAAAGTTAATATTTTATATATATTTTTAACACCTAAAAAACCACGCGTGAATAGAAAAACGTCATGTTTTAATTAACGGAGGGAGTATTTTTTTTAATAACTTAAAATTTTTGTAAAAAATATTAACTTTTTAATTAATTTTTAAGAATAAAGTTATAATCATACTTTGGTATATTTTATTATTATTTATTTTAATAGATCAAAATGACAACGTTTATTGTAAGATAAAAACGACAATGTTAAAGTTTAAAATTAACGTCAATGTTTAAGTTCAAAATGACAATATTAATTTTAATTCAACACAACAACATTTTAGTTAAAATGTTGTTGTATATTTTTTTCCTTTTAAAAAGAACACAATGTTTTTTTTTTCATTCTACAAGGCAATATTTTATTGGCTAAAGGCCATCGTTTGAAACCGAATGAGTTAATCTATAATTAACTTATTGTTCTATTAACATGTAACACATGTGTATCCAGACATAAAAACTTCAAACATACATTTATATTGTTGATTATCTAATTATCGAATTCAGTAATATAACATCTCACTTTAAAACTCTCAAGTTAAATTATAGCATCAAATTATCAAGTTAAATAGAACCTAAAACTTTATTGAAATGCACACAATTTTATACTCCATTTGTCTCAAGTTAAAGGTATCACGATTTAAACTCATGGTGAAGTTAGACATACCAAAAAAAAAATAAAAATGAAGTGAAACAAAAATAAAAATACAGTAACAACTTTGCCTTTGTACAAAGGCAAAAGTTGTTACTGTATTTTTATTTTTGGATGGCAAAAGTTATAGTCATAAAGCCATCCAAGATTGTGTAACGGCCCAGAATTATGATTTCCGGGTTACGTTTCAAGGGATAAAACCCCTTGTTCGGATCTTGCAATCCAGGTACGGGTCGAGGTTTCAAACTCATTTTAAGACTAGTGGAAAGAGGGATTTCAAACCCTAAAAAGCTCGAAGGGCCGTTGGGTACCCTTAACCTGTCCTAAGACTATGTCGCGGAATCTATTTCAAGCGGAAGTAAAGCGGAAGCAAAGTAAAGATACAAGTCCACGGCAGAGCCGGGTCAAACCAAATCATGAGTGGGTTTACCATTTTACTAAGTTAGGATATTAGCCAGATTCTTCGTTTCGCCAAAAGGTAACCCCGTCATATAGACATCGAGCACTCAAAATCTGTAGAAAATACCTTAAAAAAAGAACGGGGAAAGGAGTCAGATCGAGCCACTCATGCGGGACCGGCAGTCCTCGCTGAGGCCACATAGTATGTGCTATACCTAATAAAGATGCTCTAATGCAGTACGGAAGTCAAACACACTAGCATGCTCCTAGTCATAATAATGTGTAAAAATACTGTAAAGGGCCCAAGACAATGCCAAGTGGCATATCCCTCTCCTACCTCCACCCCCTTCCGATAGGGCGGAGACTGGCCAGCTCGTGAATGCATTCCATCATAATCGGGCGGCACGCATGCCTAACCCGCTCCACAATAAAGCCCGCAGGCATCTCATAATATAAGGAAGTTCATGACTCGATTGACTCAGGGTACCCGATGAGGCTGGGCTACCCTATAACCCTAGCAAAGACTCTAGGACTATCACAGATAACGACCGTTCTGTTTCAAACGCATAAAGTAAGCAGATGCTCATTCAATTAGTGCAACCTACACAGGATACTACATGACATGCTTTTATGCATATGCAACACCTAACATAAAATGCAACAACAGGCATGAATGTCCAACCTGAGTAAGCCCCCTAGGGAACTTACCTGAAGATGCAGAACAGCAAGATAACACAAGCAATGGCCCAAATGCAAGTCCAAAAGCAATCCAACCGCAATACACACCTATCATCAAGCCATTTTCCATAAGCTACCGAACCAACATTCTCACACACACGAACCCAAGTTCTCAATATCCTCAAAACCAATCGATGGTAAAACCATTTTCCAAAATCTTTCCGATATGATCAACATCAACCAAAATCATTCTTCCCAAAACTTTCCAACTCTTAAATCTCAATTTAATCAACTCAGAAAATCAACAATTTCTTTAAAGTCATACTTAGCCAAATCTTGACATTAACATTTAACCTTAAAACCAATCTCTCAAAATCATATTATAGAAATAATTCCGACATTTTGGTTTCAACACATCAATCCTTTAAGACATTTCCTAAAACTTGGAAATCTCTTTTTAATGAATTTACCATCAATACATATAATTATCATAAACACCAACTATTTTTTTTTATTAATAATTTATTTCCAAGAATTCCCAAAATCGAATCCAAAAAGAATATCACAAAATACATATTCCAACTAATATTACCTTTAAAATAATTTCATAATATATAATAATTTCAGAAAACAAATTTTCACAAAACGGTATAAAATAATAATAACTAACAACAAAATCACATAGTATATCATAATTACGTAACATTAATAACAACAACTAACATAACAATATTAGACACATAGCCCAACAATACCCATCGGCCCAAAATGCAACCCGGAAGAAAACACCAGAACCCGGCCCAAAGAGAAAGAAAGAAAAGAAAGACCTGGCCCAACCTTCCCAACCCGGATCAAGAGACCCGAACCGAAAAGAAACCCAACCCGAAAAGAAATAGGCCCAAACCCGCTCACAAGCTCTCACCTTTCCAAAACTCAGAAAAGACGACCTGCAACACGGACGAAGAACGACGAGGGAGAAGAGGAACTCAGATCCGCCGGCGATGCCCCTTTCCGGCCCCAACTCTCACCCAGAAGACCGACACAACATTCCGACCTCAACCGACCAAAAGTACAGAAACGAGAGCAAGGAAGAAGGGTGGGGATGAGAAGGAAATTACCGATCGACACAGGACGATTCCGGCGAGGATGCTCCGGGCCGTACTGGCTTCAACGAAGGGGAAGGCTTTTCTCCGGCCTAGGACAACGGGAAAGGCTTAAAAATCCGCCTTTATGCAGATTTGAAACAAAGAACAAGGGGAATCGAAGGATTTACCTACTCGGACTCAAAACAAGAAAAGGGGGGGGGGGGGGGGTGCTCGCGCTCGATCTCCGGCAACGTCTGGACTGGGCTCCGTCTTGGTCGTCGGAAAGTTGCTGCTGCTTGGACACGAAGGAGGTGGAAGAGGGGCTTGAATGTCGATGGCTTCGACAGAGAAGCAATGGTGGCGCCTGGAGCGACAAGAAGGCGAGGCTGGGTGGTGATGGGTTCCTGAATCGGCTAACAGAGGGAGATTCGGGGTGAACTTGGTGCTCGGATTTCAAGAGGAAAATGGGTTGTTTTGGTAGCAGATAGTGAGACGAGAGGAGGACTGTCTTGGTGGTGGTGCTTGGTTCTTGCAATCGGGAGACAGGGAGACAAGAAGGAGGAGGAAACTGTGATTTTGATTTCGTAAATAAATTTCTGCAATTGCAGACAATGTGAAGAGGGAGAGAATGGTCCCTTGGTGGGTTTTGGAATGAGAGAGAGAGGATGAGGAGGGCAATTTGTAGCAGGTGTGAAAGGGAAATTGCTAAGGAATCCACAAGAGGACAAGGTGAATTGGTGCTCTACTGCATGCTCCAACGAGTTCAGCCAGAGGGGAGAGAGAAAGGAGAGAGAGGGGGAGAAGGAAGAAAGAAAAGGGGAAAGAAAATAGGGAGAGGAGTGGGCCCTACAATTAGAAATTTGAAATTTCAAAGAGATCAATCCGAACCCGCTCTCTAACACGATACCGACGCTAAAAACATCTCAACGTTCTGTCCCAATCCCGACATTATAAAATTTATATCGAATTTGTAAATCATTATCGAATTTAAATTAATTTAACAATACTCGAAAAAGAAATATAATAAAATAAATCATGAAACCCGCTCACTCGACTTTAACCCGACTCAAAAGTATAAAGCTTAAAACTTCAAATTGAAATCGAATTCTCGAACTGAATCAAATAATAAAATTATATTATACTTTCAAATTTTTAGCAAGCGAAAGCGAAAATAAATCTGAATGAAAGTCCATTTAAAATAATTATATGCCGGAATTCATTTTAAGAGATTTTAGTTAACCCGATTTAAATTCATATTTAATTTCTTTTTCCGAGAATTAGGATTTAAAAATCCGGGCCCTTACATCATCCACCTCTAAAAATAAGTCTCGTCCTCGAGACTAAAATCACTCTAAAACATGGGGATGAAGTTTCAAATTGGTGAGTCCAAGGATCATGCCATTGGTCCTGTAAGCATCTCATAGGGGCCCGTATGAGACCCTCACAGCACCCTTGACGTGATCATAACATTCTCAATTGGTCGTAGCAAGTATGTGATATGGGCCCCTATCACACCCTTACCCCGACCTTTCGGTCACATTATAACTCAAAAAGCGATCATAGCGTCCTTACTAGGTCTTAGCAAGCATTCTATATGCGCCCCTATAAAATGCTTGTATCCACTTCGTGAGGCGTTATAATATAAGCCCGGGTGTGAAAATTCTCTAAAAGGGATTCCGCAATTAGAAAAGATTGGCCTCAAAATCTTTGAAATTCTCGGTAACGTTTATTCTTTAAAATTTTCAAGTCATTCCTTTTCAAACCGCTCAAAATCTTCAAATAAGACGCTTAACCAAGCAACTTTACACCAAACAAGTAAAATCCTTTCTATCAAAACTTCGTCAAAATCTTCCAAAACTAAATCAGTTTCCCGCATAACAATCAATCAATTTCAGAAGCTCGGAGGTGGAATCATCCACCTCTAAGGGCTAATCCCATATTCTCTTCCTAGTTTCCGGAATCAAAACAAGCTATCAGTCCCAATTCAAGCAAGCTTCACAAGCCATAAGAAATGCATAACCAAATAACCAACCAATCTCGAATCAGTACATCATATGACAAGTCTCAAACATATGCATGCCAACACAGTGCCACAAGGTCACATCAAAATCTCCACATCCTACTATGGGTCATAATATGCATCTCAACCACATAACAAAATCATAATAACGTCTCGACATCACATCGGAAGTCATAAAAGTATCACCCCATCATAGAGTCAACGAACCAAAACTCATTGTCAACACAACAAAATCATGCCATTAAGATTCAGCGAAAGGGGAGGTCAAGCAGCATATCAATCATCGAATGTCAACATACTCACCAGACATCATCTTAACTCATCACAACGCCATGTAGCGATCATTTAGTAATCAGACATCATTATCTCATATATATAAATCATATTCATTTTGAAAGCCATATTCTTGATGCAACATATCCATAAGCGTGCTTGCTAAACATATAATACAACATCATGTTTACTACCACATAATATAACATCATGCTTTCACCCCATAACATAACATCACACTTTCACATAATAACACATTATTATCTCGTATATCAGATCACAACACATCCTAACATGCTCCTAAAACAACATAGCAGAGCAGCAATATATCATGATAACATTTGTCACTACCAACTAGATTTCAATATTGCGTAACAACATGTAATATCATTCTGTATCAGATTCATCATGGTCGTTATCTAATTATCATGCAAGCACATATTAATAAATCACAATATCAAGAAGATCCTCACATCATCACCAACCAAAATAAAAACACAATCTCCACTCGCCCATCTCCACTCTCAACCCAAGACTAATCCTCTTCTAGACTCAATAACACTAACTACGACAAAAGTCCCCTGAAGAAATTCCAATTCATTTCGATACTCCAATCTCACCCCTCATTCCATCAAGCACTCTCACACACCATCCACCTCTAAGAACCCAACTCCTATCTCTAACTTCACACCCGAGAACCCTCGCATACTATCCTAAATACTCTGAAAAGTCATTCCCCACACTTCATATACTACTCAAGACATCACAAGCATCATACCCTGCTAACCACATGGATCCCCCTCTCGCGTCTTACCTCGTAATACCATCGATCATCCTAACCGCCTAGAATTCTTTTACCACTCATCAACCACTCCACGAGAGAGCCCCCACCCACAAGTTCAAAGAATAAGCAATCATGGACATTATTACACATAAGGACCACATCATATCAACTAGCATTTATAGCATCATGGGTTCATCAGCAATTATTGCAACTATGTCAACAAGTCCCAATGTACCGGCATGCTTAATAGTTATCGCAAAACATCATATACGAGCATAGTCAATTCAATCTAGCAAGTTTCATCATAACCTTATTAGGTAACAATTTAGGTTTTCAGCAATTGCAGTTCACATTTTATAGGTAAGGAATTTAGATCATGCTTAGCAACTCAGAGTATCAACACATCAAGGCATAAGGCACATTAGAACTACAAAGCATCAAATCATATCATCATAGACAACAGACAATCAGACAACAATCATCACCAAGTCAGCACATCAACACGTAATTCTCATCGCCAGGTCAGTGCAATATCATCAACAAATTAGAAGGGTTAGTAATTCGAACGGAGGATACTCCTGCCTTCAAGTCGTATCGTACTCGGTAGCCGCAGTCCTCGAAACGTACCTGCCCCATCAACACCGTCGATCCAGAGGCTTGTGGGTTATGGGCCCACGTTTCCGCCACATTGCTCTATCGCTATCCAACTTCCTTTCTCTTTCCTGTGCGGTCGCTCGTTCCATGTGTCGCGTAGGAGTTCAAGTTAGCGGAGATAGGGAAGTGACAAGATGAGACAACCCAAATTCCTTTCGGGGACAAACACGTACCACAACTAAAGACGACAATGAGAGACAGAACTCCGACCCGAGAATAGTAACGATGCCCCTATGGAAGTCTATTAGGTTATAATCGCGACGAGCAAATACGAATTTACCATGGAGCAGATCAGTCACATTAATCCACACTAACATGTACCTATCTCGAGGAGATCGACATACATATTCATTCCAAAAGACATAATCGAATTCTACACGGATGCATGTGAGATAAGCTAATAGTCTTTTATTCCAGGGAAGCAGATATGCCTAGCAACTAAAGCAAGATATGCGGGATTTAACAAGCATCATACAAGGACATATAAGAGCAACATAGTAACTATCTCATCTGACACAATGATCATATAACAAGTCAAGTATGGCACGTAATCATGTGACGAGATACATTTAGAAAGCATGGGTCCTACATGATACTAGCGATACATGATGTGATACAAGCATGGTCAAGAGTCATTAAGAGGAGTTCAACATAATATTCACGAAACATGAGATATCATCAAAAGTAACAAGAAGGGCATCATGGGCGATAGATTATAATCGTGTCAAGAACGAACCATCATAGGACACATATAAATGTACAATAGTTATCACATCATAGAACATTTACAACATGTAATCATTTAGCGAGTCATATTGGAAATCATAAGCCTTACAGGATACTACTAGCACATATCGAATTATGACCACAATCAAGGTAACTCGACTAAATTCATTCTTACATTCATGCGTCATGCATATACGAAATGATATAATGTGGTGTGTGATCATGCGAGGTGCCAAGTCGTACATCTATGGGAGCACAAGAGGAATTCATAACGTAATAGGGAAACACTACCGAGTGATAACATGTAAGCATGCTATGATAAACCATCACCGAAAGCAATCGATCATCGAATTCAACATCAATCTAATTTGCACGAGTAAGACATTTCAAGATGATAGAAAGAGGGAAGGATCACACTATCAGGGACCTAGCTCAAGAGAGAATCAGCAATAATGCAAGCAAGGTATAAATTCGCACAAGTCACCACCAAGGATCCTACATGATGCTAATGGCATAACATGGCATTTGATACATACATGCACTTGGTTAATTAACACAACGATGTGTAAGAAATCACGTTAACATGGTCCATCGATGTAGAAGCATGGGAGGGATCTAGCGATGCATAATACAAGCCTGCGCAACGAAGCAATACGACTAGCATACGGGGCATGTGCTCCAAATCAATAACCACTCGGATAAGGCATGCATTTACCCAGATATCGCTTCAAATGGAAGGATCAAAATAAAAACTACTAATTTAGTCATTCATGCTGAGGAGATCATCTTATGACATTCATACAAAGGCAGTTCATCACACTACCATGGACCTAATCCGGGAGGAAGCAATAATCGCATAGTCTCATATCATGACATTCATGCTTCCAATCAATCAGTAGTAAGATCATTACAACAGTCCAATTGAAGATGCGAAGACGACACATAATCATGACAAGAAGCGAGATGCAATATGAGACCTAAGCAATGTGACCAACATGGATAAAGAATGACATACAACCACGAATTTTACATTAAAGATCATCATCATAACACGTATTGGAAATTACGTATCATATAGGACATGTTGACATCAAGTTGTAACACGTATCAAGTAGGGAACTTGCTTCGTCAGGATAACAAAATTCAACGCTTACACTATCATTAACCTATTCACAGGGAGAACATAAATTACACAACTTCCTAGCATATGACATATATATTCGTGCCTTAGTATGATAATGCAATATACTAAATAGATCATGTCGGGATGATATGGATATAACAATTGTAGCTCGAATCTATACAATGGTCATCATGAGCATCAAATCACATAAGCACAGGTTCACATTAAGGATCGATCCGTAAGTCAAGAAGTAATACATATAGAATCACACAATCATGGAGAGAGCAATTAAGACAACTCGACAGAGATTCCTAAGGGCAATGATTGACCTTTCCCAATTGACTCTTCACCCCTCATTCCCGTGGGACTCCGGTACGAATCTTTATGGTAAGGAGACACTGATTGATCATCATAAAAATCAAGAAAGACAGCCCCAGGACACCTTACTTTTGACTCAAAATGTCATCAAGAACCACCTTCCAATACTCACTCAGACAACCTTCATACTCATACATGATTCCGACACAATGTGTTTACCAACCCGTTTCCCCATGGAAGACACTGACATCCGGGAGAAAGAATCAATAGGAGCGTCAAAGGGTCAACAAACATAGAGGAAGGGGTTGTTTCGCACAAGCTAAGTTTGACCACACAGAAACAAGGGTACTCCCACTATCCCGTTTGCACAGATCAGTCAATACACAACTCATTGTTAGGACTACCAATCAGACTTTAGCATATCAAGCATTCAGCATAGAATCAGTCAATAACACTCATAATGATCTCATTTGAGTCTCCCAACCCATCTATAAAGAACAAGCTGATGTTTGCCTACCCATTCCAACCTACATCCAATAGAGATGGTCTAACGCCTTTCTACCCACTCGATCCCACTTTAGTCGGTTTTCCTCTTTTATTATAAGTCGAGTTCATTACTTAGTCCAATTTCGGTTAGACACCTTAAGTTCATTTTGCCCCTTTTTAACACTTTTAAATCATTTGAAATTCATGGGCGGTTTTCCGAAACATACACTCGACCCTTGTGTACCCGAATTGCACAACCTCAGCTCTGATACCATATTTGTAACGGCCCAGAATTATGATTTCCGGGTTACGTTTCAAGGGATAAAACCCCTTGTTCGGATCTTGCAATCCAAGTACGGGCCGAGGTTTCAAACTCATTTTAAGACTAGTGGAAAGAGGGATTTCAAACCCTAAAAAGCTCGAAGGGCCGTTGGGTACCCTTAACCTGTCCTAAGACTATGTCGCGGAATCTATTTCAAGCGGAAGTAAAGCGGAAGCAAAGTAAAGATACAAGTCCACGGCAGAGCCGGGTCAAACCAAATCATGAGTGGGTTTACCATTTTACTAAGTTAGGATATTAGCCAGATTCTTCGTTTCGCCAAAAGGTAACCCCGTCATATAGACATCGAGCACTCAAAATCTGTAGAAAATACCTTAAAAAAAGAACGGGGAAAGGAGTCAGATCGAGCCACTCATGCGGGACCGGCAGTCCTCGCTGAGGCCACATAGTATGTGCTATACCTAATAAAGATGCTCTAATGCAGTACGAAAGTCAAACACACTAGCATGCTCCTAGTCATAATAATGTGTAAAAATACTGTAAAGGGCCCAAGACAATGCCAAGTGGCATATCCCTCTCCTACCTCCACCCCCTTCCGATAGGGCGGAGACTGGCCAGCTCGTGAATGCATTGCATCATAATCGGGCGGCACGCATGCCTAACCCGCTCCACAATAAAGCCCGCAGGCATCTCATAATATAAGGAAGTTCATGACTCGATTGACTCAGGGTACCCGATGAGGCTGGGCTACCCTATGACCCTAGCAAAGACTCTAGGACTATCACAGATAACGACCGTTCTGTTTCAAACGCATAAAGTAAGCAGATGCTCATTCAATTAGTGCAACCTACACAGGATACTATATGGCATGCTTTTATGCATATGCAACACCTAACATAAAATGCAACAACAGGCATGAATGTCCAACCTGAGTAAGCCCCCTAGGGAACTTACCTGAAGATGTAGAACAGCAAGATAACACAAGCAATGGCCCAAATGCAAGTCCAAAAGCAATCCAACCGCAATACACACCTATCATCAAGCCATTTTCCATAAGCTACCGAACCAACATTCTCACACACACGAACCCAAGTTCTCAATATCCTCAAAACCAATCGATGGTAAAACCATTTTCCAAAATCTTTCCGATATGATCAACATCAACCAAAATCATTCTTCCCAAAACTTTCCAACTCTTAAATCTCAATTTAATCAACTCAGAAAATCAACAATTTCTTTAAAGTCATACTTAGCCAAATCTTGACATTAACATTTAACCTTAAAACCAATCTCTCAAAATCATATTATAGAAATAATTCCGACATTTTGGTTTCAACACATCAATCCTTTAAGACATTTCCTAAAACTTGGAAATCTCTTTTTAATGAATTTACCATCAATACATATAATTATCATAAACACCAACTATTTTTTTTTATTAATAATTTATTTCCAAGAATTCCCAAAATCGAATCCAAAAAGAATATCACAAAATACATATTCCAACTAATATTACCTTTAAAATAATTTCATAATATATAATAATTTCAGAAAACAAATTTTCACAAAACGGTATAAAATAATAATAACTAACAACAAAATCACATAGTATATCATAATTACGTAACATTAATAACAACAACTAACATAACAATATTAGACACATAGCCCAACAATACCCATCGGCCCAAAATGCAACCCGGAAGAAAACACCAGAACCCGGCCCAAAGAGAAAGAAAGAAAAGAAAGGCCTGGCCCAACCTTCCCAACCCGGATCAAGAGACCCGAACCGAAAAGAAACCCAACCCGAAAAGAAATAGGCCCAAACCCGCTCACAAGCTCTCACCTTTCCAAAACTCAGAAAAGACGACCTGCAACACGGACGAAGAACGACGAGGGAGAAGAGGAACTCAGATCCGCCGGCGATGCCCCTTTCCGGCCCCAACTCTCACCCAGAAGACCGACACAACATTCCGACCTCAACCGACCAAAAGTACAGAAACGAGAGCAAGGAAGAAGGGTGGGGATGAGAAGGAAATTACCGATCGACACAGGACGATTCCGGCGAGGATGCTCCGGGCCGTACTGGCTTCAACGAAGGGGAAGGCTTTTCTCCGGCCTAGGACAACGGGAAAGGCTTAAAAATCCGCCTTTATGCAGATTTGAAACAAAGAACAAGGGGAATCGAAGGATTTACCTACTCGGACTCAAAACAAGAAAAGGGGGGGGGGGGGGGGGGGTGCTCGCGCTCGATCTCCGGCAACGTCTGGACTGGGCTCCGTCTTGGTCGTCGGAAAGTTGCTGCTGCTTGGACACGAAGGAGGTGGAAGAGGGGCTTGAATGTCGATGGCTTCGACAGAGAAGCAATGGTGGCGCCTGGAGCGACAAGAAGGCGAGGCTGGGTGGTGATGGGTTCCTGAATCGGCTAACAGAGGGAGATTCGGGGTGAACTTGGTGCTCGGATTTCAAGAGGAAAATGGGTTGTTTTGGTAGCAGATAGTGAGACGAGAGGAGGACTGTCTTGGTGGTGGTGCTTGGTTCTTGCAATCGGGAGACGGGGAGACAAGAAGGAGGAGGAAACTGTGATTTTGATTTCGTAAATAAATTTCTGCAATTGCAGACAATGGGAAGAGGGAGAGAATGGTCCCTTGGTGGGTTTTGGAATGGGAGAGAGAGGATGAGGAGGGCAATTTGTAGCAGGTGTGAAAGGGAAATTGCTAAGGAATCCACAAGAGGACAAGGTGAATTGGTGCTCTACTGCATGCTCCAACGAGTTCAGCCAGAGGGGAGAGAGAAAGGAGAGAGAGGGGGAGAGGGAAGAAAGAAAAGGGGAAAGAAAATAGGGAGAGGAGTGGGCCCTACAATTAGAAATTTGAAATCTCAAAGAGATCAATCCGAACCCGCTCTCTAACACGATACCGACGCTAAAAACATCTCAACGTTCTGTCCCAATCCCGACATTATAAAATTTATATCGAATTTGTAAATCATTATCGAATTTAAATTAATTTAACAATACTCGAAAAAGAAATATAATAAAATAAATCATGAAACCCGCTCACTCGACTTTAACCCGACTTAAAAGATATAAAGCTTAAAACTTCAAATTGAAATCGAATTCTCGAACTGAATCAAATAATAAAATTATATTATACTTTCAAATTTTAGCAAGCGAAAGCGAAAATAAATCTGAATGAAAGTACATTTAAAATAATTATATGCCGGAATTCATTTTAAGAGATTTTAGTTAACCCGATTTAAATTCATATTTAATTTCTTTTTCCGAGAATTAGGATTTAAAAATCCGGGCCCTTACAGATTGCTCCTGCAACATCTTCATTGCTTGTAAAATATGTACATGAATACATGGATAATTCTGCAGTTAAAGTTGTTGAAGGGGTTGTTCCTGAAACTTCCGCACTACTGGAGCAACGCTGGGACAAGATCTTTTACACTGGTATGCTCTCTGGTTCCCATTACACAGTACTGAGCCAAAACGCCTAATGAATTAAATTCTACTGGACCCCTTAATTCTTCTTGAATAGGTTATTTATTTTTCCTCTCCTTTGTGGTACACACTTGACTAGTTGTCCCATATATCTTATTCGAAGTTCTGTATATTTCTTAAAGTGTTTGGTTCTATCTAGATCTCTTTTATTTCGTCAAGCAAGAACATGTCATCCAAGATGCCACAATTATACTGGGCAACTCTCATCAGTTAATGTGCATCAAACCTTCAAATTAAATCATCAAGAGCTGAAAGGATAATCTTACTCTTAGCATGCAGCAGTAGCATAAAATTTAGAATGTAGCAATGTTCGTCCTGAAAGGCTGATAGAAGTTCCTTTTGTTGAAAGAATATCCTGAACAGTGAAATATAAATATGGAAATCAATGATTTTCTATTCTGAAGATTAGTTGAGTACACTAACCTTAGGAATGCTGATGAAATCTCAGGTAATGGTGCTCATGAAATGTTTTTCATTTACCTAAAGGTTGCCGTCAAAAGAATGTGTGGGAAAGTGGGGATACAACAATGGACAAGCCTGCATTTCTGCTGATTACATTATCACTACCAAGGACTTTGCTCCAAAGCTGGTAATTTTTTCATATTCTACTTGATAAATGTGTAGATGCAGCAGTGAACAAGCCTTTATTTTCACGTGAATATATTAGCACTACAGTTTACCGAGGACGTTGCTTCAAAGCTGATACTTCATATTCTTCTTCGATAGTAAGACAATGGTTTCTTGAAAAGTACTGGTTTCATTTAACTACTATTAATGCAGGTGGATGCTTTGAAACAATGCATGGGGAAGTTTTTTGGGGCAGATCGAACCACTTTCATCAAATGACATGTCTCGCATTGTAACTTGAGTCACTTTGAACGTTTGTCAAAACATCTGGATGATGACAAAGTTTCTAGAAAAATTGTTCTGGGAGGTCAAAGGGATGAAACTGAGCTGTAAGAATCAGTAATTTTGTTCTATCTGTTGTATTTATGCTTTTTTAGCTTTTGTTCCATCTGTTGTATTTATGCACTTTGTAGAAGTTCTTATAACTAATTAATTCATCTTTTTTTTTTTAAAGAATGAATGGGGTGATTTATATTTGCTTCAAGAATTGAACTTGACTATTTGTTTGATATTTCCTTGAGTTTATTAATTAATAAAGCAGGGTTATATAAATATTAAAAATGGGTTTTTACCCCGGTTTAGACTGGGTTAGAAACCCCTTTTTTTTTTAATAAAAAAAATGCCTTTCTCGGGAGTTTTTTTTTAACTCCCAAAAGAGCCTATCGGGGATTTTTAAAAACAACTCCTGAGTGAGCTGAAAGTAGGCTGGCAGGTGGGGATAAGCATTCTCTCGGGAGTTTTTATAAAAACTTCTGACTGAGAATCAGCTCTCGGGAGTTTTTATAAAACCCCCGAGAAACATCTATCAGGTGAGGGAATAAAAGGAGGTGAAAAACACCCGACCGCTTTGTAAAAAAACACCCGAAAAACGTCTAATTTGTACTAGTGGTGTGCCCCTATATTTTTTACTTTTTTGCCTCAGCCAAATGTGGTAGAGCTAAAATTTTATCGAAATGCACAAAATTTTATACTCCATTTGTCTTAATATATAGGTTATTTGGGTATTTAATATGCTTTTTAAAAAGTTAAATTTTTTTATAAAAAATATTTGCTTTTAATTAATTTTTTAGAATAATGTTATAATCATACTTTGGTATATTTTGTATCATTTATTTTAATGGATCAAAATGACAACGTTTATTTTAAGGAATTTTTTTTCAAACTATTCACAAAAAAATAAATAATTACGAAAATATTCACTGTTTTAAACATTTTACAAAAATATTCATTTTTTGCAGAGTCGTCAGAAAGACGCGGTTTCAAACCGCGTTTTATTTGTAAAATGTGAAAATCCATTGGCGCCCAGTGTAACGGCCCGGGATTATGATTCCCGGGTTACGTTTCGAGGGATGAAACCCCTCGTTAGGATCTTGCGCCCCGAGTACAGGTTGAAGGTTTGAAATTCTATATATCATAACATTTTGAAGGGGGATTTCATACCCAAAATCCGAAAGGATCGTTGGAATCCCCGGGGAAGTCCCCTGTACCTGTCATAAGTCTAAGCGTGGAAAACAAACAGTCATGCAAATAGTAGAATCAAGGTGTAATACAAGAGGGTGCCACGGCATAGCCGGGTCAAAACCAAATCAATAAGCGTATTTATCGAAATCTAAGGTTAGACCATTTCTTTGCAATCGCCCAAGAGAGTTCGCATGTTACAGAAGCAAGGAACAATCATGCTTGTAAAGGCCGGGAAATTTTATAATATTAAAATTATTAAAATAGTGATTTATATTTGTTTCGACTTCTAAAATTCGGAAGGTTTTGAAAATTCTGTCCTCGAACTATTGATTTATCTAAATATCTCGAAACGAGTTCCGGCAATTTTTAGTTGAAATTTAAAATATGCTTTATCGCGCTTCTATATGTGAAAATTTAAAATGATAATTGGAGTTCCTTATTAAGTTCGCAATTTGAAATTTGAAAATCTTTTTAGTTGGATCGGACAAGGTCGAGAGAGCGGGTTTCGGGATTTATATTCCGGGTATTCTTTTGACCAACTTGGGACCACTATTCATGTGTCTTCTCCCCCCTCTATCCATCAATTGCATCCCTTCAGTCTCTGGCTCACCTCTTCCAAATCTGGGCATACAAACACCCCTCTTCTTTCTCCCCCTATCGCTTGGCTTTCTCCATTCTTGGCAAGGAGCCAACTACACTTCCTCCCTCTGTTCGATTGCACTAGCAGGCAACAGCTCCCCCTTTAATTTCAGAAATCAGAAACCCCCAGTCCTTGTACCCACGCCAAATTGCAGGAACCCATGACTTCCAATTTGATTCAGTAGTACAATCCCTCACAAGCTCCCTTCCTTTCAATTTTCAAAGAAACAAATGTCCAGCATCTCCAAGCCTCCACACCCTCCTCCTCCACGGATTCGCCAACGCCGAGCAACAGCAGTCCGCCTGAGCGCAGCCCCGAAGCCGCCGTCGTCTCCGTCACAAGCCACGCCTCCCCTGTCCGCCATTGAAGGGAAGCCGAGCCGAACCACCCTCACTCCTCTTCGCCTGTTCCGACGTCCGACGAAGGAGCCACCGAAGTTGAAGCCGCCGCCGAGCCGCGTTCGCCCCCTGATTTCAGTTCGAAGGTCGATCTCCTTTCTCGTTTCGATTCCGACCAAATACCCCTTAAAGGTCCTCTTTTATTTACTCATCTCTCATCCTAGGCCAATCCTGATCGAATCCGACTCCGACGAAGCCGATTCACGCCTCTGACGAAGATTCCGGCGAAGCTCTCGAACCCTCGGTGAGATCTCTTTCCTCCTTCCTCCTTGTTCTCGTTTGAATCCTTTCGAGTTGGTTGTGGTCGCGAGAGTGAGTCGTCTAGCGGGGGTTGGGTACCGGATTGAGAGGCCGTCGGAGACCTGGGTTTCTCACCTTCTTCCTCCGCCATTTTTCTTCCGTTCAAGCTCTGTTCTACCGAATTGGGAAGGAGACGGGTTCGGTTCTTTTATTTCTTTCCATGGGTTCGGTTCAGCCTTTTTTCAGTAAACCGGTTCAGCTTTTGGGGATGGGTTTGGGCTTATTTGGATCCGGATCTGGCCGAGAATTGGGCCTGTTTTCCTTTGGCCGGGTTGATGTGAGAATGGAATGATGGGCCGGGTTGGGCTTCAGATTTTGGGGGAAGGATCTGGGTTGTGGGCCTATTCACACGGGTTGAGAGTTTTGGGCTTCTGGGTTATAAATTTGAATGTTAGTTTTTATTTATTATTGTTGTTTTGTTATATGTTGTGATATGTACTCGTAGTTTTATATAATTATTTTTTTTATTAGAATAGTATTACTATATGAGTAATTCTGAAATTTATTATTTTATAAAATTGTTTAAAAGCAATATTAATTGGAAAATGTTACTAGTTGATGTTTTAGAATATGATTGGGATGGTGAAATGATTTATTGTTATTAAATTATAAATGTGGCTTGTGTATTTTAATATGTATCGCTTGACAAATTATTTAAAAGGAGTTTCAAATTCTCGGAAATATCTCTTAACGGATTTGTTATTTTGGAAACCAAAATACCGGAATTATTCTATAATGGGATTTTGAGAGATTTATTATAAGGTTTAAATGTTAATGTCGGAATTTGGTCAAGTATGATTTGAGAAATTATTTTGGAAATGAGTTGGCTTAACTTGAGATAAATGTTTTGGAAAACGGTGTTATTATCGATTGGTTTTGAAGAATGTTGAGAACTTGGGTTTTGTGTGAGTATGAATGATGGACCGGTAGCTTATGAAAATGAATTGATGATAGGTGTGTATTGCCTTTGGATTGCTTTGGACTTGCATTTGGGCCCTTGCTTGTGTTATTTTGCTGTTCTGCATCTTCAGGTAAGTTCCCTAGGGGGCTTACTCAGGTTGGACATTCATGCCTGTTGTTGCATTTTATGTTAGGTGTTGCATATGCATAAAAAGCATGCCATGTAGTATCATGTTTAGGTTGTATTAATTGAATGAGCATCTGCTTACTTTATGCGTTTGAAACAGAACGGCCGTTATCTGTGATAGTCCTAGAGTCTTTGCTAGGGTCATAGGGTAGCCCAGCCTCATCGGGTACCCTGAGTCAATCGAGTCATGAACTTCCTTATATTATGATATGCCTGCGGGCTTTATTGTGGAGCGGGTTAGGCATGCGTGCCCCCCGATTATGATGGAATGCATTCACGAGCTGGCCAGTCTCCACCTATCGGAAGGGGTGGAGGTAGGAGAGGGATATGCCATTTGGCATTGTCTTGGGCCCTTTACAGTATTTCTGCACATTATTATAACTAGGAGCATGCTAGTATGTTTGACTTTCGTACTGCATTAGAGCATCTTTATTAGGTATAGCACATACTATGTGGCCTCAGCGAGGACTGCCGGTCTCGCATGAGTGGCTCGATCTGACTCCTTTCCCCGTTCTTTTTTTTTAAGGTGTTTTCTGCAGATTTTAAGTGCTCGATGTCTATATGACGGGGTTCCCTTTTGGCGAATCGAAGAATCTGGCTAATATCCTAACTTAGTAAAATGGTAATTACCCACTCAAGATTTGGTTTTAACCGGCTCCGCCGTGGCACTTGTATCTTTACTTGCTTCCGCTTTACTTTTTGTTTGAAATGGATTCCGCGACATAGCCTTAGGACAGGTTAAGGGTACCCAACGGCCCTTCGAGGTTTTTAGGGTTTGAAATCCCTCTTTATACTAGTCTTAAAAATGAGTTGAAACCTCGACCCGTACCTGGATTGCAAGATCCGAACAAGGGATTTCATCCCTTGAAACGTAACCCGGAAATCATAATTCCGGGCCGTTACAATGCTGCAAACAAACCTAAAAAAAATATGTATGCGGGGCGGTGTCAGATCGAAGCCCTACGCAATATAATCCCAAACAAGCAGACACATACACACGCTAGTCCTAATAAAGATGCTTCTAGATGCAAGGTGGAATATTAACACACTAGCATGGTCCTAAGATCAAGTGCATAAATATAATAAGGCCTTAGCACTGAATACCAAGTGGTATATCCCTCTCCTACCTCCACCCCCTTCCGATAGGGTGGAGACTGGCCAGCTCGTGAATGCATTCCATATAATCGGGTGGCACGCATGCCCAACCCGTATCCACAATAAAGCCCGCATGCATCTCATAATATAAGGAAGTTCATGACTCGATTGACTCAGGACGGGACCCGATGAGATTAGGTCGTCCTATAACCCTAGCAATGACTCTAGTTACTTCACAGATAACGACCGTTCTGTTTACAAAAGCAATGAGTAAACGAATGCTCAATCATGAGTGCAATCCTAGCAGGATACTACATGACATGATTTATTATGAATGCAAGCACCTAGTATGCACATGGCTACAAGCAGGGAGATCTCTTTTCGAATCTGAGTGAGCTCATATAGGAACTCACCTGGAAGTGCAGAACAGCAAAAGGCAACAACTAGGTATACAGAAAGCCAACATGTCACAGATGATCACCTAACACATATATATGTAGTATAAATAAGTCTACTTCTAATGTTACTTAAAGTATATAATATCACACACAAGTCATCAAGTTTATTCACCAAGTTAGGCAAGGTAAGTCATTTTCCCAAGATTTCCCAAAACTCCTTTAAAACCTCAAGTTAGATCAAATAATCTTTAAAGAAATAACTCTCAATTTACTTTCCCAAAATCACTTATAAAACATCACCTTTTAAAATCGACCCGTTACTTATTTTATCAAAATAAACTCGACAAGGTTAAGGTCTTTCCAAAATTCCTCTTTTTAGTTTTATGAAATCCATTTCCAACCTTTAAAACCTTTTTTAAATCCAAATCCAAATCCAAATATTATACCTTAAATCTCAATAATAATTTTCTATATTATATTATATTCCATTTACTTAATGTTTAGATATTTAATAACATTTATACATTTATAAGTCTTAAAACATTAGTTTATATTTTATTACCATCCTCACAAAATTAGGCCCAAAGAACAAAAGCCCAGTTTCCATTTTTGGATCCAAATCAACCCAAAACCCATTCTCTTTTAAAATAACCCAAACCGGACCCTTTTAATTGAAAGTCAAAACCGAACCCTTTTTAAAAATAGGTCCAATTCATTTGTTTTAAAAGAAAGGCCCAACAACCCTTATTTGCAAATCTGAAATCCGATTTTTAAAGAAAGGAGTGGCCCCCATGGGCTGATGTGGACGTGGGGCCCGCCAGGTCTTCTTCTTCCCCCTTCCCTTCTCCCGCTGTTCCTCTGCGTTCGAGACGACCGGCAGCCTCTCCGGTCTTCTTTCTCCTCTTCTTTGCTCGTCGCTCCGGCCAACAGATCCGCTCGGTGCCGCTCTCGTACTCTCTATCTCCCCTCATCTCTCTCACTCTCTCTCTCTCTCTCTCTCTCTCTCTCTCTCTCTCTCTCTCTTGATTTCTTGCACACTCGCTCGTGCACACCCCGCTCTCGCTCCTCGTCCGACCTCGCCATTTCTCTCCGAAACTCTCTCCGACAACCATCAAGCAAAGAGAAGAGACTGGAATCAAAATGAAAGAAAGGAAGAAGGTTTCAAGCTCATCGAGGGAGGGGTTTGAACTTTGATGCTCGTCGGAAAACGCTGTCGGGCTCGATTGGGCGTCGTCGGTGTCGGAATCGATCGAGCTCGCCTGGGTCAGCAATGGGAGGTCAAAAGGCGACGCTTTTATCTAAATTTTAGAGTGAGATGAGGGGAAGAGGACTCACCGAATGTTTTGGACTGAAAACAGGGGGAAGAAGAGAGAAAGAGGCTTCGCGGCGGCTTCTGGGCGACGATTGCTGCTCGTGGACAACTTCTGGGCACCGACGACGGACGTTAGGGGGGGAGGTTTGGGAGGCCGCTACTGCTGCTGCTTCTGTTCGAACAGGGAGGAGAAGGAATGGGGAATCAAGGTGCTCGGGGTACTGGTAGCTGCGAACAGGGGTGCTCGGAACCAATGGGGTTGGGAGAGGATAAGATTTTGGGTGTGGATTGAAATTGAAATGGGAGAGAGCGAGGTGTGCAGTGTGCTTCCGAACAAATTTGGCCAGAAGGCGTGGGATTTTGGGTTTGACTGCCCAAGGGGGTAAGGAGGTATGGGTGAAGAAGAGGGGAAAGGTGTGGGTGTTTGACTACATTTAGAAAGAAACAAATGGCTGAATTTTTGGATAAGAATAGAGGAAGATGACAATGTAGTGGTCCCAAATTATAATTCAAAATACCCGTAGAATAAATCTCGAAATTATATTATCCCGACTCGCTCTCTCGATCTTATCCCGACTCGTTCAAACTAAATTTTAAATTTTTCGATTCGAATTAAATAATGAAATCCGAACATCATTTTTCAATTCTCGGCATAAGAAAGCAGGAAAGAAAATATATTTGCATAAATTTCATGTTTTGGCCGGAATCCGCTTTAAGAGTTTCGAGTTCGATTTATTAAATTGAGGACGAGTGTTTCATGAAATATCCGATTTAAATTCATATTTTGGATAATTAAGATTTGAAAATCCGGGCCTTTACACCCGGGAGGAGTTTCGAAAATTGACAAAGAAACGCGGTTTCAAACTGCGTTTCTTGGTCAACTTTCCACCTGGCTACACAGGCGACCGGGGGAGCTTAGGTGGCACAAAGAAACGCGGTTTCAAACCGCGTTTCTCTGTGGGATGTCAGAAAAAAAGTCAAAGATTCCCCGACATAAAACGCGGTTTGAAACCGCGTTTTATGTGTGGCATTAAATGAAACCCTACGGAACCGCCTCTACCCCCATTTAATTCATCTTCAACCTCCGCTTCTTCATATCTTCCTCCGGTTCATGCTTCCAAATCCATCCGAAGATTTAGCCATTTCGGTGCTCCATCCTCATCAATTATCATCATCTTCAACCTTCATCTGAAGGTTCCTTCGTCATCCTTTCATCTCTCATTCGAAACCGCGAGGGTGAGTTTTTTTTTTTTCTATTTTACATTCGGTTTTGGTTATTTTTTGATGCTAAACGTGGGCAAAAGCCCATGGATCATTCAAGGAAGTAGAAAATTGCAAAGCAAGGGAGTTTTGATAGTTAATGTCGATTTTTTTAATGGTGATGAAATCAAATAATGAGTTGAAACGAAATTGTTTCGGAATTGAAATGGTGGTTAGTATATATATGAAATTGTGAGATGAAATTGTTGTTAGTATAGATATGAAATTATGAGTTGAAATTGTGAATAGTATAGATATGAAATTTGTAAATGTTGAAACAAGAAGATTTATTTATTAATTTTGGTTGTGTGAATTGATTTTGTAGATGAGAAATTGTAATGGGTGATTGAAGGTTCGATAATGTATAACAAAGTAGAATAAAGATACTCTAGAAGGGGGGTTGAATAGAGTATGCCAACTTTTCTTTGATAATCTTAAGACTTTTAAAACGCTTGCAAAACCCTTTGAGATTAGACTTAATTCTTTCCTCTGGAAAACCTAAATCACAAAAGGGTTAAACAATTCGAAACAAGTGCGGAAATTTGGTAAAACAAAAAGTAAAGGACGCAACGAATTGTTAACGAGGTTCGGCTCCTTAAAGGCTTAGTCCCCGCCTAGGGTTCTTCCACAACCCTAGGATTCAACCGGCTTTACTGATTCACAAGACTTAGGATCCTAATAGCTCACCGAGAAGCCTCTCTCCTACACAATTGCAATCTAGTCAACTCACGTTCCCTTAGAGTCCTAGACCAATCTAGAAGAGCCCCACCTCTCTCAGCTATCTAGTACAATCCTCTTACACTTCGTGAATCAATCGCCTAGTGTCCACTTCCTGAGTTATAAACTCTCGAGTATAACACTCTCTAGAAATATATCATATAAGCTCACTGTGTAACTCTCAAATGCTTTAAAACAAAAGATACAACTCTTAACACCTAGCAGAGAGTACACGAAGAAGACAGATTGACTTGAGGGCTTGTGTGCGATGTAGATCAATGAGGTTTTTTGTTCAACACTTGTGCTATCTTCTCTTTTTCTTCTCCTTTTTATACTAGCTCAAATCGGAGCCTCTATTCAAAGATGGATCTTCTCTCAACGGCTAGAACAGATCACGGAAATCTTCACAATCTTCTATTCTGGGAAACTCCGAAGCCATGATCCACCAAATTTGATCTTCTCGTCTTTAAGCTTAAGGTAAAAGATTTTCTTTCGAAATACTTGCTGCATTGTTAGTGCATAATATATAATAATATCTGGAAATATATATAATAATAACATATAATAACATACGGAGATAATATGCAAATAATACAGGTTTTGTGTTTCATCAACACAGTTGTAGCTTCAAGACCTTTGACACAAGCTATTTGTCAAAGCCTTTAAAACCATTTTCGATTTTCATCACAAAACCTTTGCATCCCTGTAACTTAGTCAAGAAGATATATTATAATGCAAAATCGGACTAAGTACCTACATGGGTTAGACAAATGTTGGATCATAAGTTTTTAAAGAGAAACATCCAACAAAGTAAAACAAAACAAGGTCTTCCAAGACCTTGGTTCACAACAGTTTCAAAGTTTAAACCATCAAACCATCTGACCTTGGTTCACAGCAGTTTCAAAGTCTAAACCATCAAACCATCTCCCCCTTTTTGTCTTTCAACAAAGGAAGGAGGATAAAAACAGTAAGCAAAAGTTTTGAAAAACCAATAAAACCAGCAGTGTTAAGATCATGGGCTAGGGTAGGGGTTTAGGATTCATCATCTTGAGCACCATCCGTGAACAGCAACTTTAGCTCACTCATCAACTTAGCCACCCCGCCCATCTCCAGCAACAACTCTCGGTGCATCTCCTTGACGTCCAAGCGAACCTCCTCCAAACCCAACTCCAGATTGTCCATGCGCTCATCAATGGCAGAGGCAGTGGGAAGAGTTTTTGAGGGAGAGACAAGACTCCAAGTCCCTTGGGGGGACTAAGTGATGCCAATCTTCTCAAAGCTCTTAGATTCGAATTTACCCATATGATGTTGTTGTTCTTCATTTTCAAAATCAAATTTAGAAGCTTTGAAGACATGGGTTAAAAGGTTTGCGAATGGGAGGGGAGTTCCTTTTCTGGCTTTGCGGGTGTGAGCCATGGATCCTAGAATGGTAGTGGCCAGATCAAGATCATGGCCATTCAAAATTCGGTACAGGAGGACCATAGCGTTGTCAGTGAGGAGGGAGCCAGAGTTGATTCGGGGTAAAAGGCATCTCACAATGATGTTGAAGATGATTTTGGTCTCGAGTGTGAGGGACGAGTGGGTAAGTTGTTTGGTGGTGTTGTTTGATGCTTCGGGGAGCAAGTATTTGGATCGGGCAAGAGTAACACACTGATCTTTTGTGGGGGTTTCAGGAGAGCGTGGACAAGGTTTAGGAAGGCCAAGGAGATCAGCGAAGTCAAGGGAGTTGAAGGTGATTCTAACTCCTTTGACGACTGACTCCAGAGACCAACCATCAGCAGTGTGTTTGGCTTTGAGGTTTATGTAGAATAGTCGGGTGAGTTGGGGATAGTACACAGATTCAAGGTTTAGAAGGGTCTAGGTAGAGGTTTGTTTGAGAAGAGAGATGCAGGGTAGGTTCAAAGCTTCTAAAAAATCAAGATCAATAAAACCAGAATAACAAATCTTACGAGTTCTAAACTCGTCTACCCACTTCCCAGCCATCTCGGCATTCTCAAATCAGGAGGAGGGTAAGGATTGGTTTACATGGATAAGTGCAGGTGGATCGGCGTTCTTCCTTTGAACTTTTGTGGGAGCAGTCGTCTTGACAGGCGCGTCAAAGCTTCTGATAGTGGCTTTCCTTGAGCGCTTGGGAGGTGGAGGCTTCTTGGCTTTAGTGGCTTTGCGCTTCTTCGGAGGCAGGGGAGGAGGAGGAGGAGTAGGAGAGGGAACAAGTTCTGGCTCCTCTTCCTCTTCTTCCTCAGACTCCGAGTCCTCAGCAGACAGTTCATCATCATCTCCCTCGGCCTCCTCGTCATCATCAGAAGTCTCGTCATCCTCCTCTTACTCTTCCTCTGGTTCCTCTACAGCGGGAACCTCCTTCTCTGCTACTCTTTGGGCCTCTTCCTCGGCCTCTTTCCTTGCTTTCTCAGCCTCTTCTTCGACCTTTTTCCTTGCTTTCTCATCCTCTTCCTCGACCTTCTTCTTTCTCTGGGCCTCTTCCTCAGCCTCTTTTGCAGCATCTCGCTCTAGAATCTCATCAAGATCCTCCTCTTCCTCAGCAATGATCTTTCTCTTCCCTTGATTTCGGCAATGGTGCTCTCAGGGACGGTGCTCGGGACAATGCTTGGGACAATTGCTTGAGGAGTAGGTTCGGGTTAAGGGGAAATCACAAGAGGGGTCTGGCGTCCTTTGGGGGTAGCGCCAAGGCGTTTGGGTGTGGAGATCTTCTTGGATTTGGGTGCCATGGATGGGATTCGGTGAAACTTTCAGAAAAAGGTTGAAGGAGAAGGTTAAAAGACGGAGGGTTTAGGTAGTTCTGGAGAGGTGATGAATAGTTAGGGTAAGAGTGTGTGGTTTAAAAAGGGGCAAGAGGGTAAGTCGATGGGACGGTTTTATGGTTCCAATGGAAATAATCATAACACCACTGCCAAAATTAAAAGATCTGTATTGGACAAAAATGCGCAAATAATCGTACAACACATTTTATTTAATTTTTAATATTTGAGTTCGACCCCATTTGGTTATCCTCTTGATTCGAAGTCGTATCGATACCAAGATTTGAGTGGATTTGGTGATTTGGGTTGCACCCGAATTTTAACGGGTTGCCTACGTATCTCTTGGAAAAGAATCAAGCCTCACGTAGTTCAGAGTGTTTTGGATTTTGTGTTTGGTTTGGATTGGATTTGGTTCCGTTTTCTTATATGCATCATAGGATGAAGTTCAAGCCCACCTTCTCGGAAGGGTAGCTCGAACGACACTCCACCCGAGTAGCCTGTGCCCACCTTCTCGGAAGGGTAACTCAAGTTACCCGCCTATCATTTGCATAGAAAACGATTTGACTTGGAGTTGGAGTTTGATTTGTTTTAGAGGGTTTAACTTAAAGGTCAAATTGAGGATAGTGGAATTTGATTTTGATTGTTGGTCGTGACCAAACTCGACGAGCGGAAGCTTTGTATCGAGTTAGAGTGGGCACTTTGATTTTGATGGAAAATTTGACATTTGGGACGACTAGAGTCGACAAATGAATTTAGAAAGATTTGTTTGAAAGTTTGGGTGTGACTGGACTCGGTGAGAATTTGATTTACGCCGAGTTTCCTACGTAACCACATGTTTAGTGGAATCAAGTCACCGTAGTTCGGGACAAAGATGAATTTTTGTATTTGGGTTTGATCATAAGATCATTTGAGATGGCTGATTGAACTCAACGAGCAGAAGCTTTGTATCGAGTCGGAATTGACAATTTGAATTTGTTTGATTTTGACCTCATATTCATTTAAAGAGAATTTAGAGGTTGACGACTGTACCCGACATATTTTTAGAATTTAATATCGGGTTACCTACGTAGCCTGAAAGGAGGCATCAAGTCTTTACGTAGTTCTAAACGAACCGATTTGATTTTTATTTTGGTGATTGAGCCCGACGAGCTTTTTGCTTTATGTCGAGCTACCTACGTACCCGTTTGGACGGGATCAAATCTTGCGTAGTTCTTTTGAAACCAAGTTTGATTTGGTTTTAAAAATGTGATCGTTTGAGGATCGTGATTGAACTTGACGAGCTCGTAGCTTTATGTCAAGCTTCCTACATACTATTTTGAACGGGATCAAATCTTATGTAGTTCTTTTATAGGTAAATTTGATTTAATTTGAGATGGGCGACTGAATCCGATATATATTGAATTTGATATCGGATTTCCTACGTAACTCATAAAAGAGTATCAAGTCTTTACGTAGTTCTTTTTAACCGATTAAATTTTTACTTCGGTTTGGTGATTGAACTCGACGAGCTTTTGGCTTTATGCCGAGCTTCCTGCGTACTCGGTTGAACGAGATCAAATCAGTCGTAGTTCATTAAACAAACCAAGTTTATATTTGGGTGAAACTTGATTTGAGATTTTGACTCCCTTTTTTTTTGCTGAAGCCGATTTGAGATTGGCCCACTGGAATTAATTGGCAAAGAATATTTGACGAGTTTATTTTTATGTTTTGATCAAACTCGAGTTCTTAATTTATGCCAAAAAATAATTCTTAGAATTTAGTGGGTCGGTTTCGTAATTAAATGAAATTTCATTTAAATAATTGCATGTGTACAGTAACGGGTCTATGTATATATTAGGCTTAGCTCCACTTGAAATTTTTAGGAATCTCTCCTATGGGCTTAGCCCAATCATTTGTTATTATTTTTTGTTGTTGTTTAAGCCCATTCCATTCATCAATTTTGCCCGAGCCCTTTTTCCATATGTGCAGATACATGGTGATTTTAGGTCATCTGAACAGGAAGTGAACGAGGCAAAGCTGAAACGGATCTTGAAGTCGAGGACGGCGGGACCCAGGGAGCAGAAGGGTGAGCTACCACCAAAGCCAGAAGATGGAGTCGTGACCAAAAAGGGCGAGCCAGATCTCCACCGCCTTTAGAGCATCCCCAAGAGATTCCCCATCTTCATTTTTTGGAGAATGTTGGGATGATTTTTGCTCCAAGAGCTTCCCCATTATATTCTCCAAAATAGAGAATGAAGGGGAAATATAGAGATCATTCCCTAAATTTGGAGCAAACTCTATATATTTTGGGGTGAATTCTATAATGGGGAAGCTGTTGGAATGGGATAAAAAATCTTCAGAATATTTGATTAAGCTCAAAGCTAGCGGAATCGGTAATCTAAAAAGATCAAGAGCCGTTCAAATTTAAAACATCAAGAAGGACCGGAAGAGCTTTCCTATGTTTGAGGTTTGAGAATTTGTTTCTTCTCCTCTTCATTTCTTTTTTTTAAGCCCGGTTTTTGGGCTCTGGTTGTTCTTAATTTAAATCTCCTCTTTGAGAATTTTTAGTCTCTGGATTTGTCCGGATTTTCGGGGTTTACTCGCCCCTTTTCTTTTTCCTTCCTGGACTGAAATTGACCACCCATTTGAGTTGATTTGCTTGATCGGTTTGTGTTTCACTTCATTTAAATTTAGCATCCTGGAATGAAATTCCTTTGGAGCTGCATCCACTCGCTCCTTTTTCTTTTTGTTTCTTGATTGCCCATGAGTCACTGTAAAGGGCCGAACAAATTTGGAGATGGCCCTGGCGAAATTTTGGCAGAGTTTCCCCTTAATTTAGGGGTATCTGAGGATTCTGAAACCCAAACCACACGAAGAAGCTCGCAAGGTTCTCGAGGGTTAGGTTTCAAGAATCGCACTAAGGAGAAACGGCATAATTTCGGCAGCAATTCGACCCGGTTTTAGCGATCTGATGATTCCGGAACCCAAACCACATGAAGAAGCTCGCAAGGTTCTCGAGGGTGGGGTTCCGAGAATCGAATATGGATCAACCAAAACTACTACCTTGATTGTTTCTGCTTCTTCTTCTTCTTGCTGATTTTGTTTTTGTTGATTTTGTTTTTTATTTTTGTGGTTGGTTGCAAGTTTAGCAGAGAAAGCCATCCGGAAGAAGCCCCTAAAAACTGCAGTGCAAATCCTTTTTATAAGGTGTATAAAGGCGGTTAACAGAAGCTCTCCACTACATCTCTTTTTCTGTAGCAGTTTTTTTCTGTACCACGTTCTTTTGTGTGTAACCTCCATCTCCTGTACGTCAGTTTCACTTTTGTAGCAACTGCATATATTTGCCATTTCAGAGCAACTGCATATATTTGGATTGGGCTTGTTTGATTTCTTGGGTTTTGGAAGAAAACTTCCATTTTGTTTTGTATGTTAGATTTTAAAAATGGGCCTCAATTAAATTAATCAGAATTTAATATATGATTAATTTAATATAAAATTGTTAAGATTTTCAAACTTGTGAAAATTTACCTCCCAACAATCTGATTTGCCAAAAATTCAAAATTCAAACCATCATTTCACATTTTAAAGGCAAGAGAGAATATATCCGAAAAAATAATTTCCGTAAATAAAATATACTCGGATATAAGATTTTTGGAAAATGAAATCGTTAACAAATAAAGAAGGTTAAAATCCATTAAAACTATATTTGATCAAATATCTAATAAGATATCAACCAAACATATGATCCGTTATATGTGCTCTACCATTCAGTTCACAAACTTTGACATGAATCTCAAAGGTCTTGACACTGAGTAGAAGTTTTCTTTCGTAAAGGGAAAGCTCCCCCTGCGAAAGTGCATCCCTGTTAAGCATTCCGATCTCACGTCTAATAAAGGTGAACCTGTCCTCTGCCAAAGGCTTAGTAAAAATGTCAGTCCATTGATAATCAGTTGAAATAAAGGATATGGACACATCACCTTTTTCGACATGGTCTCTAATGAAATAATGTCTTACATCAATGTGTTTGGTCATTGAATGCTGAACATGATTCTTTGTAATGGAGATGGCACTTGTGTTGTCACACTTAATGGGAATGTCTTTGAGGTTGATGCCAAGATCTCTCATTTGTTGAGCTATCCAAAGGATTTGGGAGCAACATGCTCCAGCGGCAATGTATTCGGCTTCGGCAGTGGAAAGAGCAACTGAGTTTTGTTTCTTTGAGTGCCAACTAATCAAGGATGCCCCTAAGAATTGGCAACATCCCGAAGTGCTCTTCCTATCCACCTTATAGCCTGCAAAGTCTGCATCAGAATACCTAATTAGTGTAAAATCTCTTTGCTTCGGGTACCACAAGCCAAACGTACTCCTTAGTGCCATTGAGATATCGAAAGATCCTCTTCGCAGCTACGAGGTGAGATTCTTTAGGGTTAGCTTGAAACCTAGCACACATGCAAACACTAAACATGATGTCAGGTCTACTAGCAGTAAGATAAAATAAAGATCCAATCATCCCTCGATACTCCTTTTGATTGACACTCTTCTCGGTCTTGTCTTGGTCTAGAGATAAGGTTGAGCTCATGGGTGTCTTGGCTGCTTTGGATTGATCCATCTTGAACTTCTTCAAGAGATCCTTAGTGTACTTGCTTTGGTTGACAAAGATCCATTTCTTAGATTGATGAACTTGCAACCCCAAAAAGAAGTTGAGTTCACCCATCAAGCTCATCTCAAATTCACTGCACATAATGTCAGAAAATTCTTTGCACAAAGATGTGTTAGTAGCCCCAAACAATATATCATCAACATATATTTGAATAACCAAAATGTCCTTTCCTTTGGTCTTGATAAAAAGAGTCTTGTCGATCAACCCCCTTTTAAAATTGTTTTCTAAAAGATATTTTGACAAGCGCTCATACCAAGCTCTTGGGGCTTGTTTCAAACCATATAGCGCTTTGTCTAGTTTGTAAACATGATTAGGAAATTTCGAACTTTCAAAACCTGGGGGTTGAGCCAAATAGACTTCTTCCTCTAAGAAACCATTAAGAAAAGCACACTTGACATCCATTTGATATAATTTAATGCCCATAAACGATGAAAATGCTAATAAAATGCGAATGGCTTCAAGCCTGGCTACAGGAGCAAAAGTCTCCTCGTAGTCGATACCTTCTTCTTGATTGTAGCCTTGAGCAACAAGCCTTGCTTTGTTCCTCACGATCTTACCATTCTCATCTAGCTTTTTCCGAAATACCCAACGTGTGCCAATGACTGATTGATGCTTTGGCCTAGGCTTCAAGGTCCAGACTTTGTTCCTTTCAAATTCGTTAAGCTCACTTTGCATAGCAATGATCCAGTCTGGCTCTTGAAGGGTCTTATTTACCTTCTTTGGTTCTATAAGAGAAACAAAAGCGTGAAAAGCATAGAGATCTTTAAGTTTAGAACGAGTTTGAACACTAGAGGTAGGGTCAGAGATGATATCCTTTAATGAGTGTGATGAGGAGTATTTGAACTTTCTCTTGCTAGTCTCAGCTCCCTGGTTCGTCACATCAATAGGATTGATTTGTGGTACATCTGACTCCATGGATATGTTAGGCTCAGTTACTGCAGTTTCTGAGATCTCAACACTTTTGGATTGGTCGCCAAGGGCTTTGGACTGAGCTTCAACACCTTGGGCCAATTCTTCAGTGTTAAGAATCTGATCCTGCATGTTCCTCTTCTTTGTGCTCTTGGTAGCAATATCATCATCATCCTCATTCTCTATATGACTGTTAAGATCTAGATCTGCAACACTTTCACTTAAAGAACCGTCATTGCATTCATCAAATATAACGTGTATACTTTCCTCAACCATCTTGGTCCTCTTGTTGAAGATTCTATATTCTTTGCTACTTGTGGAGTAGCCAAGAAATATACCTTCATCACTACACGCATCAAATTTCCCAAGGTTATCTTTTCCATTGTTATGAACAAAACAAGTACAGGCAAAGGGTTTAAAATACGATATAAGGGGTTTGCGGCCTTTGAAAAGTTCATAAGGAGTTTTCTTTAAGATGGAACGAATAAGACAACGATTCAAAATATAATTAGTTGTGTTAACACTTAACACCTTCAGCGCAATAGGTTATATATTATGTTTTGATGACAAATGGAATTTATGTTGTTATTTTTAGATTGGTGACAATTGGTAGAGTTATATATTCTATTTTGGTGACAAATGGAATTTATGTTGTTATTTTTAGATTGGTGACAATTGGTAGAGTTATATATTCTGTTTTGGTAACAAATGGAATTTTTGTTGTTATTTTTAGATTGGTGACAATTGGTAGAGTTATATATTCTGTTTTGGTGACAAATTGAATTTATGTTGTTATTTTGTTGTTTTTTTTAGATTGGTAACAATTGGTAGAGTTATATATTATGTTTTTTTTTTTAGCGCTATAATGTAATTTTCATTATCCTTCTGTTCAATTGTAGTGGAAGTTGTGGTATGTATACCATCAAATATATCGAGGGTCTTGCATTTCATGGTGGTATTGAAGCTATTTCAGACAAGTATATGGATGCGTATAGATAGAGAGGATGGCTATAGAGGGTCTTGCTGTAACGGCCCAGAATTATGATTTCCGGGTTACGTTTCAAGGGATGAAAACCCTTGTTCGGATCTTGCAATCCAGGTACGGGTTGAGGTTTCAAACTCATTTTAAGGTTAGTGGAAAGAGGGATTTCAAACCCTAAAGTCACGAAGGGTCGTTGGGTACCCTTAACCTATCTTAAGACTATGTCGCGAAATTCAATTCAAATGAAAGTAAAGCGGAAGCAAGGTTAAGATACAAATGCCACGACAAAGCCGGGTCAAAACCAAATCATAAGCGAGTGATTACCATTTTACCAAGTTAGAATATTAGCTAGGTTCTTCGATTCGCCAAAGGGTTTCCCGTCACAGAAGCAAGGAGCAAACAATATCTGCAGAAAATACCTTAAAAAAAAGAACGGGGAAAGGAGTCAGATCGAGCCACTCATGCGGGACCGGCAGTCCTCGCTGAGGCCACATAGTATGTGCTATACCTAATAAAGATGCTCTAATGCAGTACGAAGGTCAAACACACTAGCATGCCCCTAAGTATAATAATGTGCAGAAATACTGTAAAGGGCCCAAGACAATGCCAAGTGACATATCCCTCTCCTACCTCCACCCCCTTCCGATAGGGCGGAGACTGGCCAGCTCGTGAATGCATTCCATCATAATCGGGGGGCACGCATGCCTAACCCGCTCCACAATAAAGCCCGCAGGCATATCATAACATAGGGAAGTTCATGACTCGATTGACTCAGGGTACCCGATGAGGCTGGGCTACCCTATGACCCTAGCAAAGACTCTAGGACTATCACAGATAACGGCCGTTCTGTTTCAAACGCAATAAGTAAACAGATGCTCATTCAATTAATGCAACCTAAACAGGATACTACATGGCATGCTTTTATGCATATGCAACACCTAACATAAAATGCAACAACAGGCATGAATGTCCAACCTGAGTAAGCCCCCTAGGGAACTTACCTGAAGATGCAGAACAGCAATATAACACAAGCAAGGGCCCAATGCAAGTCCAAAGCAATCCAAAAGCGATACACACCTATCATCAAGCCACTTCCGTAAGCTACCAGACTAGCATTCACACACACGAAACCCAAGTTCTCAACATCCTTAAAACCAATCGATGGTAAACCATTTTCCCAAACATTTCCGATACGATCAATTTCAACCAAAACCATTTATTTCCAATCAACCCAATTGATAAAATCGTACTAACCATATTTCCAAACTTCCTTTTCAAAACCAACCCCATCAAACCAAGGCAAAGAATCCCGACATTAAACATTTAAATCTTAAAACCAATTTATCAAATTCATCTTATAATGATAATTCCGGCATCTCGGTTTTCAAGCCACAACCCTTTAAGAACATTTTCAGAATCCTGAGAACCCTTTTAAATAATTTCAAACAATATTTATCAAAAATGACCTCAACTAAATCCATCCTTAAAATCCCCCTATTTAGACCAAGACTGACAATCACTTCAAAATTTCTAAAATCGCATCTTTAATCCTCATAAATACACATTCCAAATAATATCACTTTTAAAAACCATTTTATACTACATAATAATAATTTCAGAAAATCAATATTTATTCACAAAATCAGAAATAATATGTAATTAAAAATCTAATAATCTACCAATAATTATCTAAAATCATAACACATAATATGATCATATATAATACAACACATATATATATATATATATATATATATATATATATCTAATAGTCAAAAGAAAACAACAAATAACACATTTAATAACTCAACAGCCCAACCCCAAGCCCGAATTTTTAACCCGAACCGAGCCCAGAATCCGGCCCAAACAGAAAAGAAATAAATGAATCGGAAATCAGGCCCAACCCGGCCGGTTCAGAAAAAGAAATAAGGAACCCGGTCCACTGGACCCTTCTTCCCCAAATCAGAAAAGAAACAGAGACGCGACGACGACGGAACACGGTGAAAAGGAATTGAAACCCAACCCTCTTCGGCGACGCCTTTCCATCCCAAACCACTCCCAATCCGACCGACTGCCAAATCCGACCCTTACCCAACCAGAGAGAGCAAAGCGCAAGCGAGAATGAGGGAGAAAGAGCGAGAGAGTACCGAGGCGCGCGATTTCGACTCCGAGGGGCTCCGAGGGCGGATCCGGTTGCGATTGACGGGGAATGAGCGTCGATGGGGTCCTAGGAGAAGCAAGGGATGAGCAAAAACAGACTTTGATGAGATTAGAACCGGAATCGAATAAGAAAACAAAATCGACCTTCGAGAGCTCCGGTGAGCGCGAGAGGGCTGGTGGCGGCGTCGGCGGCTCCGGGGCAGTTTCTGGATGTCGGAGGGAGGCGGAACTGTTGCTATTGCTCGTCTAAAGAAGAGGAGGGAATGGGAGCTGTTGGAGCTCGGCTTGTCTCGCGGAACAGGGCTGCTCTCGGCTCCGGAAAGAACCAGAAGCAGGCGCTCGGGAGGAAGATGGAGGAACATGGCCGTTGCTGCTCAAGGCACTCGGCGGGTGCTCGGCCTCGGTGTTGTTCAAGGAAACAGGGCGACGGTCAAGGAGGAAGCGGAAGTGGTGCCTAGTGGTGGTGCGGGAGTTGAATCTTGAAGAAAGAACTAAGAATGGAGGGGAAGCAACGGAAATGGGTGTTTTTGGGTGATCCAATCTCCAAATGGAACTTCAAAGAGATAAAGGGAAGGCTGCAGGCAACCAGACAAGGGTGGGAGACTGTAATGGCGTGGGAGTGTTGGAGCATCTTTTCTTTGCCAAAAAAAGAAGGGGGAGGCAAGCTGGACATGAGCTGTCTGTGCAATTCGGAAAGGAGGGAGGAAGAGAAGACCTAGTGAGAGGGAGTGGTCCCAAGTCCATGAATTAAAACATCCGGAATTTGAATCCCCGGACCTGATCTCTCGACTTTAACCCGACTCAAAAGATATAAAGCTTAAAACTTCAAATTCAAATCGAATTCTCGAACTGAATCAAATAATAAAATTATATTATACTTTCAAATTTTAGCAAGCGAAAGCGAAAATAAATCTGAATGAAAGTCCATTTAAAATAATTATATGCCGGAATTCATTTTAAGAGATTTTAGTTAACCCGATTTAAATTCATATTTAATTTCTTTTTCCGAGAATTAGGATTTAAAAATCCGGGCCTTTACACTTGCTATTTTGGATGTTAAGTATGAATGTCTCAACTGTTCCCCTTTGTTTTGATATTTTTGCAAGTTGATGTAGTCTGACAATTAAGTATTACAAAGTTAAACTTTACATCAAATTTCATCTACTTAGGGTTATTATTGTAACAAAAATGCATTAATATATATTAGATGACAAATGTGATGCCATTATAGTATTGTACGTCGAATTATTCGTTTGCTCAAGTTTAGCCCCTCTAGTGTGTATGCTCCCCTAGTTCTAGGGTTTCAGTTTCGTAACAAAAATGAATTAATATTAGATGACAAATCTGATAACATCGGTATTGTACACACATTTTAGGGTTTAGGATTTAAGGTTTAGGGCCTTGGCCCTAAACCCTAAAGACTAAACCCTAAATCCTAAACTATATTGTACATCAAATTTTCGTCTGCCCAGGTTTAGCCCATCTTGGGTCTATGATCCCCTTGTTCTAGGGTTTCAGTTTTGTAACAAAAATGCATTAATATTAGATGATAAATGTGATAAAATTAGCATTGTAAACATTTTAGTTTGATGAAAGTGCTTTGTAGTTGGTGACAATTGGTTGGTGACACTGTTTTGTCATTGGTGACAATTAATTTCTAAAAATAGGTGGTTGACACTAGATTGGTGACAAAGTTTTGTAATTGGTGACAGTAGATTACTGACCAAAGCTTGATGAAAATAGGTTGGTTATACTGTTTTATTGTTGATGTCAATAGATTACTGAAAAGAGGTTGGTGACAATGTTTTTTATAAGTTGTTGACAATACGGTTGATTAAACAATATGAAAACAGTGTTCTGTAGTTGGTGACAATGTCTTGGTGATGTATAATGTTATGGCGATAATTTTTTTAAGGTTACAATATCATGGTGATAATATATTGTCATCAACCTCGTCATTAATAGTTGTCACCAACAATTGTCATCAGGAAAATCATCTATTAGCAGTAAAACCCCATTTGTCACCGAGGAAAAGTGTTACTGGCAACTGACACTGAAAGAAAATCAATTGTCACCCAAATTTTTTTTTCACCAACAATTATCACAAGAAAAAAAGAAAATCAATTGTCACTAGAAAAGATTTCCCCCTAACTGTCACCGGAAAAAATAAAATGTCACAAAAAATCAATTGTAACCAAAATAATTGTCACAATTAACTGTCACCAGAAAAATATACTCAATTGTCACCAAATGCAGGCGTTGACAGGAATGGTCAATGTTGACTAGTCAATGTTAAAATTAAAAATGGTCAAAGGGGGAAGGAGGTAGGGTTAGGGATGAGGAAGGAGGGGTATTTTTGGAAAAAATGGACATTTACTTAATTATGTAAAAAAAGTGGACATTTACTTAATTTTGACATGAAAAATGGATATTCACCAAATTTAACCTAAATCAAATGTCCCGAAACCCAGATTAAAAATTTATTTAAAAATTGACAAATCCAAAATCGACCCAAAATGACCCGAAACTCGGTCAAACCCGGGTTCGAGACAACCTGGATGTACCCGGAACCTGTTTTACTCGGGACCCGAAGTGACCCGACCCGAATGACCATTTTACAAGTCTAATTGTAATACCTGAAAAATCAAGCAACAAAGAGAAGTATGTCTTTTTACTAAAAATGAAACATTAAAAAATAGGGGTATAATTGTCTTTTCATATTAAATTAAGTGAGGTTTAACAAGAAAAGAGGTATGGGTGGTTAGTTGCAAACAACATATATTTAATGGGTGGTTATTTGACAATTTTTGAATAAGGGGTGGTTATTTGCAAACAACAATGAATAGTGTGTGGTTATTTGACAATTTTTTAATAAGGGGTGGTTATTTGCAAACAACAATGAATAGTGGGTGGTTTATGCATTTTTGCCTATAATTTTATAGTGTATTATATATTTAAGTTAATAAATTTAGATTCACAACATATTTTTCATAGTATAAATTTAGATTCACAAAATAGAAGGGGAAGATATTTGAATTAGAAAAAAAAAAGGAGCGTGGAATTTAATTAGCATACAGTAACCCAATCTTCTTATCGGTAGCTTCTGTTAGTGGGAAACCAAGAGAAATGCGCTGAGTGGCTTCACCTCGCCTCCTCACGAAGTAACTGTTGACTTTGTAAAAAGTCTGATGCACGAGCGATGTGAGCGGAAGGCTCCTACCACCCTTTAGAACGCCATTGAAAGACTCAGATAAGTTCGTCGTCAGGACACCATACCTCGCCCCCCCATCTTTATCCATTGACCACTTCTCTGGCTATATCTTAGCTAGGTACTTCCAAGCCTCGGCGTTCATCTGTTGGATGGCGTGACATCCCTTCTCGAACCCACTTGTCGTCAGTTGGTGAGCAGTCTAGCCTACTATGTCTTTGACCTTATGGTCATGGAACATGGAATTCACGTTTGATTTCAAGTGTCGGATGCATATCCTATGATGTGCATTCGGCGCACTCCATCTAGGCAACTCCGCCATGGTCTTCAAGATGCCTGCATGTCTGTCTGAAATAACACATAATCCAACTCTGTCAGTGACATGTCGGCCTATACAATCCATGAACCACGCCCAACTATCTCCGTTCTCACTCTCAACAATAGCGAATGCAAGAGGGAAAATATGATCGTCTGCATCGAACCCCATTGCCATTAGCACAACATGCTTGTACTTCCCATACAAATGGATGCCATCGATAGATATCAAAGGACGACAATATGCGAACCCAGCAATAGACGGTGTGAAAGCCTAGAACACACGACCGAATATCTTCTCTTGTGGGTTTGGAGAATCCAGATGACACCATTCAACCATTGTTCCCGGGTTTGTAGCTTGGAGTGCAGCCATGAACCTAGGCAACTCCGTGTACGACTCCTCCTAATCACCAAAAAGCTCTGATATAGCTTTCTGTGTTGCCCTTCAGGCTCGCATGTATGACACACAAATCCTATACCGTAACTGTAGATGCTCGAGTATGGTGCTTGGCTTCGTGTCTTGATCTTTGCGGAGGAACCCGAAAATCTCACCCCTAATGAAATTTGAGATGACATTGCGATTATCTAGCTGTAAAATGTCAGATGTACAGTTAGGTGCATGAGGCCCACTGTAATTGACAACTGTCCACATTTAACAGTTCTGTCTAAACGACGAGCAGACAATCTACACAAGCACCCACAATTGTCCTTCCTATCACAGACGACTGTGTACCAATCTGGACTCGCCTTTTTTGTACGATATGGCTTTCTCATTTTAACAGAATACTCCGTCAACTCACATTTCAACTCGCTGAGTGAGTTGAATAGTTGCCCGCGAAAAAACTGTCTTCCATCATCTTCTTGTGCGTGCAAATTTAATTCTTGCCAAGAATTTTTTATCATTAGATCTGATTCCACAATATTTCAATTGGGATTAATGGCCTCATCCTCAATCGCCGCCTCCCTAGTTGCTTCATCGTCCTCCTCAGACTCGTCCAAGTCGTCTTCATGATCAACCCCAAGAGCATCAACGTATATCTCATTTAGCTCAGATATGTTGTTAAGTCCATCCATCCTACGTTATCAATGACAAAAATTAGTTTATAACAAATGATAAATGCTCTCACTAATCTTATCAACATAAGATCAAATTTTCAATTACTTTCGATATTAACTACCAAATTTCATAAACTCGTTCATATTTCAATGAAATTACGTAATCCAAACTTGTATATGTAATCCAAACTCATTCATGCTAAAAACTATATTTCTAAAACTCATTTATGCACCAAACTACGTAATCCAAACTTGTATATACTATCAACAATAAACAAAAAAAAATTATATTCAATCCTCAAATTTCTCAATGACGATAGCAAATACATATATCATCTAAATAACTGCTAGAAATTATAATAAAAACAAAAACTTACCTTACCTAAATATGAGACAACATGTATACTGGAGAGCGCTTTGAGAGCGTTTTGAGATGAAAACCGATAAAGGCGGAAGATGAAGAAGGGGCAACGAAGCTTCAATAATTTGATCAACCTAAAAACGCGAGTTCAAACCATGTTTTTAGTTAGGGTTACAGAGATCCCCCCTAGCATTAGGGGAGAATCTGCTTCAGAGTAATGTTGGTCATAAAACGCGGCTTCAAGCCGCGTTTTATTGCCGTCATCACATCACCCAGAGGAATCTCTGGTTTTTTTCTGACATCCCACAGAGAAACGCGGTTTGAAACCGCCTTTCTTTGTGCCACCTAAGCTCCCCCGGTCGCCTGTGTTGCCAGGTGGAAAGTTGACCAAGAAACGCGGTTTCAAACCGCGTTTCTATGTCAATTTTCAAAACTCCTCCCGGGCGCCAATGTGTTTTCACATTTTACATATAAAACGCGGTTTGAAACCGCGTTTTTCTGACGACTCTGCAAAAAATGAATATTTTTGTAAAATGTTTAAAACATTGAATATTTTCGTAATTATTTAGTTTTTTGTGAATAGTTTGAAAAAAAATATTCTATTTTAAGATAAAAACGAGTGGTTAAAGTATAAAATTAACGTCAATATTTAAGTTCAAAATGAAAATATTAATTTAAATTCAAGACAACAACGTTTTAGTTAAAATGTTGATGTATATTTTTTTTCCTTTTTAAAAGAAAAAAATGTTGTTTTCTTTTTTTTTCATTCTACAAGGCAATGTTTTATTGGCTAAAAAGGCATCGTTTGAAACCAAATGAGTTAATCTATAATTAACTTATTGTTCAATTAACATGTAACAATGCGTATCCAGATATAAAAACTTTAAACATGCATTTATAGTTGATTATCTAATTATCGAATTCAGTAATGGAACATCTCACTTTAAAGCTCTCAAGTTAAATTATAGCATCAAATTATCAAGTTAAATACTACATCCGTTTAGAAATAAGTGACGTTTGACTTTTTGACACGTTTTTTAAGGAGCTAAAAACTATATAAAATATATAGTTTTTAATTGATTTTTTAAAATAATTTTATACATATTAGTTATAAGTTTAAAATTATTTTAAAAAATTAATAAAAAAGTTAATATTTTATATAGTATTTAGCTCCTTAAAAAACGTGTCGAAAAGTCAAATGATACTTATTAATAAACGGAGGGAGTAGAACATAAAAGTATTGCGATTTATAAAAGGGTTTTTTTTGGTAAGTGTCCTTTTGGTGCCCAAAATTTAAGCCCTATGACAAAAGGGTTGAAATATTAGGTGAGTGTCCATTTTTTTCAACTTTGCCCCTGCCTTATTTTTTCACCTTCTCCCCCAAATTAAAACAGATCTCACCGTCACTCTTCAAATCACACCTCCCTTATTCCTGTAGCGTTCGCTCTTCAGATCTCACGCCCGTTTTCATGGCTTCCACACTCTCGGCGTAACCTAAGTTCCTTCCGATTTCATATCTGTTCAACCAGTAGAAAGAAAGTGTAAGCAGGAATTCGATTCTTGTACCAGTCAACCCCTCTATGCGTACTTTACGCTTTACCTTACTTTCTGTGCTAGCTAGGCTTAGTAGCAAACAAAGGGATATTGAAAGATGGGACCTTTTCTCGAAAAAACTCTGGATCCTTTGTCCAGAAGTCCAGAAAGTGCATCTCTTTCCTCGTTTATAGTAGTCGCATCTCTGCGGTGTTCATCCAGTTGTTTTAAATGAAAACTCATCTTTAGTGCTTCATCTCCTCCACGTCGATTTGAGGTCGAGGCTGAGCCGAATCGGTGAACTCGACCCAATCGAGCTTCTTCGGCGGCGGAACCGCGATCTTCATCGAAGGCGTCCTCTCGTTGAACTTTGAATTGGATTGGGGACTGAATTGGATCGACGAGGCTTCCACACTCGGCTTAACATCCAAGCAGGAAAGCGATCGAAGAATTAGTCGCCGCCTCGAACACCCGTCGACGACAGAAGCTTCGATCCCCATCTATCTTCGACGACGGAGGATCTAGCACTCTTCCACTGGCTTCTCTCTCCAGATGGATGTGTTTTGAAGTCAATCGAGTGGGAGTAGTCTAGTCGCCGTCGTGGATGTACCAGGAGAGGAGCATGGTGGCGCAGCGGCGGAGGATGTAGATCATGTGTTCAAGCTCTTGTGAAGGATACTGTGTCTGAGATCTTAATTACAAAGCCTCGCACTCTCGCAGATTTGGAACATAATCTCCTAATTCATATCTAAATTGAATGACTTTTTTGAGCTGTAATCTCCTAATTCATATCTAAATTAATTGACTTTTTAGTTTGACCAAAAAAAAATAATGATTTTTTAACTTGAGATTGATTGTGTCCACTCCACTACCCCTAATTTGCATGTTCCTTGGTACTGTTATATAGTATTTTACTAGGATTTGTTAATTTGCATGTTCCTTGGTACTGTTATATTTTACTAGGATTTGTTGATGTTCAAGGTAACTATCTTGGTGAGTGATTCTTGTTTAATTATGCAACAGTACTGACTTGGTACTATAAAATGAGGAAATGGTTGGGATGGGTAAGAGGGTCATATTGTAACCAAAACAAAAATAAGCTTATACACACTGTAATCACTATAAAAATAGGGTTATAAACACTGTCACCACTATAAAAACAGGGTCATAAACAATGTAATCAAAAGGAAAACCCTAGGACAACCAAAGTACATGTGATGACAGTTCTCTTCTAATACATGAATGGGTAAGAGGGTCATAGACACTGTAATCAAAATAAAAACAGTGTCATAGCCACTGTCACCACTATAAAAATAAAGTCATAGACATTGTAATTAAAAGAAAAACCCTATAGATGTTGACCAAAATAAAAATAGATTTATAGACACTATCACCACTATGAAAAAAAGTTCATATACACTGTAATCAAAGGAAAATCTTAGAAAAAGGGAAGCACAAACCCTATAAGGGCTAATGAGAAGCCAAAATATATGTGGTGACAGTTCTTCTCTAATTTCTAATTTTTAGTTTTGTAGATTTTTTTAAATTAGTGTCACCACAATAAAAAAAATTAAAAATGTAACTACTATTGTAACCACTATAAAAAAAATAAAGTCATAGATACTGTCACCACTATAAAACATGGTCATAGACACTGTAATCAAAGAGAAATCATATGATAAGTGAAGCACAAACACTATAGGGGCTAATGAGAAGCCAAAATAAATGTGGTGATAGTTCTCCTCTAATAAAGGAATGGGTAAGAGGGTCATAGACACTGTAATCAAAATAAAAAGTGTCATAGCCACTGTCACCACTATAAAAATAAAGTCATAGACACTGTAATCAAAAGGAAAAGTATATAGACGCTTTAACCAAAATAAAAACAGGGTTATAGACATTCTTACCACTATGAAAAAAGGGTCATAGACACTGTAATCAAAGGAAAATCCTAGGACAAGTGAAGCACAAACACTATAGGGCTAATGAGAAGCATATATTCATGTGGTGACAATTTTCCTTTAATATATGAATGGGTACGATGGACATAGACGTTGTAAGCAAAATAAAAATAGGGTCATAAACACTGTCACCACTATAAAAACAAAGGCATAGACACTGTAATCAAAAGGAAAACCCTATAGACGCTGTAATCAAAATAAAAACAGTTTTATAGACACTGTCACCACTATGAAAAAAGGTTCATAGACACTGTAATCAAAGGAAAACCCTAGGAAAAGGGAAGCACAAACCCTAAAAGGGCTAATGAGAAGTCAAAAGAACATGTGATGTACAGTATGATTTAAGGTTTAGGGTTAAGTCTTTAGAGTTTAGGGCCAAGGCCCTAAACCCTAAATCCTAAACCCTAAACCCTAAAATGTTAAGTACAGTACGTCGAAAAGAGATGATTGTTGTCACCAAATGGAAAACCCTAGGACAAGGTAAGCACAAACCCTAAAGGAGCTAATGAGAAGCCAAAGTACATTAGATGGACAGTTCTCCTTCAATATATGAATGGGTAAGAGAGCCATAGACACTGTCACCACTATGAAAACAGGATAATAGACACTGTCACCACTATAAAAACCGGGTCATAGACATTGTCACCACTATGAAAAAAAGGTCATAGACACTGTAATCAAAGGAAACCCTATAGATTTTGTAACCAAAATAAAAACAGGGTTATAGACACTGTCACCACTATGAAAAAAGGGTCAAAAACACTATAATCAAAGGAAAACCCTACGAAAAGGGAGACACAAACCCTATAGGGGCTAATGAGAAATCAAAATACAAGCGGTGACAGTTCTCCTCTAATAAATGAATGGGTAAGGGGATCATAGACGTTGTAACCAACATAAAAACAAGGTCATAGACATTGTAACCATAGAAAAACAAGGTCATAGACACTGTAACCAAAATAAAAAGAGGGTCATAGACACCGTAATCAAATGGAAAACCTAGTATACTGAATACCAAAAACAAGGTCACCACTACATGTTTCAATATACAATCACTTTCCAGGGGCACTTTCAATATACAATCACTACATGTTTCAATATACAAGTCACCACTACATGTTTCAATATACAATCACTGTAACCAAAATAAATGATTAAATGGGGCAACAGAAGCAAAATGGAATTGAACCTCAATTAGCTTGAATAGAACTTTTTGTTTCAATATACAATCACTTTCCAGGGGCACTTTCATAGCTTTAGTCCAAATAAAAAAAAGGGAAACGATAACAATAGGAGATCCTACCCTTACGGTCATGACTCATGAGCAAGGACATCTGAGAACACTACCATGATGAGCGAGCAATACAGATAACTACACCAACAAATTTCTTGAATCTATATACTTCGTCTTCAAGAAGGCACGAGTTAGGATAATATGCACTGCTGTCGGTGCAGGCGGATCAGTGCACACCGCGAGTCCACCGGATCGGAGAGAGAGTGTTACCGTGAACCGAGACAGTCAGACGAGAGATGGTGAGAGCACCAGTGCACCGCCAGTCCGCCACTAATCCACTGGTGTCGGAGATCGCCTTGGAGGCTCCACAGCGATATGAAGCCGAGATCGAGTCGAATCGGCGAACTTGATTGAATCGCGGTTCCAGTGTCAGAGAAAACAAATCGACGAGGAATCAATCAAATTCGAGAGGCGAGGAATCGATCAAATTAGATTCGAATTCGGAAGTTGATATTTCCATTAAAATTTCCATCAAAAACAGATTTCGAAAGGAACAACGAGGCTGAAATTACCAGGAATTCCGGGAAAAGTGTCGGTGTTGATTGAGTAATCGGAGAAACGACGAAGGATTTGATCCCGGAGGTGCAGTACTCGCTTCTTCGATTCTCATGGGAGGGAGAAATACAGAGAAAGGGGAGAAAGGGCTTGGGAACTAAATGAAACGAAGGATTTGGGGGAAAATAGAAGGCAGGGGGGAAATAGAAGGCAGGAGTAGTGTTGGTATTATGAAAATATAATTGACATTTACTAGCAATGCTCCAATCCTAAGACATTTAGTATTTGGTCCAAAGGCCGAAGGCCTTTGGACCAAATTATTTCTTTATAAAATACATTTGAAGTTGAATATGTGTTTAATTTTTAAATATTTATAGCTTTTCGCTCAAGTTTTAGATTTAGGCTTGTATTATATCAAAATCAGTGTTAAATCTATTTGTATTGGTTTGCATGGAAATGTTTACTCTCTTGCCAATTTGTACACATAAAATACGATTATAAGTCACTTAATTATTTCCTCCTTATAAAATCTCATTTTTTTCCTTTCTAAAGTAGTAGATACTTGAAACGCAAAAATTGCATGCAAAGTATCTTGAAAAAAAATGGAGCAACCATCTTTAAAGTTGTATGTAAATCTTAAACTTTCACCAACGAATAATGATCCTTGCGAGTTAGTAATTATATGAAAAATGAATGGACATAGATTTTGTCATAGCCACATAAGTCATTCTCTCAAGTTTATTTATAGAGAAAAAAATCATCAATGTTGGAAAAGTTTGTCATATATATATATATATATATCATGGAAATAAGGTTTAAAATTTAATATTCAAAATTTGGATGAACTAAGTTTGGGAAAGTTGAGCGTGATGGAGGAGACTCTATTCAGGTAGTAACTTCTTTTTCTTATGATCACTTTAATACATCTCATTCAATTGGGTTCACTTGTGTTTTCAATAAATACTTGTTTAAATAAAGTAGTTAAAATATGAAGGGAAAATCGATCTGAAAAAGCAACCTAGATGAGCCCTGCTGAAGAGGTTAAGATTGCATATGTTTGTAGATTGAATTGAAGAAGAGAACTGATTGACTTTTAATTATTATAATTTATATACTCCATATTGTTTATCTCCTCACTATATTCTCTAATCATGAAGCTTATATTACAAATACCAATTCTATTTCTGCAATTATATTCATATTTGCTTTGTATATAAAGAAATTGTATGTGGATTATTTTTTTCAAAAATCGTAGATATACACTTACATCAACCTCTCACCCGCATGCGGGTTTCAACTAGTCATACAAAAAACCCATAAAATGATATTGACTCATAATATGTAGATTAATTACAAAATAAATTAAAAATTTGTCGATCTTGAACCATTAATAATAATAAAAATTAACAAATATATAAATAAGAATGGTGTTTTTGATCCGTCAGATCGACCCGAATCCATAAAAAATGGGTTTAACCTTTATTTGACCTGTGAACCCTATGCAACCCCATCCATACCCGACCCGCTTGACGAAATCTTAGGGGCAAAACTATTCTTCAAAAATATCTCATACTTATGTGTTAAGGTCAAGTACGAACTCCATCCACTCTGTTCGAATTTCATCAATCTCCGCTTGTGTGTAAGTTGTCTTTTGATCATACCACTACAAAATCGGAAAACAATACTTACATTAGCGAATTTTTAGTAGTCAAAACAAGAACTCTAGCTGCTATTCAAAGGATCATACGATACATACATTGCAAGGGATGCGGAGGTATCTTTGCCCTATTATCTCCCGCATGAATCTCAACACATAATATCCACAATCGACCAAATTACTTTGAACAGGACACTGTATCAAAATAATGAATATGATACATTACTACTATACATAAGGAGTATCAAAACAAGTTAAAAAAAAAAAAACTAGCATAGTTTGTAGTTAACCTCTATTCGACACCACTGAGTAGTAAGTCGAGGCTTAACGCCACCCAACTCGGCATACTTCAATGCGTGGCTCCTATTGATACAAAAATAGAACATTAAGCAACAAGTACTAACATGATGAAGTAACAAATTTGTCACAAAACAAGAAACAAGTGCTTACAAATCAACTAATCTCATTGCGTCTTGTCGGATTGGACCATGTAGCGAATCAATCCAGTAAGCATAGTCGAGCTGAGGACTGAACACAATCAACACCCAATGCCCCCTGTACAAATGTTCGTGTGTGTAAAAGCATGTGTATAGATCAACATTGTAGCAAATGTAATTAAATGGTTAAAGTGGATACCCTAGATTATATGGTCCAAAAAAAATCTTGTTGCAGATGTTGCCTTCCATGGCCTTGGCAACGTACTCAGCTCGGTCCTCAACTGAGCCACCGACGTATCCTGGGGAGATCCGATTCGGATAAAGAAATCCGAACATGTCCTTGACACCGGTGCAATGGTTCTCAATCAAGTATCTTCAATCATGACCAAATCAGTTATCTTACTGATTAAAAAAAAAACAAGAAAAAGAATTGCAAGTTTGTCAATGGCAGACCTCACCTGATGTAGACTGATACATGGCAAGCTTCTATCTCGTCTTGATCGAGCCATCTCACGATCTCGCTTTTCCCAATGGGGACATCAAAGTGATCATAGTGGAAAAGCTGGCGGGGTATCACGATTTGCCACTGATTGCCATCCTTAAAGTGCTCATCCAATATTGACCGATATCGGTCTAGTGCACTTGGTGCCTTAACAGGAAGAAACGACATCGACATCTCTGGGATTGGGATTGGGTGGGATGGCATGTTATTTGCCCTCTCCTCTCCCAACTTGGGAATGAACTGCTTCAAAGCATGGTCTCTGTCCCTGAACAAACATCAAATCAGATCAATTCTGGCATTCATCAACAACAAATTGCAGTATTGAGGTTACCTGCGGTATACGGCGTCGCAGGCCTCAACCATATTATGATAGAACCTCTGCCTTCTCTTCTTTTCTGCACGCCGCTTCACCTTCAGCCTTCCCTTCCTCCTTTCTGTAAACCACTTCGCCTTCAGCCTTACATGAGTGGATTTGGGAGTCGGTTTTTGCTTCTTATTTTCCGCAAGGCCACTTCTTTGTTGCAGTATTGAAGATGTCACGAGTTCGAACAGTAACTGAGATTGATCATTCTTGATTGCACGCGCTGCGGAGCAATCTGAGAATCCTTTCCTTATATGATCTGCAGAGTCGAGTAACTCCGCAACTTTGGCCTCCATTGCTTTCTGCTTTCCAGTAAGCTGCAAGTTGTTATGTGCCGATTTCATGACAGAATTCGAGATCAAGCAGTCTATCTAAAGATAACTGATAGAATTTTATAGATATAGATAGAGTTGAATTTATTTCCTAATCTATCATATCATAATTAACTGATTGAAAAGTACTGACGAACTTAAAATCGCATTGAATTGACAAGCACTTGCATATAGAAAATTGCTGTGATCATCGCAATGGAAGGTGATCCTCTGTAACCCTAAGCAGAAAGCGAACCCGAGGCCGTGAATCAAAGCCGTCAGGTCAGCCAATTCACCTCTGCCTTCAACCTCCGCCGCCGCAAATGGCTTCGAAGCCTTGAGCAACACGGAATTAGTGGAATCGCAGATTACGACTCCAATCGCCCCCAATGTCGACCGATTCTCATCTTCCGCCAACAATCCTTTGAAATACAAATTGAAGTACTCCCTCGACACCAGATCATGGCCGCCAATAGGATCCATACAGTACGGCAAAACGCAGTCATAATCGCCTGTCGCAATCCACTCCCTTTCAGCGATCAGTGAAATCTCCGAGGCCGCCATAGCATCTTGGAGATAGGCATCGAGAATCTCTCGCATTCTTCGCAACTCGGCGTTCCGTTGCTGAGGCTCCGCCTGAACAAGCTCCACAAGGTCGATCACTCCGGCGAGAAGGTCGCCGTCGGCGGTGGAAGAGGGGGACGGAGGGGGCGCCGACGTTGCTTCCGGAGGTTGGGAGGGGAAATCGAGGTCGGAGCGGGCGATTGTAGACGCCATGAGTAGGTGGCGGTGCAGCGGCGCGTGATTTGAAACCCTAATTGAAGGCGCGGGAGAGGTCACCGCCATTTGTATAATTGTATGTGTTTCAAAACTATGGAGATCGGTCAAGAAAACTTGACCTAGACTTGACGCAGATTATACACTTACGGAGATTATCACAAGGTACTATTACTCACATTCACTCGATAAAGCTACGTACCATCACAGAATAAAGGTCCAAGCTTTCACGCTAAGCACAACTAATCCAAAAGAGATGAGGACGTAAACGACGGACGAAGCCAAACGCTATTCTAAAATAGCACCGCAAGCCAGCGGTTTAACCATCCATTTATTTTATGTTTGTTTCGACGGGTTTTCGTCTACCGACTTATCGGCCGTCGAAGTTTAGGTAAGTCTGACTTCGAATTTTTACATAATAAAAAAATGTTTATAATATTCCCTCCGATTTTAAATATGAGGCATTTGACCTTTATGCATGTAGTTTAAGGAGCTCAAAACTATACAAAATATTAATTTTTTTAATTAATTTTATTATATTATAGTACTTATTAATAATGCATTATATTTACAATCGGATGAAGTATAACATAAAAAAGAGTATTTGGAACTTTGGATGCCAAGGTGTTTATGCTTATAAATATAAACACTTTCATGTTTAACTCTATTTTTATGTATTTCAAATAATATGAATTTAAAATAAAATATTGGATAGATTGTATAAATAAAATACTTAATGCTGTGTTAAGTTTGTAATTACCTCATAAACTTAGGCCGTGTTTGGTACGGGGTGGGAGGGGATGCCGCAGGTGGGATGGGTTTTCGGGGCGCGCGCCGGCGCGTTTGGCAAGGGGTGACAGGGGATAGAGGAGGATGGGAAGCAGAGGGTGCGAAGCGTGAGAGGGGGTGAGACCTCCACCTGATTGAAGGGGGGTGGACGGGATGGGAAGGGGAAACGTCCCAGATTTGCCCCTCCCCGTTCCCTCTCTCCTCATAAATTCCGATTTCTTCCACTCTTTCTTTTACTCTTCTTGTGCACGCCAACTCTCTCCAAAGAACGACGATCGTCATCCTTCCGAGAGCTCTGCATCTTCGATTATCATCCTTCCGAAAGCCAGGTAATCCCGTTCATCTCCAATACCTCCAATATCTTCGATTGTGCTCGATTTTCTGTTCCAATTTGTGGGTTTTACAGTTTTTCCCATTTCAATTGAAGAAATATAGGGTTTTGTTCAACGTTTAGGGTTTCGATTGAAAGCTATGATTTTATCTTCCATGGTTAGGGTTCTAGAGTTTTACATTCAAAGCTTCGATTTTGCCTTCCATGTTTGGGGTTCGATTGAAATCTCAAGGATTTTCTGCAAATGGGTAAGTTTAGGCTTTTCGATTGAACAACCTATGTGGCATAATGACGAACTGAAACCAAAATCTGGACTTCGTATATGCTTCATTTCATATCAGTTGCCATTGCCCCCAACAGTTAAGCATGCCAGCTTTTTTGAAGAGTTCATTGCACATAGCTTTGTGTTTTATTACAATAATGCATGTCTGATGTCTTATTATGAGCACGAACACCTCTTCAAAACATACTTTTTTATTCCTCATTGGAGCTTCAATTTGGATTTCACTCTTTGTGCGTTGTAGTTTTCATGGGACAAAAATATGCAAACCAGTTCTCTTCATGCTTTGCAGTTTCCATTTGATCATGTCCCCTGTTTTTTTGTCTTCATAACATACTAATCAAGGATGAAATAGGTTTGTCTTCTAAGTTATACCACAGGACTGTGCTATTGCTACAATTATGGTCATCTGAGGTTTTGTGCTATTGCATATACAACCATTGTTTGCAGATCTTCATATGTTCATTTTTGTGGTTATGTTCGGTTTTTTGTTTAATCGTTGTTTGTTTGCATTTGTTCATGGGGTTTTTCTTTTCTGTAAGAATGTATGTGTTGTGTTGTTTGTTTGCATTTGTTCATGAAGGTTAATATGAATTGACATTTTTCAGTTTGTTGTCCTCCTTTGATTGTTGTTGTTATTTTGCTTATGCATATCCACTGCATATATTCACTTCATATATTCTTCCCTCCTTTAAACAAATGCTTATCACTGATTGTATCTTTGTCTGTATGATTGATTTTATCTGGAAGTCGTTGTGGTTTCATCTGGAACTACCATGTTTGAGCTTATTCTGATTTCGACAATATGCTTCCGATGTCAACGTAGGAATGATGTGGCCTTACTCCGACACCGAGTCCGACACCGACTCCGACAGTGACCGCAACTACGCCAGCGGTGACCCTCGCAAGTACCCCTGGCTTAGGACGTCATACAGGCAAGGCCAGTACAGTCGTCACGCGGCACGAGAAGATGAAGACGCTGAGTCTGAGCGCCGTGACCTCGAGGACGTCAAAGAGGATAATGCACTGTGGGCCATGGCTGCCGAAGAACGGAAGGAGTTGCTCGCCAAGATCCGTGGCCTCCTGGCCCAAGACGCACTCAGGGAGAACGCCCTCACAGCAACGAACACTCAATTGCAGGAGACCAGGGACCACAACGTCTCCCTCACGAACAGGCTCGTCGTCTCTGAGGCGAGCAACGACCATCTCGTGCAGAGGGTGGCCGAGCTGTGCTCCTTCATGTGTGGCCGCTGGGTGGAGAACGCAAGCGACCAGCTCCGGTGTCAGAGGCTCTCCTGCCTGGTCAGGCTCCTCGGCTGGATTATCCTTGTCATGCTGGCGATCATAGTGCGTCTGGTCACCCGCACCTAGGACATCAAGCCTCTTCATGCTGTTGTTACCTCTTTTTGTGAAGATTTGCAAGTGTTGTATTTCGTTTATGGTAGTTGTGAACCTCTAACTGAACTCTGGATTTGGGCCCCCATTTTATTCATTTCGGGGCCTCGGATGTAGGAACGATGTTTGTGCAACCTCGGCAGTGCTTACCCCTTTTTGTAAGCCGAGTGTTGTTGCACCCTTTTGCAATGGTGCATTATCCTAACTGTTGTAACCAAAGCAGTTTTCGTAAGTTATGTATGATATGTATATTCCTCGACTACACTTGTCGTTGCCTTACTTTCATCGTTTTCCTTTGATCATGTCATAGACAACATAAGTAAACATTATAGGCACTTGTCAATATGGCTTATACAAAAGGTGACGGCCATACGCTTCCAGTTTTGATTCATTACATGAAGTAATGTCGGGCATCCTACCAATATACAAAATGACATTAGCCATTTGTCAATTACATGAAGTAGTGGTTTGCATTTTACCAACAACAAAATAGGCATTTGTCAATATGGCTTATACAAAAAGGTGATGGCCATATGAAGTAGTGGTTTGAACCATGTACCCAATTTACACAAAATTAGGTGCAGCAACACTCTAGCGCCTTGTCCATCCAAGGTTTACCTGCCTCCGCGACGGTCGTTCCAAGTCTTCTGAGCAATGTCGTCCCTAAGTGCCTTGATCTCTGCGTTTGACCCCGGAGCTTCGTCGTCCGAGAAAAAGGGGTCATCGTCATCTTGTCCAACATCCTCGCTTGCATCGTACGCATCTTCATCGTCGTCCCCGTCGGATGGTATATCACTCCCCATCGGAGGCTCCATGAACCTTGGATCGTCTTCATCGTCGGACTCAGAAGCATCGCGTGAATCCCGCACGTAGTTGTGGAGGGCGAAGCACACAACACCCCGAAGGACCTCTCTTCAATACCTGGGGAGCTGACGGAGGATCCTCCACTTCATCTTCAACACCCCGAAGGACCTCTCTATCGCTCCTCGGAGGGAAGAGTGTGACTTGTTGAAGGCTTCTTTCTCGTTTTTCGGTTGGGAAGCGACGAAGGTTGGGGGGTGGTACTTCGTCGTCGAGTAAGGAATCATGTACCCATTTCGGAAAGCGTAGCCCTTGTCGCATAGATAGTACCTCCTAGCCGGTGGATGGGGGAACCTCAGCGCCGACGTCTTCAATGCGTGATCGAACACCCGTTCATCGTGCGCACTTCCCTCCCAGCCGGCAGATATGAATGTGAACCGAAGGTCGAAGTCGCAGACGGCCATGACGTTGTACGTTGTTGTACCCTTCCTGCATCGGAACCGGATCTGGTCATCTTTAGGCATGATCGCCTCAATATGCGTGCCGTCAATTGCGCCAATTGCGCCCTTGAAGTACGGCCAGTACCGGTTGTCGTTCCTGATATGCTCCGGTATGGCTCGGAAATGAGGGTCGCGAGGCCGGATCAAGTCCCCTAGTAGGCCGCGGAACCCGTTACATCTGCCCCCGCAGATGGCGTCTAGTACCTCCGATATTGTCTCTGAGATTGTGTACGTCGATCGGAGGAACCGCTTGCACGAGTTCCGCTGACTGGACCCCCAGGCCATGGTATTCACGAAGATAGCAACCTTCTCCATCACAGCCATTTGCATTGACCCCCGAAGACCGTACTGGTGCTCCAGCATGACACACAGTCGAGTGAAGGCCGCCTTCTCCATTCGAAATGCGTTAACGCTCCTGGCGTCTGACCAGTGGGTGAGGATCTGGTCTACCCATCGTGCCCAGTGTACTCTCCTAGAAACTAGGGTACCTTGTGCACCCGTTTGAAGTAGTGGTTGGCAATGGTGAGCCATATGCCAAAGATGCCGAAAAATCCAACCACACCCTTCGCTTGTCTTCGGCGACGTCGACGACGACGTTTGATGACCGTTTCCTTCGTCCTTCATGCGGAAAATCATTGAGTTTCGCAGAGGAACCACAACAACGATGCATTAACGCACAACTTTGAACAACGATGCATTGACACACAACTTTGAGCAACTTTATTACAAGGGGAAAAACGTTATGAAGGCCTAACAACACATGCGGAAATTGTATGTAATTGTATCTACCATTATCAGGAGCTGGTAATTGAAAGCGATAATAAACAAACACATGAAGTAAACAGAGACATAAATCTTCCACACGCATTCTAAAATGTCTCCTTATTTGTGAATTGAAGGCGCTACGCAGACAATGTTCTCATATGTGAGAGGTAGGACGTTCGCCGATGGGTCATGGTCAGTCTAGGTGGATGGCGCTCAGCTGTTGACCGTCGTTGGTCGAGTACAACCACCGAAGCCACTTCAGTCAGGCGACATTGCTGTCAAGCTGAACGAAGACCTCACGTCGCTCGGGTGACTTGATGATGGCTAAGCTGAAGCACCATAGAGGGTCTCCTTCTCCGAAAAGGCCGTCCCCAACCATCGACCTCACAACATCCAACACTTCTTTCGTTGTGTCTTGGGGGGCATTGGACGATACCTCATCCTTCTCCTTATCCTTTTTCATCATGTCAATGATGTCACGCGTGCTGTCTTGAATGACCCCGACGATGCGCGCGAACATTGCGCTTGGAGCTCCTACGGGAGGAAGTCGTCTCAGAACCTGGGCCTCGCTTAGGCCTAGACTGCTGTGACGCCCCTACGCTTGGAGCTCTAGGCGCCCGGCTAGAGGGTGAGCCATCGTCGTCCACAATGCCCTGGACAACGTTTTGCATGGAGGGCGTTGCAGATTCAGCGTGAGGGGTGTTGAAAAGCTCGTCGAACTCCTGTTCAACACCCTCACATTGTGACCCCTTTGGGTCACCCCTTGCGTCGGGGTCACCAGCATCGTCATGTAATACTGGGAACCTTACAACTATAACAATGTTGAGGTAAAGTCGGGAGAAAGGACTTGAAACTAAAAAGCGCTCAAGGAAGGTTCCGTTGTAGACATCCTCCAAGTGTTTTATGTAAATTAAATTAAATGTAGATGTCTCAGTTAATTATATAGGTATATGCCTTATTTTTTGTATTATTAGAAATGATTGTGAGCGGGTGGTTGATATCCTTCAAGAGAAGGTTGCACCGGATTTAGTTTTGCAAACGAAGCTCTAGCAGTCTACATAGGACTTTAAACAGCTATAGCGAAGGGATTTAAGGAGCTAACCGTCGAAGGACATAATCTCAAAGCCATTAAGGCAATTAATAACAAGAACAATGTTCCTTGGGAAATTATGCATATCATTGAGGATATTCAATTGATCAGGAGATGTGGAAATTCCATTCACTTCCAGCGTTGCTATAAAGAAGCTACTATGGTTGCGGATTTCATCACAAAACACACTCCACATATTAATTTGCCTTACCTCTCCCCTTTTGTAGAGAGCTATATAATATCATATTTTCTTATGATCAAGGATGATTTGTTTTAAGGCATCTTTATTCTTGCCTACGGTAATAAAAATAGTGGTAATTGACGCGATCATGGAATTTCATCTATACTTATTACCTCAGGGTGACGACAAATGTCCTAATATACCTGCTAGCCCTACTAAGGTGGGTGGTGATCAGTTTATACGCTTGTTGGTCCAAGCGGTCTGGGTGATACTTTCGACTCGCGAGAAGGTATTTATTGTTCAATCGTCGTCGCCAGAGGAAGTAAGATGGTGTTCTTATTCTAGATATGTTCTTCTTCGATCAAAGACCTTAAGAACTCGAATCCAAGGGTTTTAAGTTAGGGAGATATGCAGAGCTCTTCTTCTTCTCTTGAATCGGATCCCTTTCTTGAAGGATGAAGGGGGGTATTTATAGGGAGGCTAGGCGAGCAGCTGGCTGGTGACCTCGTGGATTAGCAGGGGACACATGTAATGCATGCCCTCATGCTAGAGGGCTAGGCATTCATACGTGACATTGTTAGCGGGGAAGTGCTTAGCCAACGAGATGCTAGTCTTTTGCCCTAAAGGTCCACGAGGTATTGGTGGGTCCTGTTATGAGATATACACTTACCTATGTTAGGATTCTCATCGCGATGCTCCTCAGATGGCTATGCTCGCGATATATTGATAGTAGACTGGATGTCTTTTGCGTTGGGCGACCTACTTATGACCTCATATCCTTGTTAATTAATAGAGTTATTTTCCATGGCATCGTCATATCTCCTCGTAACCGGATCGCGAGGGATATATCGCCCGCGATTATGTTTCGACAAAAGTGATGCTTCCTGCCAAAAAACTTATTCTTGGATGGGCCTGAATTGGGCCCGGTGTATTTTTGTCCTATTTGGGGACGACCCCACGGAGACCTATAAGTGAGGATTTCACCTCTAGTCGTTTCATTTCACACTTTCAAAGACAGAAAAGAGAGAGAGAAAAAGAGAGAGAACTCGAAGGGTTTTGATTCCAGGAAGACGATACCGGAGTTGGGTGGTGGCCCATTTCTCAGTTTTCTCTTCCTTGTCGGTGCTTCTCTTCCACCTCCATTGAGAAAGTACTTCCTGATTGTTCTCATGTTTTGTCTAATTTCTAGATTCCTACTCGTACTTAGGTTTTTTAGGGCAGAGGAAAGAAACCCTCGGGGGTGGAACCTCCCTCCTCTGGTGAGGGGCATGGTGGTTATGGGGCCGAGAGTAGGGTGTTCCATGGTGTCTTGTTCCCCTTTTTCTTCTTTCTTTTCCTTGGGGTACGATTGATTTACCCATGGGTATTTTAGGTCATCTGGTGGTGGTATGGCAGTGTTAAGGTGGGGGTAGTGCCTTTTTTGGGATTCTGGGGGACTTTCTGACGGTTGTGGGTGGACGAAACTTTTCGTCTTCCCTCCTTTTTTACTCTTCGGAGGAGATGAAAATGCATCTCTTAACCGTCACCCCCCTCCCCCCCCCCCCCCCCCCCCGTGGGGGAAATTAATGTCTTTTCAATGCCCTCTTGAGGGGCGCGTGAGGCGCCAACACAAACCCAGGAGGGATTTTTTGGCGCCAAATTTATTCAACCGCGATCCTGAAAAGTTTATTTTACCTTGTTGATTTTTCTTTCTTTGCGTCTTTTCAGGGGCTTTTCTTCTTAACATAATTAGCGATGTCGAACGAAAGCGACAACCAAAACAGAAGTCTGGGCTATGAGTACGAGGAGGTTAGCTCCTCACAGACCAAATAATCGATAGTGCACGATGACTCGGAAGCCACGATGCCTTCGGTTCATTCTCCGCAAAAGAAGAAATCGCGCGCGGTAGAAGGAAAAACGGTCAAACTCGTAGCCCCACAGAGTGCGACACGGAGAAAGATGGTTGGGTCTATCAAGTGTCCTTTGACGAGGGACAATCGTGAGTATTGCCTTACGTCCGAGTCTATAAATGAATTGGGGAAAGGAGGGTCATCTCGCGTATCAAAAGAAAGGAAGAAATCGGTTCGCGTGGTCCCCGATGATTTCGTAGTGCTTCCCTATAAACAGGAGGAGATAGATAACTGCAGTGTTTGCGAATGTTACGCTTCTGCTGCACCCCCACCTGCTCCCAAGGTTTTTGAGGAGTGCGTGGCTCCCATCGCCGCTGCCACTAGGGGAGAGAGATCGATCCTACAATCCTTTCATCTCGAGATGATAGCTCAGATTTACCTTGGCCAGTCGGGGTAGAGATAGGCTTGGCTTCTGAGAATGGGGGTTGTCTGAATGTTTATTGGGATCATGTGGTCATCCATCTTGAGAGTTTGCTTCAAGGGTTCCGCCTTCCTCTGCCCAAACTTTACTCTGATCTCTTAGCGAAGATAAATTCTTGTCCTGCCCAGCTTGCTTTTAATGTTTGGATGTATCTGGTGGCCTACGTTATCCGGTGCGCCGTTATTAAGTAGAAACCAGAGTTGGATCATCTTTTTACAGTCCCGTGTTTGCGATATAGCGAGGGATTAGTGTCTTCTTCCCTGTCCGAGAACATAGTTGAAAGGGTGTCCAGCCGATCTAGATGGAGGAAGAAACGGTTCTTGGTTCGCGATCCCACCAAGTCTTCTCTAAATTTTGTGACCACATCGGGTTCTTACGTGCCTCCCCCGAAAAACAAAAGTATTGTGATGGACAGGTGGCGGTTGAAAGGTTGTCCAGCCGTTTTCAGTCGGGGGAGGGGCCCTCGGCGAAACGGGGCTACAAGGAAGTCGTGACCCCGACTCGCTTAGAGATGGTCGGGCTTAGCCTCCCACACCGCCAGGGTCGGTGTTTGGGTTTTCTTATTATTTCGATCATGATTTTCTCGTTTGACCTTTGTCTTAATTCTTTTGCAGATATGTTGATTGATGCTGGAAAACTCTCCGCTATGGCTATGAAGAAAGGCGCTGTCAAAACTCCTCATGCTATCACTCCACGAGTGGGTGATAATCGACATCAGATTATACTTCGTGACTCGCCCCTCGCAGCAAAGAGTGCTAAGGGGAAAGAGCCTGCCGAAGATAGGCAGAGCTCATCCAGGGACAACGTACCCCTTATTCAACGCGGGCAAAAGAGGCCTAGGGAGGAGGTGGGAACAAACAAGATTCTAAGCGATGAGCCAATCACCCCATCAGGGATTTCCATGGATGTATACAAGCAACCCGGGTTTTCCTCACTTGATTTTAAGAGGCTAGTGATCCCTGAAAGGAACTGTCCGGCCGAGAGGGAGTTCCTTCATCATCTGAGAGACGAGGAATTGTTGGAGCAGGGTCAGAAAACCGGGGGTTGGGTAATTCTCCTCGTGATTTTCCTTTTTTACTAATTTTATCTTGCATGCATGTTTATCATTCTTCACGTGATATCATAAGGTAATTTCCAATGGTCTGAAGTGGCCGAGCGCTTGAGAAAGTACGGTGATGTCGTGAATGATTTGAGGAAAGTGAACAAGAGTTTGATAACAAAGGTGGAGAAACTCAAAGACGTTGAGCTTCAAGAGGGAACCATCAGTAGTCTGCAAGTGTCCTTGGAAAAATCTGAGAAAGAAGTGGAGGCAGTAAGGGGCGAGCTGGATGTATTGAGGGTAAAAGTCTCAAAACTTCAAGAGAGGGGCTCAGAGCGCAAGTTGGAGATAACGCGCTTAGATGATCGGATTCGGGGGCTCGAGGTTGAGCTGACAGCGGCTCGCGAGGAGCTCGGTAGTGTAAAGGGGCAGTTTGAGCGTTTTACTTCCGGTGAGGATGTGGTCTTAACAAAGAACACACTTCACGACTACATCTTGAGCGATGAGGGTCAAGGGTGGCTTACCAATTTTCTCGCGAAGGATGGTAGAGCCTGGTTGACCAACTTTCTTGGGACGGATGGTGATGATATTCTTTATGACCATCTATCTGATATTTTCATACAAGGAGTGGATGGTGGTGTCATTCAAAGTGTCAACCATTTTTCTCATCTCGGGGATTCTGTGAGGATGTTCTCCCCTAGTTATGACCTTAAGAAGATGAAGCTTGAAGATCCTCAGCACGGTTTGCCTCCCTCCTCACCTAATGCCTCCGTAGTTGAAGTTGTTGAGGTAGAGAATCAGGTGGTTTAGAGTGAAACACCACCTTGGTTGTGTACACCCTCACCACATTGTAGTACATCCCTTGTAACCGATTGTATCTTGCCATCATAGTATAAATAGGCAAGAGCGGGAATGTAACAAACTAAGACAAGCAATGAAACAATCTCAGTTCATTCATCTCCATTCTCTCTCCTTCTGATCTATTTCTTCTTCTCCATTCTCAAGCTATAATTGAGCTCGAATTGGTCAATAATCGACAAAAGTTGTTGTCCTTGAGCCCCCTCCCGCCAGCGAGCCTGTTGTTGAGCCTATCACTGTTGCTGAGCCTGCCAATGCTTCTGAGACTGCTCGTGATGAGAAAAACGTCCCTCCTGTCGATGCGTGACAACCTGTTCGTCCGTTCTTTTTTAATCAAGTGTTTGAATTTGCCCTTGAGGTGATGGAAAGTGTGATGAAACATTTCTACCGGTAGTGTAAGCTTATGCTTTATCGCGGTTCGTATTTTGCTTGGTGGGAAACATTTTGGACCATGAAAAGTGTATGCCTTGTCATGGTATTTTGATCGTGTGAATATTTTTCGATTATCGTACTTCATATTTCGCTGGTTACCTGCTCTTTGTTTGTTTTTCCAAACTTTGGCCTGTTTTTATTATCCTTCTTATCCGCGATACCCTTACCCATCTCCTGTCATTAAACGTGTTATGGAATAAATCATGAGATGACAAAAATAAGGGTTCGCAGATTTATAAAATATTGAAGTGCTATTAGCAGCTTAAAACTGTTTTTTATTTGCTACGACATAAAATAGAAAGTGATTTATAACATGCCTATCTATATTTCATCGTAGCATAGGAGGTCGTAGAAAACATCCCCGTTTTCTTCTGGGCCTGGTTGCTCTATTGCTACGTCAAAGTATGATTCTCCTTGGAACTCAAAAGTAAGACAACACCCTATTCTTAGGTTGTTAGATGTTGCGAACTCTCTTCATCCTTCTGATAGAGAGAACCAATCTCCTTCATCTCTTTCAACTGTAACCATAAATTCTTGGTTTAGGGGAGAACATTGGAAGATTTGGTCTAGTATTTCGTCTCCAAATTCTACAAAGATGTATGGTAGAGGGAGCTTGTACATGTGACTCTCTCTGAGTATTACTCTGATGAATTTGGGATTTGGTAAAGTCATGGTATTTGTGATGAAGGTAGGTGGAGAGACTTCACCCGAAGCTATGTCAAAGCTAGGCATTTTGTTTTGGGTAGGGTGTTAGTGTAATGAATTTAGACTTTCCTTTATTTATACTAAGGATCTGGTTGTGGAGATAAGTATCATGTAAAGGCTCGGAATTTCAAATCCTAAAATTTCAAAAAAAGGAAATTAAAAATGAATCTAAATTGGATTTAAAACTCATTTAGCGGATTCCGACCGAAATGTAAAATTTGGCGAACAATTTCCGTCCTTGACCTTGAAAATTCAAAATAATTATCGGATAGTGATATCCTTTTCGATTTTAAAAATCTAATTGATCGAGAGAGTGGGATTCGGGGAAACTAACATTCGGGAACTAATTTCGGGCTTCGAAATTCATTTATACATGATGTCCAACGCTTTATACATGATGTAAATTTATTAGGTTTAAGTTCAATCTCCAGCGATTAGAGCGCGAGAGAGGTTGAAACTTATAATAAAAACTAATCTCAAGCATAGAATACGCGACAAAGAATTTCAAATTTAAGTTCAATCTCCAGTGATTAAAGTGCGAGATAGGTTGAAACTTAGAATGAAAACTAATCTCCAGTGTCCAACACGCGATGAAGATTTTAAAATATAAGTTCAATCTTCAGCGATTAGCGCGCGAGAGATGTTGAAACTTCAAATGAAAACTAATCTTCAGCGACTAACACACGATGAAGATTTTTAAATTTAAGTTCAATCTCCAGTGATTAGCGCTCGAGAGATGATGAAACTTAGAATGAAAACTAATCTCCAGCGTCTAACACGCGATGAAGATTTTTAAATTTAAGTTCAATGTCCAGTGATTAGCGCGCGAGAGATGTTGAAACTTAGAATGAAAACTAATCTTCAACATCTAACACGCGACAGAGATTTTCAAATTTAAGTTCAATCTCTAGTGATTAGCTTGCGAGAGATGTTGAAACTTAGAATGAAAACAAATCTTCGGCGTCTAACACGCAACGGAGATTTTCAATTTTGAGTTCAATCTCCAGCGATTAACTCAGGAGAGATGTTCAAACTTAGAATGAAAACTAATCTCAAGCGTCTAACACGTGACGAAGATTTTCAAATTTAAGGTCAATCTTCAGCGATTAGCGCGCGAGAGATGTTGAAACTTAGAATGAAAACTAATCTCCAGCGTCTAACACGCGATGAAGATTTTTAAGTTTAAGTTCAATCTCCAGTGATTAGCGCGCGAGAGATGTTGAAACTTAGAATGAAAACTAATCTTCAGCGTCTAACACACGATGAAGATTTTTAAATTTAAGTTCAATCTCTAGTGATTAGCACGCGAGAGATGTTGAAACTTAGAATGAAAACTAATCTCCAGCGTCTAACACACGATGGAGATTTTCAAATTTAAGTTCAATCTCCAGCAATTAACTCGCGAGAGATGTTGAAACTTAGAATGAAAACTAATCTCTGGCGTCTAACACACGACGAAGATTTTCAAATTTAAGTTCAATCTCCAACGGTTAGCTTGCGAGAGATGTTGAAAATTAGAATGAAAACTAATCTCCAGCGTTTAACACGCGACGAAGATTTTCAAATTTAAGTTCAATCTCCAGCGATTAGCTCGCGAGAGATGTTGAAACTTTGAATGAAAACTAATCTCCGGCGTCTAACACGCAACAGAGATTTTCAATTTTGAGTTCAATCTCCAACGACTAACTCGAGAGAGATGTTGAAACTTAGAATGAAAACTAATCTCCAGCATCTAACACGGGACAAAGATTTTCAAATTTAAGGTCAATCTTCAACGATTAGCGCGCGAGAGATGTTGAAACTTAGAATGAAAACTAATCTCTAGCGTCTAACACGCGATGAGGATTTTTAAATTTAAGTTCAATCTCCAGTGATTAGCGCGCGAGAGATGTTAAAACTTAGAATGAAAACTAATCTCCAGCGTCTAACACGCGATGAAGATTTTTAAATTTAAGTTCAATATCTAGTGATTAGCACACGAGATATGTTGAAACTTAGAATGAAAACTAATCTCTAGCGTCTAACACGCCACGGAGATTTTCAAATTTAAGTTCGATCTCCAGCGATTAACTTGCGAGAGATGTTGAAACTTAGAATGAAAACTAATCTCCGACGTCTAACACGCGGCGAAGATTTTAAATTTTAAGTTCAATCTCCAGCGATTAGCTCGCTAGAGATGTTGAAACTTAGAATGAAAACTAATCTTCCAGCGTTTAACACGCGACAAAGATTTTCAAATTTATGTTCAATCTCCAGCGATTAGCTCGCGAGAGATGTTGAAACTTAGAATGAACACTAATCTCCGGCGTCTAACACACGACGAAGATTTTCAATTTTGAGTTCAATCTCCAGCGATTACCTCGCAAGAGATGTTGAAACTTAGAATGAAAACTAATATCCAGCATCTAACACGCAACGGAGATTTTCAAATTTAAGTTCAATCTCCAGCGATTAACTCGCGAGAGATGTTGAAACTTAGAATGAAAACTAATCTCCGGCGTCTAACACCGCGACAAAGATTTTCAAATTTAATTTCAATCTCTAGCGATTAACTCGCGAGAGATGTTGAAACTTAGAATGAAAACTAATCTCCAGCATCTAACATGCGATGAAGATTTTCAAATTTAAGGTCAATCTTTAGCGACGCGCGAGAGAGGTTTATGTGGAGCTAAAGGGCTATGGATTAAAACGGGCTTTTCATTAATGGTTGACTTAGATAGACGTGCCTTTTCTAATGAGGCTTGTTACATAAAGAAAAACTGGAAACCATTGGCATGTGGCCCGTCATACCCAGCCGCATCCATTTCTTCTTCAATGTCGTACCCTTCTCTGTCCAGAAATTGAACTTCTAACCTTATTCCTCCTAGATGGGTGAACACTATTGTTGTTTCTAACTCGAGCCCATGAGTTTCAGCGGAATCCGTCCTACCTCTTCCTACCCAATGTAAATGGTAGGCGCCTCCTGTGATATGAAAAGGGAAATCTTTTATAATGCGGGTAGAAATAAAATTTGTTCCAGTACCTGGGGTTCGAACTGCTCTCCGAAACTATAGGGCAACATCATGCGTATGTACTGCTCCTCGCCTGCCAGATATATGTCAAAGGTAAAAGGGGGGTTTGAGACTTGATTTGCCATTTCTTTTTTTGCAGGTGATGGTTGTGTAGAGGCTAAGTGGTCATTTTTATAATGGTGTATGAGGGGTTGAACGTTGGTGTTGGAAAACGTATTTTGATAAGAGTATCTGAATTTTCTCGTGACCCATAGGCTTGTTTCTCGATTTGGGCCATACAGATGGACGTACTGGTGGGATTCTGAATGGATTCTTTCCATGTGTAGACCATGCAGAATGCTTTGGGAAGTCCCCATTCAGACCCCTTTCTTTATTCACTACACGTAATAAATGTTGGTACAGATCATGCTGTCTGGCGTGCTTTGTTTGGGTATATATAAGGGTGTGGGATTGTTGTTGTAAACCGTTCAACTATTAGCTTCGTTTTGTTTATTATTTCATCTGGTAGAAAAAGGGATGTCGTCGCCTAATTCTAGAATACGGGATTTTTATCGCTGTATATATTTGGAAAAGAGGCTTCATCGCTTGGTAAGTCTCTAATACTTTAATCTTTTGATGTTTTAATCGTGAAACTTATTAAGTTATGTTTTGTTGTAGTCTCTTCCTTGTTCTTTTGAGAGGATGTATGGTCACATCGTGTCTGACCGTGTTTGCTTGGTATCCTCATGTGGGCAAAAGTATTATGTTCGGGTTTCCAAGGACAACTTTAATCGGTGGTGGTTAACCGAGAGTTGGAGGCGACTAGCAACGACGTTCGTGTTGGAGCGACGATGGTGTTTTTCAAGAATGGGGGAGGGCATTGCTTTGAAGTGCTCGCTCTTGAAGATGAGTAGCTTGCGAAGATCGTGAATTGATATTCCGGATCTTTGATTAAGTGGATGGATTACATGCTTTTGTTAATCCTGCTCTTTCGATTGGTCCTTTGTGTAAGTTTACCAGAGGATCGTATCTATAATGATTTTTCTTTGACGTGTTACTATTAAGGCTTCGATATTTGTGCGCGACGTGATCGTTTGCCCTTTTGGTTGGTTATGAGCTGGAGATGATTGTTCCTTGATTGTACATGTCACGTCAGGGTAGCAGGGCGATGCTCTCATATCTCACCACTTGTTCGGCGTGCAGGTCATCTTAGAAAAGATCTGGACCGAACACAGTGATATTGAATATGAGTAGTTTTATTTATCGATATATATGAGAGTGTGGAGAGTACCCAGAATTTGAGCGACTGTATTCTTCGAACCGGAACAAACACCATGACCTCTCCTAATCCGAGCCGTCGGGATTTTTTCCATTCTATTGATTCTGAGGAGAAGCTTGAAGTCTTGGTAACCCTCCCGACCTTTTATTCTTGGTCTTCGTATTCCTGTGTTTTTTTTAATAAAATCTTGTTTTGACTGCTTGCAGCCGTTATCGGACTCTTTTGGTGCCAGGAATGGTTGCGTGGTTGCGGATCATGTTTGTATAGTTTCCCCTACTGGCGGGAGTTTCGTGTAAGGGTTTTTCGAGACAATCAGGGTTGTTATTTTTTGACTGAAGGTTGGCGCGTATTTGCGGAAGATAGCGAGCTCCGTGTTGGGGTTTCTCTGATCATCTTTAAGTATGAAGGGAGTAATCGTTATACGATTATTGTCTTGAAGGCAAGTGAATAGGTTGAGAAGCAGTAGCGATGTTGTCCCATTTTTTCTTTTGTAGTATGTTACCCAGTTGTCTCTCGTACGAGTTTTAACTTTGTGATCGCTTTGTATTTTGCTTGAACCTATTGTATACCGGTCGCTTTACGTTCAAATGGTTTGTTTGTTCTCCTTGGAGGCTTGTATGCACATCCGTGTTCGAAAGACACGCGATTGCTAAATTTATTCTCCGTAGAAGCTTATTTGCATATCCATGTTCGAAAGACACGCGATTGCTAAATTTATTCTCCGTAGAGGCTTATTTGCATATCCGTGTTCTAAAGACACGCGATTGCTAAATTTATTCTCCGAGGAGGCTTATTTGCACATCCGTGTTCAAAAGACACAGGATTGCTAAAAAATTTCTCCGTAGAGGCTTTTTTTCACATTCGTGTTCGAAAGACACGTGATTGCTAAATTTATTCTCCGTAGAGGCTTATTTGCACATCCGTGTTCGAAAGACACGCGATTGCTAAATTTATTCTCCGTAGAGGCTTTTTTGCACATCCGTGTTTGAAAGACACGTGATTGCTAAATTTATTTTCCGTAGAGGCTTTTTTGCACATCCGTGTTCGAAAGACAGCGATTGCTTAATTTATTCTCCGTAGATGCTTGTTTGCACATCCGTGTTCGAAAGACACACGATTGCTAAATTTATTCTCCGTAGAGCTTTTTTGCACATCCGTGTTCGAAAGACACACGATTGCTAAATTTATTTTCTATAGAGGCTTTTTTGCACATCCGTGTTCGAAAGACGCGTGATTGCTAAATTTATTCTTCATAGAGGCTTGTTTGCACATCCGTTTTCGAAAGACATGCGATTATTAAATTTATTCTCCGTAGAGGCTTGTTTGGACTGACGATCATTTTTGGGTTTCGAACTTTCATTTATATATATATGAAGAGGTGTACCCAATCGGGATTCCTGGTGACCCCTATACATAGAAAATCTAAGTCACCAGGTTTCCAAAATACATACCTAATATTATGTGAAATAAGCTTTGAGGTTTTTGGCGTACCATGACTTCGCAAGGATGGCCCCCTCTGAATTTCAAAGTTTGAAAGACCCTTTGCCCACTTCTTTATGAATGACGTAAGGGCCCTCCTATTTTGGATCAAGCTTTCCTCCTGTTGTTGCTTGCCGAAGGACCAAGTCTTCTTTTTATATGGGGAGTAGGAAGACACGTTTGTTGTATCCCTCAGCTAGTCGGCATTGATACTCGTTTGCCTTGAGACAAGCCGTGTCTCTCCTTTCTTCTCGCAAGTGAAGTTCCAATTCGAGGGCCTCATCATTGGTGTCTTTGTTAAAATCAACTATTCTAGCCGATGGTACCAATAATTCTACTGGAATGATCGCGTCGACCCCAAAGGCCATTGCGAATGGGGTTTCTCCGGTTGGGCTCTTGGCCGAGGTTCTGTATGACCATAGTACCAGTGGCAAAGCTTCGACCCATTCCCCTTTTGCTGTCCCCAACCTCATTTTCAAGGCGTTTAAAATCTGGGCATTCGTGGTTTCAGCTTGTCCGTTGGATTGCGTGTAGGCCACTGATGAGAAACGGAAATCAATGTGGAGCTCGGCACAGAAATCGCGGATCCCTTCACAGTCGAATTGAGGGCCATGGTCGGTGATGATGGTTTGTGGGACTTCAAATCGGCAAATCATTTTTTTCCAAAGGAACTTGCGTACCTTCTCTGCTGTAATAGTGGCCATGGCCTCGGCTTTCACCCACTTTGTAAAGTAATCGACTATCACAATGATAAAGCGGAGTTGCCCTAGTGTTGTTGGGAAAGGGCCTAAAATATCCATCCCCCACATGGAAAAAGAACAAGGTGCCGATATGCATTTCAACGGATGGGGAGGCCGGTGATTGAGTGATGCATGTCGCTGGCAGGGGTCACATATATGAATAATCATTTCAGCATCGGCTTTGAGAGTAGGCTAGTAGTACCCTAACCGGATGATTTTAGCTGCCACGGCTCTCCATCCTTGGTGATTGCCAGATACGCCTGCATGGAGTTCCTGGACAAGATCGAGACCTTCCTGGTTTGATACGTAGAGGAGGTCTGGGAGGTTAAGACCTCTTTTGTAGAGGCGGTCGTCCCTGACTAGAAAGTGAGCCGCTCGCTTTCTGATGCTTTGGTTGTCTTAGGATTCGCTCATTAATACGCCTTCGGTTATGTCTTCCAAGAGAGTTTTGCGCCAGTCTCCGAGATTAGATATTCTGAAGACCCCTTTGCGAATCCCTCGGGCATGCTTTTGCTCGATCACCACACGATCGCCCTAACCGAGGGGCAGTGTTGCTCCTATCTTATCTAGAATATCGACGCGTTTATTTTGTTCGCGAGGAATGGATGAAATCGAACATTTCCCAAAGGCCGCTGTGAGCGTTTGTACGCGAGCTAGGTACTCGGGTAGCATCCATGTCTTTGCCTCATATTCCCCTTTGACTTGTAGAGCGACTACTTCGGAGTCTGTGAAAATTTGGACTTGAAGAGATCCATTGATCAGCGTTTTTTCAATACCTACGATCAATGCTTTATATTCTGCTTCATCGTTAGTAGCTTCAAACAGAAGTTGGAAAGACAAATCAGTTATCTCTCCACTAGGACTCATAATCGTGATTCCTGCCGCACATCCTTTTGTTGATACAAAACCATCTACATTGATGATCCAATCTTCTCCCTCGCAATCCTGGGAATCTGTAAAAATAGCTTCGACAAAAAAATCGGTCAATGCTTGGGCTAAACGAGAATTTCTATGTTTGAAATGAATGTCAAATTCCGAAATTTCTACTGCCCACTTAACCATTCTTCCTAAGAGAGATGGCAAATGGAGGATTTGATGTAGGGGCAGATCAGAGAGTACCTCGATGATGTGAGCTGGGAAGTAAGGCCTCAATCTTCGCACCGCGAAGACAACGATCAAAGCCATTTTTTCTATTGGGGAGTACCTGGACTCAGCCGGCTGCAAGACCCTGCTGGCGAAATAGATAGAAAACTTGGACTCCCTTATGAGCACTGTATTGATGGTAGTTGACCCAATCGCTAAGTATAATTGTAGAGTTTCATGTTCGTGTGAGTAATAAAGAGTGGGCAGCGCAGCCAGGTACTCCTTCATATTCTTGAAAGCTTTATCCAGGACAGAAGTCCACTCGGTCGTGCCTTTCTTTTTCAGCTGCTCGAAGAAAAACAGGGAGTGATCAGCTAGTCACGAGCAAAATCCGCTTAGATAGTTGACAAATCCATTCAACTTCTGGATGTCATTCAGTGTCCTGGGGGAGCCATGTCGAGTATTGTCTGAAACTTAGAAGGGTTCACATCTATCCCACGATGGCTTATCATGAAGCCTAGGAACTTCCCAGAGTCCACTCCGAAAACACACTTTTCTGGATTTAGGCAAACACGGTTCTTCCTTAGAGTGTCGATGGTTTCTTGGAGGTCATTGGAGTGGCTCTCCTTTGTCGGACTTTTGATCACAATGTTATCGACATAAACTGCAATGTTCTTTCTAATTTGTGATATGAAAACTTTCTCGATCATTCGCTGGAAGGTTGCGTCGGCGTTCTTGAGTCCGAAAGGCATTACCCTATAGCAAAAGGTGCCTTGATTGGTGATGAAAGCGGTGCTTTTTTCATCGCAGGAACTCATCTTGATTTGATTGTAGCCTGAATAAGCATCGAGGAAACTTAGAGTCGCGTGCCCCGCTGTGGTGTCTACCAGTTCATCAATGGATGGCAAAGGATAACTGTCTTTTGGGCAAGCCTTGTTTAGATCTTTGAAATCCACACACATTCTCCATTTTTCACTACTCTTCCTTACCAACACTATATTTGACAACCAGGTTGAGTTGATTTCGTGGATGAATCCGGCTTGTATAAGTTTATCCACTTCTTGTTTTGCTGCCTCAGTCTTTTCAGTGGCCATTTTTCTTTTCCTTTGGCACACATGTTTTGCACCGTGGTTAAGCCTAGCTTAGAGAATGCTCTGCGATTTCTCGAGGGAGACCTTTCAAATCATGAGGTGACTAGGAAAAAATATCTCGTGATTTTTTCAGTATATCTTTAACACGGTCTAGAGCAGGACCGGCCAAACTGTGGTCGTGGTAAAGGGTTTCAGTTTTGTTCGGGAAGGGAAAGAAAGTGATCTTCTCCTCAATGATTTTATCTGCCGTTTTCCCAGGTCGTACTTCCAGCTCTGCTTGTCGTTTATCAAATGTGGCTTCCTAGTCGCTATCGTCGGTTGTCTCCACCTTTAACGACCATTGACTGGGTTTATTGATTGCAAACACTCGTCCGTGCCCCTTTTTTAGTGAGGCAAGTAGCAAACTCTGCTTTCCGCCTGTTCCCCTCGGACATGGCCCACCTTTCCGTCGGCGCATGGGAACTTGATGCTAAAATGATAGATGGAGCATGCGACTTGGAATTTAAATAGATTAACCCGACCCATGATGGCATTGTAAATGGATGGTAGTCGGACCACCCTAAACTCAATCATGTGAGTTCTTCTATTAGGAGTCGATCCCAGCGTTAGAGCTAATTCGATTGTTTCAGCCACCTTGACTTCATCTCTCGAGAAAGATTAAAGCTTTCCTGAATAGTGACGCAAGGCGCTTTTTGCGATCCCAAGCTGCTCAAACGCATTCCAGTAGAGGACGTCTACCGAAGATCATGTGTCTACCATCACTCACTTGACTGTTTTGGTCCCTAGCTGCACATGAATAACCATAGGATCCGAATGTGGCATCCTGAGGTCGCGAGCGTCAAAAACAGAAAAATTTAGTACCGCGTGTTCAGTGGTTGCTTTTCTAACGCTGGCTTCGGAGGGGGTCGTCTGGCTTCCCTTTCATACTTTTTTCTCCTGATTGCTGGTACCATATGAAGCGGGCCCCTCTGCAATAGTATTGATGCATCCGTCCGGGGATGGTGGGTTTCGGTTGTCCCTGTTGGATCGCTCAGGTTGGTTTGACGAGGACCTTGCTTCAGGGGCATTTCTCGTATCCCTTGGTGGGGGGGCAGTATCCTCCTCCTCTGTTCCCATTCCGTCCTCCTCGGCCTAGCGGGTAAGTTCCCCTCCCCCTAGCTGCATACAGGGGGTTGTATTGTCGGGGCGGGGCAACAGGAGGGTTGTATTGTTTCGATGGTGCGACTGATTGTTTAGGATTCACCGAGGGGGCGCATATTTATAAGGGCACTTCTTTTTGAGGAAGAGCCGGAGAAACCCCATAAACAGGGGGTGAGATCTGATCGGGGTGTGCCATCATTACATTCGTCGGGGCATCATGCGGGTTTGGTTCGGTTCGCTAGTTGTATTGTACTTCTTGTTCGGAAGGTCGCGGTGGGGGATAGGGTACTGCCAAGGACTCAAGGAGGGTTATTGCATTGCTGATTCTCGAATCATCTCTTCCCTCGGTATTTGTTAGGGACCTTGTGGTAGAAAGAAGGCTTGATCTCAACAGGTCGCAAACTGGAACTAGCAGCGTCCACAGCATGGATCTACCTTATGACGAGCTTCCGCAAATCGTCATAATTTTCTGGCTCTTTTCGGAATAAGCCGATCTTGAAGTCTCCTTCAGCATCCACAAGTTTCCCATTAATATGGTGCTTGCAGATTCTTGATTAAACTTTGGGATTCGTACCACCATGTTGCAGATTCTTGATTAAATTTTCTGCTGAAGAAGCTCCCCAAAGATTCTGATGATCCTTGCTTGATGGAATTTAGGTAAAGCATGGTTCACTTCCTTGTGCGGGCACTACCAAAATGAGCGAGAAACATGCTTGACAGATGTGCAAAGTTGCTGATAGAAGATCGGGCCAGATTGGTGAACCACGTCAAAGCAACTCTGCTCAGCGTGGATGGAAACGATCGGCAGAATATAGCATCGTTGTCTTCGTTCATCCCCATGGACATCGTAAACTGGTTTAGGTGATCGTTGGGGTTAGTGTCGCCTTTGTACTTGGCGATGGTCGCATCCCTCCATCTCTTAGGAATTGGTGCTTCGCGTATCTCTTTGCAAAAGGAAGACGGGAAAATTGGCTCACCTCTGTGAACTGGGCCCGGTGCCCTTGGGGAGTTAGAGCGCGATGATATGTCCCTGATGTTGTAGTCGTGGGCCTTCTTGTCGACGTTGTCGCTATTGTGTTTTAAACCCGGATTGAGAGGGCAGTCAGCAGGGTTGGGGAAGTGGTTGACAGTTGTAAGCATGGGGCCCTGCTATTGACAGTGAATATGGGGATCGCGCTGGAATGGTACTCCATTCGCTTGTTGACCGTAGTATGGATTCTGTGGGTAGGCACCCGCAAAATATGGGTACGGGGGGTAGCTACCCCACATCCCATATGGGGCAAAAGGTGGAGGCTGAGCTGCGTCCTAGGGAGGTTGTTGAGGGACATTCTCATCGTGGTGAGGCTGAGCTTCTTCGTTGGGGGGATTGTTGAGGTTGAGGCCGTTGATTTCTTCGGTATCGTGGTGCTGGTTTCCGAACTCTTCACCAAATAGCGTAAAATTCATGATTCTTGTAAGATTTGTTAGTATCAAAAGTAAAAAATAGTGCACGTTACTAATTAAACAGGATTAATAGAAAAAAGATGAAGAGAAAGAAAATAAGGAAAATAAAAGATGAAAGAATAAAAAGAATGTAATGTGAAAAAGCGTGTTTTGACACGCGGAACCTCTCCTCGTGAAAGGTTCCCACAAACGGCGCCAATGATGCGATCATGGAATTTCACCTATACTTATTACCTCGGGGTAAGGACAAATGTCCTAATATACCTGCTAGCCCTATCAAGGTGGGTGGTGATTAGTTTATATGCTTGTTGGTCCAAGCGGTCTGGGTGATACTTTCGGCTCGCGAGAAGGTAGTTACTGTTCAATCGTCGTCGCTAGAGGAAGTAAGATGGTGTTCTTACTCCAGGTACGTTCTTCTCCGATCAAAAACCTTAAGAACTCGACTCCAAGGGTTTTAAGTCAGGGAGATATGCAGAGCTCTTCTTCTTCTCTCTTGAATCGGATCCCTTCCTTGAAGGCTCAAGGGGGGTATTTATAGGGAGGCTAAGCGAGCAGCTGGCTGGTGACCTCGTGGATTAGCAGGGGACACGTGTAATGTATGCCCTCATGCTAGAGGGCTAGGCATTCATACGTGGCATTGTTAGCGGGGAGGTGCTTAGCCAGCGAGCTGCTAGTCTTTTACCCTAAAGGGCCACGAGGTATTGGTGGGTCCTGTTATGAGATATACACTTATCTATGTTAGGATTCTCATCGCGATGCTCCTCAGATGGCTATGCTTGCGATGTATTGATAGTAGACTAGATGTCTTTTGCGTTGGGCAACCTACTTATGATGTAATATCCTTGTTAATTAATAGGGTTATTTTCCATGGCATCGTCAGTAATGACACATCATATAAATGGTTTTCATTTAAAGTACTATAAAAATATAGATTTTAATTTTAATTCAATGTTTTGAATTAAACCCAATGATTAGAAGATAAAAAAATATTTTAATGAAATAAAAAAATCACTTATATTTGATTGCTTGAAAACCCTACAATTAATCTAGTGTTCACACATCATAAAAAATGGTTCTCATTTAAAGTATATACCAGTATTATATAGATATAGATTGTGACTTTGTTTAAAATATATATATATTAATTTTAATTTTAATCCAATGTTTTTAATTAAACCCGTTCATAAGAAAATAAAAAATATTTTAAGGTAAATAATATAAAAAGATTTATTTTATAATTTGATTGGTTGAAAATCTTATAATTAATATGGTGATGACACATCATCAAAAATGGTTTTTTATTTAAAGTGTTATATAGATATAGATATAGATATAGATATAGATATAGATATAGATACAGATATAGATACAGATATAGATACATATATAGATACATATATAGATATAGATATAGATATAGATAGATGGGTTAACCCATGTTTATCAAGGGATGCTAGGGATATTTGTTGTAGGAGGAAATCGAGTATGCAAAATAAAATGTAAATAAACTAAGGCAAACCAGATTCCGTCCCTTGCAAATAATTACAAGACCTCCTCCCGATGCAGCAGTGGGAACTCCGGATCGATCCACGAGGAAGCGTGTCAGCGGATCCTAGGCAGCGGAGAAATTTCACGGACAGAAGTCGACAACAGGGGTCCTAGATCTCGAGTACAGCAACTCGACAGAAGACTGGACAGTCGAACGCAGCGCAGCAGCAAGCACAGGCACTGGGTGTAGTCGATCTCAACCAGAGGCTACTCGAGATCGAGTAAGGCCTTTTTGGACGTCGGCTTGGTTTGTCGAGTACTTGCACACAGAAGCTACAGCGACTCGGGTCGAAGATCAGTACTCGAGATCGAGGAGTGCTATTCGATCTCGAGGAAAACAGAGAACAAAAACGAAATAAAATAAATGCAAAGGCTTTGGGGATTCGAACTAAACTGTATAAAAAGGACTTCCAAGATTGGGGTTTGCAACAACGATAACCAAGCATGCATAAGGCAGAATAAAACAGATAATCATGTGAATCGCATCAAAGGACTAAGCTTTCGCCTTTTCCAACAATTAGACAACTCTTTCAAGAAACCCTAATTGTCTCTACTGATTTTATGTTTACAATCCAAGTTGTTATCATGGACCTCCATTAGATGGGTAATAAACATATAACAATAGTAGATGCTCAAAACACGATAAAAGTCGGATTTTTACCTAAACTATGTATGGCTATCGCCGGGCTCACCCCAACCCTAGAAGTGGGTGGACTACTCGCGCTTCATCATAATTAAAGACATCAATAATAAAAGGAAATAAACTTGCATTAATAAAATAAAATAGAGCTTACAACCAAAGGAAGCCAATTCCGCTCTCGCTTCACCAACTCCTCTTGGCCACTCACTCTCTCTTTCTCTCTACTACTCCTACTAATTGTTGTATGATTGAATGATTAAAACTCAGCCCTCTAAGGCTTTATTTATAGGCTTCTAAACCTTGCTAGTCAAGGATAGAAATCTTTATCTATATCTAAAACTATATCTAAAAAGGCTTAGTGATAAATAAAAGTAACAACATAATTAAATCTAAATAAGGGAAATATATCTAAAAGTCTTAAGTGGATAAATCTTCTTCTTCCATGATGTATCTTGATAGATCGGATAGAATCGGCAATCTTCGACTCCAAGGAATCCCAATCCGAGTAGGATAGATCAAAACGCGTTACACGGCTTCTGGAGGTCTCCTCGATCTCGACTAGACCTACTCGATCTCGAGTAGAATTGTTGGTCGACTGGTGTGGCTCGGCGTCTCGGCTAGCTGGTGCTCGACAGGCTCGGATAGGGCTCCTGGGTGTCGTCGATCTCGAGTACCCTTACTCGATATCGAGTTGGGTGGCTCATCGACTTGGCCGGCTTGGTGTATCGGGTAGCCTCTCGTCGACATGCTCGGACACAGGCTCACAGGGTTCGTCGATCTCGAGGACCACTCCTCGATCTCGAGTTGGGTGTCCGGGCATGGTCGGGTAGTCTCTCGGCAACTCCGGGTAATTTCTCCTTAGATCCGAATAATCCCTTCTTGGCTCCGGGTTGGCTCGCCTTTCGCTCCTCGACATGTGCTCTTCGTCTAGGGTGTGTCTAGGCGTGATTCATCGAGATCGACTAAGGCTTGTCGATGTCGAGTGACTTTGAGCTCTGGTTCTTACTTCTTGATTTTCTCCCGAAATGGTTCCATATTCTGCAATATGAAACAGAAACTTATGTAGACCTCCATTTCTAACAAATAAGCATATACTACATAAATTCGACATATTCCCAACCCGAAATATGCAAAATGTAAAGAATATGGAACTAAAATATGCATAAAGACATGGCTACTTTGGAGACATCAAATCACCCCATACTTAGACTTGCTTGTCCTCAAACAATAACCAAACAATAACCAAGACCTACAACACATCCTTCAAGTCTTCTCCTTTGTCAAAAGCAACATCTAAAGTAGTAGCAATGTAAGACAAGTGAATTTAACGTCATCACACATATATGAGCGATCCATAGGCATAGGCAGTATAAATCCAACCTCACGGGAATAATGTGTTTACACTCAACTCTCAATGTGTTTAGGCTATGTAGATCATCTCTCAACTCAATTCCATATACAATCTCATAAACATTGCAATTTAAATATAAATCCACTTCGCAACCAATTATGAAAATGCAACAAGAATTATCAGGAGGACTTCGCTCAATAGAAGTCTTCAAAGAAGATTCCATTCGGCGGGGTTGTAATGGGGCTTGGTAAGAAACATAATGGTATGGATTTATTTGGCCATGTGGTGCTTAATAGAATTCGGGAATCAAGACTCCTAAATCTCCAACACAACTCAACCGAACCAAACTCTCAATCATATGCATCAACCAAACTCTCAAATTTTTCTCAATGAAGTATGTAACCTTTCAAACTTCCTCAACCTCTCCAAAGTATGTATCTTGCGAAATAATGAAAGAAATAAGGTAAATTTGGCTCATGCACTTTATTCATAAACATATATACTTTTTCTTTCTCTTCTTTTTTCGATTTTTTTTTATGCAAAAAACAAGACTAAAGTATGACAAAAAACTAAAATGCATAAAATTTAAACATGAATGCATAACACAAAAATTAAAATTTCGCCATGTAAAACCAAAAGCAAGACTAAAACATATGATAATGAGCCCTTTCCTCACCCCATACTTAAAATATACAGTGTCCCCACTGTATAAAAATTAAATAACAACAGGAGTAAAGGAAGGAACTCACAGGATAACATATCGAGAAGGGCGAATCAGTGCAGGTCGAGGAAATAGGCTTGTCGATCTCGAGTACAAGGTACTCGATCTCGAGGAGCTTCATCTGCGTCCAGTGGTTTCTGAAGTCGGGGAGCTTCTGGTGGCTTAGTCGATATCGAGTTGGCCTACTCGACATCGACGAGTTTCTGGGCTGCTCCTCTTTGTCGTCGTCGACTTGGCCTTCGTCGATTCTGACTGTTTTTCAGGGACTTCTTCTTTCCACTTTTCGCGATCCTTATATGCTTGCCGACCTAAAAGTGTTAGATTGCACATAAAAACAAGACTATCCACATGAAGTATTCTAAAAGACATAAAACCAAAACCAAAAACCAAAAACCAAAACCAACAAGTTCAAAAGGTCCCAAAATTCATAAAGTTTTATATACATGCTCTAGATTTTAGAGTCGCTAGGCCGACTTCTCCGTTTGTGCTCAAGGACCATTTGTGTGGGGCCCGCTCATGCTTGGCCCTTCTCCTGGATCATCTAGGTCCTGATGGTAGTATGCAAGCTCAGCTGACAGGGGGTTGCTTGCATCATCTCCTTTCTCTTTCTTCTTCTTCCTTCCAGCTCTTAATTTTCGCATATTCTCTCGCCACGGGGCCTTACCTCCCCTTAAATTGTTGAAAATTTTCTTTATGAACTGAGGGGGGTAGAATTTATACCTGAACTTACCTTTTCGGACCCAAAACAGAAATCTTTGGGCTTGGGGCTAGTCGATGTCGAGTACTGTTGGTCGACCTCGAGTACAGGGACCCCATACTTAGGTTCTTGGCAAGTCAGTGGCTCAGCAGAGGTTGTCGAGATCGACAAGGGCTTGTCGAGATCGAGGAGAAGCTTAGTCGAGATCGAGTTGGCTTGGTCGACCTCGAGTACAGTGCTCTTGCTTTCCTCCGTTGTTTGCTTGGTCCCATGGTTGCTGATGCTTTTCACCTCCAGCCATGAAATTTCCTCCTTTGCAGGGCCAAAAGAGAAATCTAAAACCTCATCGCCTATGGTGAAGGTGAGCGAGCGATTCTTAACACTAATTCTGGCATCTGCAGTTGCTAAGAATGGTCTACCAAGAATAATAGGGCTAGTAGGATCTTCAGCACAGTCTATGATAAGGAAATCTGCTGGAACAAAGAATTTACCAACCTGGACGGGGACATTCTCAACTATACCTGTAGGGATGACCACTGTATTGTTTGCCATGTATAGTTTGGCATCCACGGGCTCTATGCATCCTATTTTTACCTTCCGCCAGATTGATAGAGGCATGATGCTCACACTTGCTCCTAAATCACACAGAGACTCGTATTTATATTGTCCAAAACCCACAGTAACAGAAAACTTACCAGGATCAGGTCTCTTTTCAGGGAAGTGGAGTACTTTGCATTCGCCTGCGATCTCTGAGATGGATCGCTTCTTGTTCAGGATTTCCTTCAGAAATTTTACATATCCAGGCATCTCTTGCAGGGCTTCTGTAAAAGGAATAGAAACATTCAGTTCTTGCAGCATATTAACAAATCTGGTAAACCTACCTGCAGTGGGATCTCTCTATGCTTTGGAAGGGAAAGGCAGTGGCTTTTTCTGCTTCGGAGCCAGAGAGCAGACGTCGGAGGTGTTGCAGAGTCGTCGACGTCGGCTTGCTGTTCCTCGATCTCGACCAGGGGGTCCTCGAGATCGACTGGGGTCGTCGACTTCGAATTGTTGGGCTGCGCAGTGGAGTCCGAGCTCAGCTTCTGGTCTGTGTCGAGTAGCTTTTTGTCGAGGTCGAGTAGTGTCTCCTCGAGATCGAGTTGATCTTGTTCTATCTCGAGTTGTTGCTCTGCCTTGTCTTGCTGTTTGCCGACCTCTGGCTCGTGTAATTGATGCCCACTTCTGAGTTTGATAGCTGCGACGTGTCCAGTCTTCCCTTTAGGATTTGGTTCTGTTTGCCCAGGGAGCTGTCTGGACGGTCGTGGGATCTGTGCATCGATTTGACCCATCTGAGTCTCTATTCCCCTTTTCCAGATGTCTAGCTCTCCAAATTTTGTGTTGAAATTCTGGAGCTGATTGTTGATGGTGTTTGTAGCCTGCAGGTTCTGTGTATGATTTCGGCGCATCTCATCAAGGATCAGCTGTAGATCGTCCTTCTTTTGATCCCTTTCTGGATGTCCTGGAGCTCTGTAGGGTGGGGGATTCCTAGGGGGACCTTGGTTCCACTGTGGTTGATAGAACCTTTGATCTCCCATGTAGCGATTGGGACCTCTAGCGTAGGCTGCTTCCTCATGTGTCTCTGTCATTCTGACTTGCTCAGTGTGTGGGCACTCAGTAGTAGTGTGCCTCTGTGATCCGCATTCGATGCAAGGCTGGTTGACAGATAAGTATTTGACTTGCTTGAGGAGCTTGCGATTCTGGTCTCTGTAGAACTGCTCCCTGACATCTGGGTCAATCTCCTTTGCTGGCTCATAGAGTGGCATAGATGGTGTTGGCCTGGCATAGGAGCTCTCCTCATAGTTTGCAGTAGACCCATATTTGTTGTCATAATTGGTGAGTTTGTCTAGCACACCCCATGCGTCAACTGGTGGCATCGTCAGATACTCATAGCGAGTATACTGGTTGATTCTGTACTTGGTGACTTGATCAAGAGAGTTGAAGAAGATCTCCTGAATAGCGTAGGGTGGTTGTCCATGAGTAGGGCAAGATCGCAGCAGTTCTTTGTAGCGTTCCTATGCCTTTGCTAGCGGCTCCCCAGGCTTCTGTTTGAAGGCGGTGATTTTCTGGCGGAGGAGTGCTGTCTTGGCAGGTGGGAAGAATTTATTCAGAAACTCTTGCTCTACTTGGGCCCAGGTTGTGAGTTATCTTGGTTTCAGCCCTTCAAACCACTTTAGTGCAGGCCCAGCGAGAGACCAGCGAAAAGCCTTCATCTTGACATATTCCAAAGTTGTACCTTCAGCAAGAGTACGGCACATGTCAGAAAAATTGGTAATATGTTCAAGAGGACACTCATTAAATTTGCCATAAAAAGCATTATTTTTAAGCTCTATCAGAAATTGAGTGCGAATTTCAAAAGAGTTTTCAGGGATAAGAATCGTCGATTCAGGCACGACGAGAGTGGGATGCATATAATCCTCTGCAGCAGTTGGGTATTGGGCAAGCTCAGCTTCTGCTTGCCTTGCGCGCTCAGCTTCTTGTTCCCTTGCTGCCCTTTCAGCGGCGATAGTAGTATCCTTTGCGGCTAGATCCCTTGTAAGCCTTGCAATCAGCTGTTCTTGCGTCTCAGCAGCCGCCATGGCTCTTTGTAGTTTAGCTCTGATGTGTAGAAGGCGTTCTGGTTTGTCTAAGCCATCAAACTAAGGTGGTTGACCAGAACGGCGCATACACCTGAAAAGTAACTCAAAGTAGATGTGAGATTCAACTACCTAAGGCGCGAATGATAGCTTCCCCGGCAACGGCGCCAATTTCTTGTAGGAGGAAATCGATTATGCAAAATAAAATGTAAATAAACTAAGGCAAACCAGATTCCGTCCCTTGCAAATAATTACAAGACCTCCTCCCGATGCAGCAGTGGGAAGTCAGGATCGATCCACGAGGAAGCGTGTCAGCGGATCATAGGCAGCGGAGAAATCTCACGGACAGAAGTCGACAACAGGGGTCCTAGATCTCGAGTACGGCAACTCGACAGAAGATTGGACAGTCGAACACAGCGCAGCAGCAAGCTCAGGCACTGGGTGTAGTCGATCTCAACCAGAGGCTACTCGAGATCGAGTAAGGCCTTTGTCGACATCGGCTTGGTTTGTCGAGTACCTGCACACAGACACTACAGCGACTCGGGTCGAAAATCAGTACTCGAGATCGAGGAGTGCTATTCGATCTCGAGGAAAACAGAGAATAAAAACGAAATAAAATAAATGCAAAGGCTTTGGGGATTCGAACTAAACTGTATAAAAAGTACTTCCAAGATTGGGGTTTGGAACAACGATAACCAAGCATGCATAAGGCAGAATAAAACAGATAATCATGTGAATCGCATCAAAGGACTAAGCTTTCGCCTTTTCCAACAATTAGACAACTCTTTCAAGAAACCCTAATTGTCTCTATTGATTTTATGTTTACAATCCAAGTTGTTATCATGGACCTCCATTAGATGGGTAATAAACATATAACAATAGTAGATGCTCAAAACACGATAAAAGTCGGATTTTTACCTCAACTATGTATGGCTATCGTCGGGCTCACCCCAACCCTAGAAGTGGGTGGACTACTCGCGCTTCATCATAATTAAAGACATCAATAATAAAAGGAAATAAACTTGCATTAATAAAATAAAATAAAATAGAGCTTACAACCAAAGGAAGCCAATTCCGCTCTCGCTTCACCAACTCCTCTTGGCCACTCACTCTCTCTTTCTCTCTACTACTCCTACTAATTGTTGTGTGATTGAATGATTAAAACTCAGCCCCCTAAGGCTTTATTTATAGGCTTCTAAACCTTGCTAGTCAAGGATAGAAATCTTTATCTATATCTAAAACTATATCTAAAAAGACTTAGCGATAAATAAAAGTAACAACATAATTAAATCTAAATAAGGGAAATATATCTAAAAGTCTTAAGTGGATAAATCTTCTTCTTCCATGATGTATCTTGATAGATCGGATAGAATCGGCAATCTTCGACTCCAAGGAATCCCAATCCGAGTAGGATAGATCAAAACGCGTTACGCGGCTTCTGGAGGTCTCCTCGATCTCGAGTAGACCTACTCGATCTCGAGTAGAATTGTTGGTCGACTGGTGTGGCTCGGCGTCTCGGCTAGCTGGTGCTCGACAGGCTCGGATAGGGCTCCTGGGTGTCGTCGATCTCGAGTACCCTTACTCGATATCAAGTTGGGTGGCTCATCGACTTGGTAGGCTTGGTGTATCGGGTAGCCTCTCGTCGACATGCTCGGACACAGGCTCACAGGGTTCGTCGATCTCGAGGACCACTCCTCGATCTCGAGTTGGGTGTCCGGGCATGGTCGGGTAGTCTCTCGGCAACTCCGGGTAATTTCTCCTTAGATCCGGATAATCCCTTCTTGGCTCCGGGTTGGCTCGCCTTTCACTCCTCGACATGTGCTCTTCGTCTAGGGTGTGTCTAGGCGTGATTCATCGAGATCGACTAAGGCTTGTCGATGTCGAGTGACTTTGAGCTCCGGTTCTTACTTCTTGATTTTCTCCCGAAATGGTTCCATATTCTGCAATATTAAATAGAAACTTTTGTAGACCTCCATTTCTGATAAATAAGCATATACTACATAAATTCGACATATTCCCAACCCGAAATATGCAAAATGTAAAGAATATGGAACTAAATATGCATAAAGACATGGCTACTTTGGAGACATCAATATTAGAATATTATTTTTTAAATCTTCTCTCCGCCACATCATATTAGCATCCCATTCTTACTTTTTTCCATGTTATCAATAGCATCTCTAACATCCCAAAACCCATCTTCTCCTACTAATTCAATTTACAATTACACCTTTCTCTAATAATTATTTCCATCTTTTCATACCAAATCAATTTTATACCACTCTCGACTAATTACCTTATTTCTAAATTAACATATTATATTCATTTTTATTATAAAAATATTATTTATAAATTGATATTATTCATAAACTTAAACCTTTTGGGAATAAGCCACTTTTAGGAATATTCTGGTGAAGCTTCAAAAGGTGAGGGAGGAGATGAGGAGTTTACGCAAGAAGGGGATGACGGGTGAGTTAGTGAAGAGGAGAAGGGAGCTTGAGAAAGAGGAAGAAAGTTTGATGGAGGAGGAGGAGCTATTATGGTTCCAACGAGCCAAAGCAAATGAGTTCCGTTGGGGTGACAAGAATACTAGATTCTTTCACCGAAAGGCAAATGGTAGAGCAAAGAGAAATGAGGTTAAAAGATTAGTAGATGATGGAGGAATGGAATGGAATGGAGAGGTAGAGAGGGGATGGAGGGAGTGGCTATATCTTACTTTAGGGAACTCTTCTGTACAAACCTGAATGGGATCCCAGAATTTGCCTCTCAAGGGATCTCGCCAACAGTGACGGAGGAGGACAACTTTCTGCTACTTCGACCGTTTATAGGAGAGGAGGTACGTCTTGCACTCTTTTCAATGCACCCTACCAAATCACCTGGTCCTGATGGTATGTCAACATTGTTTTATCAACAATACTGGGATATTTTCGAGCCAGAGGTGACTAGGTTTGTTCTAAATATTCTATTTCGTGCCGATATTCCGGATGGTCTTAATCACACTTTTATTGCTCTAATATCGAAGATCTCTTCACCTTTTAAAATGAAGGATCTGAGGCCTATTAGTTTTTGTAATGTTTTGTACAAGATCGTCTCAAAGTGTTTGGCTAATCGGCCAAAAGTATGTTTGAGTAAGGTTATTTCCCCGAATCAGAGTGCTTTTGTCCCAGGCAGAATGATCACCGATAATATCTTGTCAGCCTTTGAGCTCTTTCACTTTATGAAAGGCAAGAAGACTGGGAAGAATGGATACATGGCCGAAAGTGTGGAATGGGGTTTTCTGGAACATTGTATGCGGAAGATGGGATTTGATGAGAGGTGGATCAGGCTAGTGATGAAATGTGTCGAGTCAGTTTCGTTCTCAGTACTGATGAGAGGCATACCGTCGCCTACTTTTGTTCCTACACAGGGTTTGTTTGAGGCAAGGCGATCCATTATCCCCGTATCTATTTTTGCTTTGCAGTGAGGCACTGTCAGGGATGATCAAGAGAAGTGAAGATGAAGGAAGGTGGAAAGGAATCTGCATAGCAAGAACGGCTCCTACTGTATCGCAAATGTTTTTTGCTAACGATAATATTCTGTTTGCAAGGGAACATTGTCAACAGAGCGCAGGGTTTATATAGAAGCATCAGGACAGCAGGTCAACTTTGCTAAGTCAGAAATTTCGTTCAGCAGAAATGTGGAGGGAGGAGATTTAGACCAGAATTGGTATAGCGGAGGTTGAAAAGCATGAAAAATATTTGGGATTGCTGACGATGGTGGGGCGATCGAAGAAAGTGATCTTTAGCAGTGTTAAAGAGATGATATGGAAAAAGCTGAAAGGATGGAAAGAGAGAACATTGTCTAGAGCGGGTAAGGAAGTATTGTTAAAGGCAGTAGCTCAGTCCATGCCGACATATACAATGTCGTGCTTCCTCTGGTCGGCTTACTTATGCAGGGAGATAGAACAGTTGATGTGTAACTTCTATTGGGGGGACAATTCGGAGAAAAGGAAAATTCATTGGATGGCGTGGAAGAAGCTATGTATGCCGAAAGAGAAGGGTGGTTTGGTCTTTCGTGATATGGAAACGTTCAACCTCGCTCTACTTGCAAAGCAAGGTTGGCGAATTCATTAATAAACCTGATTCTTTGCTGGCAAGGTTACTCAAAGCAAGATACTTCCCGCACTCGTCTTTCCTTGAGGCTAAGATAAGGTATAACCCAAGTTACACTTGGAGAAGTATATTACACGGCAGAACGGTACTAGAAGAAGGCTCAGTTTGGGTTGTAGGGAAAGGATCTACCATCGATGCATGGCGAGATAGGTGGATACCTAGACCGTTCTTATTCCGACCGATTGCAAATGTTGAGGGTAGATATTTATGTACCAAGGTCAGCGAGTTTATCGATTGGGAAACAGGGAGCTAACGAAGGGAAGATGTACAAGCGACGTTCCTCCCATGTGATGCGGAGATCATCTTGAAACTACATCTTGGGGACTCGACAAACCCGGACACACTTGTTTGGCACTACACGCGTAATGGGGAGTTCAATGTTAGGACGGTGTTCCACGCTATGATGGAAAGGGGAAGGCACGAAGATGGTATGGCCGAGACATTGGAGTCGAAGAACCCGCTATGGAAGAAGTTATGGAAGATTAAGGTGAGTCCTAGGATTCGAAACTTTATATGGAGGGCATGCAGAGAGATATTGCCTTGTCGGCAAGTCCTAGTGAGGCGAAGGGTGACTGAGGAGGGGAGTTGTGACGTGTGCGACCGAGAGGAAACTGTGCTTCATGTATTACGCGATTGCCCGTCTGCAAAGGCTTGTTGGAAGAGATTGTCGATGTTGAAGCAAAGAGGAAAGGGTAACCGGTCCCGCTCCAAATGGGCAAGATCGATGTTGGACATTAAGGATGATGAGGCAACAAGGATGTGGGCAACGTTTGCAGATGCGCAATGATTTGCAAGGAATCAAAGGGTGTTTGAGAAGATAACGATGGAGCCTTCGAAGCCTGGTTGAGGATGCGTGGGAAAGGGTGCAGAAATGGAAGTCGGGCGGTAGTGTGAGTCGACAGCAAGAGGAACAGGAGCAGCCGGGAAGTTCTTATGCAAGGTAGTGGCTACCGAATGAGGGTCTGATTAAGATAAACTGCGATGCTTCATCCTCGGAGACTCTTGGCTGCGACATTCACACCATAGCGAGGGATTCGAATGGTGCTCTGGTCTGGGCAACAGCTTGTAGGTTACAGGAAGGCTCGGAGCCCCTGGTAGATGAATTTGAAGCGGTGATTTGGGCATTAAAAATGGCAGAGGAGCTTGGTCTGGAAAACATTGTGGTGGAGTCTGATTGCTTGCAGCTGGTTCGGTTGGTCAATGAGAGAACAATTTCTTTCAGGGGTGTGATAGGGAGGCTACTAAACACCATCTCTCGTCTCGTATGTGGTTTCAGGATATGTGTATTGAGTCACGTTAAACGAGAAGGGAACCGAGCGGCGGATTATCTAGCTAAGCTTAAACCTTCGTCTATTTATTTTGTTACTAGTAAAGATGACTTACCTCCAACTCTCTTTGACCTTGTGTTTGGGGATCTTATGATTTATGAATAAAATTCAAGTAGTTTTTCATCAAAAAAGAAGAAGATAAAATTACAAGTAAGACTAACTCCAATGGTTAAGTGTGCAAATGTACATATTTGCACAAGGTGCTTAAAAATGCACATCATTTTTTGATGTTTTACTCCATTGGTTAAATGTGCATTTTATACACACCTATCTCTAAATAAATATGATTAAATTAAAAAGGAAAAGAAAACAATAAAAAAAACCAATAGAGATGACTTTACTTTATTCAAAAGTGATAAAAAGTTTTTGCACATGGGGGAGGTGATGTGCTTATATTTGAGCATTTTGTGTGCAAATGTGCACATTTTAAACACTCAAAAGTAACCATTGGAGCACAATTTGCATCAAAATGTGCATTTTTGAGCATTTGCACTATGCCGTTGGAGTTAGCCTAAACTAAATAGGTAACAATATCTAACCCTATATATAAATTTTATTTTAAAAAGTCCATTTCTACCATATTTTCATATGAATCAGCCACAATATTAACGTTTATAAAATATTTTTATAATTTTTTATTTCAAAAATATATAATAAATTCTTCAAATTGTAATTATTACTAATGAAAAATAATTACAAAATTATTTATTATACATAATTGTTTTCTAAGAAAAATATTTTTTTTTCAAAGTATGGCCAAATATATTTGAAATTGATGTCTATGCGTAGAGAAAAATGAATCTAGTATTAGGGTATTTTCTTTTAACATTTTAATGTTGAAAATTGCATATTACAAAAAAAAAATCATACATCTGCAGACTCAATCTCAGCCCTCCGCCTTTCCGCTATCCGCGCGACCGCGCCCCTATCCGCGTGTTCGCCCCTATGCGCGAACGCGCGACACGTGACCCTCCTCCTTCCGATGGCGTCAGACCACTGCAGCACGAAACACTGTGTTTCATCATCTTTCGGCCCTGAATGACGTTGTTTTGACTGTTACCCTAGGAAAAAAAAAGAAGGTAAAGACCGACACACCCTTGCTTCACCATTATTACCATTGAATCGTATTGATTGCTTGTGAAAAAGAACGCGCCGGCCCTTCGGTGCCACGCATCCCAAAATTGTTCATCTTCAACCTTTTCCCTACTGACCCCCCTCCTCAAGCTTCATTTCTGAATTCCTCATCCCTTCTCGCTACCGTTCTTGGCCTTTGGGGGTCGGAAACCTTGCTTTCGGTTTGTTTCGGTCCTGATTTGGGGCGGGTTGTGAAACCCTAACTGTGTAGCCCTTGCCCCAATTTCACCCTCCTTCTCCTCATCCGGTCTGGTTTCCGATTGCATTCGGGTCCTGACTTATGTGTAATCGCTCTCAGCCTCCAATTTGAGGTTTGTCGCCCTCTCCTGGTCTCGTTCAGTGTCTTGCTTGGGCACATCTGTCTCTTTCTTCCGCCCGTGGTGGGCGGCTGGGTGCGTCGTTGATGGATTAGGGGCTCGTTTCCTAGCCCCTTTGTCGTCGGCTTCTCTAGTTGCTGCCTTCGTCGCCAGTGGTCGCCGCCTAGTTGGTCTGGCTGATGGTGCTGGGATGCGCCACTCGGTGCTGTTGAAGCCCCAAATTCCTTCATGCTCAAATTGGGCCATTTGGGTGTTCCTTGGGCCCGAGGGGTGTTTGATTTGGCCCGAAAGAGTGTGCTTTGGGCCCAAGGATTTTTCTTGGGCCCCAAGCCAGCCCGTGTACAAAATGGATATATATATATATATATATATATATATTATACTTAACCACCCGAAAGGGTTTGACCAAAATCCTAAAAGGGTTGACCAAAATCGCGAAAGGGTTTGACCGAAATTCCGAAAGGGATTAGAAAATAATCTTAATAATATTATTAATAATAATTCTCCCTGGACTTTTCCGTTTGGTTCTGGGTTAACACACGAATTTCCGTGTGATGATTGATTTCTTCCTTGGTGTGTGGCCTGTATTTGTCCCCTCTATTGGCGTCGGTTTGTTGCTTTGGCGTGGATGCGTTTAGTTCCGAGTTGGGTTGCAGCATCGGACATCCTGTATGATTGAGAGAATCGTGGTTGTGTTCGTGATCTTCGAAGATCCCTCATCTAGGTGAGGGCTACGTCGGTGATCCACACTTCCCCAAGTTTCGCCCTTTCCGAAGGTGGGTTGCTGTTCTCCGCCTTCTCGGCGCCATGTGAGTCGTCGCGCTCTCCCGTGTTCTCAGCATTCGTGACTCGATTTGGATCTTCCTCGACTCATCCGCTCACTGATGGGTTTTTATGGGTTATTTGGGGGGGGGGGGGGGGGTTCTTTCATTTATGTTGATTTGTGTTGTTTAGTATGTTGTATGTTGACGGTTTATCCGTCTGTCGATTCGTCGGCCTATTGAGTTATTTGGTTCTCAAATTCTTACCTAATAAAAAAAAATATTACCATTGAATCATTGATACTAAGACCATCTTCAACCATGGGGAAACCTCTTACCCTTTTTATTTTCTCTCTTACTATCCTAATTTTACACCTCATTTATTTTTTTGTCTAAATTTATTTTCACTTTTTCTACCTTATCCTACAAGGTTGCTCTACAACCATAGGGAAACCTCTTACCCCTATCTAAATTTATTTTCACTTTTTCTTTCCCTTTATTATGTGTACAATCATATCTTTTCCTTTAATTTTTGATTAAAAAAAGGAAATAAAATTATACAAGGGAAGAGGTTACCTCTCTCTACCAAGGTAACCTCTTCCATCCCCTTACCTTAAGGTATAATCTACAACCATAGGTTTGTCTTTTAGTGGCCTTAAGGTTAGCAAAACTCATGGTTACTCATGATCCCTTTTTTATAATCAAAAAGTAAATGGAAAGATATAATTGGTACACAATAATACAGAGAAAGAAAAAGTGTAAATAAATTTGAAAAGAGGTAAGAGGTTTCCCCATGGTTTGAGAACAAACCCTTTTAGGGTCTCATACGAACCCTAAGGGTTCGTATGGGACGGAGTTAATAAACTGACTAAAATTATAAACAGGGTAAAATTCATAATTTGTTGGTAAAAGTAGTTAAAAATTTATGAAAAAATATAGGGTGTGTATGGCACCAGTTTTAACCTGTTAAAAATAGGAGATTATTAGCTGTTAAAAAAATAAGTAGCTAATAAGGGTGTATGGGAACCAAAAAGAAGCTATAATCAGTTTAAAAAAAGTGTTTAAAAATAACCTTCAAATTGAAGCTTATTTTAGTGTTTATTTGTTTATTTGGTCTGAAAGTACCATAATACCGCTAATAATAACCAAATAAACACCACTTTTTTTTACAAATAAACACTTTTTCGTCCCATACGGAGTTTATATTTTTTAATAAAGTTTTAACTACTTTTACCAACAGTTTGTAAATTTTACCCTGGTAATAATTTTAGTCAATTTATTAACCCCGTCCCATACGCATCCCAATGGTAGAAAAAGTGAAAATAAATTTAAATAAAAATAAATAAATGAGATGTAAAATTGTGATAAGAAGAGAGAAGAGAAAATGGATAAGAGCATGTCCAATAGCTTCTCTAAAACAATCTCCAAAATAGAGAATTATGAGTCAAATATTCTGAATATTTTTTGGTCTCAGTCCAATAGCTTCCCCTAAAATGTATAAATTTTCTTTAAATTTAGGAAATGATCTCCATATTTTCTCTCTATTCTCTATTTTGAAGAATGTAATTGAGAAGCTCTTAGACCAAAAAGCTATCTCAATTCTAAAAAAAAAACCAAGATGGAGAATATCTTGGGCTTGGATAGTTGCCCCTTGCCCTTTACATGACCCTTTTTACATCATGTTTTGTTTACTATTCAACGTTTGCTTGACCTATTAATTACAATACCTTTATTTTTATTTTTTTTGGTCTAGATACAATACTTTATTAATCGGCAAAAAAAGTATATAATTTCTAATGTTCAAAAATAACCATTAATTGTGCATTAATCAGAATATACAAATATTTTGGATTTTCACACTCTTTAATAAGTAAAAAAAATAAACGAATGCAGGAGCCAGGAGGTGATCTGTAAAACTAAGGGTAAAATCCACCTATAGTTCCTGAACTTTGATCAAATGTTCAAACGGGTCCCTGAACTTTATTTTTGTTCATTAAAGTCCTTGAACTTTAATACTTTGTACACATTTGGTCCCTCTGTTAGTAAATTTGTTAAAGATGTGTTAAATAATGATATAGAATCAATGTATTTTGGTATATTAATTGAATAAGTTAGGTTATACACATGTAATTGCTTGGTATTTGTTTTACTAAAGTAAAAAAATTATATTATATTAAAAATACATGTTTTTAAAAAATACTTTTTATAATAAAAAAAACTTTCTATTTTCAAACTAAATGGTATAATTTTCCGATGATATTTTATTTTAAAGTATTTTAATGACCGAATATTTCTTATTTAATTAAAAAAATTAAATGTGTTTTGTTAAAAAAATAACCTCTACTTTTGCTATAAAAAATAAATTCTATTTGTGTTAACAAAATAAACTCTATTTTTAATTAAATATGGAAATTTTAGTCATCAAAATACTTTAAAATAAACTATTATTGGAAAATTATAACAATTGGTAAAAAAAATATAAAGTATTTTTGATAAAAATATATTTTAAAATATGTTTTGTTTTAAGAAAACTCTATTATATATGATGACTTTTGAGAAGAAAAAAGCTTAATTTTTTAATTTAGTAAAACAAATACCGGGCAATTACAATTGTATAACCTTAGTCATGTAATTAATACAAAAATACATTGATTCCATATCATTACTTAACACATATTTAACAAATTTACTAACAGAGGGACCAAATGTGTACAAAGTATCAAAGCTCTGGGACTTCAATGAACAAAAAGAAAGTTCAGTGACCCGTTTGAACATTTGATCAAAGTTCAGGGACCATAGGTGGATTTTACCCGTAAAACTAATGAATAAAGAATTAAAGACTGGTTAATGCAATTTTTAAATTAAAGGGCAATTTTAGTACAAAATAACCTAAATAGAGGGTGTTTTTTTGCAATTTACCCAAAAGTCAAAACCCAAAACCGTGTACGGAACATCCCCAAACAAAACAACCCGAATTCCTTTCCTCATCTCAAATCCGGGGGCACCTCTCTTTCTCTCTCTCTCAAAAAATATAATAAAAAATAAAAAATATCTAAATAAATTAATTAAATATAAATTAATTGTCCTTAAGAAATTCAGCACCCTTTGTAGTTCTTCGTAAACCACCCTTTCTTCCTCAACTCTCTCTCTCTAGGAAATTCAAAACCCAACAATCAATGGCCCCTGGTTTTCCCTTTTATATATCCCACCCTCTGCACGCCCTCCACCCTTATCGCTGTGAATTCTTCAATCGGGCGGATCTCCGATTTCTCCCATTCTCTAGGGTTTCTGGCCGCGCTACCTCCTTGCTCAATTTCACTCTGTTTTTATCCTAGATGAAATCAGCGCAAGGTTTGGGGCCTGAGACTGCAACTGCTGGAGCTGAGGTGGGCGGAGTTCGCAATCTGAGGATTAAGAAGAGGAAGGTTAAGACTAAGAGCAAGAGGAAAATGGAGGAGGAGTTGGGCCCTGTTTCTGCGATCTTGCAAGAGCTTTACGCTTCTTGTAAGGCGGTTTTTAAGGGATCCGGTGTTGTTCCCTCTTCCTCTGATGCTCAATCTCTCTGTGGGATTCTTGGTGAGTCTCTTAGCTACTGTCTGTTTGGGTTGCCCCCTTTTCTACATTCGCTAGGGTTTTGTTATTTGTTATCTTGTCCATGAATGTTAGGGGTGGTTATGATGAATTGTCAGTAATTTAGGGGCTCTAATTTTGAAACCATGCCAATTTTTATCCAATTGCTTCAAATTTACAGGATTTTAACCAATCGATTCCCAATAGGTTCATTTGTAAATTGTAACTAGGATTCAAAGTACCTTTGAAATGTTATTGGTATGGAATTTGGATTCCCATTTTTTCATATTGTCTGTTCTTGATTGCATTGCTGCAATTGCAAGCTCATAGTTGAATTGAGATTTGGAACCCTAGATTGTAGCTTCTGAACGTTGGAATGTAAATCCAGAAACATGGATTCTTTGTCAAATTTGATGTTTGATTATCATTATTATTTGATGATGAACTGGAAAGTTTGGGGATTTAAATAATTTATAAACAGATTAAGAATTTCTACAACTGCTTTTTGAAGCTTGCCATTTTTTGTAGATAGGATGGAACCGGAGGATCTTGGGCTAGGGGATAACCTTAAAGATGCTGTCAATGGAATTCGAAGAGTTACATCAACAGATATTTATCAGTGCAAGAACTTTTCTGTAAGGCTGCTGGCTTTGCCGTTCTGCTGGATTTGTTTTCATTATAATTTTTTCGACTGTTCTGTTTGATACTTTGATTTGTTAGTGATGCATTATGATGAAGTTCTCTAGTCATTTAGTTTCATGGCCTGCCATTGAAAGCACAATTAAACACAAATTATCACTGGTCCAGAACAAGGAGCGTTATCTGATACATTTCTCAAGGATTCAATGTTGTTAATAACACGGGTGCAAATGGTGATTGAAAGTTCCGTCCCTTCTATTTTAGGTGGCCACTTAAAATATGACATGGAAAAACCCTAAGTCCAAGAGCCATGGCATATCACAGAACATCATGTTTTTTTCTAAAAAAATTGCACGAATTCGGCACCTATCCTTTAGCCTTTAAGTAGCTAAATACCATCAATGTATCTGATTTTTGAAGAAACACAAGGTTTGCACTAGTGCTTTTTCATCCCTCGATAGTTTTTGTTATTGATTGCTATCAACCCTAATTTTGCAGTGCAAACTTAATCTCAATTTGCCCCTGTGGTTAATTTGTATCTTCAGTTTTGATGGGCTTAAATGAAGAATTAATAATGATCTCTTTAATGGATGATGCAGTTTGTTCTTTTTTTTCTTCCGGCATCTGGTGTCATTCCCCTCCATAATCACCCGGGCATGACAGTTTTTAATAAGCTTCTGTTCGGGCAAATACACCACAAGTCATATGATTGGGTTGATTCAGAGGATATCAAGCAGCAATCTGGCTGTATGTTTTGTCACCTTCCTGTCCCTTTATCTTCTTTTGTTGATCTAAGCATCCTGCAATGCTCACTGTTGGTATAATTTTTCAGTGATGCTGGCAAGACAGAAAGCAGATGATGTTTTAAGTGCCCCTTGTACTAACGTCTTGTATCCAACTACGGGGGGCAATATCCATGAATTCAAAGCCGTAACACCATGTGTGATGCTCGATGTGATCGGACCTCCTTACTCGAAGGATGAGGACCGGGATTGCACGTTCTACAGGGTCCTCCCTTTTGATGCTAATAATGAAGGCATGTGGAATTTTCTTCTCTAGTGGAATGTTTTGGAGTTCATCAAAAGTTCACATTGCATCCAACCATTTTACTCAGAAATTCAATGTTGTAGGCCAACCAAAATCTGTCCCCTGGTACTTTTGAGTTATCAAGTTTTGTCAGTTGATGATACATGCTAATTGTAAATCATGGTCTTATGCAGGTACTGAGCTGCTAGCCAAAGTTAGAGATGACGAGAAGTATGCCTGGCTTGAAGAAATTGCGGTGCCAGAGGACTCGAGAATTGTTTCTATACCTTACAGGGGCCCTCAAGTCGTTGAAAACTTCGGGTAAATTTTCCATGTGTTGTTTTCGTGCTTTGATAGCATTTTAACTCTCCGTCTTCTTCCTCTTTGAAATGATCCTTTTGTTGTTTGAGGACCACAGATGGTTCTTTTTCTTTTTTGCTGGTTTGCCTAAAACCAGTTGCTTGTTCATATTTTTGTACTCTTATCAAAAGGGGGTCGAAAAATCGAAAGAGCCTAAACCTTGTAAAAGCTACTAGAAAAGGAGAAACGGTTTATGTACTTCAACAGGCTTGCTGGCATAAAATGACATAAAGCCGATCAACTGAAACTACCGAACTCATAATGACAAAGTTTGGGGCTAGTTATGAGTCGAGTAGTTTCAGTTTGAACAGTTGTTCGATGTGAATCCTCATCTGAGTTGGACTTGTTCTGTAATGAGTTTTTGTAGTTTGGAATTCTAAATTGTCTTGTTTCCGGGAAGAATGCAAATTACAGGCCGTACTTTTATCAGCTTATAAACGAACTGTGCACCAAGCTTGGTGCACAGTTCAGTGTACCCTAGTGATGTACAGCGTAAGATAATTCAACAATTAATGTTGAGGATTCATTGAATCCCAACTCCCAAGTGGGCAAAAATTTGAGGCACACAAAGTACATCTCAAGTACAAGTCATGGTTGGGTTAGGTGGGAAATGGGCTTGAGGCTGTTGGGCATTAGGCCTTGGTGGCTTGTAGGGAGGTGGGGGCGACAATGGGCCAAACAGTTTGGATAAGTGTTTGCCAAGAGGGTTAGGATGGTGGTTGGGCAGAGGAAGGTTGGGATGCCTTGGACTTGGTCTTGGTAGGTTTGGATTGAGCCACCATTGCGGTTGTATGCGAAGAGCATGGCAAAGGGGGAATACGAAGAGAGAGTTCCTTGTGAAGAAGTTGATCATAAAGATCCATCCTTTTTTTTTTTTTTGGATGACGAGGAACCCAGATTCGGTGGCAAACCCCGAGCACGTGACCCGGCCGGCAAGAGTTAAACCTTGGATTTTCACCCAAAGAGACGGAGGCAGGGATCGAACCCGAGACCTCCTTACTCCTCCCCTTGCTCCTTACCACTAGGCCATCCCGACTGGGGGCCAATCCATCCTTGTTTGTTTCAACTATTTTTGCATATCCGAATATCAATAATAACGTAGTTTGCCGTACCTATATATACTGAGATGGATCTGCTGTGCGCAAGCTCATCAGCTCGATCATCTTGCACCGCATACCTGGAGGGCCAGGGATTGTCATAGTTATTTAACCAATGTTGATGTTGGTATTCCAGGTCGTTAAAGAGAAGCCGTAATTAAGTTGATAATGATCAAGGAAGATGGACGACGTTGTTTTATCGATCAGGATCAGGTTAATTAGATCCTTGAATTCGTTCCTCAAGAATTCGAGCCCCATGGCGCGCTGCGCTGGGAACGACAGTGAAACACGTACAACTTAATCTCCCATCAACACCATCAAACATCAATTATCATTAATCACATATGATAATCGGTGACGGTAAAGTTGTAGCCCACCACCTCAACTCCTTGGCAGTTGGCAACAACCAACTCCAATCTTGAGCCCATTAACTTCCGCCCAGAGGCGGACCTAGGGGGGTCCTAGGGGGTCACGTGACCCCCTCCTCATCTGACAAATTATCTAGGTGTTGTATTCTCCTCGTCGATAACTTCGTTTTGATATATAATACGTTCTAATCCGACATCTAAGTAAAAAGTTATGAATGTTTGAAAATTACAGCAGTATTAATCATTTTAGTTTTATTTCAATATACTATAATACTTTAGTATTTTACTTAAATTGACATTCACATATTATAACTAGCACAGTACCCGTGCGTGACGCACGGGATTTGTAAAATATATTATGTTGTTCTAAAAGATATTATCATGATTTATCTACATTATATATATATAATAATAATATTATGATAATATGAAAACGATATAGAAAAATAATATTAAATCCAAACATGAAAATGATAAATATACTAAACTGGTCTTGCACAATGTTAGATCACGATAACTTCGATCCAACATTGTGCAATAATTATTGCTCACTCGATTCACATCTTTGATCAATAATTAAAAGTGTGCTATATAATAGATCACGATAACTTCATTAATCCACAATGTTGGAGAATTCATAGCGTCGTTGCACAGTTTTGATTTTGGAGGTATTGTCGGGTTTAAGAAACCTGTAAAATAAATGTAGTTCATATTAAGATGGTATATTAAGTAATAATAGATACAACAAATAAGTAAAATAAGGCGCGCATTACCTTCTTTGATATGCATTAGTATCGGAAAAAATCGGATTTATATACAACTTTGTCACATCGGCTAAATTAAAGTTGAGAATATTCTCTCATCTACACACAACAAAAGTTAAACATATAAAAGTAAAGAATGCATGTTCAAGAGGTAAAATAAAATAAATTATAATTATTGGGAATATTGAGAAATAAGGTCAATAAATATAGTTAAATAAAAAAATATGATTTGAAACTTATGTCCAACATCTTTTACAATAAGAAATTGAAATATATCAATGATGTATCTATTCAGCTCCATATTGATGGGTATACATATATAGTTTTTTAAAGAATTTCGAACCAACAGGTCACTTCAATATACGATTCTTGTGAAAGAATTCAATATTAAAGGTGGTAAAACAAATAACTAATAACAAAATATACAAATCAATGCATATAAAAATGAACTTGCCTATCATTCTTCACGATAAGATCAACTCTACTAAGTGTGAGTATAGATATATAATGAACTTCTTTTATATGTAAATGGATAAATATTGGATTTTAACAAATTACTGTATAAATAATTTAGCAATAAAAATGACACCAAAATTTTGAGATAGTAGAAATCCTACCAAATACGGGTAAAATGAGAGTGTAAGTTTTGTTGTTTGTAATTAGATAAACATTGTATTTTAATAAATCATTGTATAAATCATTCAGTAGTAAAAATGTAACGGCCCGGGATTATGATTCCCGAGTTACGTTTCGAGGGATGAAAGCCCTCGTTAGGACCTTGCGCCCCGAGTACAGGTTGAAGGTTTTAAAGCCTAATTTAAATGTTTTCAGAGTGGGGTTTCATACCCAAATGTGAAGGGACCGTTGGAATCCCCGGGGAAGTCCCATGTACCTGTCGTAAGTCTAAGCGTGGAAATCAGTAGTCATGCAAATAGCGAAATCAAATGTAATACAAGAGGGTGCCACGGCAGAGCCGGGTCAAAACGGCGTCTAAAGTGTAAATCCAAAAACATAATCTGAGTCTGGTGAAGTCGATAACTCCAGCGCTCACTCTCCGCCGAACAAAATGACCCGCGCAATAAGCAAACAACACCGATAGGATGAACATAAATAACACCTAAAAAAATTGATATGGGGCGGGATCAGATCGATGCCCACTTTAGCTCTACATCCCAACCCTAAGCACACATATACGCTATACCTAACAAAGATGCTTCTAGATGCATGGCGGAATATTAACACACTAACATGCTCCTAAGATCAAGTACATAATAATAATAAGGCCTTAGCACAGAATACCAAGTGGTATATCCCTCTCCTACCTCCACCCCCTTCCGATAGGGCGGAGACTGGCCAGCTCGTGAATGCATTCCATCATAATCGGGCGGCACGCATGCATGACCCGCTCCACAATAAAGCCCGCAGGCATCTCATAATATAAGGAAGTGCATGACTCGATTGACTCAGGACGGGACCCGATGAGACTAGGTCGTCCTATAACCCTAGCAATGACTCTAGTTACTTCACAGATAACGGCCGTTCTGTTTACATACGCATAAAGAAATAGAATGCTCAACAGTCGATGCAACCTAACATGGTACTACATGGCATGCTGATCATGAATGCAAGCACCTAGTATATCATGCACCTAAAGCAGGGAATAGCTCTATTCAATCTGAGTAAGCTCCGAAGAGACTTACCTGGCTATGCAGAACAGCATAATAGAAGATCCATCATACATCATTCAAAGTCACAAGGTATTACCTAGATACATATCAGAACATATATATAAGTCTATGTCTAACCATACAAGCATTCAAGCACACATCATTCAACGAGAATAACAATCATATCGCAACCATCATCACATCAAGTTTAACCACTCATCATGATGCCACATTCCATAAGACCACATCATTATCATCATTCTGTTCCGCCACATTCATATATTCACAATAATACTCATATATCCGCATGATCATATATCTCCAAGGTTCATCATATTAATCATAGCTCATAAGGCACGAGTCAAATAATACGAAATTATAACGTCTCATCATGCCGTTAGTCATTCATTCATGCTATCAGTCCACACAAATCATGATATTAGACAATCATTCATATCAATCATGTTAGTTAATCATCGAGCACATAATTCCCGAGTTAGTCCCGAAAACCGTTTCGAAAACCGAGTTGACTAGTTAGAAATTCCAACCTTGGAAAGCGCTCGTCAAATTCCTTTTTAAAATCCAAGTCTCATAATATTATATTTATTTTAGATCACCAGAATATTATATCCTTAAATCTTAATAATAATATTTTATATTTTAAAACTCAATCAATAATATTCAATATCTTAAATACCATTTTATTTAATAAAATCAACCCTTAATTTTATAAAATCCCAGACCGACCCTCCTTATTTTATTAAATCCCAAAACCGAACCCATTTATTTTTCTATATCCTCCAAAACCGAATTCATTTGAGAGAATAGGCCCAAAAGCTCTAAATTTTGTCTTTGAAAACAATCAGGCCCAAAACACTTGATTTTGGTTTAAATAAACAAAAGGCCCAACAACCAACTCCTTACTCTATTTAAACCGAATCAGGAATGAAGAAAAGAAGGGAGTGGCCCCACGCCCAGGTGGCGCTGACGTGGCAAAAGAGATGGCAAGGATGGGGCCCGCAAGAGGCAAGCCTTCTTCCTCCTCTTTCTTTTGTCCGACAAAACAAGACAGAGGCGGGGGGGAATTTCTGGGCGTCGGAAACAATGGAGGGAGAGGAGGAAGGGAGGCCGGCAGCAGCGGAGCTGGGCTCCGGCCACCCGGAATCCGACCACAAGCACACACATACACACGGAATGGAAAAGAAGAAGAAGAGGAAGAAGCTTACCGAGGCGCAGGTACGATGCTCGCCGGAAGCGCTCGTCGGTGCGCGATTGGGCTCGCCGGAGTCGAGAATCAACAAGCTTGGCCTCAAACGAAAGAGAGGGAGTCAAAGGCGGAGCTTTTCGAGGTTTTGAATAGAAAAAGAGAGGGAGTAATTCTCACCGGTGGTCTTCGATCGGAAAAACAGAGCGAGGAGGCTCGGCGGTGTCGGCTGCGCCTGGGCGGCTCGGCTTCGCTTCGAAGGACGTCGGAGCTCAGAGGTGCTCAGGCGGCCGCTTGATTCGAACGAAGGAGGTGAAAAGGGGCAGTATTGGGGCTGGTTTTCGAGAGCAGAACAGGGGAATCGAGGGGCTCGCGGTGGGACGGCCGGCGACTGCAAGGCGGTGGTGCTCGGTGGGAATGGGCGACTCGGAGCCCAGGGGCTGCTGCTGGGGTGAACTTGGAAGAGAAGGAGAAGGGAAATGGTGGAGGGGAAATATGTGATTGTGGGTTTGTATTTGGGTTTATGAGTTGGTTTCAACGTGAAGAGAAAGCTGTGCTGCTACACTCGGACCAAGATGCTGCAGGCAAGGGATTGGTTTGACTTGACATTTTTCCAAACGAAGTGGAACATGGAAGGCAGAGGAAAAGAGATGGGGGAGGGTTGTTTAGGCCTTAGCTAGAAGTAGAAATGGGTAAGCTAAGGAGGGTCAAGGGTGCAGCTGGCACCTATTTTAGAAGAGAGAGAAGATGGAGACAAAATGATAAGGATCAACAAGTGGTCCCAAAATCCAAGGCTTGAAATACCCGAAAACAAATCCAGAAGTCCGCTCTTTCGATCAATTAGATTTTTAAAATTTGAGGGTGATGTCGTCATGTCAGATTAGTTTTCAACATTTTATTTTAGGTCAGAAATCCGTTACTTGAGTTTTAAAAAATCCGATTTAACGAGTTTTCTTTTAATTTCAAATTTAAATTCATTTTAAATTTCCTATTTTTTTTTCTGAAAAAATTAAGATTTAAAAATCCCAGCCTTTACAAAAAATCCCATCAAATTTTTTGAGATAGCATTAGAAATCCTACCATATACGGGTAAAATGAGATTGCAATATTTTTTATTTTTAAATAGAAAAAAAATAGATTTAAAAAAATCATTTTATAAATAATTCAGTAGAAAAAAATCCCACCAAATTTTCGAGGTAAGTAGAAATCTTACCAAAAACAGGTAAAATGAGATTACACTCGTTTTTTGTTTGTAAATAGAATTAAAAAAGATGGATTTTAACAACTGTTATGTTTGAATCAAATAGTAAAACCCACATAATTCAACAATCATTGATGTTTGGGAGATTAGCAGTGATGTGAAGAACACCAATTCAACGTTCCTACATATGCATCAAGATAGAGCTCCAATTCAACATGGGCAATGATTGACTACAATGCTGGATCGACATATGCATTGAGAGAAGTCACTGCGGCAATAGATGTGCATCAAGAAGCAAGATTCCATCAATGGATAACTTATTGTCATCACCCAGCAACAAATCTAACTTAGCATATGAAAAGTGGTCGATTACAATGTTGGATCCCCATTTCTTGATCACTTTGTTTTCGAAGCGTGCCTTCGTCTCGAGCACGTCAAGCTTCCTCCAATTCAACTTGGGCAACGATCTTCTAAATAACAAAGATATTAAGTTTTAACACAAAATAAATGAGAAAAAATAAATAAATTTTACAATAGAAAGTAACTAATTGGTTAATTTAATTAAAAATTAAATAAATATCTTTAATTCAAACGGGTAAAAAAATTTGGGAGAAATTAATATTTTAGTAAATTTGTTAAATTATCATTAAATTTATTTAAATTAATAATTGATTAAATTATGTTAGTTATATAGGTGGGGTCACACTTAATGAAACACTGCCACGTAAGCCTTGGTTTAAGGTGAGGTTGCCACTTGTATCTTTCACATCTGTTTTAGTATTATATTAGATACTAGTGTAGGCCCCGTCCCGTGCACGGAGAATACATTAATACAATATTATAAGTAATTTAGATAGATTCCAATAAATTAAAAAAATCTAAATATAAATAATTTTTTCCACCAAAAAATAATATAGATATAAATAAAATTAGTTTGACATATTATATTTAATCTAAATATCTATTTATATTATCTCAAAATATAAATAAAATTCACATTTATAAGGTAAAAAAATTATTTTTTCTAATCTACCATTAATTGAATCTCATGTAATTTAATAGATAACTGATTTTTATTAGATATTTCATCTATCCAATTATATAATATTTACTACTACGTTTAATTATACTGATAGAGTTTTTTCCTTATATAATATTTACTCTTTTATAAGATATTTCATCTATCCAATTATATAGATTAGAACTATCTAATTATACAATTATCCAAATTATTTTTATCAGATTTCCTTTTTGACGGGAGAAAGTTTTGCGAGACGTACTCACGCGTCGCCACGTAGGCAGATGCACTCACGCGCCGCCACGCAGGCACCAATGCATCGGTTTTAGTATATGTATATAGATAGATTCATCTCGAGAGCTTCGAAAACATAGGTTATATTACTTATTTTGAGAATATGGTAAGAAGTTATGCAAGTTTAAAATTATTTATATCTAGTTCTACATTATTACATGTTAATAATGCAATGTTTATTTATTGCGTTTTATATCCTTATTTTCGTATTATATATATTTGTACTATCGATCACGTTGTGTTTTGCGATTTTTTTCTCGATCTTATTATCAACTACTATGGTAATCCCCGCTAAAAACTTTCTGGGTCCGCCCCTGCTTCCGCCCACAATGTCGAGACCTACCTACGTACGTACAAAGCAAAGCATCTTTCACAAATTAACCAAGACAACACTAGGTCTAGAATGATGGCGGATAATAAACCCATTGATTTAAATGACTTACCCAACAATAACTTAAGTACTTAACCATTAAAATTAAACTTGCAGTATTCTTTCAATTATTTCTTCCACTTTAATTTTTTTATATATATTTCTTTTGATACGTGCCTTTTAATTATAATGCAATTTTAATCATAATCACTTTTTTTTTTATTAATATATTTTATAATGTGTTTGAAATAATATAAATTTTAAATAGAATACATTTATTTATAATCAAGCAATCATATCAAAATTTATAATATAATTATAAACTTTAAACAATAATAAGTGTCTAACTTATACAATTTATAAGATATTTTATTTAAAATTTTATTTCTGCACGTTATAAAATGGGTTAAACAGCCACACTTTGCGTTCAACGTCCTCATTATATATTATTATTCTATATAATTCAAAGTTTTTTTATTTGTCCCATTGTGTATTCTTCCCAATTCTGGATTCTTCCATTGTTGTCGGTATTCAAAGTTTATCTTAAACGAAACACAAAACGTAAATAAATGTTCCTTAAATTAGACACTAAACATAGATTATTAATCAGTTGTATTTTTCATAAAAGTAAAAAAGTAGTTGAACAAACCAGTGTTCTAAAAATCGCGCCTAGGCGCCGTCTGGGCACCGCCTAGGCGCTAGGCGACCCCCCTCCGCCTAGAGCTTATTGGCCGCCTAACCACGCCTAGGCATCCACCTTGACCGTCTGGGCACCGCCTAGGCGCTAGGCGGCCCCTCACCGCCTAGGATCCGCCTAGCGCTTTTTAGAACACTGGAACAAACACATGTTATTTTAGGATTTGCTTGTTTTTTTAGAAGCTAAAAATATAGAACTAGCACTATATATGTTTTGCCTATGGACCACCAAACGAATCCAAAGAACGAATTTTGGCAAGACCTTACAAGACACATAAACAATCTGTAAATACCATGCATTGTCATGGGTGATCTGAATGAGATCCAATCGATGAGAGAAAACAGGGAGGATGCGATCCTCATCCAAGTAGATTTTATCGACTCACGGAGTTTAAGAATTTAAATGATTATAGAGATTATACTAATGGTGGGAAACGATTTCACGTGGCGGAAAAATAATACAGACACAGACAATATCTATGAAAAACTTGATAGAGTGCTGGTCCAAACTCAAATTGTTCTTTGATTCCCAACAATTGTCACGACAAATCATGCATTTTCACCATCAGATCATTGTCCAATTTCGCTCGAGCTTCATAATGGAAACAACTATAAAGGAAAACCGTTTAACTTTGAAAAAAAATATGGATGACTAGACCAGATTATAGGAACATCGTTACATAAGCATGGGGAACAAATAACAGAGGATCACACATGTTCAATCTAACGAAAAAACACAACGTCTTAAGCGACTCACAAAAGAATGGAACAAGAAATCATTTGGAAACATATATATTTAAGCAATTGAAAAAAGTAGATGAAAAACTGATACAAATTCAAAAGCATCACACTACAGGGCATAATGAGCATAAAAAAGAATGCAAAGACAACTACTAGTAAAAAAAAGAAATTGCTTGAATACCATAAGGTGTATTGGAAGTTTGGAACCAAAGAGCAAAAACAAAACACCTCAAACTTGTTGATACAAATTCGGGCTACTTCCATAGAGTGGCGCCAGGGAAACGAAACAGAAAAACCATAAGAAAAATTAGAACAGAGGAAGGTACAATAATCATAGGCAAAGAAAACATAACGAAAGACATAAAAAAAAAGATCGACTTTGAGAAAAGATTTCATAAAGAAAACATTAACAAGCAACAACTCAATGAATACCTTCAACTCATTGACACTGAGATAACGAGTACAGATAATGAAATGCTAGTAAAACAATTCCAATAATGAAATCAAACATTCTATATTCTCAATAGGAAAAAATAAGTCACGAGGACCCGACGGTATGATGGTAGAGTTTTACCAAAAGTATTGGAACCGAGTTTTATATCCCTCATACCGAAATGTGAAAACCCGAACACTCTGAACCATTAAAGATCTGACCAATTAGTTTTTGCTCAACAATTTACAAAGTAATAGATAAGATCATAGCTGACAGACTGAAAAAAAGTTCTCACAAAAATCATTCAGCCACTACCAGGAGCATTTGTGTCAAACAAGGCTATTCAAGACAATATTCTTATTGCACACGAGATTTTTCACTCTTTCAAAGGAAGAAAAGGCAAAGACGGTTGGATGGCGATAAAACTTGATATGGAAAAAGCATATGACATAGTGGAATGGGAGTTCCTATTTCAAGTCTTGACCAAATTTGGATTATGTGGCCGCTTCATTTCTTGGATCAAAGAATGTGTTGAAACAGTCTCTTTTTTGGTCCTAGTCAATGATAGACCTAGCAAGATATTCAGACCTGAGCTCAGAGGTGTTAGACGAGGCGACCCAATATCACCGCATCTCTCCGTAATAGGAGTAGAGATCCTAGCTAGAGCACTCCAAAGGACATGTGATGAATCAAATAAATCTATTGGATTTAACATTACAAGTTCAAGAACTAGAATTCCATTTCTCTCTTTTGCAGATGATATTATGATATTTGCTAAAGCGAGCACTGAATTTTGTAACATTGTGAAAAATATCATTGACGACTACTGCGGAATATCAGGACAAATGATAAACTTCAACAAATTAGCTATCCAAGTGACATCTGGATTATCTAACCAACAAAAACAATCTCTCCAAAGTATTCTGCACATCACGAGTCATTTATCACTCTATAAGTACCTTGGATGCCTAATTATTAATGGAAGACTGAACAGAAGCACACTTGAAGAGACAATAGGAAAAGTAAGAACCCAACTGACAAAGTGGAAGGCCAATGCGCTATCACAACAAGGAAGAGCGACACTAATAAAAGCTAACTTATCTATGAAACCAAACTACATCATGCAAAGTTTTATGCTTCCTTCGGATATCCATAAAGAACTGGACCAAATCAATAGAACTTTCTTTTGGAACAAAGGCAACAAGCTAGCACAAACCGTTAATCGGATGGATTAAAATATGTAAACCCAAGAAACATGAAGGTGTAGGAGTGTAGGACTACATAAAATAAAAGATGTAAATAAAGCATTGCAAATGAAGCTACTTTAATTTGGAAAATATTGCCAGAACCACGTAACCTATGGGTTAGAATCACAAGAGAAAAAAACTGAATTTATGGCATTACGAAAAAAAGAAACAATCATCTTGGCATTGGACAAAACTCATAGAAATTAAAGTTGAATTCCTAGAAGGACTCACATGACAAGTGGGAAACAGAAAGACAATAAGGTTTTGGAAAGATGAATATGGATGGAGGAAGGAAAACTCATAGGCCTACAAAACCCAAATTTCACAATCAATGAAAATGAAAATGTTGAAAATTACATAGGACCAAACAAAGGTCGGAGAATTGATCAATTAAGAAGAGTGTTACCAACCAATATTGTGCAAAAAATCATAAAGATCAGAATTTCGATTGCATACATTAATTGAAGACCGAGTTTATTGGAAAACAAGTCGTCACGAGTGGTTTTCGACCTCAACAACATTAGATAAAATCATTGGACACCGCATAACACAAGAAAGCGACATTGCATGGATTTGGAAATTGGGTTGTCTCCCGAAAGTCAAGAGTTTTATTTGAAAACTCGTAATGAACGGAACTCCTACAAAAACAAGACTTGTGGATAAAGGTGTAGCAGTTCTGCTCTCTTGTATCTTTTGCAATAACGCGGATGAAAGCTCTGAACACTTGTTTACAAGATGCAACCATTCCCTCCAAATGATATAAAAAATAGATCAGAAGATTGGACAAGTCATTCAAGGCATAACTGTAATAGATTGACCAATTAGACAAACTACAAATGAGATCTTCTCGAAACTCAACAAAACCCAGAAGACAGTATTAGCTACCATCGGGTTGAGCTTATGGACAATAAGAAACAAGATTATATTTGATGATGATAACTACACAGATCAAAGAAGACAAGAGATATATTTACGACAACAAGGATTCAAAAAAAATGTATTGGGAAGAGATAGAATCAATCGAAATACAACCACAACCAACACCAAGACGTAGAACAAATCTTAGATGGACCAAATCGGCCCCTGGAGTTGTCAAGATCAACTTTGACGACTCCAAGTTGCCGTCAAGTGAAGCTACTGCTGGTTATGTCATACGCGATCACCTTGGCCTCGTCAAAGCTTCTGGCGCCTCTGCTTGTGATCCGTTTCGGCTTTGATGGCTGAAGCCCTTGCACTCCACTCTGGCCAGCTAGATGCTAGAGATTTGAGCTACCAACGGATTAAAGTTGAAGGTGATAGCCTCTTGGTGATCAATTCAGTCTCTGAAGGGTGGCGCTGTCCCTGGGGAGATTGAGATGATCGTCATGGGCGTTCAACATCTTATGCAGTGCTTTGAGGTGGCTACCTGTTGGCATGTTTTCCGTGAAGTGAATCGAGTTGCAGACTGGTGGCTAACCTTGGAGCTCTCACTTCACATCAGGAGTTTCTTTTCCTCGTCCGTAAAGACACTATTAGGTGGTGGGTCAGCAGGGTCTGATACCACCCAAACTCTTACCTTGTATTAAAAATAAAATAAAAATTAATGTTAACATTTATTATACTTTTAGGGTACAATACTTAAAGAACTTATGGGCAAGATCGAAGGGGAGGGTAATATATTATATAATACTCCATATATTTATTAATTCCCTTACAAATTGTATAAGTTAAAATAAAGAGTAACATTTTGATATATAAAAAAGTGCGATGGGGATAAGAATGAGGAAGGGGAGGCGTGGAAGTGAAGTGAAGTGTTAAGTGAAGTGAGAGCGCAGTTGGCGCGATGTGTCTTCCGACTGCCGCCCGGCAAACACCGCCCTAACCACACCGCACGTGGGTTGTTGATTCTCCTATCTACCCTATTTACATACTACCTCCCCTTGATGATTACATTTTTACGATATTAATTAAAAATTATATAACTATAATATTATTTTTTAATTAAATTTTATACTTATTATTATTAAATACAAAATTACATATAAAAAATAATACTTTATATAAAGTTTTTTTCGTTCTTGGTCATAGAAATCAGGTGCTATATGCACTAATAATCTCACTTTGACACATGTTTATCATTAAATATATCTAACATTAGAAAAGTAACGAACATTTTAAACATCTGTTCGTTATAAGTAATAAATCTATAATTCGTTACTTATATTGAAATATTTTTTTTTAATGTTAAATGTATTTAATATCGAATTAAGCTGAAATTCTATTCTGTCTTGATATGGCCTTGTCCTTTTTTTTTTAATTTTTTTTAAAAATAAAAAATAGGAGGGGTATCTGGAAGTTTCCTAGCTCGCAGCTAGTCAAAGTCAACGGGAATGGATCCGACAGCTGGATATGGATGGCCCCACACACGGTTACCTGGATTTCAATCCTTGGGAGTTGGGGTTATGCTAATCCATCGAATTGGAGCTATTAGTTGTTTTCCCCATTACTAATTACTCCAGTAAAACCAGTTTTTTTAAAACGTCATGAATGAATTGATGTACCAAGCCTTTTAGGTCCGATGCATATATTTTCTTTTCAACTATTTAAATTTATCTAATATGTAAAAATTTATGCAAAATCAATAAATTGATCGATTGAATTGATTTGAATAACATACCATCGATCGGAATGTAATCCAAAACTTTCAACGAGAACATATTAATCGGGCTATTAAACAAAAAAATTGTATAGTTGAAATAACATGACTAATAAGTTTTAAACTATAGAAAAGATTCAATACTAAAATCTGTCATCCCTACCCGAACGGAACGAAGAGGCCCTGCCCATCTCTTTCTCCTCTCCTCATAGGGGGCTCAATAGCACACAAAAAGATCTTTATCTTCAATACGTTATAACGGGAGACCACCAGCCATAATTTAAACCTTCTTTTTAGGTAAATTAATTGCGAAATGTTTTTCTAGAGTGCCCATTATTTGTTTTACATCTTCGATGCAAAAATGCTTCATTTTAGTAAGATCTTTTTGGCTGTTATTCAATAGATCCAATAATGTGTGTATATTGAAAATTTTGAGGCAATTGTAGATCCTAGGGGTTAATCGTACTCTGGAAACTTTACGGAAGGCAGAGTTTGATTTTTTGGGTGTGATAGTGGAAAATTTAACAGATAAGTCACCCTTACTGCCACTCTACAGAACGAGGAAAGCGAAACATATAGTTCTTTTTACGCGAGGTCCGAAGGAAGTAGAGAATTCCGACCCTAGCTAGTATCAAAACTATGACGAAGCCTGATGAAATAGAAGAAGGGGAAATGATAGATTATCCCTATGAAGCGGATTTTCGAATATTTTAAATTATAAGAAGTATGAAATAATTTTAATAAATAATAAGTAATTTATATAAATTATATAACATTTAATATATATATATATGTATATAATAAATGTGTATGGATAATTTGTACACAAGCCTTAGGGTGTACCTTGTTCACAAATATTATTTAGTGAAATGTGAAACATTATTCGGTGAAATTTGAAGCATTATTCGGTGAAATGTGAAACATTATTCGGTGAAATTTGAAGCATTATTCGGTGAAATGTGAGTATTGTTTAGGTGAATGTGAAACATTATTTGGTGAAATTTGAAGCATTATTCTTATAAATTTTAAGTTTGGTTAGGGAATTGAGGTTTATTTTATTTGAAATAGATGAATAAAAAAACTAAACATTATTCGGTAGAAAGTGTTACAAATTATTCAGTGGAATTGGAACATTTTCATCTGAAAACGGAAGAAGAAAACATAACAGTACTCGGTAGAATGTTTCACATTTCAACGAATAATGCTTCAAATTTCACCGAATAATATTAAGAACAAGGTACACCTTAAGGGGTGGGTACACCCGAACCACACCCATAAATAAATAATGTATTTTGTTAAACGAATTGAGTAATATATGTATTATTTTACATGCATGTTGTAATGTCCTAACTAGGGATTATGAGAATTTGATAGGGAAGAAGGGAGATTAGGGAGAAAGATTAGGGATAAGGAAAGGTAAGAGAGAAAGAGTTTAGAGAAAGTAATTGTTTTCATTCTTCCTTGCATAACCCCCACAATTACAATTAAGGGTATATATACTAATACCCATATACCCTATACATGACACATGTGAAGGGCTAAAAGCCGATACTGTAATGAAGATATATAGTTATAAAACTTATCCATATTTTTTTATACAGAGAAAGAAATTAGAATATAGCTATCGAAATCCAACCTAACTCCATTTTAGAGTACTGCTTTTTCGGACGAGAATTAAAAGTTTTTTATCAGCAAGCAAAAGATCATCGGTAGGGTTGTTAGAGCATGCCCAATAGATTCTCCATTTTTATTTTTTGGAGAAGATTGCGATGGTTTTAGGTCCAACAACTTCTCCATTACATTCTCCAAAATAGATAATGGAGAGAAAATATAGAGACAATTCTCTAAATTTGGAGAAAACTCCATATATTGTGAGGTAAACCCCATAATGGAGAAGCTGTTGGAATTGTACCACAAAATATTCAGAATATTTAACTTCTAATTCTCTATTTTGGAGATTGTTTTAAGGAAGCTGTTGGACATGCTCGATCTTATACACTAAGATGCGCGACCAGATCAGTGACAACATTATATTCCCTAAAAATATAACAAACAGAAATAGAATTAAAATAAGTTAACAGGAATCTAGTATTGGATTGAATGAGTTCGATATTCCACGGGTAACTCAGCTCCAATCTCTAAAAAAAGACTTAACAACTGCCAAGTTATCACAGATAGATTTGTGATACCCATTTTCTTTGCTTGAAAGACCCTGTTCCGAAGAACAAGAGCTTAAGCAGCCTATCCATATTTTTTATTTTTTATTTTTTTTTTCGGGTGAAACGATCTTTGTCACTGGCTTGTAAACTTTAGAATGATTTCCAACCGGAAATCTTCGTAAATAAATACTCCCTCCGTATTAAAATATTTGTTGTTTTAGTTTGGACACGTTTTTTAAGAACGATAAAAACTACATAAATTATCAATGATTTTATTAATTTACAAAAATAATTTTATACTTAATAAAATTATCTATAAAGTTATGAAAAAAAATAATATTTTATAAATTTTTTCACTTCTTAAAAAGCGTGCAAAAAATTAAAAAGACAATTATTTTGTGTATGCCTTTAAAGGTAAAACCCTAATTCTCAGTTGTCAACTCCCACCTGCAGCCCAACTTTATATACTCCGTAATTAAATTTCCATTTGAAAAAAAAGAAACCAAATCAACATCAACCCGTCAACTATATAACTAAAACCCTAATTAAGACTCTATCATATTGCCACGTGCACCTACAAAAACAATACATTTATACACTTCCTATCTTAACCTCTCTCCACTATAAATTCCTTCTCTCCTCCTCCCTACAAATCACCATAACCAAAAACCAGCTCTCTCACATATTCAACAAATGGCCATTCTTCTCCTAATTATAAGACCTCTCCTCCTCCTCCTCCTTCTCCTTAACATCTCCGCCTCCACGGCCGCCGCCCGTCCCCTAGAATCGTTGTGCAGCACCACCGTCTACCCACGCCTCTGCTACACCTCCCTCTCCACCTCCTCCCCCTCCGTCCAATCCAACCCCAAGCTCCTTGCCGCCAAGTCCCTCTCCGTCGCCCTCTCCTCCGCCAAGTCTGCCTCCTCCGCTGCCTGGCGCCTCGTCCGCCTCCACCCCCGCAGCCACCAGCTCCCACCCTCCGTCTCCGACTGCGCCATCCTCCTCGCCGACGCCGTCAACCAGCTCCACCGCTCCTCTACCTCCCTGGCCGCCGCCGCCCACGTCATGGGAGACGTCCAGACCTGGGCCAGCGCCGCCATGACCGACGAGAACACCTGCCTCGAGGAGCTCGGTGGGCCCCGCGACATGTACCGGAACCCTAAGGTCATCAGCCTCCAGAAGAAGGTCGTTGAGGCCGCCCAGCTGACCAGCAACGCTTTGGCTCTGGTCAACGCATATGGCTCCACCAGGAGCCGGCCACGTCATCACCACCGTCCTCATCATAAGAGTCAGAACCAGATCCATCCTTGATTAGGGTTTGCTGTCTTTTTCAATTATATATGTTATTTTAAAAAAAAAAAATAGGGTACGTAAATTACACTTCACCCCCAAAATATGGTTGAATTTGCACGTAATCGCCCGTTAAATCGGAAAAGTATACATAATTGTCCATTGTGCAGGTTGATTAAATGGATGGTTATCTATATTTTATATGTATACAAATGGGTGATTTAAAGTTCAAATTTAATTATTATGAATGTTAAGTGTAATGTGTCCTAATTAAGTATTTTCTTTAAGTTTGTTGTACAAATTAAGGATGTATTGTTTTAATGAAGGGGGGGAAAGTGTACGTGAATTTATAAATATATATAGAAGTGAGTGGCAATAACATCTCATTTTGTAACGGACCTTATATATATATACATGGGTATGTGTTGTAAATTAAACGTACATGTGTTTTTCTTTTTCTTTTATTCGATAAATTAATGGAACTTGCGGCAATTACGTTAATTTTGGTGTATTCTATAGTTCTTGAATTGGTAAATTAATTAAGAACCCCTTTTCTAAAATATATATCTATATATATTGTCCCAACGTATTGAAAGTAAATCATCTCAAGTTTCCATAGAATCGGAACTATCTCATCTTTCATTAACCGATTTCGTCCTTTCTCAACTCTCTATCATATAATATATGGAACCATCTAGATAGTGCAACTAATGGCTTCACAACATTCAAAGATAGGTATGCTCGGACTACTATTGGTAGAAGACGTCGAAGCATATCACATGAGAATCATGCGTCTTCAATTCATGAAACTTTTCCTCACGAACATTAAGGGTGGTCATGTGAAAACCATCTGTGGTGATCATTGTATACCATATATCCTTCGGAATTCATGCGTTGTAGAACCATCATCCAAAGTCCAAACAAACATGGTATGTACACTTTATACCGTACCCCATCGTAGCTAAACTTGCTAACATCCCCAAACCTAAAAAGTCACTAACTGTCCACAAGCTGCTACTCTCATAATGGAAGTAGATCTTGATTGACAATCAAAAGTATAGACTTCAATTCCCCTAATTGTAGAAGCTCGTCGATCGATCAACGTCTTAAACAACACACAATTATATTTACAAGCAACAATAGTCTCATAGCCAAGACCTCTATACCTACAAACTTTTTTCATCCTTAGTCCATCGACATGATATTTGTGTTCAAGAGGTAGTAAGTTGATAATGTGGTTGAAAAGGTCATTCATACTCTTCTATGACCACCTATATGTACCTTCATTTGCATTGCCTTTAAAACAACACCTAGAACTGTCTTTGTGCTACCATGATATAAAGGAGTCTGAGCTTCCACTACAAGCCGACCTCTTGTACCATCATCAAGAAAATCATCTCAAGTAGGGTCATCAACATCCCTAAGGGTGTCATCAACAGATGCCTCGTATCCATTAAGATAAGGAAAACTATCGTGCAAAATGTCAATCATATAGGATCATCACTAGAAGAATAAGTCATTTGCTCTAGGAATTGTCTGCATAGTTGGTTGATTATCGCATCATTCAGTGTCTCACCATGTTTGTCCATATTGTATAGTAAGGCCACATACAGTACTGAATCAATTGTATAAACATCTCTCTAATGTTCAATAGTTCTCGATTGTTACGACAATTGTTACGTACATAGACAAAAATATAGGCTCCTCGATCCCATTTGCATTCGAATATACCCAATTAATGAAAGTTATCATCAGTAGGCATGTGAAGTTTGTAGAGATTGTTTTTCCATTCAAAGCCAGTGACTCTTCTCAGTTACTCTCTCAAGCTCGTGCCACTGTGCCTCTAGTTTCTTCTGATATTTTTGAGGTACCTTGCATTATTCATCAGGATACTACATATGCTCACATAAGTCCTTCTCAAGGATCCTCTTCTCCCACATCTGAATATGTAAATGATTATTTAGACAGCCATCATAGCCCTAAGTTGGATATATCAGTCGAGTCACATGCTCCTAGTGATAATCTTCTTGGCAATCCAGCTACTTTCCCAGTCCAGCTTGATGCTCAACCTAAGAGAACTATTGTTAGACCTAAAAAAATTCCAGGATTTCATTTGTGCTTAGTTGTCATCTCGAACTGAGTCAGCATCTCAATCCTTCTCAGTGTTCTTAGTAAGGAATTTAGCTCATTTGTCACCATCTTATGTGCAATACGTACTTAGTCAATGGTTGTGCAGTTTTTGAGCCTCGGTCATACAATCAGGCCAAAGATACTAAGGAGTGAAAATTAGCTATGCAATCTGAGATAGAAGCGTTGGAGAGAAATCACACTTGGACCATCTCTGATCTCCTCCCAGGAAAGAAAGCTATTGGTAGCTCGTTAGATTTATAAAGTCAAGTATAGAGAAGATGGACAAATTGAGAGGTATAAGGCTCGTCTTGTGGCAAAGGGATATAATCAAGTTAAAGATAAGGATTGCAAGCAAAATTTCTCCCCTGTTGCAAGCAAAATTTATCCCATGTCGCTCGAGATCTGCTCGAGTTCTCCAACTCCACATGTATTCTCTCCCTTTCTCTTGCTCTGGATTTATTTATTTTGTTTCTTATAATATTTTCCTTGCTCTGGATTCTTGATTTTGGATCACAGAAGAATTGGAATTAGATGCATAGGTTAGGGAAACCATATTAGTAGTTGATGAGGTGCTGCTGATGAGGAGCTTATACTTGCTGATTTTATGCTTTTCACTCTTCAGCCTATGCAGCCTGAACTTATGTTGTTGAACTTGATTAATTTTGATTCAACGTGATTGTCTTCTTCTCCGTGTTCTTTGCATTCTGTTCCCCTGCCTTCTCTTTACGGATTTTGTTTAGCTCGCATTTAAATGCTTGATTTAGCTGGTTGATTTTGTTTGAAAAATCTATAAAATCTATATGAATCTAAATGACAACATTTGATTCATCTAAAAAAAGGTGTGGTTTTAGGCTGATATTCATATATGCACATGAGGATCAGAAGTTCCTGACTATCTCAAGTCTAATTTGTTCCAAAATATCCTCAATCAGGCAAGCTCTCCATTCCAAAATCCTTGTTGTTCATTCTAGTTTCTGTAATTGTTGAATTTAGTGAAATCCTCGTTGTCGTTCATTCTAGTTTCTGTAATTGTTGAATTTAGTGAAATTCTCCATTCCAAGATCTCCAGACTTGTTACTCTCAAATGGATGATCATGGAATGATCTTGTCTACTATTTGAACTGGCAAAAGACTATTTTCAGGCAGTTTTAGGTGGGACTATAATTGATGCTAGCTGTGGCAGCGGGTTGTTTTCAAGACGCTTTGCCAAGAGCAGATTGTTTTCTCTTGTAGTCGCTCTTGAGTACTCGGAGGCAATGCTCAAACAGTGTCTTGAATTCATCAATGAAGAACAAGGATTTCCAAAAGAGTAAGAAATTGGCTTCTTGTTTTGACCATGAGGGAAACTTTCCCAAGATTTACCTTTATAATACTCGGGGAAAAAAAATCCTCATTTTCAAGTACTAAACTTTTTGCAATTACTTTCAGGAATCTAACCCTGGTCAGGGCGGATACCTCCAGACTTCCTTTCATTACTGGTTCCATTGATGTGGTGCATGCTGGTGCAGCACTACACTGTTGGCCTTCTCCATCTGCTGCTGTAAGCTCTGTATACTGTGCTTGTTCGTTAAATGCCTTTCTATGTGAATGTTAGCTTTACTGTCAAGCAAAGCCCTGTGACTGGTTACTGCATCATCTGAACTTAAGTTTATGAAATGGTCATATTGTTATATAAAGTTGAGGACTGATGTTATCTGATCTGCTAGAAGATCTATTTGGATTGTGTAATTTATTTGTCTGAGATATGTGCCTGAACGTCGGGTATTGAGGTGTAATAAGGACGACGTTTGAATAATTTTCGTGGTTAACATTGAACAGGCCAAGCCCTTTTTCCGCCATAATCCAGAACATTTCTCTAATCCAGTGGCTTTCGTTCTGTAGGTAGCTAAGATAAGCCGAGTTCTAAGACCTGGGGGGTATTTGTTGCTACAACTACAGTAGGGGATGTCCCTCTCTCATTGATACCTTTCTTGCAGTATTACCGTGAGGTAAATTGTGTTCATGTTGAATTCAAGCACAGCATTACTAGATTAAGGGAAGTATCGGTCATCAATTATCTCCTTGATGCATCTTCATTCTTCTCATTTGTGTTGTGGTGTTCTAGTCTGTAGCACAATTCTCGGGAGGACGAATATTTCTGTCAGAAAGGGAGCTGGAAGATCTTTGTAGGAGCTGTGGATTGGTTGATTTTAAGTGTGTCAGGAACCGGTTCTTCATCATGCTATCTGCTAGAAAGCCAACCTAGGCACAGATGGATGCCTGCAAATACAAAACTCAATAGGGCCAAATCTAATAGTCCAGAAGAGCTCTTTCTTTACATTTCTTATTTCTCTCGGTCTGCAGGTTGTTGCTTCATCATTTTGTGCATTTACTTGGAGTAATAAACCCATTTCTAAATTTCTTTCATTGCTAAATTTTTTAGTAATAGACATAATAATTTATCACTCAAAGCCATGTTGGCAAGAATCTTGGTTGCACTGAATGCCTTTGTTTGGGGCTATTCATTTGGTTGTGGAGTTATTGAGTTTCCTAGTTAAATGCTTTTAGCCTATTAGCTCAAATGGGAGAGCATTGTGCTCGTGCACAAAGATGTGGGTTCGAATCCCATATAGGCATATTGAATTATGATTAAAAAGTGCAATTTTAGTTTGAATTTTACTTTAGCGTTTGAATTGTGATTTTTTCTTGAATGGGTTTTGTACACTAGATGAATGGATATTGTGCGGACATAAGGGGTTGGATTAGATGAATGGGTTTTGTGCTAACAGAAGGGGTTAGGACCTTATCGACCTCTTCCTCGGTCTCCTCTTCAATTAAGAGTGTTATTCCTGCAATTCGGCTATTGAACTACATCTATCTATTTTCCATCCTTGCTCCGAGTTCCTTCTGGGAAAAAGAAAACAGATGCACCTCCTTTGATAAGATCCATGCACCGTTTGAGGCATTTCTGAATTACAATACCTTCATCAAATTTTCATTCACAATAGCCATGACTCCGAGGCATACACAACAGGGACATCTGATCGGCAGATGCTCCAACCCCACAAACTCCACCTTATAAAAAGGCGCTATGGTTAAACTTACCCAAACCTTTGCTACAAGGTGCTGAAATTTCCTCCTGTATGGATCCAATATCAGTACAAAAGGATGTCCTACTAGCATCAGCAAAATAAGGAAAACTGCATTGATGGCAGTGACAGCATAAAAGCACACTCTCCTAGCCTTTTCCATGAAATGAACTACTGCAGTTAGAGGATCAGATAATTGCATATGAAATTAAGCCTGGAGTGGATAAAGGAAAGATATACGAAAATCATGTCAGCGCAGGCACTAAACCATGTCAGCACACTAAGCAAGCATCAAGAATAAACCAGTTCCATTGCACTCTTTCTCTACAATTCTCCGATTCTCCAATTTATCTAATGTTTTTTTAATTATCCAATTCTCTGATTTATCTAATGAAGCAAGCACCAAGAATAATCACAGAATAAAAAAGTGTGCAGAATTGAATTAGTTTCAAATTTTGCACAGCTTACGGTTATATTTGCACAACGTACTCTTATATTTGCACGACAAAATGTTAAAAAAATATAAAAAAACAAAAAAACCCTAGACTTGGGTCATATTTGCACAAGTTACGGTTATATTTGCACAACGTACTCTTATATTTGCTCATCAATACTTTATTTTTGCACAACATTCAAGACTTGTGAAATTGTGTCTCAACATGATCTTACTTTTTGTAAATATAATTTCATACTTTCTCAATAAATTATTGCACAACATCATCTTATTTTTGCTCAACAATAGGTTATTTTTGCACAACAATCAAGACTTGTGAAATTGTTCTCAACATGATTTTGTTTTCTCTCAATATAATTTCATACTTTCTCAATAAATTATTGCACAACATCATCTTATTTTTGCTCAACAATAGGTTATTTTTGCACAACAATTGAGACTTGTGAATTTGTTCTCAACGTGATTTTATTTTCTCTCAATATAATTTCATACTTTCTCAATAAATTATTGCACAACATGCTCTTATTTTTGCTCATCAATACTTTATTTTTGCACAACATTCGAGACTTGTGAATGTGTCTTAACATGATCTTACTTTTTGTAAATCTAATTTTATACTTTTTTAATAGATTATTGCACAACATGATCTTATTTTTGCTCATCAATAGACAATAATTGCACAACATGGGGGATTGGTGAAATTTTGCTCAACATCATCTTATTTTTGCTCAACTATAGGTTATTTTTTGCACAACAATCGAGACTTTTGAATTTGTTCTCAACATGATCTTATTTTCTCTCAATATAATTTCATACTTTTTCAATAAATTATTGCACAACATGCTCTTATTTTTGCTCATCAATACTTTATTTTTGTACAACTAGTGGTGAAAATTAGTGCTGACACTGATATTAGTTACAATTAGTGCTGACACTGATATTAGTTACAATAAGTGCTGACACTGATATTAGTTACAATTAGTGCTGACACTGATATTAGTTACAATTAGTGGTGAAAATTTGCTCAACATGTTGAGAAATGCCATGTTGAGAAGCAATACCATGTTGTTTCTCAACATGGTATTGTTTTTTTAAGTAAACAATAATGATAAAATCTAAAATTTGAAGAGTACCGATGACAAAATTGTGCTGACATATAAAAAAGAATATACAAACTTGTCTTATTACATGATACAACCTAAAATATTATTCTATAATATTGAATTAATGTTTAATATGGAACATAAATGTCTAAGATATAATCTTTCCTAGTAGTACTTTTATATAGTACCGATGACAGAATTGTGCTGACAGCCTTATTTTGAATGCTTTATCCTTCTCTTGAACTCTCCTATTGAAATCTTTCTATTGCAGGCTGGTCTTCCTGCTCTCGAAAATCAGTAGGCGGTCCCTCTATCGAGCAAAGAAGAAATCCAATTACACCATTGGAAATCAAGGCAAATGAAGAAAATGAATGAACTAAAATAGGGGTATCAGACATACTAATAAGCTATCAAGTATGAATTTCAGTTTCAAAGACCAAACAGAATTAACTTGCCTCTGCACAAAGAAGGAAATAATAGTGATGACAACATCAACAGTTCAAACACAAGAATAGTGAGTATGCAAATACAAGATGGAAGTGTGCAAATACAAGAATAGAAAATTTGTGCCGAAGGCTCCTTGAAGAATCCACAGGCAAAGTTCAAAATTGCTCAGGAGTGCAACAACAAAATCGACTCCATAGAGGCATAATTTAACCAAACACGATTCCAAATCACCAAAATCCACCGAACACACCAACGATTTCAAAACACCGCGAAATCCAAAATCCATAAGCACAATCGAATTTGAAAGCAAGAACGGAGAAATTGCTGAGTTAATTGCCCGATTTTACCAGTGAAAGGTTTGCGCTTCACCGCGGGATCGAGTTGATTACACCAGCGGAGGCGGCGGGACTTGCTGGAGCGGCCAGGGATGTCGCAGGCGATGAGGCTCCAGTTCCGGGCGATGAGGCTCCCAAATCGAAATTTGGGAGGAGAGTCTTCGGAGACCGGCGATCGCCATTACTGGAGAGAGAGAGAGAGAGAGAGAGAGAGAGAGAGAGAGAGAGAGAGAGTGCGGAGAGGGAGAGTTGGAGGAGAGAGAAATGCGCGTGGGAGAAGGGAGAGGGTTTATATTTAGGATATTTCACAAATTTGTCCCAAAACGTGGACATTTCACCAATTTATCCCTGTTTCGTGGCTATTTCGCAAATTGCCCCAAAAATTAATGCTGCAAGTAACAATAATAAAACTAATTGGTTGCTTGAACTGGGACATTAAGGGCTCGTTTGTTTAGATAACTAGGGAATGAAAAGGTAAGGTATTAAATTTTAGACATAAAATGTGTATGATCATCATTTTTTGTGAGTTTGGAGGAGAGGATGAGGGGGATTATTAGCCCATCCTAGAGGTATTAGTTACCCTCCTTCAAATTAGGGAATAGAAAGGTAACACATTTGTATAAAAAATGAGAGAAGAAGGGGAATGATTAGAATAGTGATCAATGTATCCTAACTTAAATATGGACTACATTCATAAGGATAATCATTACTTTTCCCTACCAAAAAACAAACGGGGGTAAATGTGTTTTTGGGGTGCTTATATTTCAGCATCCGACTCATCAGGCTCGTCGTTAGAATCCAAGTGGACGGGTCGTGAGCATGAAATGATCTCAAGCGCCCAACATTTACATACGCTGCTATATCATCTCATGCGACCAACATATATATGTTGTCTATCGCTGGAATGGACATCAAGCGACGTAAACTGAAAGACCGTATTGAGGTCGTCCCCCTTAATTAGGTAAACCCCAACGACTAACATTTACATACGTCGTCGTCGCTACAAATGAGAGCCCTGGTTGCTTCTTCAGCCAGACCGTAGTTGGCGACACTTGCTTGTTTCGTCGTCGGAATCAATATTTCAATTGGTTGCTTCTTCAGGTGATCTTCACCCAATTAGACTCCTCTAAACTTAAATTTACTGTCCATAATATCCCCAGAAACTCACAAAAAAAAATGACGATCATTCTCCTTTTCTAGACTCATAAAAAAATGATGATTATATACAAATTTTACACATAAAATTTGATTCATTTTTCTTCTATTCCATCCTACCCAGACAAACAAGGCCTTGTATATAGGTTATTCTCACCTTGGCATTTGACTAATTACCACTAACTTTCACTCTAACAAAAAAAAATGGAAATATGCGCGTTTGAAGATACATCACGATCAAGGAACAAAAAACCGTGGATGTACGATCGACACCTGATTTAGGCTCGTGAGAGAGTCCAAATATGAGATATCTACTTCTGATATCCCCGCGTATTTTCTCCAGCTTCCCGTTGGTGATTTGTGATTATAACTTCTTTTTTATTTGGCGATCGATTGCTTCTGATGGTTTACCTATCTATCAATTTTTCAATCTCTTAATATATCAAATTTGGTTATCTGATATATACGGAATTCTTACTTGTATTAAAAAAAATGACGATCGAGGAACCCTTCCATTTCTATCCATTGTTTTCATAAAAATATTTGAAGTGTTGAACTCCCCGGTGATGAATAGTTGATGGAATCCTACGTACCTTGTTTAATTTGGGGATAGACAACGACGACCACGTACTTGGATGGCAATATGGCATATATTATTATATATGCTGGTTTAAATAAATACTACTAGTAATTTTGGTAAACGACAACCTTGAATTTATGCCATAAAATAAAAGTGCAGAAAGCGAAGAAATCTTCATCAACAGAAATATGAACGATTTTAAATTAACATTAGTATACGTACGTATCGATCCCCAAATCAATCAACATTACGTACACAGTAATATGAAGTATATATATTATACATAAAGTATAGTTGACTACCTTAAATTAACATTAATATATGTATCCCCAAAGTAGCTAGAGATGCTAATTAACAAAGTTATTAATTAATTAATTAATTACTCTGTATTTAATTTATATACTACTACGTACTGTATAATCTGGTGTAGATCAGTACAGAGTTATACATGCAGACAAGACAGGAAGTATATATTATAAAGATCTTTAATTGATTAGTTCGGCTTGCAGATCGACATCGTTAATTGATTTGATTCCATCGATACTTAATTTTTTAATCTGATTAACGTAATTAATATCTCACACCTCTAACTTGTAATTATTGTACGTATTATATTATTAATTACTGTATTACTTTTCATTGAATATCTGCATTGGAGATCATAGGAATCAAAGTTTAGCATCAAACGAAATATTGTGAATTGGCTAAGACCAAGTGTAACCCAGATCTCCACGGATCAAATTGAGTGCCACATCAGCTAAAAAGGGGAGACAGTGGAGAGAGAAAGAAATAATTCCGCTTCAAAGACACCAATGGGTGATGCACATCATCCGATTTTAATTTTTTGTTTTTGTTTTTTTTAGTCAATAGTATTGAGACACATGGCGGGGAGTTTTAATTAAATTAAAACAACCATTTATTCGTTAAATAAATTATTTTTATATAAATAAAAATTATTTTTAAATACGATTTAATTTTATCTATCCAATGACACCCATTTTGCATATGTTTGGAAGAAAAAAAAATTGTGTTGTTTGCAAGTTTTGCATACGATTTATGTGTGTTGTTTCAAATTTAATATGTTGTTTGCAAGTTTAAGTTGTGTAGTTTTTTTTTAGTGTTTTTCAGTGTATCAAGTTAATAAAATATTTCTAAATTTAATTGTATGCCTTTTTATTTTAATGATACGTCTTAATATTAATATTAATAATATCATTAAAAAAAATAAGTAAAATAAATCAAGATTTAGATTAATAAATATTAAAAAGTGTAAAGTGAGTTTTGATTCGCGCGTCTCTCTGCTGTGGATGAAAAATGTAAAAAGCTGAAAAGTTAGTGGAAAGCTAACGTGCGGCAGGAATAGTGGCTGATATGACTTAAATGAGTTTTGATTCGTGTGACTCTCTGTTGCATGGTTTAAAGACTCTTCAATTTGCCTTAGTGCTCGTTTGGATTGGTTTGAAAAACCCAAAAAGTACAATATCCCAAAAAATTGGATAGAATATATGCGTTTGGTTAAAATATTTCATATCTAAAAAATCAGGAATTGAAATTTCCATGAATTTAACTTCCTATGAAATACAGGAATTGAAATTACCAATGAGGTACATGGTAAGACAACAGTACAACTTTCACCATTTTCTTACTAATAAAAATCCTTTATTTATCTCACTATATCAAATCCACCATTATTTCCTAAGAAGTAGACTTCCCAGGAATTAAATTCCCGGGAAGTAGATTTCCTACATTTATCCAAACGAGCACTAAAAGGAACTTATTGTGACAAATTAAATCATTCATTTCGATTAAAAAAATGTTTAAAAAACTTATTGTGACAAATTAATTAAGAATTTTCATTATAATTGTTTGTTTAAATAAAAAAGGATTTATAAAATGAACTAGTATATGCTCGTTTTCAAGGTTTTTAAAATAGGTAAAAATACAAGCACACACACTTCCCTAGCTATGAGACGTCACTTTCTCGTGTTTCTACTCTAGTCTATCCGGTGACGAGACGCCGTGGAAGCTTTTAGGTTCTCCGAGTTCTCGCTATTTACAATTCATCCCGAAGTTTCCATGTACTTCCTCATTTGTCTGGCATTTCATTGCTTTGTTCAATTAGGGTTAGGATATTTATGTTTTAGCTTGTTAGTTTCATGACAGTTAGCCTATCTGGCGTTTGTTTCAACCTCTTGATTTACTCGACACTGGTGTATCGGGTATTTCGAATCTTTACCTTGATAAAAAAAAAATAGATTATTTAAATAATTTTATAGTTATAGGATGTACTCCTATCTTAAAATATTTGTCATCTTACTTTTTTGGGGCAGAAGGAAAAACTAAGTTCTCCGCACATCAGATGCGATGTATTAAATTGGAGAACAAAACTTTACAACCATGGGTGTGTATGGGCAAAAAAAAAGCCGGTTAAAATTTGTTAAAATGTGGGTGTTAAAAAAAAAACTGTGTTTGGATGGTTAAAAAACAGATTTTGTTGTTTAAAAACAAGCTTAAAAAAAAAGCTCCATCAAGCTACTTATTTGGAGTTTATTTGGTGTTTATTTACTTGTTTACTTTGAAAGTACCATAATACCCCTAATAATAACCAAATAAACACAACTTTTTTACAAATAAACACTTTTTCTTCCCATACGGAGTTTATATTTTTTCATAAATTTTTAACTACTTTTATCAACAATTTATAAATTTTACCCTGTTTATAATTTTAGCTTGTTTATTAACTACGTCCCATACGAACCCCATGTCTTATGAGGAAAATGAATACCTCTTAAGTCATTGAATTTTTTTTCCAAAAACTAAAAAGTATAGTATCCAAAATATGCAAACCAATATTTATCGAGAAGGCAAAATTGACAAGCAAATATGTCACCCTTATTCCCTGAATAAGGTGACGATACAACCAATATGTTTCATTAACCCCTTTATCCCTAAGACTCAACACCAATGGCAAAACGATTTCCACATGAACACGATCGTAAATATTTGTCATCTTACTTATTTATCACTTTTTTTAGGATGATAAAAATATATAAAAAATATTGATTGTTTTATTTTTTTTTATACAATCTCATTTGATAATAAATATAAAATTATATAAAAAAATGATGTTTCTGAGTAATAAAAAAATATTTTGAACCGAGAGAGTACTTGAAAACCTTTTCATAGTGCACGAAGATGACGCTTAAAATTAAAAAGTGATGTTAAATTAATAGGTAGTAATCAATAGGTCACGAGTTTGAATATCAACCCCTTATTATAATGGTATAAGACAAGTGTCTATCCATCAAGAAAAAAAAACTAAAGCTCTCCTCCAAGCCAAGTCCCAATAATCAAATCCAAATTCAGCCCCAATCTTGTCAAAATCTCAAATTAAAAATTCCAGATCCTGAAAGAGTGATAGGAGATCTGAGTTTTTCCCCAAATTCTACCAAAAAAGAAGTTAGAAAGAGATGCAAAAAATGGAAGATGAGGTGGAAAGATGGGGACTGCTGGGCTGCTATCCTCCCGGGGCTGGCTTGGTGCTGGTGGCGGTGGGTATGGGCGTCGGGTGGCCTTCGCCGGCGTCTGGTCGAGGCTCTCCGGCCTTTCTCTCCTCCATTCTCTTGTTCTAACCTTCCTCGATCCTTCCTCTTGTGGTGGGCGTTCGATCCTCTCCGCCTCCGCTGTCTGCTCCGGTGGCGCTGGCTTTTTATGGCCGCCGATCACCCCCCCCCCCCCCACATCTTCTCTCTCCCCCGCTGGTGCATGTAGCGTCCCTCTGGTGGCCGGACGGCCAGCTTCTCCGACTGCCTGGGTGGCTGCTACTCTCAGTGGACGGATGGACCCTTAATATCACCCTCATATGCCAGGCGGCTATCAACTCTTTTCAAAATCAAAAAATTTACAAACTTAAACCCAAATTTTCAAAACCAAATTTTCAGCACACAACTTTTAGCACAAACCCTTATAATGTCAAAACTGCTGGTCTCAAAATCCCCTCTTTTCAAGCTCAAAATCTTGCATGCAACCGGATCTCTCATCATGGCAACCAAAAGTTAGTACTACCTTTACAAGCATCTGTACCTTAGAGCATCTCTGTATTCCTATAAACCTTTCATTTTGTCTTGCTAATCTCTATCTGGTTGCATTAATAGTGAAGCTTGATTATTCAAATGATTTTATTATGAACTGTCTATGTATAAATCTAGACTGTGAACATTACATAAGCCCTCATCTTTATTTGATACTCTACCTCCCTATATTTGATCTTTCTTGTATCAATCTAGACTGCGAGCATTACTTAAGATCTCAACCATACCTGATAGCCTAACTCCCTATGTTTGATTTTGATTTGTTAAGGGCCATCCTATTAGGATCTAAATCTAATTGTTATGACCTTATTTCTCTAGTACTGCTGCTCGGTTGGAATGTTTCTATGTTTTTTTTGTCTGGCCTGGTGCATTCCAGATTACAGGCGATTCTCCTTGGTTGGAGATCAGGTATGGTCTTCCTCCTTCCCCTTACTCCAAAACTTGAGCGACGTCCCATTTTTCTCCTTTTGGGAGGGGTGGTGGCAAGCGACCAAAAATTTATCAACAAACATACCCTACACAACTTTGATACAAACTTATATATCAGAACAAAAAACAGGAGAAGTTGTCATTGCAAATGTATCCCTCTCGGCCAGATTTGCATGTCACAAGTAACCCCCAACAAGCCAGGAATGCACTACCATCTTTGCATAAGTGCAAGCAAGATCCTTCATTTTACATGTAAGTATATTATGTACCTGCTGCTTCAGCATAATCAACATTATCCTTATGATTAGTATTGGCTATTGGAATGTTAGGGGTACTAAGAGACCCCTCTTATGGCAAGAAATCAACCAACTACGCTTTGCAAACAACCTTGACATTCTTGTTTTAGCTTAAACAAAGGCCACAGAACTTCCAGATGAAACCCAAATGAGAATCTCTGGCTTTCAAAAGTCCCACTGTATAAAAGCTTCTGGCCTCAAAGGAGGCTTATGAATGCTTTACAAATCAAAGATCATGGAAGATTGTAAAATCATTGATCAAAATAATAGAGTTATCATGCTTCAAGCCAAGATAGAAAACCTTGAAATGGCCATTCTCATTGTTTATGCTCCTTCAGTCGAGCTTGAGAAAGATTATTTCTTGGAAGAAAACAATGCTTTAATTCATAAACATCAGCTTCCTATCATTATAATAGGAGACCTAAATGATATTGAAAATGATACAGAAAAGGTAGGCGGTATTATCCCTACTTGCTCTAGATTTCGAAGGCTAAAACGAGTGAAAGATGATCTAAATCTTCATACTACACCTTTTAATGGTTCACCCTTCACTTGGAGGAAAAATAAAACAAATACAAATAATACCTATGAAAGGTTAGATAGAGCTCTAGCACATCAAAACATTATCTCATCCTTCCCTAACCTTAGAACTAAGCATCACTCTTTTTCTCACTCTGATCATTGCCCCATCACTCTCAATATTGGTAAGCATATATCAAAAAAAGGAACTCCTTTTAGATTTGAAATGGCCTGGACTACAAACAAAGTTTATGAAGAAATAGTTAAAAAAGTATGGAGTAATAAACTATCCGGATCCTTTGCCTACAAATTAATGCAAAAACAAAAACTTCTTAAACAAAACACAAAAAACTGGTGTAAAAAGCAAACAACAATCTGTCAAAACAATTAGCCCAGGTAGAATTACAAATCAAGAATTTCCAGCTTAAACTCCCTTGGGGAAGGATTACATCAAGTGAAGAGGCCAAACTTGCTAGATTGGAACATAAGAAATTAAGACTATTGGAATATAGTCACAAATTTTGGAAGCAGGGAGCCAAAATTAAGCATCTGCAACTATCAGATCGTAATACAAAATATTTCCAAACAACTGCTAGAATTAAAATTTTCAAAAAATCCATGCTCTACTTTGAATTTAATCAAGGACAAATACTAACCGAACAAGAGGCTATCTCCGACCAAGTTACCCTTGAAATGTCAGAAATATTCATCACAAACCATCAAAGGATTATACAACCTCGGGATGTCTGGAACATTCAGCCACAAATTACTTCTGAAGAAAACAGAATCTTGACAACCCAACCAACCGATATAGAAATCAAAAATACATTTTGGGAAATGTCAGAAGATAAAACTCCAGGACCAGATGGCTACCCTCTAGAATTCTATAAAAAATATTGGCATATAGTTGGAACCTCATGTTGTAAAGCTATCAAAGCATTCTTTCATTCTGGACATCTACTATCTGAATCAAATCATACCTTTATTGCTCTTATCCCTAAAACAGATAATCCTACAAATATAAACCATTATAGGCCAATTAGTCTTTGCAATACAATCTTCAAAATCATTTCGAAAATTCTAGCAAATAGGTTAAAACCCATCCTCTCCAAACTAATCAACCCATATCAAGGAGCTTTTGTAGAAGGTAGATCCATTCAAGATAACACTCTCATTGCCCATGAAATATTCCACAGCTTCAACCGGAAAAAAGGAAGATCAGGCTGGATGGCCTTAAAACTGGACATGGAAAAAGCTTATGATAAAATAAACTGGAGCTATATTGAAGCAGTTCTCACTAAATTTGGATTCCATAGCTTATGGATAAGATGGATCATGAAATGCCTAACAACAACCTCTTTCTCGGTGCTTGTAAACAACATCCCTGGAAAATAATTTAAACCTAATAGAGGGATTAAACAAGGTGACCCTTTAGCCCCTTACATATTTATATTAGTTATGGAAGGTCTATCTAGAGAATTACACAAAGAAGCCTTACTAGAAGATGCTCTAGTAGGGATTAAATTAACAAAAAATGGTACCCCCATACCCTTTCTGTCATTTGCAGATGATACTCTAATATTCGCAAAAGCACCTCACACCAGTCTTAACACTATCCAAAACATGCTTAACAACTTCTCAAACCTATCAGGATTAACCATAAACTACTCAAAAAGCTCAATTCAATGTTCAGCAAACGTATCTCAGACCTTAGCAAGAGATCTTGCTCAACATATGGGGGTCCCCATCACGAGAACTCTTGAAAAGTACTTAGGTATTCCTCTTTTAAATGGGAGAATAAAAAACTGTGTCTTTGAAGATGCAGTCCAAAATCTAAAAATGCAACTCTCTAAATGGAAGGGTTCCACCCTTTCACAAACAGGAAGAGTAGTGCTTATCCAATCAAATCTTAGCTCCAAAACAAATTACCTAATGCAAAATTTTCTTCTACCAAAAGGAATATTAGAACAAATTGACCAGATCAACAAAAACTTCTTTTGGAACAAGCTTCGATCAGAAAGGTACACACCGCTTGTAAGCTGGGATAACATCTGCAAAAACAAATGTCAAGGAGGCTTGGGTATTAGGAAAGCAGAAGATCTCAATAAAAGTTTACAAATGAAACTTCTTTGGAAGCTCTACACAAACCAGAACAATATATGGGTTCAAGTTATAAATGAAAAGTACTTGCAAAAGGAGAATATTAGAAACCGCTCCAATCATTTTACATCTTGGCAATTCGGTCGACTTCTCTACTTAAGAAATAAATTCGAACAAGGTCGATCTCCATTGGTTAATCGGGAATGGAAACAACATAAATGTTTGGTCTCACCCCTGGGTCCCAAATCAAGATTTGGAACAATTTAGAGCGAACCATGATCCAGAAATGAAAGTAAACCAGCTCTTTAACTCTCAAAAACGCTGGAATACTCCACTAGTAAATAGCATCTTTCCCCCGGAAGTCTCTTGTAAAATCCTAGACATACAAATACCAAATTGGGATACGCCAGACAAACTTATCTGGAAGCTGGACCCAAGTGGAAATTTCACTACGAAATCAGTCAAACGTATGACAAATAACATAACTCAAGCTTCAAAAGATCTAAATTGGATTTGGAAGCTAAATCTACCTCCTAGAATAAAAAGCTTTATGTGGAAAATAATGGTAGATGGTCTTCCTACCACTCAAAGGCTTAATAAATACGTTAACCGAGTTCCCAGCCAGTGTAATCTTTGCAAACAAGCAGAAGAAGATACGGAACACTTAATGAGAAGTTGTCTATTCACCAGGAAAATAATTGACCACTTTGAGCTACAAACAGGTAAATACTTCCAACATATGAATATGCATGATTCCCACCCTCTTAATATAGATGAAATTCGTCTTGGAAATAAAAATTTTGAGGAACTAGTCTTCATTTGGCAAACTATTTGGAAAATTAGAAACGATCTTATCTTTAGGAAAAAAAATCCGGCCCCAATAGAAACTATTATTCGAAGAATCATTGCCAACATCTTTGATTGGACCCAAATTGAAAATGATAATCATATGAATAAAACTACAAACAAGAGATCTAAAGCTAAATGGAGTAGACCACCAGGGGCTATCTACAAAATCAATGTGGATGGCTCGGTTAATCCCACAGGCGTTTGCCATGTGGGAGGGGTTACTCGGGACTCCTGGGGCCATGTCATTGATATGTTTTACAAGGAAACTGTTAAAGGCTCAGTCATTCAAATTGAAGCTATTGCTATTCAGACAGGTATGGAGCAAGCAATCAGAAAAGGACTTCGAAGAGTAATAATAGAAGGGGACAATCTACAGCTCATCAAAGCCATCATCAATAGCAATAATGTCAGATGGGAGATTATACATCACATTGAAAAGCTGAAGCAATTGGAATCAGCTTTTGATCTTGTCCAATACAGACACTGCTACCGAGAAGCGAATCAAGTAGCCGACTTCATAGCTCGGAAGGGTATTATTAGTGATAACTCTACTATCCCTTTTAATAGGGAACTTTGTACCATCATCCTTAAGGATGATCAAGAAGCCAGATTACGACTTGTGTAATCGCTCCTAATTATTGCCTACTGTAAAAAAAAAAAAAAAAAAAAACCTAAAGATTTTTTCTTTATTTAAAAAAATTTGAGCAAAAGTTATATAGTTTATTAAAAAAAATTAGAAGGAAGTTTTTGGATTGATTAGTAATTTGTTTTTGAAAGATTTGGTAGAGATTTTTTATATAATTTGATAGAGTTAATTGTATTTTTTTAAATTAAACCAACTTATATTCCCTCTATTTCGAAAAACATCTCAGTTACTATTTACGCACATTTTTTAAGATGATAAAAAAATATATAAAATATCAATTTTTTATTAAAAAATTTAACAATTTTGTACTTATTAATAATAACTACGAAATTGTTTTAAATAATTATAAAAAAATAGATATATAATAAACTCCCTCTGTTCACTTTTATAAACCATTTACTATGAGATTATTAAAAAAAATGATTAAACAACTTATAAAAGTAAATTGAATGAGTAACAATTATCATCCTAAAATATCATGCCTAAATAGTACACATATTTTGCCGAACAAAGGGAGTAATAGTAATTTGTTCATCCTTCGAATAAAAAAAAAGAACGTATTCATCCTTTTGCTAATCGATCTATCTATCTATTCTTAATTTAGAAGACTTTCTGCCTACGTGTCCGTCTCTCTTTAATCATCTCATTTCCACCAATCAAGTTTTTTTCCATTTTTTAATTATTTGTTTTATTTATAAAAAGTATTTCTCCCTTTATCTCTTTAAATCAATCACATTTTTTCTTTTCTTTTTAATATATTTACTAACTATCTATTCTTAATTTAGAAGACTTTCTGTCTACATGTCCGTCTCTCTTTAATCCTCTCATTTCCACCAATCAAGTTTTTTCGCCATTTTTTAATTATTTGTTTTATTTAAAAAAAATATTTCCCCCTTTATATCTTTAAATCAATCACATTTTTTCTTTTCTTTTTAATATATTTACTAACTATATATTCTTAATTTAGAAGACTTTCTGCCTACGTGCCCGTCTCTCTTTAATCCTCTCATTTCCACCAATCAAGTTTTTTTGCCATTTTTTAATTATTTGTTTTATTTTAAAAAAAAAATATTTCTCCCTTTATCTCTTTAAATCAATCACATTTTTTCTTTTCTTTTTAATATACGTAGTATTTACTAACTATTGGGCTAAATTGAAAATATCCAATTCAATCTAATATAACTATTGAGCTTAATTTAAGGGTGAATTTGTGAAATGTCCAAAAAAATTGGTGGAGGGTTCATCTTGCCCATAGCAATTTTATCATCTTGTCAATAGCAATTTTATCATCTTGCCAATAGCAATTTTATCATCTTGCCTAGCCTCACTTTTTTTTTCAATTTTTTTAAACATTTTGTCGTGTAAAAATAAGAGCATGTTGTGCATGTGCAAATATAACGTATCGTATGTTGTGCAAATATAACGTGCCGTATGTTGTGCAAATATATTTTTTTTGCCGTGCAAATATAAGAGTACGATGTGCAAATATAACCGTGGGTTGTTCAAATATGACCCAAACCTAGTTTTTTTTTTTACATTTTGTCGTGCAAATATAAGAGTATGTTGTGCAAATTTAATCGTAAGTTGTGCAAATATGACCCAAGTCTAGTTTTTTTTTTAACATTTTGTCGTGTAAATATAAGAGTACGTTGTGCAAATTTAACCGTAAGTTGTGCAAATATGACCCAAATCTTTTTTTTTTTTACATTTTGTTGTGCAAATATAAGAGTACGATGTGTAAATATAATCGTATGTTGTGCAAATATAACATTTTATTGTGCAAAATGTAATTTCTTCTTCAACCTCCCTCTCTGTCGTCCCCGATCTGGAATGCGTGAGACCAGACCCCCGCCTCTTTCACTCCGGCCTCGCTCCCTCCGTCGCTCGCTCGCCACCGCCTCCCTCCCTCGCTCGCTTGCGCGTTCCGGCCTCCGCCTCGCCGCTGAGATCTCGAATTCCAGTTGTAGACCCGGCCTCCTTCGCTCCGGCCTCGCTCCCTCCGATCCGTCGCTCGCTCGCCACCGCCTCGCTCATTCGCTCGTTCTGGCCTCTGCCTCGCCGTTGAGATCTCGAATTCCAGTTCTAGACCCGGCCTCCTTCACTCCGGCCTCGCTCCCTCCGTCGCTCGCTCGCCACCGCCTCCCTCCCTCGCTCGCTTGTTCCGGCCTCCGCCTCGCCACTGAGATCTCGAATTTCAGTTCAATGCCGCAGCTCCGGCATCACTCGCTCCGGCCTCGCTCCGATGTAGATGGACAAATCGGGAGGGAAGGAGATCGCTCTGGCCTCTCTCTGTCAATCTGCCATAGATCTAGTCCCAACGCCACCACCAAAAGTTCATCACCCCGATCTGTTTGTTTTGATATCTCCCCCGATCTGTTAGTTTTGATATGTAATTGGGGATCTGATTGAATTAGTATATAGTGAACAGTTTTCCAATTTGTCTAAAAAGCTGGACAATTCACCAATTTATCCAAAAAAGTGCATGTTCGGCAAATTTTTTCTTAATTCAAAACATTGAATTCAATCTTATATAAATATTAGTAGGCTAAATCAATCAAATAAATTTTCCCCTATTATAACACATTTACTAACTATATTATATTCTTATAACAAAAAAGTTTTGGCCTTCGTGAATTCAGCCTAATGCTTATCATTAATCTACATGTAAATATTTATATTTATATATTTTAAATATCTAATTTATATATACGACTTAACATATAAGTCTTTATGATGATGTGACATAACCAATATCATTTTAGATATTGATTATATCCCATCTAGACCTAAGCAGACATGGGCTAACCCGCCCAACCCGCCCTGTAAAATATGCGGGCTTGGGTAAGGTAATTGGCCCAAGCGGGTCAACAGGCCCGGCCCGGTAGGCCCACAGGGCCGGGCTTGGGCTAAAGGTTAAGCCCAAGCGGGCCAGTAGGTCTGACCCGCCTATATATATTACTTATATTAATTTTTATATATTTGTATTAAAATACTACAGAGTATATATATTGATTATATAATATCTAAACTTTTACATCTATTACTTTATAAATACTAATAGTATTTACATCGCATATAAATTAAGAAATACAATAGTACTAAATATATTATTTTCAAAAAAATTTCATTGAAATGAACCTACATAAAGATTATAGTGTGTAATTTCACATTTTTGTAACTTGTATACCTTTGTTTTGTATAAAATTTTAATCTTTTGAGACATTTAGCACATTTGTGTAGTTTGATATCAAACGTAAAAATTAAAAAAACAAAAACAATATTTTATGAAATTATAATGGGTAGTCCGGCGGACTACCAAGCCCGCCCGCCCGCAGAGGCCGCAGGACGGGCTTGGGCAAGAGAGTTGGCCCAAAATCCGGGCCTAGCCCAAGTCCGGCCCACTAAAATCGGCCAAGATATTCTCATAGGCCCGGCCCAACCCCGCCCATGCTCAGGTCTAAATTCCATCACATTAAAACAAAGTCACAAAGATATTTTCTTTATTGTGATTTAAAATATACCTATACTTATGTATGCCATTTTAAATGAGATTTAAAAAACAATTGTGGTAATTATGGTAAAGATTTTATTGATTTTTATCTTAACTTTTTTGATGGAAAATACTGCATTATACTAATCAAACTCCAAGTAAGATTTCCTTTTCATTAAATCACCAGTATGCACCATAAAATTTCTCCCTTAAACTAACCAAAATGACAGGGTAGAAATTCAACTACAGCTTGGATTCATACACAAAGCATTTTCGATCATTAGCAATAGCAACCTAAATTAAGACCTATAAACATGAAATAAACCAGCCAGGAACTGCCTCTCAGGCCAAAAGACACCAACTGCAAAAACAGCCAAGTTTAACATAATTCACTATGTTATCAGATGATTAGATTCACTTCCACAGCTTCACAATCTTGTCATGGCTACCCGACGCTACCAGACCTGTCACGTTCGATACGGCCAATGCAGCTATCAGTCCCTCGTGTGCCGACAACGTCATGGTCTTGTTCTCATTCATGTTCCAGAGCTCCAAAGACTGTCCAGGGTTTCAACAGTAAACGTTAAACCAAATAAATAAAAAAAGATCGATCCAAGTAAATATCATCATCAGTGGATCAATTGAGGATTATGCAGCTTCAAAATGAGTATCACGACCACGACAAGAAGTAACGCAGACCGAGTTTGAATAGTATAGTGATCCTTGGTCTAGTAGGAATCTACCTGGTAACAGCCGATAACCAGCAGCGAGCTGTAGGTGGGATGGAAAGCGCATGAGTAGAATTTGTTACCGTTGCAGGTTAACTCGTGCACACATTCACCTTCGTTTCCGGAGCCAAGAGACCACACGCGAACACTGTCCTCGCTCACAGATGCCAAGAGGTCGCCGGAGGAATCCCAACACACGGAATGAATGGGCTTTGCATGTCCCTGTAGAATCAAAAATTGCCAAATAGAAACACACATCACTAGTAGCTAAAATCAGCTGGATAAGCGACTAGAAACACGAGTAGTTGGAGTGAAGGTACCAACCTTCAACCTGTGCTGGGAAGCTTGTGTCTCGACATCAAATATAGATATCACATTCTCTGCAGCAGCAGCGACGTATCTTCCAAGTCTTGGCTGGAACCTCATCTGGGTAGTCCCGCCCTGTAAAAATGCTGCTCATTAAGAACTGAACTGATTTCCTTATTCGCAAAATTGTATTTACACAAGAAAATGATGGTCGAATAATGAGAAAAGTACTGTAATATGAGAAACATCACGACAAATCTACCTTAAACACCCTGGTACAACTTCCATTGGTAACATTCCAATAGCGGATCTCACCATCTCCGTCACAAGAGCAGATGAGGTCGTCCTTTTGTGGATGAAAATCTAATGACATGACAGATGCAGAATGCCCTGTAAAATTCCTCAGCGAGTAACCGGCCTGCAAAATCAGCCTTGAAATTAGCAACGTATGAAGTATGTCATACACATCTCATTTTGACGAACTTATAGAAAACAGGATTTTCATCCATGTCACAAACTTGATTACAGAGCTAGTGAACAAGAGGCAACAAGCATATATACACTAACATTGTCAGCATCCCAAACCCGGACAGATTTGTCAAATGATGAAGTTGCCAAACGCAGCATGCTTGGACTGAAGCGAACGTCAGTTATCAGTGATGAGTGTTCTTCAAACTTAGCCTTTGGCTTCAGAGTATCAGTGTGCCACAAAACCACCTGCATAACAAAGTTATTAACATGAAAAACTGGCTTTTTATTAGCCCTACAATAAAATGAATACCATGGAGTTTTATTAGAGAACTTTGGTTACCTTTTTATCATGGCCACCGCTAGCAAGAATTTTTCCATCTGAGGAGAAGTGGCAACAAACAACTTTTCCAGGGCTTGCATGAACAGAATTGACCTCTGCAAACGTGAATCCTGCAGTAAGGAAAGAAGGGAATTTCGTAATTACGACCTCAAATATAATTTCGATCTTAACAACAGAATGCTTAGCAAATTTAGGTTATTAACTACTGTTGAGCCCCAAGCTGAAATACGCGAATATCATAACTCCAAAAACAAAAGGAGACCAAGGGAGTGAAGATTGTGTCTTAAAACATTATTCAAGATCTTTAAGCCTACTGACCCGAAACATTGTTTGCATATTTATTACGTGATAGGCTTGATGTATGTTGGCATCCATGCAGAAAAACACTATTCCTTTTAGGATCTTAAATAAATAATGGGAGTAAAATATTTAGTTAGTATAGGGCTGGTTACTCAGGCCTAAAATATTTAACACCAATCACAAATATCACAATATGGCAATGCAGATTATAGACGACTGTACCACTTACCTTTACTGAAGTCAGTGCCACAACCAACTGCTTCTCTAGGATCTGCATCATCGTGGGACAAAAAAGACTCCCCGTTGTCATCTAGGGACCCATCCTCAACAAAGCGCTCAATATCAGCCTGCAAAGCAAAATCATGAATCATCATACAACTTTTAATCTCCAATGTTAAGAACTCTTGTGTTGCATACAAAATATGCACATCAAGGGTATATAGAGGCAAGATTTTATGGAGGGCATGAAGAGATCAAATAGACTTAAGCAAACTTTGCTAATCAGCATTGTCTGATGAAGCAAAGCTAGAGAAAAAAATATTGTTAAGATCAAGAGATTTAATGTGGGAGGGTGTTTAACTATGAAGAGAACGACACACCAAAAGTTGTGTATCCTTAAATAGTTAAATTATATTAGAAGCATGGTTAGGATGGCCATGGTAAACCCCAAAAAAAAAAAGTGAAATATACACACCCCCAGAATTAAAACAGAAAATTACTAACCAGTTGGTTTGAAGTCGCTCCAAGGTTGCCAGCACTCTCAGTGCCAAACATGAGTAATGGTTTGGCAGAAGTGTTGCCGTGTGCCAAAGAGGGTAAGGACATCATGTCTCCAGGCGTATGGTTTGAAGGAGTTGAAGGCAACGACATAACATCTCCTGGTGTGTGAATTGAGGGTGTTGATGGTCCTGCCGTATTTGCAGTTCCTGAACTATTTGCTGGTCCAGAAGATGACACAGGTTGTTTCCGCTTTCGCCCAGTCTGGTTCTTCGAAGCCTTAATTAAAATGCATTGAGACCAGCATTAGGAACCCGTTAAAATAAACATATAAAGGAATGCACCAGTACTATTGTATACAAACCACAAGACTTCAAGGAATGTTTTGACAACATGATGGATTAATTCAGGAATATTGGTCTAAAAAGTAAATAAAGGGGAAAAAATCATCTGTTATACAGGATATTAAGAAGATGCTTATTAATTCAAGCAGAATCAGAAAATGCCAGTGACCCGATCATAGATGACAGTATAAGGAATAGAAAGATAAAGGCATCAAACATCAGAACACAACAGACCTGATCATTTCCTCGAAAAGAGTTTTGCATGCTACCATCCATTGTCATAGTACTAGCTGCAACGATCCTCTCTGCCGAATGGAGATTGTAACTAGGAACCTGCAGCTGCTGACAAGAAAGAGCACTTTGCTGAAGTTGCTGCTGATGACTCTGCTGTTGTTGCAACTGTGCCATTTTCAACTGCAGTTTCAAACCAATTTCCACAAATTAAGAAAATACATGGGTAAGAGGATCCAAAATATTTTTGATAAAATCATAACAAAAATTGTGGATAGCTTCATGCTAGATCAAGCAACAAACAATGAGATACCTTAATTAGCATATCTGCCTCTCCACGGGGCAAAACAGGACAAGCTGCCTGCAGAGGCGAACCAACAGTTGGAACCATGTCTCCGACAGAATTTGAGAGGCCTTCCTTTCCAAGAGCCATCATTTTGTTATTGAGAAGCATCCGGAGTCTTCTGTTTTCGAAATCATTTGCGGATGCTGAATTCATATTCTGTTGAGCAAGCAGCAGTTGCTGCTGGTGCTGAGATGATAGCATCTGAAACTGGTGAAATGGCTGGGAAGCCTGCATAAATGATTTCTGCTGTTGTAGAAGACCAGGGCGTAGTTGATCTAACCCCTATTAGATACAATAAATAAATAAAAAATAAGTTAGTGAAAAGCTTCTTGGACACATGATGCATACATCCTTTCTGATGCCTTGCTCAACGATTTGGCTGGGGTAGATCTTAAATTCTAGTACGATGATACAAACATTTAATGGACAACAACAATACAATAACCATAACAATGACTGGCTTCAAATTCAATAGCAAGAAGACTCAACTGTTAGTGGCCATCCTTTCAAGGTCAGACTACTACTACCTTGGTTTGTTCCTGAATCAATAATGAGTAGAGTATTAGTTGAAGCTTTTACAGGGAAAAATTAATGTCTTTTTTGAGATACTATATGGACTTGATTAATAGCGGAAAGCAAACAAACTTTGCAAATCCATTCTAGTTTGGTTTATCAAAATATACAAGAGTACCAGGAATGCCTATCAATGATCCATCAGGACCAGGAGTCCTTTGGTTCGACATGGGATTGACATCCATCTTTATATCCTAGTTAATGGAAACAACAAAATAATTGTAAGAATAGTCACAAATGCACACTAGGAACAGGTAGAAGAAAATGAATGTCTCCTCTTACAGGTGATGATGCTGGAAGTTGTTGGCCTCGAGCTTGCATCTGAGGAGAGATGCCACCTGCTGTACCATGCAAAACTTGCCTGTAAGAAGAAAAGGGAAAATTTTAAGATATGCTCTGAAAGGTGAGCAATTAGGCAACCTTAAAGGGATTGGCCTTGTACAGGATCTTGGGTAAACTTAAAGTTTGTGTTCACGATCATACAAATCAGAGGCATGCATAGATTCTTCTGCTCCATTAAGCATAGACACAAATCTGTATAATTCTAGAAAACATCCATACCTTAAACAACAATCTTTCTTATCAACGAGAAATCAAACCAAAAAAAGGGAAAAAACTTGTTGAGCTAGCTTGGCCAGAAAAAACTAGAGTTTGACGGATTCATATTGCAAATAAGGCATCAACACTTTTCAAACTCCAGCCAGAGAAATAAAGAATGAGAAGCCAAGGCTAGAGAAATAGAATAGAATGAAATGCCAAATATCACATACCCTGATGGTTGGCTAGCTGCTGGAGCCTTCAATATAGAAGCATGATTTGGATCCAAAATTTGGCCAACATTTTCACAAAACCGTTGCTGAGAAGGAAATACATATAGAATCAAAACCCAAAAATGAAAAGATAAGCCACAATCTGATTATTCAAAGAAAGAAGAAAAGGATAAATAAACTATACCTTGACAGTAGCTTCATCAAGACAATCTCGTTGAACGGGCAATTTCAGACGCTCTTCATACATCTTTGTGGCCAAGGCATTGGCAGTGGCAGCATTTTGCGCATTAAGTGGATCATTCACAACAAGCCCATTAGGCGTGCCGTCGATAAGGTGGGCCCCATCCCGTCTCTGCTGCTGCTGATGTTGTTGCTGGTGTTGCTGTTGCTGCTGCTGCTGTTGTTGTTGCTGGTGTTGATGTTGCTGCTGCTGCCGCTGCTGATGTTGTTGTTGCTGCTGAGCATGTCTTTGCAGTAAAAGCTGTTGCATCTGTATGTGCTGCTGCTGTTGTTGCTGCTGCAATGACTGTTGTGGCGGCGGCTGTTGCTGCTGCTCTCTAGCTTTCAGCATCTGAGTTGACTGCTGTAGTTTAAAACTTGTATTTTAGTCCTTGATGGTATTCGAGATGAAAAGCAAAAACTGTAGATGTGAGCCTATGTTGCTTCTACACATATATTACGTTGAACTAGATCATGTTCAAATTCACACATTGATGAGTTAAAAATTAGCAAGGATCCCGACAAGACATCCAGAGTTTCTTAGGCAGAGTCAACAAGAACCTAAGACCATTTATATCATTAAGAAAGTAGCCATAATATGAAATAAGTGGAATTCACACATTGACAACTCCCACTTTATTGTTGTTGCTTCTACACAGACTGCAAATTGTCAATCATAATACCGCCAGAGTTCATACAACTCATTCAGATTAAACATAAGATGCTTAAGGTACAAATTAAAGGGAAAAAGGGCAAAACGACATATTTACATGAAGTTGTTGCCTTTATCAAGTGTAGTTTCAAGCCTTTAAAGTTTAACCACAATATAAAGACAAATTCTATAGCCAAACACAAACTATTCCGACAAACCTCAACATATGATGCGGCGATCTCTGAATGCTTCTCATTGTTCCTAGCAATAAATATATCCCAAAAGACTGACCACCACTCGAAGAGGAAACCACCGGGTGCATCAATTGCTGTAGGAAAAACAATTTCCAAAAATAACACAAATTACGTCAAAATGTATCCAATCACAAACACCTCCTTCAAATGCCCGTCTAAGATTTTTCTTACCAACTGGGTCAGAAGACACTTTCCCCTCAGCTTGAAAGGCCTGGGCTGTAGCCTTTAAATCCCTCTTCATTAGATAGTCATATATATACACATCCAGCCTGATATCAAACACTAATTAGTACTACAATGCATCTATCAATCATGATGATGATGATGATCCGTGGAGTTAAAAAAAAGGGGGGCCAAGTTTACTCAACAATAAAAGAATCAACAACATGAACCCCAAAAATGCTGAACAAAAGAAACTAGCTTTATGACATGCAAAATAATTTATCAAGATCTTGAAGCTAACAAAACAAAACCAAAAGGTAAAGTGTACAAATACCCACAAAACCAAGGGTACCCAGAAGCTTGATGAAGAGATTAATGCAAACCCAGAAGAATCCATGAAAATGTGAGCACTCAAAGTCCAAAACTTTCCAAGCATAAAAACACAGAAAATAAAAAATCTTAGGGTTAAAACAAAATGGCTTACATTTTATCAGCTTCCCAGTTAGTCTGAGACATCTCCTTCTCCACTGGAACTCCACACAAAGCAGCAAACTACAATGTCAGTAACTCATCACCTTCCTCCATTAAAAGTTTAAAACATGATAATCAAACCCTTGAAAAAGGGTTCAATTCAAAGAAAGCTCTAGTTTTTATCAGAGAAGATGAGAAACCCAGAACAGTAAAGACAAAGTAGAGGAAAAGGCTAAAAACCTCATATCCGGCCGGAGTTTGGACAAAGGTAAAATCTTAGGAGTACTCCTATTATTAAATGTATAAAATTAAGTGAATTTATTCCTATATTGAATGCAGAGTTAATTTCAGTAAGAGTGCAGACATACCTGCAGACCCAAAAAGACTTTTAATTTCAGTAAGAGTTAATTTTAGTACTCCGGTTTCGGCATTTGCTTCCCTCCACTTTCCGGATTCCCCTTTGGACAATGTGATGTCACCATGGCCTGGAACGCTCAAAGGGGAGGAGTGAATGGCGGATTTGCCCTTGTTGTCGTGATGAAATTACTTGGGAAGTCTAGTTCTGGGTCTGTGGTTGGGTTTGGATTTGGGTGGGGTGAAAGGTAAATATGGAAATCAACATTCAAACTGAAAGAGACGCTTCAATTCAATTCAGCACATCTTTTTACGGGAAAGTACTTACATCAATGCAATTTTTCAGCGGTCATGTAAAATGTTTTCAAATTCAGTTTTTTTTTTTTTTTGGTGTGTGTGTGGAGTGAAAATTAGTAGGGTTTAGGCAGCGCACTCGTGGACAAACTCAAAGGAGAAATTTAATGTCCGTTAAATTTGAAGCTCGCACATAAAATAGTAGGTGGGGCAAATTTACTACGTGTGGCAAGTTAGCTCGTCCATGTTTAAAGTTACGGAGTATAGTTCTTGAGTCGGTGCTCATCATTAAACATTTATGCATATAAAAAGTCAGTTCTGTTTGTTTGATATTTGAATAATAATATTGTTAGTAAGAATGTTTATATTATTAAACATAAATCGTTATTCCAGGTAACGGTTAACACAAGTTCGCAACTAAAAACCATTATTCACAATGAACTAGGAATCCAACTCACAACCAACCTGGGTAAACATCTGGGTTGTCCAGTTATTTCCGATAAGGTAACAAAACACATTTTTAACGATATTTTGGATTCAACTAATTAGGGCTCATTTAGTTGATTGCGGGAAGTACAATTTCAGAACTTACTCTCTATGAATTGAATTCCCGTGAAATGTACTTCTCATGAATTGAAAAAAATTGTTTGGTTGAATTTTGAATTTTAGAAATATAAATAGGGTTGAAGTTGAACATACCTCGTCCCCCTAGCTAGGTGAGTGAACTTCCTACAATGTGGAGAAATTGAAATTTATGGGAAGTTAAATTTATGTGTCTTTCTGTCTAGGGTTGGCATGGTACGGTAACCACCAAAAAATGGTAATTACCACGTACCAACCACAAACTGGTGGTACGTAAATTGTCATATCACGTACCAACCACAAGTCGTGGTTACCGCATATGTGGTAACCACAAGTCGTGGTTACCGCATGTGTGGTAACCATGACATGCGCTTACCATCGGTACATTACCATGGTTACCAAGCTGTAATTCTGTTTGTATTTTTTTTGAAACCCCTTGGCTACCTTCCGGTAATCATCAAAGTTATCGAACAAAAAAATATGGTTACCAAAAATACAAACCTATTAAACCAACCAAGTTCATATAAATCAAGTTCACAACCTAAAATATGGTTACCCCCTATTAAAAGTTCATATAAATCAAGTTCACAACCTAAAGTACAAACCAATTCAAACCAACCAAGTTCAAAGTCGTGAAACAAACCAAGTTCAATTGTTAAAACATTCAAAATATTTCTGCAAGTTAAAAAAAAAAACAAGTTCAAAGTCTTGAAACATTCAAAATGTTCCTACTGTTTCTAGTAGAAAAAGTAGAAAGGTCAAATTTAGGTCAAAATCAAAATATAAAATATAAATTAAAAACTTCAAACTTAAAGGTAATACTACCTCCGTCCTAAAATACATGGGTTTTTAGCCTTTTGCACAAGTTTTAATAAAACACTTCGCTTTTTTAAATTTTATTACAGTATTTTTTAACACCCACTACACATTTTAACCAATCAAATTCTTTAAAAAGTCAACAACACACTAATCAACAGAAATCATTACAATTTTCTACATAGAAAACTTAAAAGCTCATCTATTGTTGGACAAAAACTCACCTCTAAAAACCCATGTATTATTGGACGGAGAGAGTAACAATAAAACATTAAATAAAAAAAATTAATATGTATACTTGGTAACCATGAGAATCATGGTATTCAGATTTCATTACCATTACCGTACCACCTTCACGTGGTTACCACCAAGATGGTTACCACCATGTTGGTTACCACAAGTGTGGTTACCAACATAGTCGGTTTGTGGTTGGTACGTGGTTGGTATGGTAATTTCCGTACCATTTGCCAGCCCTATTTCTGTCAACCAAATACATGAATATATTATACTTCCTGGGTTTTATTAATTGACTAACCAAACGAGGCCCAAGAAGTAAGAACCAACTCCTTATATGGAAGGTCAATGGTCTTTCCTAGCAAGGACGATTGATAGCATGCATTTAGGTAGGCATAATAGGTTGCATTTAGCTTAGTTAAGATGCATTTCATGGATGGATTAAGTACAATTTGCATATTTGCTCTCTATGTTAGTGGAGTCGGAATCTACACACTTTTATTGATTATTTCAGGTAATCGTGGATCCGATGATGAGACAGGAGTTGTTAACGCATTAGATGAGAATGTCTAGTTGATCGGAGAAGCTTACATGAAGATCTTAAGAGGTCCTGAGAAGAAGAAGCGGACCTAAACGAATAACAAGTCTGCAGAAGTTGTCGCCAGACATGCTGAACTTGTTTTGCACTTTCTGGAGGCCTCGGTTGTCCGATTGACTATTATGACCATGCGTTGGAAAACTCTTTTAGAGAACTACAACTTTTCTGTTGACAAGAAAAGCAAATTTGAAACAGATTTTCCGTGAAAGACAATATGCCGCGGCCGCCGCTAGGGCCGCTGTAGCGGCATATGGGAGAATGGCCATTGCAGCGGACGCAGCACATATGTCGCGGCCGCAGCGCATCAATTTGCCGCGGCTGCCGCATTTGCCCAGAGCGCCGCATTTCATTTAATTAAAACCCTAGTTTTGCTAGTTTGTTTGGTGGCCGACTTAGACTCATTATAAGGTCGATTTATGTTAGTTTTTTTTAGAACTTCTATTTTATTCTTTCATCAAACACTTTAGAGATTTTGAGCGATGTCTTCTATGAGGAACTAAACTCATCTATTTTGCCTGCAATTTGAAGCTTTATTTTGGATTGATTGTGAGTTTCTAATTCTCGTTCCTTGTTTCCTATATTTGAATGCTTCAACTTCTTTGTGCTTGATTGTTTATTGATTTGTTCTATCTTATCTGGCCAACTTGTTAGATCAATTCAATTGCTAAGGTTTTGTAGATTCCTGGTTGTGAACCTTAACCTAAGTGGCAAACTTGTTCCTTTAGGGCTGGTTGAACTAATTGAATGAGTAGGAAGTTGAATGTGTTGTTAAATCCCTCTTTAGGGACTGCAAATACCTTGGCTAATCTCTGAACTTAAAGCTATCAATTGGGTTAAATCCTTCTTTAGGAACTGTTCGATTGATAAGGGTTGCTAGGACTGGTTGGACTAGTAACTATATTAGGTCGGGACAAGGGCATTCATAAGAAACGTAATAGGACGAGAAGAAGTTACAAGGATCGCTTCAATCCAATAAAGTGGAAAGTTGTAGGTAGAATTGCTTCTCCTAATTGTCTAGAACAAATCCATTTGCTTTGCTTTCTTTTCTCCGCTTTGATAAAAGGCGGAACTTTCACACACAAAAAACCCCTCTTTGGTTACTTAATTGACACTTGAATCATACTTGAATTATAAATTTCCCTGTGGATCGACCTCTTACTTATTGCTATACTAGTTATAGGTTTGAGTTTCTTTGACGGATCAACTACAGGTTTTCCCTCCGTCAAATTTGGCGCCGTTGCCGGGGAATTTTTATTAATTCTTGTGTGTTTTTGGTGCTGATTTTTGGTGTGGACCACTTACATGGTCCGTACTCGTGCTACTAACATATGTTGAAGGTGAGATTATTGCATTTAGACGGAGAGAGTTTTCATCAATACTTCATTAGACTGCAGGAGTACATTAACGATGTTTATTCATGGGGATATCAAGCTAGTATAAGGGAAGTGCTTCTATGCATCTTTGATGGCATGAATTCTGAGACACGGAGTCTTGCTGATCGCATGAGTAATGGAGGTTTATTAGATATGGGACTCTCGGAGATGTGGGAATTTTTCTGCTACATGGATCATCAATGTGCGCAGAACGAGTCACTTCCTTCCGTATCTCAAATCGTTGAGACCTCTGTTGCACCTCTTGAGGTCATGGTGGAAAATCACATTGAGAAGGTAGAGGAAGACCACACTCCATCTGACGAGATCATCCCTAGCTCCTCTATTGATGAATCTGATCTAGAGCCTATTGCTGAGGCTACAGAGCAAGTAAAGGTTGTCTCCTGAACTAAAGAGAATATTGGTGGATACGTTGATCCATTTGACCGCTACTTTGACAAGCCACCAATAGAACTAAATTGGTGGTATTATATACCCTCTGTGGGTTGTCAAGCTAATGAATACAATAAGTTGAAACAATTCTTAAATGTATTAATATTTATTTTCAATTTATTTGTATGTAGTGCATGTTTGTTTGCTAGTTGTGCACAAGAGTTTGACAGGTTGATGAGGGCTTTGACTATGTCTGATTAGTGTTTTGAGCTTCAACATTACATCGAGCCGACGACATGAAACAAGGCGCTTCTCAGGAGGCAACCCGATGTAAGTTTTCTAATTTAGTTATTTTGATTCCTCATTAGTTAGTTTGTTTTTCAATAAATTAGGTTTTCCATTAGATATTGGATAGTTGTTTTGGTTTGGGATAGACTAACCTCTCAGGAAAAGCCGCTGCAATGCTCAGATCCGACCTATAGAGACCCATCTACCACATTGTGAGTATTTCATCCATTTCTTCCTCTATGTTTTATTTTATTTTGTTGTCTTTTATGTTTCATTGAGGACAATGAAAAGTTTAAGTGTGGGGGATGGATTGCATTGCATATAGATAGAGTTTGCATATCATGTTTATTTATGTCTTCATATTTCTTTTTATACTTATATTGCACTTGAAAAAAAAATCCAAAAACAAGCATGCATTGCATACATATGTGTTATTCAAATACCCGTCTAGCTTAGTTTGTCCTCTAATTTAAATTTCAAGCATGATCATATAAATCACATGGAGTTCTGGATGTTTTGGCCTTGTCTATATTTGATTTTTGTGGAACATGAGCTAGCAAATATAATTGAGCATGTATGATTGAGCTAAAGTATGGTTGAAATCCTATGAACATGACCCTGTGAGAATGTTTAGCCTTATTTGAAATCTTTTGCTCAATTGTGTGAATTACTCTCCTTGTGTTGCTACCTTTTGGCATTGACTGCAGTATCTATTTTTCAAGACCGACTCACATGTTTGTTGCTTGCGGAGTTTATGTTTATATTTTGAGTCTTTTGATTATGATTTGTGCATATTTAGTGAATCAGGTGGCAATGGTTGATGCACTTAGTAACCGGATCTATGCATGACACCCATGGGTATATATGATTCGCACAAAAAGGTGTTGAAAACTATCCACTAGGAAAGGAAGCTTGATCGTTCAGTAACCAGGTTCATTCATGACACCCATGTTTGCAACTTGCGTCAAAAGATGTTCAAGTGGACTTCATATTAGTAGGTTGAAGTGTTGATAGACCGGGGCTATTCATGACACCCATGTTTGCGCCTCGCGTAAGGAAAGCACCAAGACAAGAAAAAAAAAGAAGAAGGAAAAAAGAAAACAAAAGAAAACAAAAGAAAAGAAAAAAAAGTGTCACATTTTATTTAGTTGTCTTTATTGTGTCCCGCAAGTAATGACATTTTGGTAGATATTTGGTGATATGGTGGTCAATGTCTATGAGCTTAGTGCATTTTGGATTGAGTTGAGAGTTGTACCTTAAAGCCTAAACACATGAGTGAAACACATATTTCTGGTGAGGTTGGATGATGTCTACTTCTAAGCTTTGATCACTGGAATACATGCTACGACGTTTGTTTGCTTGGTTTATGTTTTCACCTGATATGATGTTGCTTTTTGATGAGGTTGAAACTTGAAGGGATTTTCTATGGGATGCGTTGATTCATGTTCATTCTATCATTGCTTGAGGACAAGCAAAGGTTAAGTGTGGGGGAGTTTGATAGCATGCATTTAGGTAGGCATAATATGTTGCATTTAGCTTAGTTAAGATGTATTTTATGGATGGATTAAGTACAATTTGTATATTTGCTCTCTATGTTAGTGGAGTCGGAATCTACACACTTTTATTGATTATTTCAGGTAATCGTGGATCCGATGATGAGACAGGAGTTGTTAACGCATTAGATGAGAATGTCTAGTTGATCGGAGAAGCTTACATGAAGATCTTAAGAGGTCCTGAGAAGAAGAAGCGGACCTAAACGAACAACAAGTCTGCAGAAGTTGTCGCCAGACATGCTGAACTTGTTTTGCACTTTCTGGAGGCCTCGGTTGTCCGATTGACTATTATGACCATGCGTTGGAAAGATCTTTCAGAGAACTACAACATTCCTCTTGACAAGAAAAGCAAATTCGAAACAGATTTTCCGTGAAAGACAATATGCCGCGGCCGCAGCATGCATGACGCGGCCGCCGCCAGGGCTGCTGCAGCGGGATATGGGAGAACGGCCATTGCAGCGGGCGCAGCACATATGCCGCGGCTGCAGCGCATCAATTTGCCACGGCCGCAGCGCATCAATTTGCCGCGGCCGCCGCATTTGCCCAGAGCGCCGCGTTTCATTTAATTAAAACCCTAGTTTTGCTAGTTTGTTTGGTGGCCGACTTAGACTCATTATAAGGTCGATTTATGTTAGTTTTTTTAGAACTTCTATTTTATTCTTTCATCAGACACTTTAGAGATTTTGAGCGATGTCTTCTATGAGGAACTAAACTCATCTATTTTGCCTGCAATTTGAAGCTTTATTTTGGATTGATTGTGAGTTTCTAATTCTCGTTCCTTATTTCCTATATTTGAATGCTTCAACTTCTTTGTGCTTGATTGTTTATTGATTTGTTCTATCTTGTCTGGCCAACTTGTTAGATCAATTCAATTGCTAAGGTTTTGTAGATTCCTGGTTGTGAACCTTAACCTAAGTGGCAAACTTGTTCCTTTAGGGCTGGTTGAACTAATTGAATGAGTAGGAAGTTGAATGTGTTGTTAAATCCCTCTTTAGGGACTGCAAATACCTTGGCTAATCTCTGAACTTAAAGCTATCAATTGGGTTAAATCCTTCTTTAGGGACTGTTCGATTGATAAGGGTTGCTAGGACTGGTTGGATTAGTAACTATATTAGGTCGGGACAAGGGCATTCATAGGAAACGTAATAGGACGAGAAGAAGTTACAAGGATCGCTTCAATCCAATAAAGTGGAAAATTGTAGGTAGAATTGCTTCTCCTAATTGTCTAGAACAAATCCATTTGCTTTGCTTTCTTTACTCCGCTTTGATAAAAGGCGGAACTTTCACACACAAAAACCCCCTCTTTGGTTACTTAATTGACACTTGAATCATACTTGAATTATAAATTTCCCTGTGGATCGACCTCTTACTTATTGCTATACTAGTTATAGGTTTGAGTTTCTTTGACGGATCAACGACAGGTTTTCCCCCCGTCAACGATGTACACTTATTAAGTCAAATCTGGGAGCTGAACCATTACACATTATGCAATGCTTTATGCTTCCATCATCTATTCATTCAGAGCTAGATATAACATACATTTCCTATGGACTAAGGGCTCAACACATAAACCATTGATGGGTTGGTTTGAAATCTGCAAATCAAAACAAAATGGAGGACTCGGACTCCGAAGTTCGTAGGACATGAATATAGCTCTACAACTAAAACTACATTGGAAAATCCTAACTGAACCCGCAAACCCCTGGGTCACGATTAAAACACAAAAATATCATAAACAACAACATATTCTGCATTACAAATTAACGAAAAGGAGGCACCTCATGACAATGAGCGAAGCTTACAAACCACTTGCCTATCTTAAAAAATGGATTGCGTTGGTCCATTGGTAATGGTGCGCAATTAACTTATGGAATGATCATTGGTTTGTCGATTTGATTTAGCAATAATATCAAGGACACGTACCTTAAACAAAATCAGATATGATGTAGGCATAAATGCCTTCACCAGACTCTTCCCTTGTGGTGGAGCATTTAATTTGGTATTTCCGAAGCCTTATTCGACAATATAAAACCTGACCCAAGAGCTATTGCAACTTTCACAAAAGAACAACTTCACAATTGGAATAAAGCTAAAATACTAGACGATGACCTACCCCAAGACCAAAATAATCACACCTCCATAAGCCAAGGGCCTGTGACAAAATGGATCAAATCGCCATCAAACCATCACAATTAAACTCGATTTCGATAGAGCTTATTCCCTCACTTATCATGGGAGTTTTGGTTACATCATACGGGACCACGACGACTTTCCAGTTGCCTGTGAGTCTGGTCCTTCTCCTCTAAACTCGGGAATTGGGGTTGAATGCTTTGCTTTATGGAAAGCCTGGAAAGGTATCCTAGCTGCTACGTAACTCCATATTAACAATCTTCTTATTAAAGGGGATAATCTTACTGTTATTAATCCCCTCAATGGATCTTGGTCGATTGATGGGGATATAGAGATGCTCATCTCTGATTCATCTCTCTCTTTGGAATCTTTTGCCTCCGCCCAGATTCGTCACATTTTCAGAGAAGTCAATCAAGTCGAACAATTATTGCACCTTGATCTTGTCTTCTCCGACCCTTCTATCCCTGATGACTTTGATTTGGCTATGCTCATCCATAAGGATGCGCTTGGCTAAGTTTTGGGTTCTCCATCTCAGCCAGATTTTTTCGGTTAAAAAAAATGCATATATTAAACGAGTTAAAAGGGAAAAAAAAGAAGTAAAGATCCATTTATAAAAAAAGATATTTTTATTCACTAGTTTCTGGGATCTTGTATTAAGGTTTTGTTTCTAATTTTGAGTTTATAATGTAAGAAATAGTTGATATTTAAGAAAAATACATAGTCATTAAGAAATTGTATGATAAAAATAATTAAAGTAAATGGTGTAAAAAGTTAGCTCTGCCTTTTTTAAGCAGAAATCAAATTATATATACATATAGTATATAAGCAATAATTAAAACAAAAATAGTTTTTGATCCAAAAAAAATAAAAATAGTTGATGTTTAAGAAAAGGAATTCATTGTATAAGAAGAATTTTATATATATATATATATATATATATATATATATATATATATATATATATATATATATATATATATATATATATATAGGCATATACAACCCCAAAAGAAGATCTTTAAGCAAATAATTTATTTTTAAGCACATTTTTTTATTAGATAAATTTTCAAGTTCATGCATACCTGAAACTCGGGAGACGGAAAACCGTCAGTACAATCAAGACATAATAACACAAATCAACAAAGAAATAAGAAAAAACCTATCAACCCATACAAGACATCAACCAACAGAGAAGTCGATGGAGAACCAGGACGCACCACGAATGTCAAGAATGCGGGAGAGTGCAAAGACTCATGACAATACCCCAGTCGGAAAGGGCAACTCTTGAGGAAGTGTGGATCGCCGACGTTACCCCCGCCTAAATGGAGGATCTTCGAAGACCACGAACACAACCACGATTCGTTGTCGATCAAACATGACACCTGATACTGCAACCTTACACAAAGCAAACACAGCCACAACAAAGCAGCGACCCGACACCAGAAAACGGGGCAAATACAGGCTAAACAGGGAAGATCAATCAATAGTCGAAAAGGTGAACGGGACTCCAAGAGCCAAACAGAACGATCTGGGAGCGCACTTATTCCTTATCTATATAATATTTTCTAGACCCTATCTAGATTTAGTAGACGCCCTTTTGAGCAAGGTTTAGATCCTTTCGGGATTTTATTCGAACCCTTTCGGTATATAAGTAAACATATTTATTTTATTTTATTTTGTCTATATATAATTTTTAATAGGCCGAGCTGCTTTGGGTCGAAGACTAGAACACAAAACGGGTCAGATCCCCTAAACCCTAGGCCACCTTCAGGCCCAAGACAAGCCTGAAGCAAGGAGAGCAGGAGGCTCGTTTGTTCAACATCCCACCAAGCTAGCCAACAACAAGCAGCGCACAGTCTAGACGAGGACTAACAACAGCCGACAACGATCGGACAACACCAATCCAACTTCGTCCAGCCCGGGTCGATCGCAACGAGGCGGAGCCAACGCCGACAGCGACAACAAAACCAAACGAAACGGACAAAGGAGATATGAAACTAGGAATCCGTCACGGGGTACACCGGAGCGAGTGCTAAAGAACTCGTACCACTGAGAGGAAGGGTGGCAGAGATCGACAACTACCGAAAACTGGATTGGGGCCGGAAAACCAAGAAGAAGGGAACAAACCAGATATCTAAACTTTGAGGCATGATTGTTTCAATTGGTTGAGAAAGGAAGGAGATCTGAGTTCCACTGCCATGGATTTGTGAAAGCCCCAACGAGATTGGGCTATTTGTTCGATTAAGAAGGTTGCGGGACAAGAAGTTATTCAATCTCCTGAATGGAGGATTATACATTGGTGACCGGAGCAAGGCGGCGCAAGCACGACTCCAAATGCTCTTACGGAGCACCAGAAGAAGGCGACGCACCACTACGACCCATGGCTGACCGGACGTTTTTGCCCGAAGGGATTTTTCGACCCCTCTCTCTATAAATTAGAGAGAAGGGAGAGAGTTTTTTCTAACAGGTCCGATTTTGTTTTTCATATCTATTGTTAAGCACAATATTTTGTTAGTATTGGTGCCATCTTGTTATACGAATTGAATAATTTGGCCACTTTATAACCTTAGTTAGTGGGTTAAATATATGTTATTTTCATCATAAAAACTGTTTGGAACTCGAATTTTTCGCCGACCAAAATAAAGGCGAATTTATAGATATGACCTATAAAAAACTGTTTATAAAAGTCGAAAAAATGATTAAAAAGAATATCAAGTATCGGCCTTGAACTAAAAATAATACAAACTTTAAAATTGACAATTTTATATGAAAACTATCGCTCTATTAACCAAAAATAATACGGATGTGTTTTCTAGTGAAATGTTCGGAAAAATTTGTCACGCATACGTCGGCAATACATGTGGCATAGTTTTTTTTGACAGGTCACTACGTGTCGGAAATAATACAAATGGGAGGGAGTGACTAATTTGGCCGGAAATTTCACCAAAACACACCCACACACATATATGTGTATTATTTTTTGTTAATATGACGATAGTTTGTATATGAAATTATAAATTTTAAAGTTCGTATTATTTTTTGTTCAATGTCGATATTTGGTATTACTTTTGCTGATTTTTCCATAAAAGCATTTTTAATTTTACCAAATTGTAAGAGATGTTTATTTGGACATATGTGAAATAATTTATTGTGATTTAAAGAATTTTTTAATTAAAATAAATATATTTTTTGATATATTAAAATAAATATATTAAATTCAATATTTTTAATAATAAAAGACGATGAATTTTTTTAACCGAAAGAAAAAAATCTTGTTAACGAAAAATAATAAAAGGATTTTTATGGAAAACTGTTTTTCAATCCTACAAATTTCAATAACAACACTTATTTTTGATCCAAAATAAGTGTCGTTTTATATTTTCTAGGCAATTTAATAGATTGATTAATGAAAATTGTAGAGTATTCGTTGACTACTTCTTCTTTCAAACTCTCCACTTATTGGTTGAAAGAGTTTGTTGTAAGACTCGGGGTCTTAAGCGGCGTCAGCCAATGCCACCTAGCCCTCTCATGTCCGTTGTCCTCACTTGTAAGCATTTAATAAATGATACAGAGTAAGATTTAGAAAAAAGGTATAAAATCAATGATAATTAATATTTTACTTAAAAATTGTGTCAATAGCTAAAACGACACTTATTTTGAATCAGAGGGAGTATTAAATTGAAAAGTGTTTTTCAATCCATTTTGGAACTATTTTTTATCTAATATTGTCTATGATTAACCCCAAACTTTTACAACTTTATGGTTTATATATAACATGGAAGGACTTACATCATGTTTACATTTGTTTCCTTTGCTGTCAAATATGAAAAAACTAGCTTCGATGATGAGTTGTTCATGTTATACTAACACAACTTGTCCAAGTGTAAAACACTTATAAATGGAGTACTTTTTTTAATCTTTTAAAGAACTATTTGACATAACCTTGTTTAGGATTAACCTCGAGCTCTTACAATTTATAGCTTATATTTTGACACGGTGAGAACTATATCTGATCGGATCTCTTTCCTTCCAGTCAAATGTGAAAAATTAGCTTCGATAACGAGTTGCTCGCAATATGCTTATACAACTTGCTCGGGTGTTCCAGTATAACAACTACAAATGTATAGCGTTAATTTTTTTTATTCGTTATAGAACTATATAACCTAATCTTGTCTAGGATTAACCCCAAATTTTGATTTTCATATTATATAGTTTTAAATAAAATAAATATAAGATTTTTGTTTAACTAGTTTTTGGAATCAGAATTTTTCAACGGCTACTCACCCAAGCTTTTGAAAACTTTTGGTTTTCTATTAAGTTTTCATCAGCTACTCTAACAGCTAGGCCAAACACTATACTAACCTATTAATATATATTTAACAGAAATAATCCATCAATTTCAGTTACCTTTTTACTAAACTCAACCTTAATCAACTTGCTCAAATGTCCCATACGAGTGATACAACAATTACAAATGGATAATGTTTTTCGATCCATTATGAAACTATTTGACCTTATATTGTGTAGGATTAACTTAAAACTTTTGACAACTTTTCTGTTTATATCGATCATGACATGGTGAAAACTACATTCTGTCAAAATCTATTTCTTGAAGAGGTAAATTTGTAGAGGTGTAATAATTACAAAGGGAAGGTGAAGAGCAAAAACTTCACCTACGAATGACCAAGAGCCATGACCCCAAAGGTGTGCCCAAGTACATAGCCCGAACTCAAAAACCTACATATTTGCATCAACCTTTCTAACTACTATCTAACGAGACTCTTTACCCAACTTTTCTTTCGTAGTGTTTTTTCAAAATCTATTTCATTTCATATGAAATGACAATAACTATCTTCGATCATTTTATACAAATTGCTCAATTGTTTCAATGTAACAACTACAATTGGACATGGGTGTTCGATATTTAATGAAACTATTGAGACACAATACCTTACATTGCCCGCTTCACAAAACCAATTCAAATCAGCCTCAACAACAATTTATATCACTCCAAAACAAATAGCAATTCTCCTCAAAAATGGAAGATACATCCTAGATTTTTTTATAAGAGGAATCGTAATCAAAGCTCCAATATATGTAGCCATCAGTTGAAATCCAAAACCACGCCAAAACAAAATGCAGTTGAAAAAAAAAGGGCCTAAAATCAATGGAAGATGAATGCAGCTAAAATAGATGAAATCAACACTTGAGTGCCGCCATAACTCGATTGGAAGGGGCGACGCAGGTACCTAGCTGATAGAAAGAAGCCATTGATGCTAAGGTTTCGATTGGAAACAGTGGCACAATTACCGTCGACAAAAGAGATGTCGTCGATGCAGTGCAAGATAGATGGTCGATGAAGGACGTCAGAGGAGGTAGGTACGTAGAGGCGAATCGCCCATTGTTTCATATCGCTTTCGAATTTCGATGAATCCATTCCATTGAGCACCTTCTTCCTGTAGTTCGTTTTCCTTATTTTATTTTTTTCTTCTTTTATTTTATCAATATAAAATTATTTAAAAAAACTAAATATATTTCATTTTCCTTTTTTTCAACAAAAATCTATTTTTTTTGCCTTTTTAGCATTTTTGTATTTTTTTTAGAAAATTTGCTGAAATATCACCTTCTCTTAATCTAATTAGCTTAATAGCATATTCACTTTATTTATTGGCCGTTGTAACACCCATTTAATTTTTTTTTAAGCGTGGTGTAGCATCTTTACTCTTTCTTCTCTATCAGTTCTCGCTTCGTTCATCCACCTACTTTCCCTTTCACCTCCGTCAGATCTGGTAAACCTCTGATGGTCTCTCTCCGGATCGTCCCAAGCCGTCGACCTCATCCTGAATCTCCCTCTCCCTCTCGCTCTCAGTTGTCGTCGATGTCTCACCCTCTGCTCCCCTTCTTCTGCTCTCTCGCCCTCACTTTCGCATCTTCTGCTACCGGCCGTTGAGGGCCAAATTAGACCTTCTGCTGCCATCCCAATCTCTCGTGTTCCCCTCTCTCGGTCGGGCTTGAAGGAGCCATCGCCTCGTCCCGCTTCCTAGCCCACAGAGACATAATTGGACGCTTGAACTTCAGAAACTCGAGATCGAGAGAGAGAGGGAGAAATTAGGAACGCGTGTCGGTGGTACCGGCGCTGCTCTCTGGAATTCCACTCGCGACTCGCTCCTCTCCAGGTGATTTACTGTTTTTGTCCTCGTTCCTTTTCGAAAATTTTGCAGATTGTTTTCGTTTTAGGATCCTTTTTCCTCGCACCAAGCACTGCACTCGTACCAATCTGATTTTAGGGTTGATGCTTATGGTTAGCTAGGGATCCTGAATGTTATGTTTGCTCAAACTCAAATTCATCGGACTTTGATCTGTTAGATTCTGGTTATGGGACAATTAGATATGAAAGGGGCAAAGGGTTGCAATTTTGATCCTTTAGTTTCAGATTTTGGATGAGATGCGTTTGCAATTTTTGATGTTCATCATATGAAATTCTTGATACAGATTGCTTTAAATAATTGTCTATAACTTTCGTCTGCAAGTCATCCCAGTTCTCATCCTGTGGAACTTGAACATATATGATTGATTTTAACTGTATTAGAATTAGAATTAGAGGTGATTGTTCTTTTTGTACGCTTTGAGTGGGAATTGGTAGGTCAATGTACTTGTTGAGTAAGTCCTTACTGATATTCAAGAGCCTGCATTAGACATTAATTTTGCAAGAACTATCTAACTTGCACCACCATGGCACCATGTTACTGGTGTATGCCAATATTAACTATTAAACTTTCTAGAAAATGAGTCCGTCTTCCACTGCAAACAATGTGCTTTTTGCAAGGAAGTATAATCCTTTTGCAAGTGATTATATGTTTGTGAATTTTCAGTTTGTGTCTGGACTCTGAACTATTTTTTTTTAATGAATGCAAGTTTGATATAATTTATAGAGATTAGCTTTGAAATTCAGTAAATAAAAAATAATAATAAAAAGAAGCTTGTGTACTAGTTCCTGCACTCACATGGCTCTTCTATTTATTTATTTATACTATATTATGCTTCAGTATTCATTTAGATTCAATGATTTCATTCCAGTTCCTTATATATGTACATTATTATTTCATTTAGTTATCTTAGATCAATTGGATTATGCATAGTTTCTCTCATATACGGTGTTGATGTTTGGGGATTCTTATCCATCTATTATGGTCTTTCTGAACAGGTGTATAAACCAATCTATCTCATCGTTTTATGTTCATGTGCTGATAATTGCAATTTTGCTCAGCATTTGAACTTCAATTTAGAATGTAAGCAGCTATTATGCATTTGCCTTACTCAAGTTTGCCTCTTCTTTTTTCATGCTGGAGATGTGCTTAGTATGATGTTGACAGTGTTCATTATAAACATGTAGATATATTATGAGTTTATGAGCATTTGACCCTTTTCTTAGGTATATTGCATATTACATTCTATGCTAGTTGTCATTTAAGTTGGTGTTAATTGTATTTAGGTCCTGATATTCCCTTGCATTGTCCATTATAGTGAAATCTGTAAATGGTTTTGTTTCTTGATTACTTCTTCCATGAAGTTGAGCGGAATCCCTGATTAGTTTTTCCTTTTGACGTATCAGGTTTTGCAACCGGTGACACGCACACACACATGATGCCATGTTTGGAAAATTGGTAAGAACTGAGATAAGACACTGATATATATAGGACTTCAGAATCAATTATGTTTGGAAAATTACATATGGGTGAAAGTTTCTGTTAATGTTAGTTGTGAGATCAGACACTAATAATGAATGTTGATGGTGCGTCGAAAGGGAACCCGGGCCTTGTAGGGGGTGGCGGTCTTCTGCGGGATCATGACGGAGCCTTTGTGAGAGCCTTCACCCTTTCCTGCGGGACTTGTACAGCTCTGAGGGTTGAGATGCTAGCAGTTTGCCATGGACTGAAGATGGGGCTGAGTTTAGGAGTGCCAATGCTCATAATCGAGACGGACTCATCATCTGTTTGCGATGTCTTCATCAGCGGGAGTCCTAGTGTGCACCCAGACTACTACCTCATAAGAGTGTAGACAGATGATAACAGATGAGAGATGGGAAGTGAAGGTTTTTTGTGTCCATCGCCAAGCTAATAGCGCCGCTGATGCTCGTGGGTCTTTTACTCTATCTAATAACTATGCGGATCACTCTGAACTGCCTATTTGTTTACTGTCATGGTTGGGAATCCATTCCCCTGATGTAGTCTCGTATGTTGCTTAGTTAATAAAATTAAGGGGCCCTAATACCCCTACTTACGGATAAAAAAAATGTTAGTTGTGATTATTACTAAGTTCATACTATTTGGTGAATGGTAGAGATGAGTTTTACATATCTAAACCGATTGGGTCTGGTTGGTTCGGGCATAGAATTGCTAATGAACTTGCTCGAATTGGAGCCATCAGTCATGGGAAGTCAGTTTGAGGTCGTAGGTTTTGTTCTTATGTTGATTAAGATGATACAGTAGATTAATTTCATTTTTGCACTAGTTCAATTGGTCATACAATCTTGGTTACCTTGAAAAAATGTAATAAAAATGTCATCAATAAAAGATGTCATCATAACTAATTAAGATCAATGATGTGTAATCACAAATGTCATAACCGAATAAAAATCATCATTAAAAGATGTAATCAATGAAGTTTAATAACATTTTGTGATGAAAATTTTAGTGGTCAATAAAATAGAAACAATTTGTTGTCATATTAACTCGTGAGCTTTTGATTTTAAGAGATCGTATTGCCTTGTTTGGTGACACTGTTTTGATTCCACATTTCATACTTCAATGTCATCAATTTTATAAAAATATCACCACAAATGATTGAGATCAATTAATTGTACTGACAAATGTGTCATCAATGAATAAAAATAACCAATAAAATTGTTATTAATAAAAAGATGTCATCAATGACGTGTAAACAAAAAATGTTATCAATAAAAATGTCATCAACCAACAATGTAATCACAAATGATTGAGATCAATGAAATGTAATCACAAATGTCATCAATGAATAAAAATGTAATAAAAATTTCACCACAAGTGATTGTATCAATGAAGTGTAATCACAAACGAGACATCAGTGAATAAAAGCAGAATCGATGAAAATATATCGATATACAATTGATTAAATTAAAAAAATGGCATCAAACGATTTGATTAAAAAAGTGGCAACAAATAATTATATTAGAAAATTGACATCAAAACACTACTTTGAAAAAGTTGCATCACACATTAAAGAAAAAAAATGTCATCACAACATTACTTTGAAAAAATATGGCATCACGGTAAAAAAAATATCATCAAACATTTGACATAAAAAAAATGTCATCAATAGTCACCATTAAAAAAATGGCATCAATGGTCAACGTGACATCACATTAAACAAAAAATGTCATCAAAGTTTGAAAAAAGTGACATTTAAAAAGTGTCATCAAACCATTTCATTATAAAAGTGGCATTAAAACGAAAATAAAATGTAATAAAAAAATGGCATAAAAAACAAAACGAAGAAGTTGGTCAATGGTCAACGTTGACCCTTAATAGTCAATTTAGGAAGGGTGTTAGGTTAGCTAATTAATTTTGTTTGGGTGCTAGTTAGCTAATAAGATATTCATAATGTGCTATTTGTCAAAATAACCCATTTTTTTTTGTATTTTTGCGCTTTTATTAGGTATGGATGCTAATTTTTAAAAAACAAACAAGATATTTTTTACAACTGAGTTTTTTGTGTGTGTACTAGTCTTATTACCCGTGTTTTCGCGGTTTTTTAAATAAATTAGTATATACTACCCGTAATCTTTTACGGCATATTAAAATTTTTAAAAATAATTTTATTAATTAAATAATAGTGATGATGAAGATCCATAAATTGACAATTAAAAAATATCATAATCTATGAAAGTTAGTAAATTATTTATCCATCGATCTATTATCTTCCAAACCCTACCTCACTTTATTTGTGTTTGGTGAATTGTAACCCATCATAAAACTCGATCAGAAGGTATTATTTAATATAAGGGAGATTTATAATCTATATTTTAGTGATTTAACCCGATCTATAATTTTCTATGTTGGTTTGTTATTTAAAAATACAAAAAAAAAAATATATTCCCAATACCGTATTTTTTTTAGAATTTTTTTGGCCTGCATCATCTAAGATCATTTTACAAGATCGGTTTTTATGAAAGTCTAACCAATTATTTTAGTAAGATCGGTTTTTATTTCATCTACTCAATTTTCTTCAAATTAATGATTCTATTTTTAATCCTTAATAAATTTTTAAATCTAAGCCTAAATTATACGATGACACTTCACCCGTCTAAAACTCAATAAATTACTATTTTTTTTTATGATTTCATCCATGATCATAAGTATAAATTTTTACAAAAATAATATTAAAAATTTGATATATATTTTTAACTTAAAGAGTCATATATGCAGTCAATAATTCATGATATTGAAGGTATAAAAACAAGGAAAATTTTGGTGAAATGTCCATTTGCAAAGTGTAATTAGGTAAATATCCACTTTTATTTGGTAATTAAGGAAGTGTCCATAATAATTTGATAATACCAAAATGCCCCTGTTCTAATTTGATAATAATCATCGACTCCATTCTCCCTGGTGTGCGCTCCTTCGTTGTTTCTCTAGTTCTCTTTCGCGAAATCAGAGCTCCGACCTCCATCCTCCATGGAGTTGTAAAGACCAGAAAATTTTAGAATATTAAATTATTAAAATAGTGATTTATAATCATTCCGATTTCTAAGATTTGGGAGGTTTGGAATTTCCGTCCTTGAGCTATTGGTTTTATTCTAAATATTTCAAACGAGTTCCGACATTATTTAATTGGAAATTTAAAATATGTCATACTCTGCTTTTATATACCGAAAATTGAAAAATAATGTTCGGATTTCATTTATTAAATTCGGATTTGGAAAATTGAGGAGTATTTTAAACGCGTCGGGATAAGGTCGAGTAAGCGGGTTTCAGATTTATATTCCGGGTATTTGACGTTTGGAGTATTGGGACCATCTTAAGTTGTACTCTTTTCCTTCCTACCTTCAATTTCTATGGCAGTCAAAGCTCACCCTTTTATCCCCTTGCCTGCACGCCAACTGTGCACCTCCCTCCCAGTTGATTTCAGATTTTGCAGCACGCCTCTGCCTCTCATCCCTCTTGATTCACTCAGACGCCCACAAAGGGAACCAAACCCATTCTCCTCTCTCTCCCTTCTTTTCCTTCTTGCTGTACCAAAACCACCAGATAAATCCAAACACCATCCCCGCTGTTCACCAAGGCATCTTCACCCTCTAATTTCCGACGGCAACAGTAACAGCAGGCTGAAGCTTCTTCCTCCACTCTCCTCTCCTCTGTTCCGGGACCGACGACGCCCAGCCGAGCACCACCGAAGCTGCTCTTCCTCTCCTCCTTCCTCCTTCTGTCCGAGCATCAGCAGCTATCCCCTGACGGCCGAGCACGAGTCGGAGCCACCCAGAAACCCCCCCGGAGCCGCCAACGCCGCCACCAGCCCTCTCGCGCTCACCGGAGCTCTCGAAGGTCGATTTCGTTTTCTTATTCGATTCCGGTTCTAATCTCGTCAAAATCTGTTTTTGTTCATCCCTTTCTTCTCCTAGGACTTCATCGATGCTCCTTTCCAGTCAATCGCAACCGGATCTGCCCTCGGAGCCCTCGGAGTCGGAATTGTGTGATCTCGGTAATCCTTCTCTCTCTCCCTCCTCCCTTGCCGCGTTTTCGTTCTGATTGTCTGGGTATAGTTGGAATCTGAGTTCGGATGTTTTGATTCACACAAAGTCCTCACCCACCGACCTCCATTGTCGTCTCCTCTTCACCGAAGCTCCTCTTCGCTGTCATCTTCGTCGTCGGCCTCATCTATGTGAAGAAAACCCCCATTAACAACCTCCTCTTCCTAGGTAAACCCCTAATTTTCAGATTTTGCAAAACCCTAATTTGTGGCAGTCTCTCTTTTCCTGGTCAAATTAGCAATTAGGCTTTCAGATGTTTTGATTCGGACATTTCAATCTTCACTGGTTTATGCAGATCCATTGTTCTTGCATTTGCAGATATTCTATAAGAAATTCGTTTGTAAAATCAATTTTTACATTTCACTATGGTGATGATTAGTGTGATTGAGGTCCTCTGACTGTCCAATTCAAATTGTGCTTGATTGAAAATTGGTTAGTTTCAAATTGTGCTTGATTGGAAATTGGTTAGTTTCAAATTGTGCTTGATTGGAAATTGGTTAGTTTTAGAATATGGCAGATGTAGTTTTAGATGTGAATTGATTTAGCTACCCTTCAAAAGCTCCACCTTTGTTGAAAATATTTTGATGACAGATTTAGTTTTAGTTGATGGAAATATTTTGATGACAGATGTAGTTTTAGTTGATGAAAATATTTTGATGACAGATGTAGTTTTAGATGTGGCAGATGTAGTTTTAGTTGATGAAAAGATTTTGATGACAATATTTGGTGACAGTCAGTGGGATCATTTCGATTACAATTTTTTTCATTAGGATTATTTTAATGACAAATTTTGGTGACATTGTTATATAATTGGTGATAATGTCTGATGACAATGTTATATAGTTGGTGAAAATGAGATCACTACCATTGTCATTTGGTAATAATTTATTTATACATGTTGTTCTATCAATATTTAAGTGGTGAGACTATTTGATGACAATAGTTAGTAACAATGTACTTGGTCATAATTGTAGAGGTATATATTCTGTTTTGGTGACAAATGGAATTTATGTTGTTATTTTTAGATTGGTGCCAATTGGCAGAGTTATATATTCTGTTTTGGTGACAAATGGAATTTATGTTGTTATTTTTAGATTGGTGACAATTGGTAGAGTTATATATTCTGTTTTGGTGACAAATGGAATTTATGTTGTTATTTTATTTTTTTTAGATTGGTGACAATTGGTAGAGTTATTATATATTCTGTTTTGGTGACAAATAGAATTTATATCTCATTTAGCTATAATGTAATTTTCATTATCCTTCTGTTCAATTGTAGTGGAAGTTGTGGTATGTATACCATCAAATATATCGAGGGTCTTGCATTTCATGGTGGTATTGAAGCTATTTCAGACAAGTATATGGATGCGTATAAAGAGAGAGGATGGCTATAGAGGGTCTTGCTATTTTGGATGTTAAGTATTAATGTCTCAACTGTTCCCCTTTGTTTTGATATTTTTGCAAGTTGATGTAGTCTGACAATTAAGTATTACAAAGTTAAACTTTACATCAAATTTCATCTACTTAGGGTTATTATTGTAACAAAAATGCGTTAATATTAGATGAAAAATGTGATGCCATTATAATATTGTACATCGAATTATTCATTTTCTCAAATTTAGCTCCTCTATGGTCTATGCTCCCCTAGTTCTAGGGTTTCATTTTCGTAACAAAAATGCGTTAATATTAGATGACAAATCTGATAACATTGGTACTATACACACCCCTAAAGACTAAACCCTAAACCCTAAACTATACTGTACAACAAATTTTCGTCTGCTCAGGTTTAGCCCCTTTTGGGTCTATGATCCCCTTGTTCTAGGGTTTCAGTTTTATAACAAAAATGTGTTAATATTAGATGAAAAATGTGATAACATTAGCATTGTAAACATTTTAGTCTGATGAAAGTGCTTTGTAGTTGATGACAATTGGTTGGTGACACTGTTTTGTCGTTGGTGACAATTAATTTCTAAAAATAGGTGGTTGACACTAGATTGGTGACAAAGTTTTGTAATTGGTGACAGTAGATTATTGACCAAAGCTTGATGAAAATAGGTTGGTTACACTATTTTATTGTTGGTGTCAATAGATTACTGAAAAGAGGTTGGTGACAATGTTTTTTTATAAGTTGGTGACAATACGGTTGATTAAACAATATGAAAACAGTGTTCTGTAGTTGGTGACAATGTCTTGGTGATGTATAATGTTATGGTGACAATTTTTTTAAGGTTACAATATCATGGTGACAATATATTGTCATCAGCCTCGTCATTAATAGTTATCACCAACAATTTTCATCAGAAAAATCATCTCTTAGCAGAAAAACCCCATTTATCACCGAGGAAAAGTGTTACTGGCAACTGTTGGAAGAAAAAATGGACATTTACTTAATTATGTAAAAAAGTGAACATTTACTTAATTTTGACATGAAAAATGGATATTCACCAAATTTAACCTAAAAACAATCTAATTAATGGCGAACTTTTAACATTCAAGGACCAAACTAAAATGTGATAATTGACTTCTCGTTAAACATAAACTCTTTTAACCTAAGATTAGTGCTATTTTTATTAATTAATAACGTTATAATTAATAAAAGCAATCTTTTAATGGATACAAGCAATCCTAAGATTGTGCGCATGGTATTGATTTGAAGGTATAAAAGCAATCTAACTAAATAAAATATTAATAAAGTTACATGTTAAAAGATTTGATATAAATATTTTAGATAAATATTAATCAAGATATGAATAACTATATTTTAATTTTTTATATTAAAATTATTTAACTATACTCCATCCATTTCAAAATAAATGTCACTTTTCTTTTTAGGACGTTTTTAAGGTATTAAAAACTCTATAAAATATTATTTTTAATCAAAATTTTTATACAATTTCATAGTTATTACTAATAAGTATAAAGTTGTATAAAAAATTTAACTAAAATAGTAATATTTTATAGATTTTTTAACTCATTAAAAACATGCACTAAAAGACAAACGACGCTTATTGTGAAACAAAGGGAGTAATTATCAATACACATAAGATGATAGATGGTTAAAAAGAGGTGGAATCATTAATTGACATGACTTAAATTTATTGTATACTCATTAATTGACGTGTCAAAAAAATTCGGCAAGATTGCACAAGAGAACGACACGTAAACGAATCGCACTAGAACCCGCCACATAGGATTTTCACGTATCTGTTTATTTTATATATATATACACACACCCACACCCACAATAGATCAAATGTACACAACTCTTATTGTGTATCATGTTAACAAATCTGGGCCATTGAATTAAGAAGATCAACGGATGAGATTAAAAGTAACTTATGATTATTCGATGGTATTGAGAGATTATTTGGTGGAATGAAATTATTCGGTGGTATTGGGCGATTATTCGTTAGAATAAAATTAAATGTTTTACAATATTTTTTACAGATGAATAATTATGTGAAAACAGACGAATAATCATGAACAAATAGACGAATAATTTCTGAGTACATGATACATGATAAGGGTTGTGTACACCGGAACTAACCCCCCTCTCTCTCTATTGATTAATATATATATATATATATATATATATATATATATATATATATATATATATATATTGATTGATGGATGATATTGATTAATATTAGGGATTTTATGGCATATTGCATGAATGAAAACCATTGTTATGTTGATTAACATGAGCCTGAATTTATGATATTCTTTAGTCTTTATTTTTTTTAATTTATTTTTTTGTTTTCATTTAATTTTCTTATTTTAAAAAAAATTGGGTTTTTTTTAAAGCCAAACACTGAGTTTTTATTAAAGAAGATCAATACCCGCTAAGTCGATTAGACTGTGCAGAAAATGATCGAAGCATACACGAGAAGAAACATCATTTGACATAAGCCTAGCTGTCATGTGTGCTACGGTATTAGCGTTCCTACGAATATGAGAAAATGAAACAACCAATAAGTTTGGAAAATAATCTAGAATATCATCACATACAATATCGATATATGAAGTGGAGCGACTTAAGTTCTTTAGACGAGTTATGAGACCGACATCGTCCAACTCAATCAATAACATCTCAAATGTCTGACCTTGTATCGACTAGACGCCAAAGAGGAGGGTCGATGCTTTAGCCAAGGCCACTGTCATTGTCCCTGCAAAGTGCTTGTTAGCCACCAAACACATCGAATCATCCAATAAAGTAGCGTCGGTATTGAGCTTCAAAGATCCAGGATCCGGAGGGGACCATGAGGGGGCAACTGGACTAGTGCAGGTTGCCGGTAATAGTCGGAAACCCAATTATAAGTCAGAGACATACTTAACAATCCACATCTTGAAGGATCTCCGGATTAACTATCTCATCCGTAAAAAGGGCTCTATTGCATAGGGAACATGCCACCCAAGCGTTGGTGAGAAAGTCACAAGCCCCCACCTCACCGAATGTGGCAAAAACAGTCATGAGTGCCTCAATAGGTGAGCTAGTTAATTAGGAGGGTAGAAACTAGGTTGAAGGTGAAGGAACCCACCCAGGCAATCGCATAAGAGCTGCAAGAAAACAAAGTGTGCCAAGTCGTCTCCCAGAAGCATTGTGTCTAGAACAAATTGGCGAAGTGATCACCCTTTTAAGAAACAAACTGGAATCCACCCTCAGAAAAATTGTTGCACCAATGCTAGCTAAGGTTGAGCACTTTAGGAGTAAGTTTGAAACTCCATAAGAGGCACCAATCATCCACGCAGGGTACAGATCTTGAACCCATACAACCCAACCAATAAGTCGACCTAAAGAGAAGGAACATGATTTCTAAGGGAACCAACTGCGAGTACGTATCATCAAGTATGTGGTGGCTGAGTGAGATAGAAGTTATACGATGAACATCCGTGTAACGGCCCAGAATTATGATTTCCGGGTTACGTTTCAAGGGATAAAACCCCTTGTTCGGATCTTGCAATCCAGGTACGGATCGAGGTTTCAAACTCATTTTAAGATTAGTAGAAAGAGGGATTTCAAACCCTAAAAACATCGAAGGGCCGTTGGGTACCCTTAACTTGTCCTAAGACTATGTCGCGGAATCCATTTCAAACGAAAGTAAGGCGAAAGCAAAGTAAAGATACAAGTGTCACGACAGAACCGGTCAAAACCAAATCACGAGTGTGTAATTACCATTTTACTAAATTAGGATATTAGCCAGATTCTTCGATTCACCAAAAGGGAACCCCGTCATATAGACATCGAGCACTCAAATCTGCAGAGAATACCTTTAAAAAAAAAGAACGGGGAAAGGAGTCAGATCGAGCCACTCATGCGGGACCGGCAGTCCTCGCTGAGGCCACATAGTATGTGCTATACCTAATAAAGATGCTCTAATGCAGTACCAAAGTCAAACACACTAGCATGCTCCTAGTTCATAATAATGTGCAGAAATACTGTAAAGGGCCCAAGACAATGCCAAATGGCATATCCCTCTCCTACCTCCACCCCCTTCCGATAGGGCAGAGACTGGCCAGCTCGTGAATGCATTCCATCATAATCGGGGGGCACGCATGCCTAACCCGCTTCACAATAAAGCCCGCAGGCATCTCATAATATAAGGAAGTTCATGACTCGATTGACTCAGGGTACCCGATGAGGCTGGGCTACCCTATGACCCTAGCAAAGACTCTAGGACTATCACAGATAACGGCCGTTCTGTTTCAAACGCACAAAGTAAGCAGATGCTCATTCAATTAGTGCAACCTAAACATGATACTACATGACATGCTTTTATGCATATGCAACACCTAACATAAAATGCAACAACAGGCATGAATGTCCAACCTGAGTAAGCCCCCTAGGGAACTTACCTGAAGATGCAGAACAGCAAGATAACACAAGCAAGGGGCCCAAATGCAAGTCCAAAGCAATCCAAAAGCAATACACACCTATAATCAAGCCATTTCCGATACGATTAACATCAACCAAAATCATTTACTTCCAATTTCTTTCTCAAAACCAATATCATTAACCAAGACAAGGAATCCCGATATTAACCATTTAAACCTTAAAATAAATCTCTTGAAATCCAATTATAGAAATATTCTGGCATTTCGGTTTTCAAACAATAAATTGTTTAAGAATAATTTCTGGTAACTTGAAAACCCCTTTAAAATAGTTTACCAACAATACTCAGCTAAAATAAAACATCACAATTAACTCCTCTTTTCAAACCATGTGAACAATCTAAGCTAATAAATCATTTCAAAATTTCCAATCATGATTTTTAACCAAAGTTCATTAACTCTCTTCTAAACCATATCATAAAACATTACATAATAACATATTCTCAAATATTACTATTTTGAAACCAGATTTATAAGATATAATATTTCAGAAGGTATATGGTTTTATAAAATCAGATTAGGATAGAAATATAAACCATAAAATATAAATGTATAAATAACATCACAATAACCCTCATAAAATAACCACAACAACACCAATAACCCAAAGGAGGGATAGGATCAGGCCCAAGGGTTTTAACCCGGAAATAGGTCCAATCCGGATGTAATTAAAACCAGTAAAGGAACCCGGATCCAGAAAAGAACCCGGCTCAGCCCAACAGAGAAAAGAAGAGGAGAACCGGTCTTCCTCCTCTGAACTGACAGAACGACGCAGAAACGGGAGAAGGAGACCCAGGCTCGCCGGACGGAAAAACGGAGGAGGAAGAAGGGAAGCTCGGCCTGCCGGCGGCCACCCTTCCGAATCAGACTCTCCCACCCCGACCGACTCGGATTTCCAACCGGACCCCCACACATGGATTCAACGCGAGTAAAGGAGAGGAAAAGGAACGAGACTCACCAGGGAAGTTCGAAGCTCGAGCGGCGTCTCCGAGATCGATTGGGTTCCGACGGCGGGGAATCGGCGTCGCTCGAACACAAGAGAGTGGATGGGTGAATAAAGGTGCATTTTTAGCCGGATTTCAAGTCGAAAACAGGAGATCGAGGTTACCGACCTGTTTGAGCGACAACAGGGAGGCGAGGAAGAAGATGACGGCGTCGGCTTCGGCTGCTGCTGGGTTGCTCGGGGGCGTCGGAGGGAAGGATTGGGGCTGCCATTGCCTGTACTCGGAAAGAGGAGAGCTGGAGGGACGAAGATGCAGGCTGCTGCTGCTCCCGGAAACGAGACGGAGGGAGCACAGCAGTAGCAAGGTGAGGCGACGACTTCTGGCGGCGATGATAGACAGGAGGAGTGGTGGTGGGGGTTGATTGAAATCAGCGCAACAAGGAAACGGAAGAGGATGTATGGCGGCATCACAGTGGTCGGATGAAAGACAAATCAAGGAAGGTGGCGATGGTGGTTTGCGGTGGTCGGCAAAGGGCCAAAAGGGAGCAACTTTCTGGTGGTTTTTTTGAGGCTGTTTGTGAGTTTCCAGGAGAGGAAGGGAGAGAGAAGGGGGGTGAATTGAGGATTCTGCAAATTCATTTTTGGCGTGGAGATGGTCGAGAATCAAATGCCAAAATAGATAATTGGTAGGATAGGAATAGGAAGGGGGTGTTGATGTTTAGCTAAGAGTAGAAATGGAAAGCTAGGTTGGAGCTGTTGCTCCTGTTGATTTCAGAAGGGGGAAGGTGAAGACAAAAATGAGAGGGAGAAGCAAAGATTAATTCCAAATGGTCCCGAAATCAAATTTCCAAAACACCCGAAAATAAATTTTGAATCCCGCTCTCACAATCTTATTTTGACCCGATCAAAATAACGCTTTAAAATTTCAAAGATGTCGACATCCCAAAGTTTATTTCAAATCCCAAGGTAAAATGACGGAATTGTCTTTCAAAGTTCAAAATTAGGCCGGAATCCGCTTGAAGAATTTTAAAATACGATTTTTAAGGTGAAGATGGGGATTTTCAAATATCCGATTATTATTATTATTATTATTATTATTATTATTATTATTATTATTATTATTATTACCTAAATCCTTTTTATTTTATTATTTATTAGAATTTATTATTTAAAAATCCGAGCCTTTACAATCCGATGGGTCAAAAGCAGCATAGAGAGCAAGCATATCCCAAAATAGAGTATTAGGATCAATAAAGTCTGAAACCATCCCATATACCCGGTAGTACTGTTAGGCATACTAGCCCTGAGTCATAAGGCACCCAAGCATCGGTTGAAACCGAAATGATCGATGAGAGAAACAAAAAAAATAGGGGGTTTCTTAGAGGGAAGAGGTTGAGGGATAGAAAGGGGATATGATTGAAGAGAGAGGATTTGGTGCTGTAAATCACATCAATACATCATGTAAGTTCAGTAAAGGAGACTACTCAATTTTCCTTGCAACTCCAAAAATAAAACGTCGTCTTATGTGGAAAGAGGGGAAGCACCTGCATTTTGTAGAAACTTTGAGAAGAAAATAATAGGTTAAATTTGGTGAATATCCATTTTGGATGTGAAAATTAAGTAAATGTCCACTTTTTTACATAATTAAGTAAATGTTCATTTTTTTCCAAAAATATCACTCATTCCCAATCCCCAACCCTTCCTCATTTCCCCTTTGACCATTTTTAATTTTAACATTGACTATTTTGGTCAACGCCTGCATTTGGTGACAATTGTGTATATTTTTCCGGTGATAGTTATTTTGATAATTATTTTGGTGACAGTTGATTTTTTTTTCTAGTGACATTTAACAAAAAAAAAAATTCTGGTACTAGTGAACACTGTCACCCACCTATTGTCATCAATTACAGAACATTGTCATCAACTATAGAACACTGTCACCAACTTTTTGTCACCTACTATAAAATATTATCACCACCAATTTTTACTAACTACATATTATCACCAACTACAAAATATTGTCACCAACCTTTTGTCAACAACTACGAAACACTATCATCAAATTATTTTCACCAACAAGTGAACATTGTCACCAAACATTGTCACCAACCAATTGTCACTACCTAAAAAACATTGCCACCAATCTATTATCTATAAACAGAGAACATTATCACTACCCCCTATTGTCACCAACCTACTTTAGTAATCTGTTGTCACAAACAATAAAATAGTGTCATCAACCTATTGTCATCAAAATATTGTTTCAACAAATATTTGTCACCAAGACCATGTAATCACAAACAAATTGTCATCACCATACTAAATATCACCAAGATAGTAATCTATTGTCACTAATGACAACACATTATACCCTAGAGTGATTAAAGCTAAGCAAACAGTAATAAATGTCATCGCTACATTATATATCTTCAAATATTGTCACCAAATAAAATTTTAAAAGTTTGACTAGTTTCTCTCACTTGAAATTATCACCAAAATAGTGTCAATCTATTTCGGTCTGTGCCTATATTTGGTGACAATTTTTTTCCGGTGATAATTGATTATATTTTTTTGTGACAATTGATTTTTTTTTTGTGTGACAATTGATTCAGTAACAATTGACTTTTTGGTGACACTTTATTTTTTTCTAGTTACATTTGGGGAATTTTTTTTCTGGTGACAATTGTTCGGTCTTTTTAAATGCAACCCGTTGATCAGTCTTGTTGATAAGTCGAACATTACAAGTGCTTTGTTTTGTTACTTCAACTGTTCGAAATCAAATGACAAGGAATTAGAGTAACAATTGACCAAGCTTGTGAAGTATTAGTGTATTAAAAATCTGATTAAGAAACAATAGTTCAGAGCAAAACAGAAACGAGTAAATGACCAATCAATTTGTCTTTATGACCTGAGGGAGCTTTCCCTAAAAAAACGGAGCTTTCCTTAAAAAAATGTAGTTGAGTACTAAACAGACCATCAATCTTTCATATTATGACCACCAAAAATCTCATATTGGATAAAACTCACATATAAATTTCAATTGACTAGAAGGCTGTAAATTTTGTTTAGTCTTCGCCGGCGAGTGCAATGGAGGCTTCGCCGCCAATTTCTTTTTCTTTTTCTTCGTCTTCAACCAGAACGACATCGGAAACACCAACGTCTTGAGAAAGAACCCGCCATTGTCAACGCTTATGCTCCTCGACATCTTCTTATTCATCTTTTTCCTTTGTGTCTCCTTCGGATCCTCTGCGGAATTAGCGAGCTGGATTGGATTCTTGTGGTCTTCCACATCCAGATATTTTCGATCGATGATGTCTCTTAGGGAGAGCTCGTAGGAGGACTCCGACATGTCCTTGATCATATCCATCAGCTCTCTTTGACCCCTCGCTATTGTTAGGATCCGGGTCTAGAGTGTGTGTATGTGGATCCGGGTTATATCGTTTTATGTTGGGTTAAAGAGTTGGGTCGGGCTTATAAATAGTGATGTAAATCATTTTGTACAACACACAGAAAAGCAAAATGCAAATTGAAATTCCCTCCAACTCTATCTTCTTCTAGCTTGAGACACAACGAGAGAGGGAGTGAAATCACGATCTCAGATTTCGATTCTAACATGGTATCAAAGCAGATGTAGCAATCTGGTTTGGTTCCGATCTAGTGTTTACCGGTTGTTTCTCCTCAGTTTCGGCCGTGATCTGTCATGACAGAGGATCTGTTGAAGCTCGATCCAAATGATCCATATTATATTCATCTGAGCAATTATCCAGGACTGGTGCTCATCACTCCTCCATTCGCATGCAAAGGATTTGGAGAGTGGAGAAGGTCAGTCAGGATTGTGCTCTCGGCAAAAAACAAAGTTGGATTTGTCAATGGTGCAATCACGAGACCAACCGCAAACTCTCTGAAGTACAGGCTATAAGAGAGGTGCAATGATATGGTGTTTTCGTGGATCACCAACAGCTTAAGCCCCGAGATCAAGCGCAGTGTCATTTACATCGATACTGCACAAGCTGTGTGGCGTTAACTTGATTCCAGATTCAACAAAGTTGGAGGAATGCAGATGTACTCCATACGCCATGAATTGGCCACCACGAAGCAGGGGACGAGCTCATTTTCAGACTATTTTACTAAGATGAAGATCCTTTGGGATGAATTAGACAGCATGAAGGATCTACATTCGTGTTCATGTGGCGGTTGCAATTGCAATTATGTGGTTAATTTTGGTCTCTATGAAGAGAATCAGAGAGTTATACAACTGCTAATGGGACTAAATGAGTCTTACACAGTGGTTCGAGGTTCCATTTTGATGATGGATCCATTGCCTGACATGGATCGGATTTATTTTATGCTCACTCAAGAGGAAAATTAGAGAGAGCAATGGCAGTGGTGGATCTGGTCAGGGAGAAGGGGTTTTGATGCATACTAAGGCATCTAATCCTGGATCTAAGCCATATACTATTGGATCTAATGGATCTGTAAATTCTATGAGTACTGGTTTTGGAAAAGAAAGCACAGAGAAAGATAAGGGGAGATATGATAGAAAACCTTTGTTATGCACCAACGGTATAAAGACTAACCACACAGTGGATAGGTGCTTCTTTATAATCGGCTTTCCTCCAGGTTATGTAGACAACATGGATAAGAAAGATGGTGGAGATCGAAAGTTTGCAGGGAATGTCAATCAAAATCAGAAGAATGAGTTCACCAGTGAGCAGATAACACATCTCTTTTCATTTTTGCAGTCCACTGGATCTTCATCTCGTGGGAAGGAACATGTAGCCGATGACTTTGCTGGATTCTCAAGTACTTCGTTGTCTCAGCAAGTTCTTGATGGACGAATTTGGATTGTTGACAGTGGAGCAAGTGGCCAGATGTGCAGCGATCTAAATTTGTTCAAGTCTCATTATAGGCTATCTAAGCCGTTCACAATCACCTTGCCAACAAGAGAAATAACTCATATTACTTTGGCAGGAACTGTTGAAATTATGCAAGGGCTACCTTTGCACAATACTTTGCTTGTGCCTGATTTCAAGTGTAACTTGATATCAGTGGGAAAATTAATCCGAGAACTCAATTGCTTCGTGTTGTTTACTGCAAGAGGTTGTTATTTGCAGGCTCCCTCCATGAAGAGCCCTTTGAAGATTGGTGAATTGGTGAAGGACCTCTTCTTATTGGGATACAAAGGCACAGATCAGGTTGTAACTTACACATAGTTCTTTAAATAAGTTGCCAGATTTTGTGGATGCATCAATTTGGCATAAGAGATTGGGTCATTTTCCATCTCGAAGACTTCAATCTTTAGAATCTATTCGTATGAATTTTGATTTCTCTTTGGATTTGAAATCTTGCTTGATATGTGCTAGATCAAGACAAGCACGTTTGCCATTTGCTTTAAGCTCTATTAAAACTAAAGTTGCATTTGAGTTGTTACATGTGGATGTTTTGGGTCCTTATCGAATCTCTACTCATGATGGATGCCGTTATTTCTTAACAATGGTGAATGATTTTACTTGCACTACTTGGGTGCAGTTGTTGCCAAACAAAGCTATCGCTTTTACTGCTATGAAGCAGTTTTTGCCTTGGTTGAAAGGCAATTTGGGAAGAAAGTCTTAGCTATTAGAACTGACAATGCCATGGAACTTGGAGGAAGCAATTGTTAAACCATGGCATTGTACATCAAAGTTCTTGCTCAGCTACTCCTCAGCAGAACGGGGTAGTGGAGAGAAAGCATCGGCACATATTGGAGGTAGCTAGGAGTCTCATGTTTGAGGCAGGGTTACTTAAATGTTTCCGGGGAGAGAGTGTGACCATGACAGTTCATATCATCAACAGGTTGCCTAGAAAAATGTTGAACATGAAGTCACATTTTGAAAGGCTATATGGGGCGGCACCTTCTTTTGACTATTTTTGATGCTTTGGGTGCCTCTGCTATGTCACATGGTCGTGATAAAGTTGCTTCTAGGGCTTCACCTTGTGTGTTGCTGGGGTATCCTGGAGGGAAGAAAGGTTATAAGCTCTTCAACATCGAGACTCAATAGGTAGTGGTGTCTTGAGATGTTGTTTTTCATGAGCAAGTCTTTCCTTATCACACTCGCTCTGCAGTAGAGGGCGAGTCTCCCCATTTTGGTTTTCCTTCAAAAGACTTGTCTCATGCAATGGACACAAACGATGGCTTTGCTTCTTATTCCGCTACACAAAGTGTGCCTTCTTCTATTGTTTCTCAGCCAGTTGCTCTTCGGCGCTCGTCAAGAGATCATCATCCTCCTTCACACCTCTCTGAATATGTATGCTCTCATTTCACAACAATAGAATTTTGCTTCCATACCATCACTTCAACATGTTCTTTTCCTTCTGCTTCAGCACCTACCCTTGCATGCCCTGATCATGAACCATTTTCTTTTGGGGAAGCCTGTGAGTTTGAGGTTTGACAGGCTGCTATGCAAGATGAGTTCAAGGCCCTTGATGTTAATGACACTTGGGATGTTGTAGAATTGTCTAAGGGCAAGAGAGCAATAGGGTGTAAATGGGTGTACAAGGTGAAAATGAAGGCAGATGGGTCAATAGAGAGGTATAAAGCACGATTAATGGTGGTGAAGGGATTCACACAAAAGGAGGGAATTGAGTACAATGAGACATTTTCACCAGTGGTGAAAATGACTACAGTTCGTGCTCTTGTTTCAGTGGCTTTGCAAAGGGACTGGATTGTGATGAAATTAGATGTTAACAATGCGTTTCTTCACGGGCATCTAAATGAAGAAGTATATATGAAGGAGCCTCCTGGATTGTTGGTTGATGGTTCAAACAAGGTGTGCAGGCTGAGAAAATCCTTATACAGGTTGAAACAAAGACAGTGGTATGCCCGTCTCTCTTCTGCATTGAGACATCGTGGCTACACCTAGTCTGCTAGCGATTACTCCTTGTTCTTTCAAAAGTACAAGGGATTGGTTTGCTTTATTGCAGTCTACATTGATGATATTTTAGTCACTGGTAGTGACTCTTCTGAAATGTTGCATCTCAAGGCCTTTGTTGATGCTCAATTTCGTATCAAAGACTTGGGTGAGTTACATTTTTTCCTTGGAATCGAATTTACCAAGGTTAAAGGTGGATTGCTGCTCAATCAGCAACGCTTCATCAATGATTTGCTTACTGATTTCCCATGTCCAGAGGCTTCAATGGTTAGCCACTTAGCCCTCTGGTTGATTTGCTTACTGATTTCCCATGTCGAGAGGCTTCAATGGTTGGATCAGGATCCTCTCCTAATCAAATTTGCCTAATAACCACCTAATAAACCTATCTCAACCATTCAATCAAATCTATGGCTAGGATTAATTCCCACAAATTAATTAACCATTAAGTCCAGGGGCGGCCCCAGGGTGGGGCGGGCGTACGCGGCCGCCCCACCCTTCGACCCACGTGCCCCGGGGTTTGGAAAAAAAATAAAAAATAATTTATATATATAGAAGTGTTGTAATAAGTAAAACTAGGATGAATATAGAATCAATTAGTCTACATAGCTTAGTCGGTTGGTGGGAAGGAAACTAACCTTAGACTAAAGGTTGGGGGTTCAAGTCCCACTAGCCTCATTTTTTAAAACAAATTTCACCTCCCTAAAAATAGCTTTTTTATTATTTGTTCAACTTACATCCCACTTTCTTTGTTTCTACCCCTTATTTAATTATATTCTCACTTCTCGACTTTTCTATTATATACAAATTATCTAGCTATAACTAATTAAACCCCATAAAATTGGTGAAATTAGCCTCTATTTTTTTTAAAAAAAATTTCGCCTCCCTCAATTTTTTTTTTTTAATTCTTTGTTCAACTTGCACCTACTCTCTATGTTTCTACCCCCTTATTTAATTATGTTCCCACTTCTCGAGCTCCCTACTATATACAAATTATCTAGCTATAAACTAATTAAACCCCATAAAATTGGTGAAATTATGATTTGATTATGAGAATAAATTTTGTGAAATTTTCATTAGAGTTTTGATTTTGAGAATTGTGTTTTAATTATTGTGTATGTGATTTTGAGAATGAAATTTATGAATTGAATTTGGGGTTTGTGAATTGAATTTGTGAAGCTGTATACAATATTTGTATTTTCGTAACCTACATATTCAAATCACAATTTCTATCATGTCTTTGGGAACCAAAAGATATTATAAAGTTGGTGAGTTTACAATCCTAGCTAATATGTAAAAGCCTTGAATTTAACATGATTGAATTTCGATAAGTTTACACTCCTAAATATGACAAATGCCTGAATTTTCAATGAAGGACGAGAAACAACTATCATAGCAACAAAACAAAAGTAAGCAAATATAAGCCTACGTTTCTATAATCCACTGCTAAGTTGAAAATCATAGCTTAGGTAAAGGAGTTTATTTAAGGCCAATATCTCAGTACACACTAGAAAATTTCGCCCCACCTTTCTAAGGATCCTGCGGCCGCCACTTATTAAGTCATTAAAAAAAATCCGTCAATCTTGAACTAGCCTTCGTCCTCTTGAACGGTACCCTTCCTCTCCTTCGATCCTCTCCCTCCTATCACGCCTTATTTTCTCCATTGATCCTCTCCTATCCGACTCCCTTTTCTCTCAATTTTCATGTTCAAAGTGTTTTTAAATAGAGGAGAAAAGGGATTCAAATAATTTCAATTAATCGCACAAGCACTTCTATCCAATTTCTCAATCAGAAATTCAGTGGGAATTTGAATCGAATCAAAACCCAATCACAAAATCAATCTAACATGGTTAAGAATTTGAGTTTTTTTTTATGGTAATCAGAATTTGAGGTTTAAATGTGCCAATAATAGGTTTAATAATTGATGAAAGAAGAAGAAAGCCGTACTTGTGCAGTATTTGTGCTGAAACGTTAAATACCGAGTATCCATTTTGAATTCATCCTCAATTAAAAAAAACCCTAATATGAACATTTGATCCAATTGATGAATTTCGTGCTCCACTGCAAGTGGTGGCGGCGAGTGTCTGAGGGAGTCCTGCGTGACGGATCTTTTGAATGTTTTGCTACTTTTGACAACCCAATGCTTTCCTTGGAATATTAAGAAGTGGGATTCATGGCGGTTGTTGTAGAAGGGAGTGTGATGCAAGCGGGCAAACTCGGGGTCGTCGATCAACACCTGCCATGCTTTTGAGACGGAGCGGAACCGGAGCAACGATTTGACGGGATTTTGTCGCCATGATGAAGACGATGGAGGCCGAGATGTACAGACAGTGGAAGGCCTTCGATGTAATGGACATTGACGGTGGGGGAGGACGCCGGTGTCTCTGAATGAGAATAGATAGAGAAGATATGGAAAGACGAGAGAAGCTGTAAAGAAGCCATGGAATTAGAAATTAGAAGTTAAATTTGGATTAATTAATGTGTAAAATAGATCTTCACCATTGATATATTTCAACGGTTAGGATACACTTATTAGGAACATATTAGGAAGTCTCCATTAGGAGAGGGTCCTAATCCTCAATGGTTAGCCCTCTGGAACCTCATTTGCAACTCTTCCCCACTGATGGCACATTGTTGGAGGATCCTTCTCCTTATCGTCAGATAGTTAGGAAATTAAAATTTCTTGTTCATACCCGACCGAATTTGGTGTTTACAGTGTAATTTCTTAGTCAATTCCTGCAAGCTCCCATGAGTGCTCACATGGATGCTACTCATCACGTTCTTCGTTATTTGAAAGGAACTGTTACTAAGAGTATTTTGCTTACTAAAAGCCCTGCTTTCACTCTCCATGCTTATTGTGATGCAGACTGGGCAAGCTGTCCATTTTCTCGCCGATCAATCAGTGGGTTTGTGATCTTCTTGGGGTCGTGCTTGTTGTCCTGGAAATCGAAGAAACAACAAAGTGTTTCTTTGTCTTCTGCAGAAGCGGAATACCGCTCTCTCCAATGCGTCTGCATTGAGATTGCCTGGCTTACCAGGTTGCTTGGGGAGCTTGATGTTCCAAGCATCGTTTCGGTTCCCATCAAATGTGATAATCAAGCTGCAATTTACATTGCGAAGAATCCAGTTTACCACGAGAGGACGAAGCATATTGAGCTCGACTGTCATTACGCTCGGGAAAAGCTTATGGAAGGTTTGATTTCGTTGCATCACGTTCCCTCTCGTGATCAGCTTGCAGATTTCCTTACCTCTCGTGATCTTCGACCTCTGCTTGGCAAGATTGGAGTTGTGTCTCCCCCACCTCCATCTTGAGAGGGGGGAGGGGGGGGGGGGTCTAGAGTGTATGTATGTGGATCCGGGTTATATCGTTTTATGTTGGGTTAAAGAATTGGACCAGGCTTATAAATAGTGATGTAAATAATTTTGTACAACACACAGAAAATCAAATGCAAATTGAAATTCCCTCCAACTCTGTCTTCTTCTAGCTTGAGACCCATTGAGAGAGGGAGAGAAATCACGATCTCAGGTTTCGGTTCCAACAGCTATCGCCTTCGTCCGTGAATCCGGCGATGGAGGGGGCTTCGGCGTCGTTGTGCTCCACAGGCGGGGCGAGGAGGAGTCTGATTCGCCTCCGTCGGCCGTGGACTTGGCTTCGACCGCGAATCTCAATGGCGATCCGCCGTCGTGAGATCGCGTGTGTTGAACTGGGCACGACGTGGCTCAATCTGGCCAATGACCTTTGGGCTCACTTGTTGCATCGTACCTTCAATGGTGGTGGAATCAAAAGCCGCCCCTCAATTAGATCTGAACAAAAATACCCTATAAATTAAAAGAAGGGTGTTTTAGGTATTATAAAAATAGTATGGACACTTAATGACAAAATAAAAATGGACATTTACCTAATTTTGAATTCCAAATGAACATCTCACCAAAATTTTCCAAAAAGAATATTTTTGAGTGACTTTTTTTTTTGGGTAAGCATATTTATGAGTGACTTCTGATAAAGTATTTTTTGTTGATTTAGGTTTTCAGAATCAAAGGATGAACCAAGGGGAAGAAGATTTATATAACTCATTCCTAGAGTTTTGAGTTGGGAATCAAATTGGAATAGGACTCATTTCACAAATGAGGTTGATTCCGATTCCAAGCAATACCATAGAATCTGAGTGGGGGATACCGATTCCCATCAAGGCATCGATGATTCAATGCTATATAACAGCTATTCCAGCTCTCTACTCTGTCTCAGATCCTTCAACCGTTGCAACTGTTTGCTTGGTTGATCCATCTGTACATCACAACCCGAGCTTCAATACAACACTCAACACGCCATTTCATGGGAATCATCTTAAATAGATAAGCTGAGGAACAACATTATGATATGGCTTTATTCTGATCTCTGAATGCACAAAATACAGGCCTAAACTGATCAATGTAAAGGCATGCAGTATGTGGTTTGTATTACTATCACCATGGACCCATGTACAGGATAAGGGGAAGCTACTTATGTCGGCTAATCCAATCCCTTGTGTGATGGTCCTGTGGTGGCACTGCCGGTTAGGATATTTAGAAGCTTGCTCATACCTGCATCCCTCTGGATTAGGGGTTCGGCTGATCGGGCTGTGTGAGAAGGAACTGCCAGAGCTGCTTGTTTTTCTCTGTGGGATGCCCAGGTGACTGTGTACAATCCTACTATGATGAGAATACCTCCTACCACACTACAATTGAAAAAAAGTACCATTAGATGAGATACGACACTTCACTACAGAAGTTTAAAAGTACGAGCTGCCTCCCATGTGGCCATGTATAATAGATGCATAGCTTTTCAGTCATTAACTCCTCTACACCTCTTATATTTGCAATCAATAGATAATAAGGTAAATCTAAGGGTTCATTTTCTGCAATATGCTAATTGTCTGTCAGAATCAAGATGCTTATAATGTATGATGAGATGGGCATGCCAAATCCCATTGATTATTTCTTTCTTCCTTTATTTTGAGCAGATATCTTGTTGATCCATTCGGGGAAAGAGTGCATACATCCTAACCCCCAGACCTTGCTTAATCGCGGGATCTACTGGGTGGTTGTTGTTGTTATCTTGTTGATCCATTACATATGAATAGAAAGGTCCCCTACAGCAACTAACTGTTTACGAATACTTGACCAATCCAGAGTTTAGGATCAAACCTTCCCAAGAAAACAGGGCTTCCAAGAAAGATCAGTGATAGGAGAGCAGATGCTGCAGGTTGAACTGGGTTGTAAAGAGCAACCAAAGCAGGTCCCAATATTTTATTGGACCATGTAAGAAGTCCATAGTTTAAGGCAGAGGCAACAATTCCCTGGGAAAACATGTAGATTAAATTCAGTATCAAACTCCTATTGAATGGAAGATTTAGAAATGAACCAAGTACCCAACTACAGTCTACTATCAGCCATAACAGCCGTAATTCAACCACAGTCAATCAATAACCACTGAGAAATAAAGAAAGATTATGAGAAAATGGACACAAAATGTAGCAAACACGGCTTTTACAATTCAGAACTGAATCTGAAAGCATGACAGATTTGAGCTGGATTACGAGATATTTCAACATAGGTCCAATAACTTGCTTCATTTACAAAACTGGCAAAGATGAAAATAGAATACATACTCCATAACCTTTCATTTGATTCACATAGGAAAGTGCTTCAATAAACTTTTGAGCAGCATTTATGGTTTCCCAAATTACAGATAAGCTGTCCCTTGTTTCATCAATTGACATGCGTAATACATTAGACTACCTTTCTAACAATTTTTGGAGCTACTGCAATGGAAGCTAGAAAATGCTGCAGAACAAAGAGGAGGAAACCACATATTCTAAATCCTATAAATTTAAGGTTTATTTTCCAGCTTGAAACTAAACAAAACAAAGATATGGTTTTATTCATAAGAACACTAGATAAGAACTAAGACTTGAATGTCAATCAGCAACATTTAACCATAGTTAGTTGCACCTCGGTCAACATCATGAATTTGAAACAATGAGTGCACAATTAAAAGAAAACTTTTGCTCAGCCTTTTCCACTTTGTTTTTCTCCCTTCTCTAGTCTCCACTCTTCAGGAAAGATAAGAAGACATACAATTTCAATTTTATTTTTGTGGTGATATGATGAAAACAAAAAACAAAGATATGAATAAAAACTCACAGCATATAGAACAGCAAATAACTCCGATTGTGTCAGCTTCCAGCCAGTGGAATCATTTGTCATTACCATGGCTGAAATTACCATAAGCATAGCACCAAAAAAGTATGAATACGCAGTAACCGACAGACTAGCTGGATACTTCTTCAAAAGAGGAGCCTGAAACAATCCCCAATAGAGTACAGTTATACAAAACAGAGCCCAGAAGAATGCACATCTATTCTCGAATATTAATTTAACAGCAAGCCCAATCACTTGACAATTGCCCAGGTGCTTGGGGTTTAGTAAAATGTGATGGGTAAGGCTACACATAAGATTAAGAAGCATGGCACCACAGAGCCATTTGTCAGCAACTTTTTTCCATTTGATACTGGAACAAAATATGCTGAAACAAGTTATTTCTCTTGGAATGTTTATTTCTCTTATCTTTCCTGCAGACTCACTTTTCCGATACATCTAATGGGATTATACTGAAACAAGTTCTGTTAAAATTTTCTTCTTGAGTTCCTGACAGTTTTCCACCTTAAAAATTTTCCCTACTTTCTAGTAGTTTCTTAAGAAATTGTCCCATCTTTTTTTCCACTGTCTTTGCTTTATATGATGCATGTTTTCTTTACTCTAAATTCAGGAAAACAAATGAAGAAAGGAAGTGTACCCCAAAGCCCAAACTCTAGTAACCTAACTACACCTTTTATTTCCAAATCTTACTCAGACATTTCACAATCAATAACTATAAGAATGTTGAAATACCTGTATAGCCAGGTACATGGCCATGCATATGCAATTGCCTATTAGACATAATACACCAATATGCCAGAGATCAAGCCCATATTCCAAAAATCTAGCAACGAGCCATCCAGCTGGCTCTGGCTGTGCCTTTGCACTAATATCAAGCTGTGCAAAATCTGTTTCTTGAAATCCAGCTACAATTGGACCTTTGTAGACAACCATCACTATTGCACCACAAACACATGCAATTGTACCCACAGCCTTCATTTGCCCTTCAATTCTGAACAAATTCACTGTTTCTGTGCTGCATGAAGAAAAATTGATGTGGAGTGGAACATGAAAAAGAAACTATATATTAAAAAGATCAGTTGAATAAGGAGAGAATGTGTTATCCAACAGACCCCATAATTGCAGCCAGGAGAAACGTGAACACAGGAATTGAAGGCTGTGTGGCTGCAGCATAAGTTGGATTTGTGTAGCTAAGACCAAAGAGAAATAAAAGCTGGTTTCCAAATATCCTACACAGAAGCCAATTTTGAAAAATTAGTTCTAGTTAAAAATAACAATACGGTTTACATGAAATATTACAAGGAAGTGAGAACTGATACATACCCTGTCAGCCCAAGAAAGAAAAATGTAAGCAGGATCTTCTTAGTCATTGGAGGTCGAACTCGCCTACAATCAAGGGAAAAAAAAAGATCTCTTCGTCAAAACGAGTTTCTTCATTTTACTCGGTTAGGGGAGGAGTGAATATTCTAAACTGGACTAGGGTTTCTTGTCTAGAAGTGCATTTGTTATCATGTGTAATTGGTTAAAAGTTTATTTTCTTCATGCCCAGGCAAATGATTCTAATCACAGAATCACAGATAATTATAGTGCTCACAAACAGGCTTAGAAAAAGGGTTAGAAAATCTAGGAATGTCCCTGCTCACAAACAGACTCTCATATTTGTCACAGGTATGCATGCCCAAGTGTTAAGTGTGCACTTAACCAATGAATTTGTATTCCCATGGTAGCACAAACTTTATGATTCTAGAGCAGGAATTAGTCAACTGAAGCATAAAAAGCCATTAGTCAACGTTGTCTTGTAGTTCATTGGCATGTCACTCTAAAATCCACCAAAGAGTGCAATTTTCAAAATCAAATAAAAGATAAGTGGAAATCGGAATCTCAGGAGATTGATCGAAGTGTGATCTTTTCAACGAAAAGAATCGAATCGAAAGTTGATTGTTCTAAAATTCAATCACATATCAGAATGCACAAGTTGCGCAAGACGCGCATCAAGCAACGAATAGATCGATCGAGAAATTCAAATCGAGGAGAGCGAGAGAGAGACTCACTTCTCACGGACGTAGGCGAGAGGAGCAAGAATCGAGAGAGCAAGGAGGTCGCGAAACACGCAGAAGACCATCTGATTGACGCCAACATTCAGAGCCACTTTGGTGATGACATGGTAGCCTCCGTAGCAAGTCTGAACCAGAACCATGGCAGCGTGAGCTTTCCACTCGTCACTGCCACTTCCACCGACGAGCGCCATCTCGACACTCTCAGGCGACGATCAAGGGCGGCTCGACTGTGGTTGAACTGGAGGTGGAACGGAAACGAAGATCCGAGTTTTAGAGAGGGGAAAAGGGAGGTGGTTGACAGGACGATTTCGAAGTTATCTTGAATCAGACGACTCCATTACCAAACCATGAGGAGAAATAAGGAATTAGAAATGGAAATGGAAATTGCTCCTCTTCTTTAGGTTTCCTGTCCCTTTCCTTCTTCCCCTTCTCTTCATTTTCTTCATTGATTTTTCTTCAATAAATCACTTATAAAAATCACCACAGAATTTTCAATAAATCACTCATAAAGAGAGAAATGATAGAAAATCACCAAACTTTAATAAATCATTCAAAAAATCACCACATCCCTTTTTATACTATTTCAAAATTATTCAATTTGCAATTTATTTTTAGCTCTAAAAGGATGTCAATTGGTCTATGGGTCCGTATGGGACGGAGTTAATAAACTGACTAAAATTATAAACATGGTAAAAATTTATAAACTGTTGGTAAAAGTAGTTAAAAATTTATGAAAAAATATAAACTCCGTATGGGGCGAAAAACAGTTTATTTGTAAAAAGTGGAGTTTATTTGATTTTTATTAGGGGTATTTTGGTACTTTCAAACCAAATAAGATAAAAGAGAAGGGGTAAAATAGTAATTATGGAATATAAACCTCAAAATAAGCTTCAATCTGCAGCTTATTTATAAACTCTTTTTTTAACTGACTAAAGCTTATTTGTTGTCCCCATACACCGTTTAAACCCGTTTATTTTTTTAACAGCTAATAATTTCACACTTTTTAACTTGTTTATATGGCAGCCATACACACCCTATGTCTATGATAACAAATTTCTCAAAAAATGGGTGGTTTGTACCATTTTCTTTTTTATGGGTGCTTTGATGTAATATACCCTTTCCTTTGGTTTTTTTAGCACTTCCTTTAGGGTTTCTTTGATGTGTAATTGTTGTGTATATACCTCAAATGGTAATGTGGAGGTGTCCAGAAATAAATCTGATCCGGTCTTAATCATTTTTCTAACAAAATAGGAATAAAATATTTAATCATTAATTTCATGATTGATTTCTTTGATTTTGTTACACCTACGCATCAATTACTGAATGTGGACGATTTTATGTGGGACGACTTAAATTTGATGATTTTGTGAACTTTGATACAATGGAATATGAGAAATGTCACGATAGAGAGTTTCCACTTTCCACACCCTATATTTTCACGCGAGTTTGGGGCTCGTTTGGATACTATTATAACTTTCCAGATACAAAATTTCATAAACAAACCATACATTACATATATGTGGTTGCATCTATTTTTTAAACAAATCGAAGAATTTAATTATTATTATTTTATTAGAAATCGAGGAATTTTTACTTCCTAAAATGATCTGCTTTTATATTTCAAATTATTTTTAAAATTAATTCACGTCCATTCTTATATTCAGTGGCGGAAACCAGAAAATTTTCGGAGGGGGCACAGTACGATATAGTTTTGAATTAAAGTGACGTAAAGAGTTATATATAATACGATAATAAATGATGTTATTTTAAGTTAAAATATCATCGGTTTTTTAATAACAATATCATTTTTTTCGCACCTAAAAAAAGAAATATAAATTTATAAAAGAAATATTTGGAAAAAAATGAACTAAATAAGTATAGAAAACGCAATATAATAAACATTAAGTTAAGACTATGGTTGTTATATGAGCTAAGTAGCTCAAGTTTTGCTCAATAAAAGCTGCTCGAGCATCATTCACAAATGAGATAATTATGAGAACATTTTTATGATTGATTCAAAGCTGACCTCGGCTCGACTGAAAACTAAAATAGCACGAATTTTGTGAAATTTACAGATTTTCTTTTAATTTATTATGTCATGAGAAAGTAATGTTGCATAATACTTGGGAAAAAGAGTCAGCTCGATCAAGCTTGTTTATTTGCTAAACAAGTCGAGTATGAGCTCAAATTCAAATATATGTTCGACTCGAGCTTGATTTGTTTCTAAATGAGCTAATTAAATATAATGAAACAATATTAGACTTGTTTGACTCGAATAACAACCCTAATTAATATAGAGTATAACTTGTTGCACTCATAACATATAATAATGTATAACCAGATATAAAAAATTTAAACTTGTGTAACTTTTTATCTGATTGTCGAAATGATTAGTATAACCTCGCATTTCGAAGCTCTCGAGATGAATTATAGTATGTAAATGTTAATTTAAGTAAAATATAAAAGCATTATAGTCTATTGAAACAAAATTAAAGTGATTAATATACCCTTAATTTTAAAACATTCATAACTTTTTACTCAGATGTCGGTTTAAGGCGTATTATATATCAAAACGAAGCTATCGACGAGGAGAATACACCTAGGTAGTTCGTCAAATGAGAGAGGGGGCACGTGCCCCCCTAGTCCCCCCCTCAGCTCCGCCCCTGCTTATATTTAAGAAAAGGCACAAATCAAAGGCCTATTTTTAATAGATCCAAGGAACTATGGAAAACTGCAATGAAAGTGAGATGTGGATTTGGTGTATGCAAGTAGCAAAAGGACCACTTTGACTCACCTTAAATCCCAATTAATCAAAGATTAAAAAACGACCATATAATTTTTTTTTTTTTATTAGATAAGAATTCGGATTCACCGAGACGCTAAGTCAATATTGCCTTCTTTACCACTAAACGTAATGCCCGTACCTCCGAAGACAGTGCCGACTGTTTTCCAATCGTTCCATCCCTGCAGCAATTGGGGCACCTTCCCAATCTCGGATAATGAAGCCAGCTGAGCTGTTGTTTTTGTCCGGCGCCGAGCCATCAAAATTAAGTTTCAGAAATCCCGGTGGGGTATTTTCCACTTCTTATTTGTCCTTTTCCATTTTATACTCCCTATTCGTATTTCCTTATCATACCTCCTTACCTTCTACAAAATCTCTAGTGGCCCTAAGCCAGTTGCTCATATGTGTTTTCACAGTTTGGTTATAACTGTCGATTGATAGCTGTTTCTGTTGTCTGAAAACCACTTGGTTCCTAGTGAGCCAGGACACCCACCAACTAAAGGTCATTTATTGTTTTTGTTTCTCATTAAAGTGTTCAGCTAGTATATTCATAATAGGTTTGATTTTCCTTGATGTATGTATTGCGTCTGTCACTAGCTTTTTGATATTGTTGTCAACATTCCTAAAAAACGTACTATATTTACATTCCAAGAAGATATGGGCTGCGTATTCTTCGTGGTGATTACAGATTGGACAATAAAGGGGGATGTCGACTCCTCGTTTAGATAGTAGTGCCGCAGTCGGTAATCCCTCTTGAGCAACTTTTCATAAGAAATTCTTCACTTTCGGGGAGACGTCAATTTTCCAAATCCAATTATTGTCATCTGGTTGTAGTTCAGTGTTATTCGTCACTAGCTTATACGCACTGGTAGTCGAGAACCACCCTTTCTTGTCCGGCCACCAATATAGACGGTCTTCCAATGGTACAGATGGCACATGAATATGTGCTATTTGTTCCACCACGTTACTCGGGAGGACATTTCCTAGCTTTTGGATATTCCAGTTTCCATTACTCGTATACTTATCCACTGTTTCATTTATATCTATATTGTTTGGCTGAGTATAATATTGTAATAGTGGAGGAAGATTATTCCATCTGTCTCGCCAAAACTTAATGGTTTTTCCGTTGCCTATTTTCCACATTAATCCTTGCCCATAATCTTATTTATTGAAATAACAAGAGTTCCCCATGACGTATGACCTTTTTAGGGCATCGGAGATCGTTTTAGGGCTTAAAATTAGACTTTTATGTTTTTTCGACAATTTCAGTAATTTTTCGTTATTTTATTTTATTCGTTTGGTCACTAGGGTTTTTTCTGTCTTTCATATTTAATAACATGTAGCCCTGAGGATGATTATTCAGTTATTCTCTTTCCAATTATTCTGAGAAATCTTTTCTCTTCCCTGGTGGATTCCAATTTATCGGTTCTAGGGTTTCATCGCTTGCGAAACCTCCCTTAGGAATCTCGTGTTTTGCGGGATTTCAGGCTTTCGTTCTGCGTCAGCGGGCCATAGGATAGTACATTTTTAGGACCGGTTTTGACATCCTCATCTCCCTAGCAAGTTTGAGTCCATAGAAGGTCGGTCATAACCCGACTTCAATTGCTTGGTAGTTCTTGCATTTGAAGGCGAAGGCTCGGATAAATTCGACATCCGAGTTTCAGAGAATTCCTCACCCTCCCGCTAGACCTGGGTTGCCTCTCAATGCTCCATCGGTGTTTAACTTTGTCCATCCCACATTCGGTGGACTCCACTCGGTTGCTGCAGTGGTTATCTCCTCCCTATTTCGTTCCATTCTGCTTGACTTTTCCTTACAATGGAGATAGGTTGACATCGTCCTCCGATCCACACCCTGTTAGCCACCCCTTGCATATTGTCTTAGCCTTGAAAGACCAATTCATTCCTCACCTTCCAGGTAACCCACATCATTGTAACGAAGGTAGCGCTCCAGCGATCCCCCTTTTCCACATTATTGAAGATCTACTCCTGAGCACTCCGGGTGGTGAAGGTCAGGGGTAGCTATCTCCCCTTGATTTGTTGTCATGTTGCCTTCACCGTCGCACAATCTTGCAATAGGTGGGCGACCGTTTTGTTTCCCCCGCATTGAGGGCATGCCGAGTGGTTCGATAAATGGCGTCTTAACCTATTTGCATTAGTTAATATTGCATCGTGGGCCCCCAAATAGGTGAAAGTTCATGCTCTTTGTTGAGCGGGAGGCTTCCATATGTGCTTCCCCCCTACAGCCCTGACCAGCCCATCGTCCCTTCTCAAGAGCTGCACTCCCCCACCGTCACCAGTTTCCATTATCCTTCCTCCACATCGTCCTGAATCATATGCGGCAGGTATTCCATGCACAAGACAAACATATAGGTAAACAACGGATCTCTCTATCGGATTCCTTTGGATGGATTGAAGCTCCCTGCTCGTTCTCCGTTACATAAAACCTCCATTCTGCCCATAAATTGATGTGTCATTATGACGTTAGCGAGGCCTGTAGGTAGTTGTGCTCTCTCCAGTGCAACTCTCAAGAAGTCCCAAATATCCCGATCATCAGCCTTCTCTAAATCCACTTTGATCATCATCCACAATCATCTTCTTTTATCCGCAATTGAATAGAGGACCTTCTGTACCACTACAATGTTGTATAATTTGGTGTCCCGGAATGAAGTTGGCTTGTGTGGGAGATATGAGGCTCGACAAGATTGGTTTTATTAGGTTCACAATCACCTTTGTCTCTATCTTGAATATAATATTAAGAAGCGAAATTGGTTTGAGTTGCTGAGGTTTTGATGGGTTCTCCACCTTTGGTATAAGAACCATGAGAGCATCACTCAACCCTCTAGGCACTTGGTTTTCATTCAGAAGTTTCAATACAATCTCTTTCACGTGCGCTTCGACCGTACTCTAATTCCGCTGGTAGAAGATTGTTGGGTAGCCATCCCACCCCGACGCCTTGTGTGGTCCCATTTGCTTAAGGGCTGAATAGAGCAACAATGGACTCCATCCTCCCCTCTTCAATCTGCGGGAAAGTATGATGGCTGCTCAAGGCTAGGCCACCCGGCCTGAGCTCGAGTTCTCTTCAGAGTATAAAGTAGTAAAGAAACTCACAAGAAGACTTTTGAGAGCAGTCGACTCCTCAACCCAAGTCCCCACACTGTTTTACAAGCATCAAATCTTATTCGTTCTTCGTTGTATGATCGTCGATAGGTGATAGAAACGAGTGTTTCTATCCCCTTCCAATAGAAAGCTAGCCAGGGATTTTTGGAACCATAACTGTTGTTCCTAGGTCAGGACCGTCGCCAACTCGTTCAAAAGGCACTCTTCAAGCTCCAAATAATGATCGCAGATCCTCTCTGATAGTTTATGCCTTACGTACCCCTTCAATTTTTCTAGCCAGTCTTCTTTCTCTTGATTATATTCCCGAAAATCTCCTTGTTCCAGCATCCTAACTCGATCTTCAGCACCCTTAGTGCCACACATGCCTTAACTTCTTTTCTCCAATTCTCCAAAAATTTGGTTCAGTAAACAGGCTGACTAAAAACGGAAAGGTCTGTTTGTGGGCTGACCCTCTGCACTAGGTTTCAGTTCAAGCAAGATAGGTGCATGATCCGAATGCGATGCTACATGTGGCTAGCCGAGGCTTTTGGGAACCTCAACCTCCAATCTGGGCAACAAAGTGCTTTGTCGAGCCTGGTCATAACTATATGCTCTTCTTGATTCCCTCGCCACCAAGTGAAAAGGGGGCTTGAGAAACCGAGATCAATAAGATGTAGTGACTCAGCCCACTCAATAAACAACTGAGAGGCTCTATTCGACCCCACCAACCAGCACATAGAATAAAAAATTTCATCCAAACGAGCACTTAAAATAAAAAAATTAACCAAACATATTTTCATAATTCACTTGAATTGAACTCTATAAGAATTCCATTTCGGTTGATCAACCCCAAATCCTTATCTTATATACATAATTCTCATAAGTATGTTCCCGGAAACGAGCCCTAGGGACTTGTCTGGTATCGATATTTAGATATCAAAATATCGATATCGATATCGGTTGATATCTTGATATTAAGATATCGGTATCGGTATCGGTTGATATCTTGATATTACGATATCGGCATCGGTATCAAGGTATCGATATCGGGTGATATCGATATCAAGTGATACTTCCCTAAAAATCAGTATATCAAAATAATCCAAAATTGATAACTAGATATCATTAGATGTCAAAGTGATATCCGATATCTAACCATATCAAATACAAGATTTCAGATACCTATTCGATATTTGATATCTAGATATCAATATCAAATACAAGATTTCAGATACCAAGGGTTGATATTCGATATCTGATATCTAGATATCAATACCAAATGTGCCTAAATGATAATCGTCTGGCTCTAACCCACTTAGACTTGGCCCATCACAATTTTTATTTATTTTTTAATAATGAAGATAACCCACGATCTTCATTCCTTTTCCCTAAAAAAAAGGCGAAGATCCAATCCTTCCTCCTCCCCTGTCGATAAATGATAATCGCATTGCTCTTCCTCTAACTTCGGAGAAACAAAGCAACGCAGGCTGACCCGCAACCAGGTTTGAAAATTGCACATGGTAAACTATTCCCATAAATCATCAGATTTAAAATTGTAATTCATAGGTTTTGTTGGTTGAAGAACATGTTGTTAGAGACTAGAGAGTTTGATCAAAATATCAATATCGATATTTTGATCGATCGATCGAGAAATTCAAATCGAGGAGAGAGAGAGACTCACTTCTCACGGACGTAGGCGAGAGGAGCAAGAATCGAGAGAGCAAGGAGGTCGCGAAACACGCAGAAGACCATCTGATTGACGCCAACATTCAGAGCCACTTTGGTCATGACATGGGAGCCTCCGTAGCAAGTCTGAACCAGAACCATGGAAACGTGAGCTCTCCACTCTTCACTGCCACTTCCACCGACGAGCGCCATCTCTACACTCTCGGGCGACGATCAAGGGCGGCTCGACTGTGGTTGAGTCGGTGGCGGAACGGAAACGAAGAACCGAGTTTAGAGAGGGGAAAAGGGAGGTGGTTGACAGGGCGATTTCGAAGCTATCTCGAATCAGATAACTCCATTACCAAACCTTGAGGGAAATAAGGAATTGGACGTGGAAATTGCTCCTCTTCTTTAGCCTGTCCCTTTCCTTGTCCCCGTTCTCTTCATTGATTTTTCTTCGATGAATCTCATGCAAAAATCACCGCATAATCTTCAATAAATCACTCATAAAGAGGGAAATTATAGAGCATCACCAAACTTCAATAAATCATTCAAAAAAATCACCACAGCTCTTTTTCTGATATATTTTTTTTAGAATTGGTAAAAGAATCGGACATGCTATTGGCACGGTTGTATATCGCTAACCGCACGATGTCGCCTCCGCTCTCCGGTGTCGGTAAACATTTTGCTGATCCCGGCCTCCCAAGTCGGTGAGATATGATAGTCAATCCTACCGTTTTCGACATCCTAAATCAGCCGTCTATCTATGTGCACTTTATTGGAGTTCTGCAAATTCCAACTACCATATGAAAGTACAATTGTTGGAGTTCTCCACTTCTACTAACTTCAGAAGCTAGTGCCGGCGGAGTATGTACCGACTGGGGTGGCTGGATTCGGTGAAATGTGCACCAACTTCGGAGGCCGGCATCAAGATCATGTCCATGGAGAGAATTTAGCCGTCCGGATAACATTTGTGTGTTTGACAAGCTTTTTGTTTTAATATTTACTGTATAGTTTTAAATTAAATGAAATAAAGCTAAGATTATATTTTAATTAATGTCTGGGTAGTCTGCAACTAAGATTGTATTTTAATTAGTGGTGTATTTAACAACACTTTTTAAATGGTAGAGAAGAGAGAGAGGAGAGGGGGAAAGCAACGGGAGGGAGGTGGAAGGAGAGAGAAAGTGAGTGGAAAGAATTTGTGATACAAAACCGTTGTTTTAAACAGCGGCTCAATCGACAAGATGTTTTCTCTGATCGCGGCGTGGATCAGAGAAAGGGATCAGAGAAAACATCTTGTCGACAGAGAGGTTCGAAGAAGGAGGAAACTGGAGTGAGTTTTTCGCGATTGCACTGTGGAAGCAGAGGAAACTGTGGAAGCCGGAAATCCAGAAGAGGAGGAAAGATATCAGATGGGAAAGGCCGGGACAGGATTGGGTGAAGGTTAACACATACGGTTCTGTGCGCAATGGGGGTTACGCTACAACAGGGGGTGTGATCAGGAATGCGGAGGCTAAGTGGCTCGGTGGTTTCGCCTACAACACAGGTTCGTGTTCTCCCATGTTTGCCGAATGTTGGGGCATTTTAAAAGGCCTAGAGCTGGCCTGGAAGTTGGGTTTCAAGAAGGTTATCATCGATTCGGACTCGGAGTTGTGTGTTAAGATCCTCGGAGGTAGGATCAAATCCACACATCCGCTGTCTAGCTTGGTAGGTCTCTCCCATGGCTTCCTACGTAGAGACTGGCTTGTTCAGTTTCGACATACTTACCGTGAGGCGAATTCGGTAGCGGATCGATGAGTTAGCCTCTTTCGCTTGCTCCTTGCCACTCGGTGTTCATGAGTTCGTAACCCCTCCCGCCTGTGTATCTTACCGGTTGATTTTGGATGAGCAGGGGTTGGCTCGGTCTAGACTTTGTATCGTGTGATGTTGTTGGTGTTGCTTTTGTAAACTCTTGTTTATTGGTTTTAATTTAACGGTTTGGGGAACCGTTTCTCCTCGTTTGCCCACCAAAAAAAAAAACAGCAGCTCTTTTCTATATGTTTTTAATTTTTTGTATCGAAAATATCCAAAAAAATAAAATTAAATCGCTGTTTTAAATAAGTATTTTATTATTTTTTTAATTTAGACTAGAGTCGCTGTTACAAATACGACTTAGCCTCGTTTTTAATATTTTCCATTTTAAATTTTTTTTGACCCATTCAATTTCCCCCCTTTTCTCTTCTATTTCAAAATTATTTAATTTACAATTTATTTTTCACACTCAACCTTAAATTATTTTGATAATAGTGAGAATTTGACTTTCTAAAAAAAAATTTGGTTTTAGCTCTAAAGGAGGTTTGTACCATTTTCTTTTTCTATGGGTGCTTTTATGTAAATACCCTTTCCTTTTGTTTTTTTAGCACTTCCTTTGGGGTTTGTTTGATGTGTAAATTGTAATTGTGTATTATGGGTGGACACAAATCCCGTAAATCCCAGTCCCGTTCCGGAAAAATTATACGGGACGGGACGCGGAACGACCCGTTTCAATCCCGCAAATCTCGTCCCATCCCGCATATACATATATAGATAAATAAAATAATGTAAATATATAAACATATTATATTATACAATATGTATTAATTATAGTACTAGTATATTATGCATAATATATATAGTATATTATGCATAATATATATAGTATATATTAGATTAAATATACCGTATGTACGTACATTTATATATATACACATTGTAATGCTCATGATGTGTATGTGTATACACTGTAATGCTCATTGGTGTGTATATATACACACGTATATGTATGTATGTATGTAGGGGAACTCGTAAAATATAAAAAAGCAGATGTGGATCCAAGTACAACAACAACCCAGTCAATCCCGTTAGAGCAGGGTCTGGGGGGTCAGGATGTACGCACTCTTGCCTCGAACAAGTCGAGAGAGTGTTTCCGATAAAGCAGATGTGGATCCAAGTAATTATGGAAAACTGCAATGAAAGTGAGATGTGGATTTGGCGTATGCAAGATAGCAAAAAGACCACTTGACTCACCTTAAATCCCAAATAATCAAAGACTAAAAAACGACCAAACAAATTCATTGAACGCGACTAAAATCATTTAGAATTAGAGAGTCGGGCAATTTATTCATTAACCCCAGATCATCTTTACTAGTACACTCAAACTGACATGACCAATATATATGTCAGCAGTTTTATAGTCTAGTCGTCGAGATACTTTCCAGGTTGATCATATGAGTTCGTTTGACGTAATGTACACTCAAACTGAGTTAGTTTATTCAAGCTATATCAGTGGATTTTCATGGTCTGTGTAGAGCAAGTTGTGAACAAAAAGGCACTCATGATGCTGATTTTATCCATCATTTTGAGTAGTCAGATAGGATAACATGTACACAAAGAGCATAGCAACCATGTAGGATTCAGATTGTATAACAGTGGAAAGAATGAAAGATGGACTCTGCTAATACATACATGGTGGTTCTGTTCACAGCAGTTGCTTGCTAGTGTTAGTTTCCTGTTCTCAGTCACTTCTTCCATTGCGGTATTCTCTGAACCACGACCTGAACGTAAGCATCAGAAGAAGTTTAAGTGGATAACATAGCATTACGAGTGAGTCAGATTCATGTGCTCTATCACAGACGACGTACCTTGCCTGAATTTTCTTTGTTTCCAACAATGGTTTGACAAGCAAGCCTCCAAGATTCAGGTTTCTGAAGTTTAACAACAACATTATTCATTAGCAAAAGAAGTCTGAGCAAGCCTATTCAGGTATCCGTTATTGACGCAATGCTAATATCATGCTCTACTTGTTTGGACAAAAAAAAAATCAGAACCCCCACAACAAATGACTATTACATGATTTGATTTTGATTTCGTTGGTTAAGAAATCGACATTAGATGAATGCAGATCATGTCAGGATGTATGTGAGTTTGTTTGTGAGAGTTGGAGGTTCAAACAAGGGCGAGTTTACTTGCCTTCTTCAGGTACTTGAGCTCGGTATTTGTCCTTTCATTCAGAATATCCTTCCCATCCAGAATCTGCAAAGTGCCAACATAAATACATTTTATCAGCCAAGATTAACACTTGGCACCGATCATACACCATCAATGCTTCAGGAATCAGAAGTTCTGAGAAAGTGCTAAAAAAAAAAAAAGAAGTTCTGAGAACAACAATATTACTTCCAATGCACAAAAATATGTTCAAATTTAGAAGATAAAGAGACTAAATTCCTTCCTAAATTCGACGTCTTTTCATAGAATTTCAAATTTCTGAGCTGGCATATTAGATCAGCTGTACAATTCATGATCTCTGAAATCCACCAGCCACTTCATTGCTGGAGTTCACATTGAAGAACAAGGTACAAACCCGTTATCTCTTCCTCCAATGAACTCGAGCTTAGGCTTTATATCTGGGGAAAAAACTGTTCTTATTCATCACAACGAACCAGGGATAGATGAACCGGTATTACCTCAACGATGCACGTTCCGCAGCTTCCACCACCGCCACAGTTCATCACTTTTCCCTAATCATGAAATATCATACATTGTTTCATCACTCCAGATGACTCAAATCCATCAATTATGCACACCAGCCGTTTAATTAATAATTACGTTACATTCTGTTTCATGCTTTGCTAGATTGAGCGGATTTTGAGTCAAATCAATCAAACAGTTTGTAAATTACACAGAAGCGCGACGGACTTACATACGTTGCATAGAGCTCAATCTTGTTATCAGCCATAATACCCCGGAGCAGCTTCTCACCGCTCACTGCTTTGGCTTTCTCCACCGGATACCTACCATCGCTCTCCGGTTTCGGCTGCAAAATCCAAAATTCCCGATACTAAAATTGTTCACCGCTTTGCATATAGTAATCCAACTCACACGCATCAATCGCTAAACATCTATGTATGTGAAATTCAAATTGCATTACGTACACCGATAAATTCAAGCTCAATTTCCGGTTTCTCGGTCTCCGGCGGCGAGGACGCGGCGGATGAGGAGCAGATCGGCAGGCGACGTTGGGAGGGGAAGCCGGCAGTGATGGAGCTTCGGACGGTTACAGGGAAAGCAGGCGAGAGGTGGATGGACGCCATTTTCTTGATATCGAAAGTAGAAGGGGTTTTGCAGGCAGTTGGTTAGGAATCAATTTGTGGCTTTCAACTTGTGGATGGAGGGAGGTGAGAGCGTGGGCCACACCTTCTCAAACCTTCCATGTTAAAAGTGACGATGGGGAAGTTATTGGACTCAAATTCAATTTTATTAGTTTAGCATATAGTTCAAACTGTGGGCTTATTAGTTTAGTGAGATGATTTGGCGGAGATTATTAGTTTAGCCCGTATAATTTTGCCGAGCTTCTCCCTTAAAGCCAAACAATATGTTTTGAGGCAGAAGGCGTTTTTGCTTGAAAAACACAGCAGGTTATTTGTTGATTCAACGAGATACAAATGACCAAAATACAGCGCTCAAGCGAACTTGCATTCATAGAATGGTCGATTCAATAGACAGGAAGTACCGCACAAGGCAACCGTGACTCTCGCTACCGACGAGTATTGACAACAACAACAACGCAGCCTTTCAGGACCTGAATGGCGTCGAGGAGCTTGAAGCTGGCCCGGATCAGCCTTACCACACATTCCAGGCCTACAGATATGGCCCTAAAGGGTTAACTAGTGTTAGCCTATACGACTCATGTCAAGTTTCGAATGCGTTAACAGAAAGTTCAAGGGCTTTCCTATATTATACCCACTAATGCAGAAGGAATCAGAGCACAATATCAGAGTTTTAGGACAAGTTCTATCCTCCTCCTAGAGGAGTGTTCATGCTACGGTAGCGACACTCTTTGGCGGAGGAAGACTGAATCCGGTCCTATGTTCAACAAATCGACAGTCTCATCTAAATGAATAAACAAGATCATCAATACATACCAACAAAGATCAGTCCTAAAAAGACGTCGAAATTAACCTTCATTGCTAGTCACACGTTCTTCTTATGCTTCCTGCCCCTGACCTTTTCACGCTTCGTGCCAGCCTCGTCGGTTGGTTTACTGACAGACCCTTCTTGAGCGCTGCACATCTGCGACTTCAGCCTGAACCCGAGCTTCTTCGAGACGCTCCCCCATGCAGACCCGCCAGAAGCGCCCTTCACGCCGCCCAGCTTCTCGATCTCGTGTTTCATGTTGGAGCATTCCTTCTCGAGCTCAGACACGCGTGTCCTCATATTGTCCATCCCGACCTTGAGCACCTGGTTCTCCCTCACCGTTGTGGCCCACCCTCCTCCTGCTCCCTCATTTGGCCCCACCGAGCTGCTTCGTAGCTGCCTCGAGGTTTCGAGGTTATCTGAGACGAGAAAGCAGCCGGCGATTGAGTTCCTCAGCTGAAGCTGCTCGAAAAAGAGGACCTGAACGATGATCCTTAGCGGCAGCCTTTCGTTTTGGGCGGCATGGGTGCAGGCTTCTAAGGAGAGCTTTTGGCAATCCATCAGCCTGCAGAGCTGCTCCCTTTCGGACTCGATCAAACATGAATGAGCCTGCCAAAAAAGGCAAAGATTATATGTCGAATGCATCTAACCACTCAAAATGCATACTCTGCTAGGGGAAAAAACATGGAATACCTTCATGTAGATGTCAATTGCACGATAAAGGCCGTCATCCAATGGCCTAGCATACTCGGGGATGGCTTCAGCAAGGGCCTGAAACTTCGGCAGTTTCAAATTAATGTCAGGGGCAACCTCTGCTAAGTACCCATCAATCAGCTTTGCTACCATTGTGATTGGCGTCAATGAAGGCGAACCCATCAGCTGACCGTCATCCGTAGAGCAAGGGGAAGCTCCACCGGTCTCCCGATCCATGGCCAAGAAATGCTCAAGAATCCTCTGCACGCAATCGACATTGTACAATGTTTCCATCGAGTATGAGAAGTTAGGCATGAGCAGATCATCTAGGGAAGCTTCGTCAAGTTGCATTCCAATTCTCTTTTCAAGGTTTGATATGCAATTGGGGTCTACCCGAAGAATCATGGCGGTGCGAAGAAGACCAAACAGGAACTTAGTTGAGACGAGACCTTTTTGCATAGGGACTAACTCGTCTACCATTTCGACTAAATGCTTTTGCTCTTCTTCGGATAGCTGATTACCCGAAGATGAAGATGCCATCCGTGTACTAGAATCGTCAGCATTTTGACGGCGATTAAATCCAGGAAGGTACTTCTTTGCATAGAAAGCAACTGACCCAGAAATAATCTCTGGTTTGATGCTGGATGATTCCATGGCTGATATCAGCTGCTTATAAAGGTCTAAACTCAACGTCGATGCATCATCATACCACCAATCAGAACTTGAGTTCTTCGGTCTGGCACCAGTACTTATTCCGTTCCACAGGACGCTACCGCCGGGGCTTTGCAAGGGCCCGGTCCGCTCCTTTACAGGCCATCCAAATAGGTCTGGATCGGAGCCTGCTTTAGCAGCCAATGTTTCTATACACCTTTTGGTGATGTTGAGCTCATCAGCATGGGGCAGAATTTCTTCGCAAGTCTGAAGTGCTCTTAATGAATCTTTCCAGCTTCTAAGAACAATTTGACCAAGAAACATTTCGGTTTGTGAGATCAGATTCCCTTCACCATACTCCTCCGTCATTTCAAGGTGCTCAGCAGCACATCGTAGATGCACAATGTTGGAAGCCGTGAGCTCTAGTTTCACCCCATAGCAAAACTTGGCAACGAGTTCAAATGCCTTTGCCCCTCCAGGGAGATCAAGGATTTTTATCACACGAGCACCATCTGCTGCATTTTCGGATGCTTCTGCAATCAGTCTCTCCATCACGCCACTTCGTGAAAGAAGAGGAAACTGCAACAGAGGAAAATTATACATTGATACAACTAGACAACATCCAGAGAACATCGCACGATGCAAATGAAAGAACAACATGAAGAAGTTCACAAGTATGAGCAAATCGGCTACCTTGTGGAGGTGAAATGTAATTTCCTCGACCTCAACAACAATGTCACTAGGAAGACCAGTTGTGCAGAACCTGCAAAAATGTCGAAGGTGAAGGCCAAGACTCTAGAAAGTGAACAAACAGGAAACTTGGCCCAGTGCAGTTATGGGCATGTCTTGCTAAACATAAATCCTGAAAATAACTACTAGAGGAACTACAACATCATGGGTTTTTAACAACTGTTTGAGTAGACACTGAACAGATAGAGCTAAGCTAGCAACAACAAGATTCGAATCGAGCAGGTCACGGAATACAAACGCCTTCTGTCTAACAGCAACAATTGCAAGCACAATTCCACCTATGTCCCCCTTAACATTGTGGAAATGAAGCAAATAGATCTTCCCAAAGCTACGATAAATGATGCTGAGCTTACTACGTACAGAGATGCTAAATAGGCTTCGTTGTGCCATCGGTAGAAATAGACCACATCCACCTATGTCACCCTTAGCAAAACTGTAGTGTGTTCATACATTCCCTTTAAGTAGGCCCATTCCTCTGTCTTTCTAAAGTGGCGTGTTCATACATTCCCTTCAAGGAAGAAGGTTTGAATCTCTACAACAACTATCAGTACTTATCTCTCAGATCAGGCAGAATCTCTCTAGGTGGTGTTTGTTAAGCAAAGCCACACCAAACTTACCAAATCAATTGACTTGATAACAACTTGTATGTCTCTTTCCTCACTCTAGAATCCAAAAAGCAACCATAACTAAAGCATTGAAGAAATGGATAAACAACATTCAATTGAGACTCATCATACCAAATAAGCACATAAATTAGCCAAAAGAAAAATTCAACCAAATACAGAAACCGGTGAAGGAAATGCAAGATAAGAAACATACCAAGCTTGGCCTTGCCTCTGAAAGGCATCGGTTTTGGACCCCAATTTCATATTCACCAACTTCAGCAACGGGGCTTGAATTGCAGATCTCTTTCAGAACCCCCAATTTCACACAACGAAAGAGAATCCCAGCTTAAAATCAGTGCGTTCAATTGGTCACCACATTCAAAAGATACCCAGATTACGCATCAAATGTAGCTTCATATCTTAAACTTAAAGAAGCGCCGGACTGGACACAAATTGCTCTCAATCTGGAAATCAAAACAGCACCAATGGGGAAAAAACAGTACAGTACCTAACCAGAAAAAGGAAAGAAACAAATAAGAAGAAACAAATCCCAATTTTATGAATAGAAAAAACCAAAACCGACCCAATTGGAGTTGGGAGACTTGGAGTTGAGGTTGGTGTTGGGTCTTTGGGCAGCAACTACAGTGATTACCTTTCCTTAGAGCAAGTGCAGAAGATTCCAAAGTACAACACCTCATGTGGGAATGGGGGAGGGCATTTGCAAATTGCCAAACCCCAACATTAATCATTTCGTTAGCTTAAAATACCCATTAAATGGGGGTTGGGAAGGGGGAGAGGTGGTTTCCAATGCTGTATTTAATTAATTAAGCATTTAAGGGTTTGAGGAATAAAGAAAGAGAGAGAAAGAAAATGAGAGAGACGTGGAATAGAGAATACAGTAGGAAGAAGGGGACTGGACTAGACTGGAGAAATGGGGAGGAACGCTCCCAAGACGAAGACATGCGTGATAAATGAATGATGGTAGAACTGTCAAAAGGGTAATAATGAGGGCATGTGGGGTCATTGCCTTCAACATTACTCGTGTCCCCTTCATCGGTATCATCGTTTTTTGTTAGGAAAAATGTTTCGATGCAATAAACAATGGTGCAACAAGAAATAAAGAATCGAAATCGGCGCGGATATCTACACCGCTAATTTTGTACTATTTTCACCGCTAATCATCGCATATTTATGCGGTGAGTTAATGACAGTCAACGCACCCACCGCATGGGTATGCGGTGACATACCACATGTATATGCGGTGGGTCGATCCGTATAGCCATCCACCGCATTAAGATGCGGTGGGTATGTCCGTTCCGTTCAAACCCCACCGCATACCCATGCGGTGGGTTTCGGATAACCTGATTTGAGATTAACTATTTGGAGGACCGGACCGGTAAAGGGTCGAGACACACCGCATACCTATGTGGTATGTTCATTTACAGCGAATTTATCGTGTAATATAGGGCATATGCGGTGTGTTCCTTTACATCGAATTTAACATGTAATATAGGGGCATTACCGGAACTAGTCTCTATAATGAATTCAGAAGAAAGATAACGTAGCCGGACAATCGATAATAAGAATAGTTGAAAACGAAAGTACGATAAATGTCCTGGATGACAAAAAGCGTCGGTCGAAAAATATCATAGAACATAGTTTGTGAAATGGCAAAGACAAAGATACAACCCAATTGAACATATTGAGTTCGAAAAATGACACCAGAAAGTGGAAAGTGCTAATACGATAGGGGACGACCACCATCACGACGGCGGTAAGCTCTATATCGTGCAATCCTCGCCGCAAACTGCTCTTTGTAAAGACCGGGAAATTTATAATATTAAAATTATTAAAATAGTGATTTATAATCATTTCGATTTCTTAGATTCGGGAGATTTGGAATTTCCGTCCTTAAAGCTATTGATTTTATTCTAAATATTTCAAAATGAGTCCCGGCATTATTTAGTTGAAAATTAAAAATATGCTTTACCCCGCTTCTATATACGAAAATTTAAAAGAATATTTGGAGTCTTATATTAAATTCGGATTTGGAAAATTAAGGAGTATATTAAACGCGTCGGGATAAGATCGAGTGAGCGGGTTTCAGATTTATTTTCCGGGTATTTGACGTTTGGAGTTTTGGGACCACTTACTTATCCATTTTACCGAATTGCCCAGCAGTAAGCACAGTGCTTCTTTGTCTTCTACCCCTGCAATTGCCAACCCACGCCACTGTTGCAGTGTTGCCTCCCTCTTCCCTTTCTTCAATTCCAGTAAGACAAAACCCACAAAAAGTAATCCCTCCCTCTCCCCTCTTGGTCTGATTTCACCAATGCAATACACAGCTTACACACCCCTCTATCCCTTCTCCCTCCGCCTGTCTTCTCCTCACCCAAACACCCTCCTTTCTTCTTCTGATTTCCGCCGCCAAGCACCACAAACCAAGAAAAACCAAACCCAATCCTCCTCTTTTCACCTTGTTCTTCAGCTACCTCCTCCTCCTTGCGAGCAGCCAGCAGCCCGAGCACCTTCCCCGACGTCCGGGGCACAGCCCAGGGGCCACCAGCGCACCGGGTATCTCTCGAGCGCCTCCGAGCACCTTGCTCTACTTTCCCAAGCACATCCAACCCCGCAGCTCCTCCTTCCCATCGGAACCAACAACCGCAACAACCTGAGCAGCTCAGGCCGCCCCCGAACCGCCAGGAGCGCAGCCCCGAGCCGCCCTCTTCTAGTCTTCTTCCCCCTTCCTCCGTTTCCCTCGAATCCGAGCGGTAAGGCCCCTTCTTCACTTCTTTTCGCTCTCAAACCGATAAAGTCTACCTTTGGACCCCTTATTACCGTCCTAGGCCACGAACGCACCTGTCCCGACTCCGGCGATGCCAATCGCACATCGACGGGCGTTTACGACGAATCTTCGAAGACCTTGGGTGAGCACCTCTTTCTCCCTTTCTTCTTGCCGATTTCATGGTTCCTTGGTGTCGGGTTTAATGGTCGGAGCAAGCCATTGTCGCCGGCCGGCTTCCTCTTCTTTTTCCGGATCTATCGAACAACGATGAAGATGAACAGTGGCATTTTGAGGGTTCGGTTCTCTATTTTTAGGGGTCCGGTTCATGGGTTTGTTGAAATAAAAAAAAAACTGCTTTGGTTCATTTAGAACAAAATCAGGCCTTGAGGTGGGTTTTTGTTTGGGCCGGACCCTTCTTTCTTCCTTTTCTGATTGGGCCTAAAAATTCGGGTTATGGGTTGTTGGATCCGGGTCCCTTCTATTCTTTCTTTTCTGGGCTTGGATTAGGAATTTCTATTTCCGGGTTGAGGGATTGGACCCGATTTTCATTCGGTTTTGGGCTTTGAATCCGGATCCCTTGATTTGGGCCTGATTTCCTTATTTGGACTTGGCTTGTTTATATTAAGAAGTTGTTTTGTGTTATGTTATGTTGATATAAAATCTTATATGATAAGTATTTATTCGATTATTATTATTATTATTATTATTATTATTATTATTATTATTATTATTATTATTATTATTATTATTATATGATTATATATTTTGTTGGTAGTATTATTAGTATTAAAATGTTATATTTTGAGTTTTGGGATGATTATAAATTTTGGAAAATATATTTTTCTTTTAGGAATTCTAAAATGATTTATTGCCTCGGATTATAATTATGATTTGTGAAGGGGATTTAATTTTGGATATTCTATAGAGTTAAGCATTGTTTGATAAATTATTTAAAAGAGATCTTAAGTTCGGATATATCTTTTAAGGATTTGTTGTTTGGAAAACCGAAATGCCAGAATATTTCTATAATTTGATTTCGAGAGATTTATTTTAAGGTTCAAATGTTTAATTTCGGGATTCCTTGTCTTGGTTTAATTATATTGGTTTTGAGAAAGAAATTGGAAGTAAATGATTTTGGTTGATGTTGATCGTATCGGAAAGGTTTTGGGAAAATGGTTTTATCGTCGATTGGTTTTGAAGATATGGAGAACTTGGGTTCAGGCGTGTAAAAATGTTGGTTCGGTAGCTTATGAAAATGGCTTGATGATAGGTGTGTATTGCTTTTGGATTGCTTTGGACTTGCATTTGGGCCCTTGCTTGCGTTATTTTGCTGTTCTGCATCTTCAGGTAAGTTCCCTAGGGGGCTTACTCAGGTTGGACATTCATGCCTGTTGTTGCATTTTATGTTAGGTGTTGCATATGCATAAAAGCATGCCATGTAGTATCCTGTTTAGGTTGCACTAATTGATTGAGCATCTGTTTACTTTATGCGTTTGAAACAGAACGGCCATTATCTGTGATAGTCCTAGAGTCTTTGCTAGGGTCATAGGGTAGCCCAGCCTCATCGGGTACCCTGAGTCAATCGAGTCATGAACTTCCTTATATTATGATATGCCTGCGGGCTTTATTGTGGAGCGGGTTAGGCATGCGTGCCGCCCGATTATGATGGAATGCATTCACGAGCTGGCCAGTCTCCGCCCTATCGGAAGGGGGTGGAGGTAGGAGAGGGATATGCCACTTGGCATTGTCTTGGGCCCTTTACAGTATTTTTAAGCATTATTATAACTAGGAGCATGCTAGTGTGATTGACTTTCGTACTGCATTAGAGCATCTTTATTAGGTATAGCACATACTATGTGGCCTCAGCGAGGACTGCCGGTCCCGCATGAGTGGCTCGATCTGACTCCTTTCCCCGTTCTTTTTTTTAAGGTATTTTCTGCAGATTTTGAATGCTCGATGTCTGTATGACGGGGTTTCCTTTTGGCGAATCGAAGAATCTGGCTAACACTTTAACTTAGTAAAATGGTAATTACTCACTCATGATTTGGTTTTGACCCGGCTCTGCCGTGGCACTTGTGTCTTTACTTTGCTTCCGCTTTACTCCCTTTGAAATGGATTTCGCGACATAGTCATAGGACAGGTTAAGGGTACCCAACGGCCCTTCGAGGTGTTTAGGGTTTGAAATCCCTCTTTTTATTAATCTTAAAATGAGTTTGAAACCTCGACCCGTACCTGGATTGCAAGATCCGAACAAGGGGTTTTATCCCTTGAAACGTAACCCGGAAATCATAATTCTGGGCCGTTACAAAGATGGTATCAGAGCTGAGGTTGTGCAATTCGGGTACACAAGGGTCGAGTGTATGTTTTGGAAAACCGCCCATGAATTTCAAAGGATTTGAAAGGATTTTAAGAAGGGCAAAATGAACATAATATGCCTAACTAAAATTGGACTAAGTAATGAACTTGACTTATTATAAAATATGGAAAACCGACTAAAGATGGGATCGAGTGGGTAGAAAGACGTTAGACCATCCCTATTGGATGTAGTTGGAAATGGGTAGGCGAAATATTAGCTTGTTCTTTACAGATGGGTCTTGAAGACTCCAAGGAGGTCATTTTGAGTGTCACTAATTGATTCTGTGTTGAGTGCTTGCTATGCTAGATATCTGATTGGTATGTCTAACAATTAAATGTGTATTGACTGATCTGTGAAAACGGGATAGTGGGAGTACCCTTGTTTCTGTGTGATCAAATCTAGCTTGTGTGGAACAGCCCTCCACTATGTTTGTTAACCCTTTGATGGTGCTATCGAGTCTTTCTCCCGGACATCAGTGTCTCCCACGGGGAAACGGGTTGGTAAACACATTGTGTTGGAATCATGTATGGATATGAAGATTCTCTGAGTGAGTATTGGAAGGTGGTTCTTGATGACATTTTGAGTCAAAAGTAAGGTGTCATGGGGTTGTCTTTCTTGATTCTAATGATGATCAACCAGTGTCTTCTTGCCATGAAGAGTCGTACTGGAGTCCCACGGGAAAGAGGGGTGATGAGTCGGTTGGGAAAAGTCAATGGTTGCCCTTAGGGATCTCCGTTCGGTTGTAATGGTGGCTCTCTCTGAACTATATGACATGATCTTATAGCCCCCTGCATATACCTTACGAATGACTATTAGTACAGACTGCTCATGCTATTACATATGTGATTGCTTAGATTGCTTCAGTCTCGTGTTGTGTTTGGCCTTCTATCATGATTGCATGTTTTTATAGCATGTTTACTTGGCCCATTGATCGTATGATTGATTGGAAGCATAAACCACATGATATGAACCTATATGCCTTTTGTTTTCACCTGGGTTAGGTCCATGATAGTGTGATAAACTCTTCTCTGTACAATTTCCTGGAAATGATCTCCTTAGCATGCTAGATGATGATGTGTCGATGCTCCTTATTCCTTTTGTGACAAGAATCTATCGCATGCCCATCCATTTTGTATTCGACAAATTGAATAGTGCTGATGATTTTGCAAGTTGATATTGTTGTGTGTTACTTGCGTGGAATGGAGAATATGAGGTTTAATTGAGTCTTGGTGAATGAATGTTTCATCCTAGTATGTGCTGATTTGAACTCATGTTCCCGTATTCTAGTCATATTGCTCAATACTTAGACTCGTGTTATACATCGTAAAAACCTCCCTCATGCTTCTGCATTGCTGGAATGTGATTGAATTGATTTCTTGCGTGTCGTCACGATCAGTGCATGCATGCATCGTATATTATGTTGAGCCTTAGTATCATGTAGGATCCTTGGTTATGACTCGTGTGAATTATATCTTGCTTGCATTATTGCTGATTCTCTCTCGAGCTCGGTTCCTGATAGTGTGGTCATTCCCTCCTTCTATTACCATAACATGTCTTACTCATGCAAATTAGGTTGATGTTGAATTCGATGATCGATTGCTTTCGGTGATGGTTTATCATAGAATGCTTACATGGTATCACTCGGTAGTGTTTCCCTATTACGTTATGAATTCCTCTTTTGTTGGCATAGATGTATGACTTGACACCTCGCATGATCACACACCACGTTATATCATTTCGCATATGCCTGACGCATGAATGTTAGAATGAATTTAGTCGAGTTACCTTGATTGTGGTCATGATTCGATATGTGCTAGTAGTATCCTGTAGGGCTTATGATTTTCAATATGACTCGCTAAATGATCATGTGTTGTACTTGTTCTATGATGTGATGACTATTATACCATATATGTGATCTATGATGGTTCGTTCCTAGTATGACTATAATCTATCGCCCTTGATGTCCTTCTTATTACTTTTGATAATGCCTCGTGCTTCGTAAATATCATGATGAACTCCTTTTTACGGCTCATGATTATGCTTGTATCACGCTATGTATCTCTAGAATCATGTAGGACCCGTGCTTTCTAAATGTATCTCGTCATATGGTTACGTGTCATACTTGACCTATTATATGGTCATTGTGTTAGATGAGATAGTTACTATGTTACTCTTATATGTTCTTGTATGATGCATACACCAAGCTCGTGCATTGTTCATATATGTGACAATTGTGATACCCATTAAATCTTGCATATCTTGCTTGAGTTGCTGGGCATTTCGGCTTTCATGGGAGAATAGACTGCTATCTTGTCTCGCATGCATCCGTGTAGCACTCGAATATGTCTTTTTGGGAATGAATACGTATGTCGTGCTCCTTGATATAGGTACATGTTAGAGTGGATTAATATGATTGATATGCCCATGATGAATTTGTGTTTGCTTGCCACAATTGCAATCTAATAGACTTTCATAAGGGCGTCGTTGTTATTCTCGGGTTGAAGTTTTGCCTCTGGATATCGTCTTAGTATTGGTCTGTGGTTGTTTTCGAGAGGAACTTTGGGTTGTGTTCTCTTGTCACTCCCCTATCTCCGCTAACTTGGACCCTATGCGATATATTCGACGAGCGACCGCATGGAAGAGGGAACGAAAAGTTTGATAGCGATAGAGCAGTGCAGCGGAAGCGTGGGCCCACAACCCACGGGCCTCAGGATCAATGATGTCGGCGGAACGAGCACACATCGAGAATTGCGGATACTGAGTACGATTTGACTCGCAAGTGGGAGTGTTCTCCGTTCGAATTGCTAACCCTTTTGAATTTATTGACAATGATATTGCACTGACCTGACGATGAGATTTACGTGTTGATGTGCTGACTTGGTAATGATTGTTGCCTGGTTGTCCGTTGTCTATGATGGTATGATTTTACGCCTTATAGTTCTAATGTGCCATGAACCATGATGCCTTGATGTGCTGATACTCTGAGCTGCTAAGCATGATCCAAATTACTGTACCTATAAAAGTATGAACTGCAAATGCTGAAAACCTGAATTATTTATCTTCTAAGGTTATGATGCAACTTGCTATCTTGACTTGATTATGTGCATATATGATGATTTATAATAATGATTGAGCATGATGGCAAATTGAGACTTATTGACATAGTTGCAATAATTGATTATGAACCCATGATGCTATGTTTATAAAGGCTGGTTGACCTGATGTAGATCTTATGTGTGATGATTCCATGATTGCTTCTTCTTTGAACTTGTGGGTGAGGGTTCTCTTGTGGAGTGGCTGATGAGTGGTAAGAGAATTTTAGACGGTTGGGATGATCGATGGTATTAGGAAGTGAGCCGTGAGAGAGGGATGTTTGCTTAGGTAAGACTGAGTGAGCTTTGGGATCTATGGTAGGCAATGTTGGTGGTTCTGATCAGCTTCTAGGTGAGGCTGGTAATGCTTCAGATGGTACGAGAAGTGTAAGGAAGGGCTCGTGAATATTGAGGACATGGTATTAGAGGGTACTTGGGTGTGAAGTTAGAAATAGTTGTTGGACTCTTAGAGGTGGATGGTGTAGTAGTGCTTGGCGAAAGGAGGGGCGAGATTTGAGCATCGGGATGAATTGGGATTCTTTGGGAAATTTTGTCTGAGATGACGTTGGTGGGTTTAGAAGAGGATTAGTCTTGGTTTGAGAATGGAGATGGGCGAGTGGGGATTCTGTTTTATTTCGACTGGTATGATGTGAGGATTTTCTTGATGATGTGATTTATTTATATTTGCTGGCATGATGTTAGATAATAACCATGATGCATCTGATATGGAATGATATTACATGTTGTTATGCAATACTGGAATCTAGTTGGTAGTGACAAATGTTATCATGATATATTGCTGCTCTGCTATGTTGTTTTAGAAGCATGATAGGATGTGTTGTGATATGATACATGAGGTAATGCTGTGTTATTATATGGTTGGCAAGCATGATTATTGATATATTAAATGATGAATATGACTCCGAGCATGAATATGACTCGTATATATATGAGGTAATAGTGTATGTCTGCCTAATGACTAAATGATCGTTATATGG